>JBBGZY010000877.1:0-1200000 GCA_037952925.1 Lithobates clamitans
ACAATGTGATTGGAAAAGACAAAAAAAAATATTCAATGGGCTCAACATGCCTCTCAGCAATTTCCTCGGGGTGTCTACTTTCCAAATGGGGTCATTTGGTGTGTGTGGGGGGGGGGTTTGTACTACCTGCCATTTTAGCACCTCAAGAAAGGAGATAGGCAGTCATAAACTAAAAGCTGTGTAAATTCCAGAAAATGTACCCTAGTTTGTAGACGCTATAACTTTTGCACAAACCAATAAATATACGCTTATTGACATTTTTTTTTACCAAAGACATGTGACTGAATACATTTTGGCCTAAATGTTTGACTAAAATTGAGTTTATTGGATTTTTCTTATAACAAAAAGTAGAAAATATAATTTTTTTTCAAATTTTTTGGCCTTTTTCCATTTATATCGCAAAAAACGAAAATCGCAGAGGCAATCAAATACCATCAAAAGAATGCTCTATTTGTGGAAAAAAAAGGGCGCAAATTTTGTTTGTGTACAACATTGCATGACCGCGCAATTACCAGTTAAAGCAGCGCAGTGCCAAGTTGTAAAAAGTGGTCTGGTCATTGAGCAGCCTAATCTTCCGGGGCTGAAGCGGTTAATATCTAGACTGTTGCTTTGAGGATTTGATTGACTGGATCAATGTTGCTAGATATTGTTGTCTCATAGAAGTAAAACTTCCAGTTCAAGTAACAGCACCATAAATCTGTTTCCACACACCTAAAAGCTGTACAAACCATTGTTTTTTTCCCTCCTGGGTAGCTGGGAAAACTTTCTGGTCTCCTGTACTGACACAGACTTATGCCAAATACATGCCAACAAGGACATATAACTTGTGCTGCCAAAAAATCTCCACTTTTATGATGTAGAGATCATAATCCATAAGAGCGTAACTATACCAGAGCTAAGAAGCAGCAACTAGCATGGCAGGAGTGCTATCACTTTTTCCTGTGGACCTTCAGCTTTATTCTTGAAATTACTGCACAACAGAAACTATTACGAAGTAAGATTTATAGACTGTGTTTGTTATAATATTTTGAGTTATATTTATGCTGTATTTAATAAGACTATTTAATTAACTTTTTTTTTTGTTTTTTTTGTTTTTTACGACTTCGCTAGGCAAGTAATAAGGCATTACATGAAATACAAATTATAATAATAAAATGTATTAATGTGTAACTAGAGGCAATTTTTTTTTTTGGATAATACAGCGGAATTAGAACACCTGTAAAGTTTTTACAGTGGTGTGTGCCTCCGTTAGGAAGATTCATCCTATCTGTTGTCCTGTTCACAATTATCACCAATAGTGAAAAAAAAAAATTTAGGGTTATCACCAGAACAGGAATAGAGGGGAAATCCTCCAATCACGACACTAGTTCTGGTTTTCTTTTTGACAATCAGTGATGTTTACCACTTTAGAGGGATTTCCTCTCACTTGCTGTTTTGGCTATGGCACAGGGAGCGAAGGGGAATTTCCCCAGAGGGAAAATAGGTGGCAAAAAAACAACTGACAGGGCTTGTAACCCTCCCTTACTCTATCCAAAATGGAAAAAAAGTTTTGCCTTTAGTTCTACTTTAATACCACAGGCAACAGTTTTTTTTAATGTAAACATGTCTTTATTGGCTGCTTTTCATGACAAACAGAGTGCCAAAATTCACAGTCAACATTTGAATAGGACAATCAAACCAAAGTTGGTATTTTGGTGATGGATAAGTAAAAGGATCTGAACGAACCTTCAACCTCTAATAATTATTGACATCTCATTGACAGTGTGAGATTTCACCATCCATGTTCCTGCATCTGCCTGTCCTACTATTATGTCTGATTATTTCCGCGGCTCTCAGTTATGTTTTATATTAAACTTCTGTCTGTATTGTTGCACAACCTCCAGTCATATTTAAATCCAAAAGAGAAAATAATAAAAGAAAAGAAAATGTGAATCAGACTGATTGTTATGGGACCAAACAGAATGCTCAAACATGAGATATATTATAGTGTTTGTGAAGGCAAAATGTAGTTTTTAATTTTTAGTATAGTAATATAATATTAGAACCTCCATCAAGTTTTTCTTTCTGTATGAGTCCCTGTAGTTGAGACTCATCCCTCTGTTTGTACTTGTAATAGTATTTGTATTAGTGGCATTGGAGCTTGTCTGCTCAGATATATTGATGCATCTGCCCATGGCAATACATCAAGTGATCTACTGGAAGGTTGTTGCCCAAAAAAACAAAAAACCCACAAAGACTCTATATATTCTAAATAATTGAAGGGTATTCCATTGGAGCACACTTTCCATGAAACACCTAGCTTTTATAGAACAGCTCTAATTTTCACATTTTACAATGGAACATATTTATAAAGAAAATCATTGCACATTTGTCATGAAGATTTCATTTGTAAATTGCACCCCATTCACAATGCAGTAAATACGTTGTGGTTGGGGATGAAACAAACATGGGTTCAGTTTGCAATCGTTTGGCAGTACATATCAAGCGTTTGGATGGGAGCTGAAACTATCAAATCATTTATTTTCATTTTTAAGGATATAACACCTTAGCTATACATGTAAAAAATAAAATGAATGAAAGGGCATTCCCAGCACCCCCCCCCCCCCCAAAAAAAAAAAAATCAATAGCAGACAATTCAGATCTGGTACAGATCTGGTAGAAGAACCCAACAAGCAAAAATAATGTCATAGAGTCTCCACCAAATCTACAACCTACAACAGACCCTTGAACACACAGCCACTGCCCGCTCCTGAATCATACCAGGCCACATGCCTTCAACATGGTGGACCCCCATGTTGAAAAGGATAAAGACCTCTTACCCACAACCCTGACCCGGTGGTTGTGGGGTTTTGGGGGGCTTATCAGGATCTGGAAGCCTCTTTAAGATAAGATAAATATTTGGTTTATGGCCACAGCCAGATTTGGTCAGTGACATCACCACCACCAGGGATGCCCAACCATGTAAATGAATGGGACTGGGAACATTACTGGTAGGCAGTGCCTGCTGGCATCCTTAACAACAATTGAAAGTGAGAATCTGTTATGTACATTAGTGGTAATAACACCACAAATATACATGACATTCTGCTCCCATTGATCACGTAAATATGCCCGAACAGTAGGGTTCATCCTGAACTTGTGTTTGGATTGAATCTTAACCACTTCAGCCGTGGAAGGATTTGCCCCCTTAATGACCAGGCCATTTTTGGGAAACGGCACTGCGTTGCTTTAACTGACAATTGAGCGGTCATGTGACGTTGTACCCAAACAAATCTGACATCCTTTTAATTCCCACAAATAGAGCTTTCTTTTGGTGGTAATTGATCACCTCTGCAGTTTTTATTTTTTGCGCTATAAACAAAGAACGACAACTTTGAAAAAAAAAATTATTTATTTTTTTTTACTTTTTGCTATAATACATATCCCCAAAAAATATATATATAAAAAAAACACATTTATTCATCAGTATATATTCTTCTACATCGGCTCTGCTTCCTCTAGCAGCGGCTGCATTATTCGCGCTGATGCTCGGAGATGGTGGGTCTGGAACCCACGAGCTGGGATTGCTGACCTGCCATCTCAGAGCAAGAGGTGGTGGGCCACATCAGAGAGCGGTTGGGCACCCCTGCCATAGACCATAGTACGTAGTCCATCTCGGGAGTGAACAGAAGAGGGTGGCTATGTTCCTACATACAGTGGGACCATGGAGAAGGAACATAGCAACAGGAAGTTGGATCACAACAGCAAAAAAAACAAAAAAAAAATATTGGAGATCTGGAGGAGACGGAGAGCAACAGAGGGTATTTTTTAAGTTTAGAACACGTACTTGAAAATATATATTTTTTATTTTGAACCAGAGTTTAGTGTCACTTTAAACTAGTGTTGATTATGCTGTTGGTAAATAGTATAATTAGAGACTGTGCAATGAACAGTTCTCCATGTTCCACATTGGGCCCACTATCAGCAGCTATTAAAACTACTGATTAGTGATAAGCAAACCCAGCAGATATGGAATTCTGCACATTTTAGATGTTCAGCAAATCAGAATGTTAGGATAAATTGATATTCATATCTGGCCATTTACAGAGGTAATAGGCAAGATATTATTTAAAAAAATGTTTCCTTTCATTGTTAACTTGACTCATGAGTTTGCAGCAAGCAAAACTAGGCCTCCTTTGACTCATTTGGAGAAATTGGCCAGCAGTTTGCAAAGACTGTCCTTGTTCTTACAAATGCAAAGCAGTCCTGTTGCTGTCCAATTCTTCCAAAGCTGCATAATCCGAGAGCTGATTATTTTAGGGCTCATTCGCAGAAACCTGCATTTATATGCACCTTTTAAACATAGGTGTATGCAAGAATGCATTGTTTTCTATCACAATGCTGATAGGATGTGAAGTGCAGAAAAATACAGACATGTTGCATTGGATGGCACCAGAGGTCACAGCAGTGACCTTACTTGAGCTACTGAATGGAGTGTACACTTTATAAAGTAAAAGAAAATTGTAAGTAGCGTATTGCATCACTCCCTCAATAGCCAGCACAACTGACAGCAACCTGCATGCTAAAACTCAGTAAATTAGCATGGAGGCAGGGTAAATGGACCCCTAATTAATGTTGGAAAACACCTGCCTGTGCTTTGTGTCTATTCATTTATGCCTCTTGTCACTGTCTAAAATTCTCCTGCCACTGACCAATTTTTACACAGCTGTATCAGGAGGAGCAGTGGGGGCTGGTGGGTTTTTCTTTTGGGGGGGTGGCGGCGCGGCACTGATAACCCCCCCAGGCGGCCGTGGTCAGGCACCTACCCAAGGGCTGATGGGCTGTCCTCTCCACCTCTCCCAGGGTGCGGGCAGTGGCTCTGGTGTCCGCTCCTCCCGCAGCTTCCTCTGCCGTGTGTCTCCTCTCTGTTCCTGCTAGGCATCCAATAGAATTGCCTGATGCCTTGGTCATTTGAGAAACAGGTCTCATGACCTGCCTCCTGATTGGTGGGGAGGAACTTTAGTGTGAAAATAGCGAAAAAATTCCATCGCTATCGTCACACAACTGGGTGGGCTTTGGGCGCAGTGCTCTGCGTCCCGAGCGCACCTTTTTTTGAAGCCAATTAATCAGGTGCTTTAAAAAAAACACCCCCCCATTGGAATCCATAGTTCGGTGCCCTGATATGTAGATCAGGGGGCCAGATGCATGGATAGGAGGGCAGCGTCCGTGCGCCCCCTATGGATGGGCGCCATCGATGAGGAGTATCCCACTAATTTCTTCTCCTTAAAGGCATGGGAGCGCTCTGGACACTCAGCATATAGCACAATGGAAGCAAAGGTGTCTAGTGCATTCCCTCATCAATATTTCAACAGTACAAAAAAATGACCACTGCCCCCACCTATAACTGGCCTTTTGCAGCAAGGAGCACATGGAAGGGCAACACATGTCAAACAAAACCAAAGAAAATTCCAAGCTCAACTTACCAACTAGCCTGCAACCAACCGAATTCTCCTGTCTAACAGTATGCGTTAAAAACAGGGGTTTACTTTAGTTAGATAATACTGGGGTGCCGTGCAGTGGCTCTACAGCTTATGCATGTATTTTCAAATGTGTGCAAACAAAACCCCTATTTTTAACGCATACTGTTAGACAGGATAATTCCGTTGGTTGCAGGCTGGTGGGTAAGATGAGTTGGGAATGTTTTTTTTGACGTGTTGCCCTTCCATGTGCTCCTCGCTGCAAAGGCCAGTTATAGGTGTGGGTAGTGGCCATTTGTTTGTACTGTCACCTTTTTTTTGTTTGCACTTTAGTTCCACTTTAACTATTAATATCTCATTTGACTTATATCTCACTTGTCCAGGACAACCTTTGTTTTGGTATTGAATAAAGTAGAGGAGGCTTAAAACTTCTATCTGTTTTTTATATTGCTTGCTATGACTTCATTGGCGATATTTCAAGTTACTTTTTTCTTTTGGCTGGAGTCACATTTTAAATTACATGTAATAAATAGATATTTTAAAATTACCAACTATCTTACATCTGTGTATCTGAACATATGTGATTCTCTTATCAGTGATTTACTGTTCTGCCACTCCAATTCAAGCACTGAAAGTATGATTTCTATAACGGTCCAGTCGTGGTCAAATAGCTTCATTTACTATCTCAGTAGAATTAGCAGAGAGTGACTCAGTGTAAATGACATTTCATAGATCATAGAATATCATAGAAAGTTTTAATCCAAACTTGTGCAGATCAAAACAGAAAGAAAAGAATATTCCTGGAACACCTAAAAAAGAAGAATGATGGAGAACATTTAAGAATAACGCAAACATTAAATCAGTACTAAACCCAGAACCGAAAATGTAATATATTACAGCCTACCAGTCAGTAAATGTGGTGGTTGTATTAGTTCAACTTTTTAGGTGTTTTTTTTCTCTTGATCTGGCCAGTAACACACCTCATGTATTAGAGGACTACCCCCCCCCCCCCACACACACACACACACACACACACACACACACACACTCTGGATAAATGAGCACAGGTGGTACATTTGGAGAGCAGCTATGTTAAACTAAGGGAAGGGGAGTTAGATGTGTTCCATGTCCTAGCAGATTTAAATACACTACCAAACTAAAGCTGTGAAGCTGAACTCTTACTAGTACTTAATAATCAGTTACAACTAACATATGCACCTTTTCATATTGAAAATCCTGAACCCTGCAGATCCTGCTGCTCCTTCTGTAAAGTGCCATCAGGGCTGGGACAAGGAGTGAGCAGGAGGGGTGGCTGCCCTGGGCACTGTGGTATCATGTGAGGTGGGTGCTGCGAGGAGATTGAGGGGTAAAGGATTTGTGTCAGGAGGGGGAATTTGGGGGACAGTACGGGGTAAGAATTGCTAGGACTGGTGAATTAGGGGAATTTGTGTTGAAAAGGGGGATGGGGGAAGAGTATTTGTGCTAGGAGGGGGGTTTTGGCAGTGGGGGAAGGGGAATTGTGATAGGAAGGGAATTGTTTGTATGCAGATTAGTGCTTAATTTTTTTACATAATGCTTACACATCTTTGGGGGGGGATGCAGTTTGGCATGTTTGCCCTGGGCTCTAGAGGACCTTGTCCCCACACAAGGTGCTGTCCTTGGTGCTGAACTTTCTTGTGGTGATGTTGAACCAGCAATGCAGTGATGGGATGTCGACCTGGAATAATAAGGGTCTTCTGTTTCTCATTGAACAGGACTGAACTTCCCTATGCAAGCTCCAACTAGAAGTAACTTGTCATGATCAATCACTGGGTTCAATTTGTATAGTGTTCTATCCTTAGGAAGCTTATGTCCCTTCAATATGTTATTATTCACCTGTGAATGCACTTCACGTTAAACACATCAAATGATGGCCTCTTTTTGCTTGTGAAATATCCTTGATGGTAGGTTGCCCTTTACAGATGTACCATCTGTGATACACTTTATGGCCCTCAGTATTGGTTGTAATTTGATGAGCAAAATGGATAAGCTGTGAAATAGCTCATATAGCAGACCATATACCATTTGAAAAATGTTCAAAATGGTGAAAACTCAGTCTTGTGTTTCAATTCACAGAGGTTTTAGGTCAGACTCAGGAATAACCAGTACAAATGTAGAATTAGTGTGAATTGTAATGAGGTCATCATTCAAGAAGTCAGGTAAGGATAACTATGAAATGTCCAGAAAAGCAGCAGTTAGTACTGCACGAGTGCCCTGATCAGCTAGGTTGCGGTCCGTAAGCTCATAGTGCCATCACCCTGACAGACCCCTGACATCACCCTTTTGAAACATGGAAAGGGACCCTGGACAGAGATTCCCCAGTCCCTTTTTCAGCAGCCTCAGCTTCACTGAAGATGACTGAAGAGGAGACAGAGGCTCCTCTACAATCATAAACTGAAGTATCCTAAACACAGTTTATGATGCTTAGTTATGAATGGACAGAGTCAGTGACTCTGTCCATACAGAAAAGGAAGGAGCTGATAAATGACATATATACAGGCTCCTTCCTCCGCTCTCCATCCTGACAGATCTGGGACGGGGGGGTGGAGGAACACAGAGGGGGACTGGAGGAGAACAGGGGGAGAAAGCGGAGGAGCACATGGAGGGGGGAATGGAGGAGGACTGGGGGGGAATGTGGAGGAGCACATGGAGGGGGACCGGAAAAGGACCGGGGGGGAACCGGAGGAGAACATGAAGGAGTACACATAGGGGGTCCAGAGGAGGAAGGGAGGGGGGAACTGGAGGAGAAGACTGAGGAGCACACGGAGGGGGACCGCAGGAGGACCGGGGGGAACTGGAGGGAAACACGGAGGAGGATTGGGGGGACCGGAGTTGAACAAGGAGGAGCACATGGAGGGGGACCGGAGTGGAACCGGATGGTGTTTGGGGGAACCAGAGGAGAAGACGGAGGAGCACACGGAGGGGGACCGCAGGAGGACTGGGGGGAACTGGGGGAGAACACAGAGGAGGATGGGGGGGCCGGAGGAGAAGATGGAGGAACCCATAGAGGGGGAGCAGAGGAGGAAGGGGGGGACTGGAAGAGCACACAGAGGGGGACCAGAGGAGGACAAGGGGGGACCGGAGGAGCCCACGGAGGAGCACAGAGGGGGACACAGAGGGAAGAAAAATTAGGTGGTTTATTGCGCTGATATTATCCTCTTATTACTACATCAATGTGAATACTAAAATCATTGATTGGCTAAAACAATCCTCCTAATAAATAATATATCACGTATGAACACCTCAAAGTGATCTAAGAAATCTTAAAATTCCTAAAAAATGAATACAATTGCCAAAACTAAAATTCCCCCACCATCATAAACGTGAATAAATACAAAAAAACACAACGCCATTTGTGGTGAAACGTACGTCGGGAGGTTGACGCTCTGACGTCATCGCCATTTTCAGTGTGGACGGGTGCTCGCTATGCCGGCCGGCTGTTTGCTGTATTTTTACATACTCATGTGAGTTTTCTACCTTTATCTATTAAATTTTTTTTATCAGTATTACACTATGGCCAGTTCCTTTTTATTTACATGCTTGTGAGATGTCATTTTGGAGTCTCTGCTGTATCCCCCCGGTTCCTGCTGCAAGCAGTCCAGAACGCCAATGGATCTCTCATACTGCTATTGAACATAAGCTGTGGTTGGCTTGCCCTGCGGTAAGCGCATTATTTGCCTGGTGGTGGATCACGTAGTGTGGTGTGGTTAACCAATACTGAACACAAGCTGTTGTTGGCTTGCCTTGTGGTAAGCGCAATATTTGCACGGAGTGTGGGGTCTAATCTTCACTACTGAATTTACTAGTGTTCACTCTAAGTTCCCCTTTTTTTCCTGCTGTATCTTTATGCACTAGTGTAAGTTTTCTACCTTTTCTAAACTTTAATTAGTTTGGCAGTATTACACTATGGCAAGTTTCCTTTTATTTACATGTCCATGAGATGGAAGTTTGGTGTCCTCATTACATCCTTTCAGCTACGATGTATACAGTCTAAGAGCACCATTTGGATTCTCCACACCAAGACGTGATACAGGCTGGTGTCGCTTGCCTTGCAGTAAGCGCAGTTATTGGGTATTTGCGGATACTGTATGGGTTGTCACTCATATTTTTTACACCATTGACTCTGGTTAGATTCACCCAAGGAGTCTTTCTCGGACTGATTTCAGATCATTACTTCACATTTTTATTTTCTGTTACTATATATGGACACTTATTTTTATTCTTTAAATATTACATATGGACACTCATGTTTGATTCATACATACATGTGTTGACCCATGTACTTTTCATAATTTAATTTTTAATATTTTTCAACATTTTTGTATTTATATATGTACTTCCTCACGGAAGTCTTTGAGATTGCTTCATGTGTTTCACTTATATTTAGCGCGGTTATTTCTTTTTTATTAGTGAATAAATACATAGATAAATAAATGAATTTAAGACTATTATTATAAAGTGCTCAAAATTATATCTGCTGAGTTATATAAAAGTATGAACATGTTCAGTGCCAATTTGGTTAAAAATATATCATAAACTTGGATCAATATATGAATAAATAAGTGACTGAATAAGTTAAAAAATCATCAGCATATAGTGCTCAGAATCCATCTAGTATTTTGTGCATATAATAAGTTCTATCAGTGTCGGTTTCAATGTAACAAAAATGTTAATCAATAAATAGTGTCAACCAAAAGTTTTACTTTCACTTCTTCTCTCGTTTCGTTTTACTCCGCTAATCCGCTCATATGCAGGACATGAAAAGATAAAAAAATATACATCCATTGCGCAGAGATCATACCAGTTGAATACTATGTGTCAGGCTACTCTGTTTCACTCACATTTCCAACTCCACACGATCGCATTTACATTGATCAGCTGCACGGAGCTCAGCGCTGAGGCTAGTCATCTGTCGCCACTGCTCACACACTGCAAGTGCTGGGAACGTCTCAGGCTCCTCCTTCCTACGCGTTACGTCACAGCCACGTGACTTTTTCAAGGTTGCCTGCGTTATCCGCCTGCTGGGTACTTATAGTGTGTGTTTGCTGGTGGTCATGGCAACCCTGGGAGTAAATCTGCATCATCATTTCAATAGCGCGATCTCTCTTGGAAGATCGGATATATCAGAAAAAATTGTGCATAGCCAACTGAGAAACAAATCGCTATTCAACCCGCCGGTTCATAATAATGAGCATATAGAGGTTTTTAACAGGATGGTCATACAAGACCTCGAGAAACTGAAATTTAAAAAAAATACATGAGCCTCAAGCTATCAAAAGAGGAATTTGGGAATTGGAGCAAAACAAACAAGTCGATATTAGACCCGTTGATAAAGGGGGGGGCAATTGTTGTTTTGTCAAAAGATTATTATAATAAGGAGTTAATAGACCAATTAAGTGATACTAGTACCTACATAAAATTGAAGGGTAATCCAACAAGGCAATATAAAGAAGAGTTACGTGAATTTATATTAAAAGGAAGTATGAAGAATATTCTAACAAAGAAGGAAGGGAAATAATTGGTACCTGAGGTGTGCAGGGTGCCCATTATATATACAGTACCACAGGGGGGCGTGGCCTGACCTAGCATGAGGAAGGTCGCTTGATTCCTGAGCTCTGGCCGCCACAGGAAAAAGCCGTCTATTACCGAAGGTATTCACACTACAAACATTGCCAGACTATGGGGACAGCTTCCCGGACCTCGTCCGCCTCCCGTTCTCGCTCCCCCAGAGCTCTTTCAGGGTCCCAGAGCCATAACATCCCGGAGATGTTCCGGAACAGCAGGGGCAATATGGCGTCCTCCCAGCACGGACCTTCCCGCTCCCAGGCACAACCGCCACTAATGCTCGACCCTCCTCAGTTAACCTCCCCTCATGTTCTTCCTCATGGAGGTGGAATCGGCCTTGAGCCAGGGCTCCAAACTCCCATATGCCTACAAGATCTCCACTCCATTGCTGATGAAATCAAAGAAACCCTAGCCGCAGCCATCTCAGAGCTCAGGCTTGACTTACGCGACCTCACTGACAGGGTGAACAAGGTGGAGACAGTGACAGACCGCCATGACTCTGCCCTCCGCTCTGCCGCCTCTTCCATTGACTCTCACACACTGCAAATGAGGGACATGCAGAGGCACATCGAGGACCTCGACAACCGAGGCAGGCGCCATAACCTCAGGATCCGCGGTATGCCTGAGTCAATAGAGGGCGACCAAATCACTCCTGCTATCACTGATCTCTTCAACAACCTCCTCCGCAGGCCTCCTCAGACCCCCATCCTCATGGAAAGAATACATCGTGCCCTGCGCCCTAAAGGCAGAGAGAGCGACCCCCCGCGTGACATCATCTGCTGCCTAGTAGATTTTAAGCTAAAAGAAGAAATACTTCGACAAGCCAGAGGGAAACAACAAATCCTTCATGACAGCGCACCCATCCAAATCTACCAAGATCTATCCGGCATCACACTGCAGCACAGACGAGACCTCAAGCCCCTGCTGGACACATTGAGGGAGAGGAACATCCCTTATAAATGGAAGTTTCCATTTTGCCTGTCTGCCTCAACACATAGCCGCACAGCCCTCTTAAAGGTACCAGAAGACCTGCCACACTTCTGTGATCTGATGGGCATACCACTGACCCCAGTTCCTAACTGGTATGCCACTTTCCGCCCTCTGATTGCAAGCAAAGGCACAGCACGAGACATACCCATGGAGACTCAGGCCTCCAGATTCCGTAGGAGACGCTCTCCCTCTGCTTACAGAAACCAGGCCGATCCCCGCGGATACCGAGATCCCGTCTCCCCTGAGTCACCACGATCCAGGAGAGCCCGCCGGGACCGCTGATATGGGTCTGCTATGTACCAATTTGTACTCTCAGTTGGCCCCGTTGGGCCCCTTTGAAAGGCACACTGTCTAGTTTCCCCTGACTTGGTTACAGCCTAATTGAAGAATCCGTGAACTTTATTCTTTATATTTCCTTTATTTAAATTTATTTTCTGAGCTATGGTACCAGAATGAATAGATGTGAGGGACCTTCCTTCACCCCCGGTAATGACCCTCCTCGTAGATCCAGAACGGCTGAATGTACTCTCTCTCATTTCGTAATATGAAATGCCAAGTCAACTCTGTGTATTTCCCCCCATGGAGGCTCTCTCATTTGATCCCACTACACTGCTCTTTCCTTGCAATCTGCCCAGCAACAAGCCCTCGGTCCTCTACTACAACTACCAGGATTCCGCACGGCTTCTACCCATGCCCCCTGCAAAGATGACGACAGGATGGACACTGCCCCTAACTTCCTGCTCCAAGACCGAGCTCCACACGACGCCGTGCGTCACCTTTGCGGAAGACGCGGACAACACCAACAACGGATTCAACTTCCCTCCTCCACGCCACAAATTAGTGACTCTCGCTGCTAAGTCACTCTACGAGCTACCAGTGCGGCCGAACACGTCTTCTTCAACCGACCCGGCTTCACCGCAACCGGATTCAAGACTGCAGCACGAGCCCGAGGCATATTCGGCACGCCGGTCTAGCTACACCTTAGAATGACTTGTTGCATGGATTGACGGAACAGGTACCTGCCATTAAGGAACTCTCATAGCTTGAAAGTGACATTACTTACCCCCCAGGTGCCTCTTCCTCTTCAACTCACTATAGCATGTATGGTCTCTCATGTTGACATCTATAGAGCCTTAACTTACTAGCTTTTTACAATGCTTACCTCTGATTGTCACCATACCCTGACTGTCCTAAAGCTCAGGCCATTTAGACACCCTCTCTGATTTATAAGGTCTCATATTTTAGATCCTCCCTACGCTTTTGTTTCATTGCAAATGTAGTATTTGATCTTGTCATGACACCAGCTCTAGACCCATGCACTGATATTCGTCGCATCTGGAACCCGTGGTCATGCCGAGGGGGCGGACGTGATGGGTACTAGACTGACATAATCGGGCCGAGACTAACAGCTGGTCTCATGGGATAACGATCACTTGCCCGTTCATACACTTTCCTACCTCATCACTGCAACCCTGCTCCAGTTAGAACCACCCCAACAAGTACATTCAACACCCACCTTCACCAATACTATCTATTATCCTGTGGCGGCGGACAATAGAATCTTCTTTTTTCTTTTTACCTTTTCAGTTTCTTTATCACTTTATTCTGCATCATCCTTACTGCCTCGTGTTAGGCCAACCCCCACACAAGTACGGGCCGGAGCGCTGTACCTTGATAAGGTGCACGTGCTCTGACCGCGTATTGTACTCTACCGATAACCACCTCTTCCGAGGTCTGTGGACATCCATTTCCACACCTCATCAGTTCCCTACCAGTGACTGAGGTGTCGAGCATCCACTACCCACATTTACCGGAGGCACTCAATACCCAATATCCCCTTATCCTCACCCCTTGACTACACTATGGCAGACACAAATACCATCAACCCCCAGAATACAGACGCACAATCCTCAACAAACTCCATCAAATTTTGCTCGATCAACATTAGGGGTCTCAACACTCCTGAAAAGAGGTCCAAACTCCTATATTGCTTACGCCAATCAAAGACCCAGATAGCACTCCTACAAGAGACACACTTTCGCACAGACGCGATCCCTAAACTAAAAGACAACCACTTCCCCACAGTATATCATTCCTCCAACGATGAGGCAAAATCAAAGGGCATATCCATTCTGTTCTCCAAAAATTGCCCCATTTTGGTTTCTGCGGTTCAAAGGGACCCACAGGGCAGATTCCTCTTTATCAAGGGCACCATATACGGTAAACAACTCACGATCGCCAACATATATGCCCCAAACACCAAACAAGTGTCCTTCTTCCGCTCCACACTTCAACACCTTGCTAGTTTCCAAACTGGCACACTGATTGTTGGTGGCGACTTTAATGTTGCTCTCAACCCCCCCATGGATACCTCGAACGGCACCTCATCCCTGACATACCGGGCCCTCAAAGCTATTAAAATGCAACTTAACAACTTATTGCTTCATGACACGTGGCGCACATTGCACCCCAAAGTGAAGGACTTCACCTTTTTTTCAGCCCCACATAGTAAATATGCTAGACTAGACCACTTCTTTTTGTCACAGAATGTTCTACACAATCTCACCAAAGCTACCATTGACCCGGCTATACTCTCTGACCACAACCCCATATCTATGACCCTCCTTATACCTACAGCACATCACAAGAACCACATATGGAGGCTTGATAGCTCCTTATTGACGGACCCCGTTACCACACAACGGATAACTGAATGCCTCTCTAACTTTTTTATAGAAAACTCCTCCGACATGGCTGCACCATCGGTCATCTGGGCCGCACACAAATGCGTTGTACGGGGTGAATTGATATCCATAGTAGCACAACGGAACAAATGCAGAAATGCGCACATTACAGAACTGACTAAACGCATCCGCGCGCTAGAACAGGTACACAAGGCATCTCTAGCGACTTCCTCTTTGGTGGACCTCACAACGGCAAGAGAGGAACTCTTAGAAACACTAAACAGCACTGTAAAACGCAAATTCGCACTGACGCAAAAGCTCTACTATGAATTTAGCAATAAAGCAGGCAAACTCCTGGCGAGAGCTCTCCAATCCAGGAGGGCGGCTCAGACAATCCACAAAATACACCGACCATCGGGAGACGCAGCAGTTACCAATAAGGAGATCTCAGACCAATTCATACAATACTTCTCCAAACTGTACAACCTCCCAACGACGCACACCTTTGAAAGCAACTGACATGGCTACCTTTATACATACCTCACTTATATACTTAATGATACATAAGTGATTAAAACCTTTTATCTATATATGAATCAACCCATGAAATTAAGGACGAATAATACCTGTTTGAAAAGGGTTACAATCTAATTTATTTAAACTTACTATTGTACAGAAAAGAAACTTGTGTTAATATGAGATTAGCAACTATAACATAAATGATACAACCTTAAAAACAACAATGTTACCAATGATAATAAATATTGCTATAATGGTCATACCCATGCTATCAAGAGATTAATAAGGTATTAAGGCCGAATCCTACGATAGAAAAGGTTACAGGAAAGAAAAGAGACATAGAGATACATTGTATGGAGAAGTCTTACGTAACCATCCTTCATCTAGACCGTCAGCCGAAGAGAGCCCTCACCTCTCTAGGTTTTTTGGTTTTATGTTGTTAGAACCAACTCCCACCAATCAGAACTCAGGGTCACCTCATTGGTTCAGAAGTGGCATTGAATCCTGATTGGCTACCCCTGAAGCCTAAAGTTTATTGGTTAAGTTGGCTTAACTTCTGCTTTAAACATTAGACTCTCTGGTGCCTCTGAGTCTGCCTTAAACCAGTTAGCTCTGTTTGAACTCGATATAATCAATTCGGAGATTAGCATGTCAAAAGACCCCCCATCCAGGTGGTGAATTATTACCTGCCTAAAACATTCAACAGCTTTTGAGAACCAGGAAAAGTCTAAGCTGGACTCAACCTGATATCACAAAATATAGTCCTTTTATTAGAGAGTTCCCCTGAAGATATAAATATGGATTGCAAAATCTCCACCAGACAACACGAACCGTAAGACAGCTATCAAAGACTTTTTAGCGCAATACAGCCCAACCCCCATCTCCTTAGACGACTCTCAAAGTTTAGACTAACCTATCTCCACTGAAGAAGTCCTTCTTGCACTAAAACAAATGAAAACAGGCAAGAGCCCTGGCCCGGACGGCCTATCGGTCGGTTATTACAAAACGTTCCCGACTATTCTGATCCCACATCTCACCAAAGCCCTCAACGATCTCACAACCGACTCAGAAGCACACAAAGATATTCTAGAAGCACATATTACTGTTATCCCCAAATCTGGCAAAGACCCCACACTAGTATCAAACTATCGCCCAATATCTTTACTAAATGTGGACGTAAAACTATACGCCAAAACCTTAGCGAATCACATTCTACCCCTTATCCCGAACCTTATATCACTAGACCAGGTGGGCTTTGTCCCAAGCAGAGAAGCTCGGGACAACACCACTAAGGCCTTAAACATTCACCACTGGCTCTCCAAAACCTCCACTCCGGGGTTTTTCCTTTCCCTCGATGCAGAGAAGGCGTTTGACAGGGTGGCCTGGGATTATATGGAAGCCTCACTACAGGCGATAGGCCTACCACCCCGCATGTTACGGATGATCCTGGCCCTCTACTCACTTCCTACGGCAAGAATCAGAATGAACGGTACCCTGTCAAGCGCCTTCTCTGACTCCAACGGAACCCGACAGGGCTGCCCCCTATCCCCACTAATTTTTATTTTGTCCATGGAACCCATGCTCCGCAAACTTAGGGACAACCCCTCCATTAAAGACATAGAAATCAATCGTAAGCAATACAAAATGGCCGCATACGCCGACGATATTTTACTATTCCTGACCGATCCCATCACCACTATCCCCAACCTGCTGGCAGACTTCTCGCTCTTCTAATCTATGTCAAATCTAAAAATTAATTTTGAAAGATCCAAAGCCCTAAACATTACTCTGCCAAATGCCGTAGTGTCCCAATGTAAACTCAACTTCCCTTTTGTTTGAGAACGACAGGCCATATCCTATCTAGGAATTAAGATCCCAGCAAATTTAAAGGACCTTTATGCCACTAATTTTTCCCCGGCGCTCATGTCCATCCAAGGTGATCTACAGAAGTGGCATCTGGGATCTTTCTCTTGGATGGGCAGAATCGCAATCATTAAAATGAACGTCCTACCTAGACTCCTCTATCTCCTTCAGGCAATCCCCATCAAATTACCATCCTCATTTTTTAAGTCATACAAACATATGTGCAGACTCTTTATTTGGGCCTCCAAAACCCCACGTATATGCTGGAACAGACTGACCTTACCCAAACCTTTGGGAGGCTTAGGCCTCCCAAACATTCAAAAACTACTGTGCCTGCCACCTAATCAGGGTGGTAGATTGGCATGTACACAGCCCCACCAAGGAATGGACAACTGTAGAAGACTCCTTTGCCAACTTACCGATTAGGAACGCACCATGGATAGAAATTACCTCTATTCCCAAAAACTATACAACACACCCACTCATCGGAGCCACTCTCTCCATCTTTAAAATAGCCAGTAAAACACTGGCTATCACCCCTTTCGTTGGCCCCATGACGCCCCTAGAAAATAACCCAGAATTCCCTCCTGGACTCACACTTAAAGACTCAACTCTTGATGCACGAACTTCAAATGCCAGAGCACAACGATTCTTCCACAATGGCTCATTCCTACCATATCACGAACTCTCAAACACCATCCCAGAATACAACATCCCCTTCTATAAATATCTCCAACGACGGCACTTTTTCTCCTCCTCTAAACACACCACTCACTGGCACAAAGACCACTCACCCTTTGAACTCCTGTGCACCAGTACAGAACCTCAGGGCCATCTAATCTCCTCCGTTTATCCCCTATTACACTCAGGTTGTAACGTTAAGGAAGACCGACTGGTACGACAATGGGAGTCAGACCTTGCTCTAGATCTCACTCCCACTGAATGGGAATGCATCTTCACTCTCCTACATAAAGGCTCAATAAACGTCGCAACTCAGGAGAATAGATACAAACTGTTTTCAAAATGGTATAGGACTCCTGACAAAGTGCATCATTTCCACCCGACAGTATCCCCAACCTGTTGGAGATGCAACGCAGCACACGGCACCCTTCTCCACATATGGTGGGACTGCCCCATCATCCAACCTTTCTGGTCTGAGATTCATCAACTAATTTCAAAAATAACCACCTACACACCTGCCTTTTCTCCCGCACATTATCTCTTGCACCACACCCCGGCCCCTCTGGGTTCCTATAAAAACTCACTTACACTACACCTTATTAACGCTGCCAACCTCTGCGTCCCACTCCTTTGGAGAACTACTACCCCCCCAACGGTAAACAACTGGATCCGCCGAGTAGATAGAATCGCTGACATGGAAAAACTCATAAGTCAGGCCCAGGACAACCCGTCCAAGTTCCACAACACGTGGACATGCTGGCTCCACTACAAACACTCCTTGACCCAGAATACACCTCCCGCCACTTCAGCACCTCCATCATGAGAACTGAAAACCCAAACACACAACTCTCTTTACTGCCCTCTCCCAGAACCTCCGGGCTACCCACCCCCAATGCGCGTCCCAATGATCTCACACAGGACACTGCTCCCACTCTCTGCAACCGCTGATGATAAGTATTCACTACATCACTGAACCCTCCGGTCACATAGTATAGACACACCTTGGTTACGTCACTGAACCCCTTTCCCCTCCTCATCACCCCCCCCCAACTTCTCTCCGCTGTTTCAGCACCTTTTTAATGATGCTCCCTCACGAAAATAGCTACTTTGCCCTAACCCACCGCTCAATGTTTAACTCTGATCTACATGCACCCAGTCACCCTCTCATCCACAGAAAGTTCCCTTATAGGGGTGGATGAAATGTGGGCCATCCACCGCGGTGTACTTCTCCCTTAAAGTTATTAGGCACCGAACGACTCCAGTCCTATGTACACATGTGCGAGTTTGCACCTCCCACGACGAGACACATATATCTGTTATTTGACTGTATTTTTACTGTTAGGCAATTCTGCCTCTACAATGTTTCTATCTTTTTCACACATGTGTAAAGTACCGCAATATGTATGCTGACTATACCCTGTATTCATGAAAAATTTAATAAACTATTTTGAAAAAAAATATATATATACAGTACCACAGATCCACAAGACTCCACTAAATCCTCCAGGAAGGCCTATAATTAATGGAATACAATCTATAAACTCTAGATTGGGAGAATATGTAGATAAATTTATACAGCCTTTAGTGCCACAAACATGTGCGTACTTGAAAGATACAAAGCACCTCTTTCAGATATTAAACAAAACAGATTTGGTACCCCAACATAAGTACCGTATTTATTGGCGTATAACATGCACTTTTTTACCCTTAAAATCAGGGGAAAATCGTGGGTGCGTGTTATACGCCGATCCCCGCTGATCCCCGCTAATTGTGATCCCCGGCGACATTTACATAGCGTGTCTTTTAAATATGGCGCCGCGGAGTTCGGAGGGACTCGGCGGAGCTGAATGAGCGCCGCCGAAATCACAGTGACTGGGCGGAGCCGAGATACACATAGTTCGCTCTTTCCGGCGCCGCTCACAGTCACGCCCAGTCCCGCCATTGGACCTGTGTTATGTCCATCATAGGGCAGGACTGGGCGGGACTGTGAGCGGCGCTGGAAAGAGCCGAATACACTCGACTATGTGTATCTCAGCGGCGTTCGTTCAGCTCCGCCGAGTCTCTCCGAACTCCGCGGCGCCATATTTAAAACTACATGCAGCTATGTGTATGTCGGCGGCGATCTGTCCAAGCATGGACACTGGGGGCAAGGCTGCACTGACCACTGGGGCAAAGCTGCACTGACAAGGCTGCACTGGGGCAAAGCTGCACTGACAAGGCTGCACTGACAAGGCTGCACTGGGGCAAAGCTGCACTGACAAGACTGCACTGGGGCAAAGCTGCACTGACAAGACTGCACTGGGGCAAAGCTGCACTGACAAGGCTGCAATGAACACTGGGTCAAGGCTGCACTGACACTGAAAAGGCTGCAATGACACTAACAAGGCTGCAGATGAACACTGATGAGGCTGCATTGATGGGCATTTTAATGTAAGTTTTTTTTTCCTTAAACTTCCCTCCTAAAAGTTTTTTTCCTTAAAATTCTCTCCTAAACTTGGGGTGCGTGTTATACGCCGGCGCGTATTATACGCTGATAAATACAGTATTTAATAGCCCCAGCAGATGTATCATCGCTGTATACGATAATAGATTATGATGAAGCCATTCAATATACTAAATGGGCTGTAGACAAATTTACTAATTTGATCTCGAAACAAAAGAGATTTATTCTGAGGTGTTTGGCTTTTGGCTTGCAACACAATTATTTTTGGAATAATAATGAATATTATAGGCAATTGAATGGCATTGGGATGGGTGCTAAGTATGCACCAGGTGTTGCAAATATATTTATGGCGAAGTGGGAGGAACAGGCCATATATGCTGACCTTACTGAAGATTTGAACCTTTACAGAAGGTTTATAGATAACTGTATAGTCATATGGAAGGGGGATGAAAGTAGTTTGGTACAATTTTTTGAAAAATTAAATAATAATCAGAAAAATATTAAACTTACCTATAAAATTAGTAATGAAAAGGTTCACTTCCTTGATCTGGAAATATGTCAAGAAGAGGGAATACTAACTACAAAAACTTTCTTTAAACCTGTGGAAAGGAACAGTTATATACCGGTAAACAGTTGTCACCATGAGCCCTGGCTTATTAACATACCTAAAAGCCAGCTGATACATCTGAGAAGGAACTGTATCAGCCAAATTGATTATTTGGAATAAGCAAAAATTTATAGGAAATAAATTTCCAAGTAAAGGATATAATAAAAACTTTATAGAAGACAAAATACAGGAAGTCCATGGGAGAAACAAATACAGGATAAATTAAAGGAGTCTAAACAATATCAAGAAATTCCATTAATCATGAATTTTAATACACAACATAAACAAATTGAACAGATTATCAAAAGGCATTGGTCACTTCTTTTAGCTGACAGGCAATTGCAATAGATTTTACCGGAGAAACCACGTTTTACTTACCGGAGGGCTCCAACTCTGACGGACTTAGTTGCAAAAAATGTCCCAGATCCACCTAAGAGGTCTAATTACCTAACTTTTTTCAGGGAAAAGGTTTTTATCCCTGCAGAAGGTATTATACATGCAGGAATACAAACCTTAATGGCCAAAAATGCACAAATTTTATCTCCACAAGTACCAATAAAGAGTATGTAATCAAGGATTTTATTTCTTGCAGGACAGAAGGGGTGGTGTATGTGTTACAGTGTACATGTTCACTGCAGTATATAGGACAAACGAAACGTCCTTTATGGAAACGCATACAGGAACATATACAAAACATTAGAAGTGGCTACCCCAAACACAGTGTATCCCGCCATTTTGCACTACATCATAATAAAGATCCTACTCACATAAAATTCTGGGCTATTGATAAGTACAAACCCCAGTGGAGGGGTAGTAATAAGTTCAGAGAGTTAAATAAAAGGGAATCCAGATGGATCTTCGAAATGTGCACTTTATCGCTGAGGGGCTTGAATATTGATTTTGATTTGATTTGTTTTATTTCAGATTTTTAGTTTTTAAATTTTATCTCTTTGGTTTTTAAATATATTTATTTTAAGTGTGTTTTTTTTTCCCATGGCTCATTACAGGAGGGAATGGTATTATGGGTCCTATATTATAAAGATTATATAACCATAATATGGAGGCTGTGATGTGTGTATTTTAACAATTTTAAATTTATTTGGGGTTGAATTATTTATTTACGCATGCTTCTCGCTCGTGATGTTATACTCAATACTCACCGCTGGAGGGTATAATACTATGGATTATTGTCATCTATTATTTACTTTGGATAGAAATACCAAGTGTGACCATGGGGGGGAGCCTGAAGTCTGTGTTAAAAAGATCTTTTTAGTGAATAATGTTTCTTAATTCCAAATTTGATTTTTTTTTTTGTAAGGTATTGTATAACCATATGCATTTTAGTGTATAGTTAGTTATAAAAGTGCCGCAATACAAATGTAAAGCCTATATCCTGCCTCTCAGGATCAATTGGCCGCGTAACCTCGTATTGCTATTGTGCGTATTTATGCATTGGTACTTCTCTCACTAGTGCACCCACCCCCCCACCCCCTTTTAACCCCCCTTTTAACCCCCCTTTTAACCCCCCTTTATTGAGCCCCCATATTTTTAAGGCGCATACTTTGGCCAATATTAATTCAATACATTATGTTTTCTCGGCTCTAACCTCTAAGCTACTACTCGCTCAGCCTCGCTCCATTAGTGGGGAGCACAGGTATATTCAGCACTAGATTAACACTGCTGATGGACAAGGCATTGCTTGGATCCACGGGTTCCACATTTTCGTAAACTTATTGTGGTTGCCTAACCTAGTGTAGAATGCTCTTTCGCTCCACACAGTGGAGTTGACGGTTCTAATCCAGTCTTCCGGAGTAGGGGGGGTTCTTGATTGCCAAGACTGTGCAATTAGTTTCCTGGCCTGGAACAGGCATCTTGCTGCCACTACCACCGTGCTTCTGTCTCCCAGTCCATTGGTAACGTATCCCAGCACACAGGTTTTGGGATCTAACTCTAAGTTAGTTTTAAGCGTGGTATTTATTTTCTTTAAGATCTCATGCCAGTACCTAACTAGTTTTGGGCACCTCCAGAACATATGGATTAAATCGCCTGTATTTCCACATCTAGGGCACTCATCATTAGCTCTGCGACCGAATATAAAAAGCTTTTTCGGTGTATAGTAGGATCTGTGCAGCAGCATCAGGTGAGAGACTTTTTGCGCGGGAGAGACCGACACCTCTGGTCCAAGTTCCAGAATCCTTTTCCACTGCGTGTCCTTGATTTCCCCCACGTCAGCCACCCACCTGTCCCTGCCCCCGGGAAAGCCTGCCTGTGTGTTTATTTTCTTTATTAATTGGGTATGTATCACTGTGATTAACCCCTTGGAGGTCTCTGATTATTATTGTTTGTAATAATGGAATCTTGCACCATATGGGGGGTTGCCTTCCGAACTGTTTACTCAAGGCGTGCCTAATCTGTAAATAACTGAAAAATACTCGGTTTGGCAACCCATACTCATGCCTCAGTTCCTCGAAGGGTTTTAGGGTGTCCCCCTCGTATAGTTGTATCAGCCGGCATATCCCACTCCTTTCCCACAACTTGTTCCTATCAACTGATAATAGTTCCTGCAGGAACCTGTTGTTCCAGATTGGTGAATATTCCGAGATTCCCTTGTACCCCATTATTCGCTTAGCTGCCTGCCAAACCTTAGTAATCATTTTAAATGTTGGGATCTCTCGTTGTAGCGAATCTGCCTCCAGTGCTTCGAATAATGAGCTATGAGGGCTTCCCTGTAGGACAATTTGGACACTCTTGCCTCCCCCTCCATCAGTGGCACATCCACCAATTTGTTGCAGCTGGGCAGCCAAAAAGTAGGTATACGGGTGGGGGATCCCCAATCCCCCCTCCGTATCGGGGCACTGTAATTTTTGTAAGCCTATCCTGGCCTGCCCTTTTTTCCAAATTAATTCCCTAAATAGGGATTGAATTCTTTGGAACCACTTCTCCCCAATCCACACTGGTGAATTGTGGAGCAGATATAACAACTGGGGCAGCCATATCATTTTAATCAAGTTGGCCCGACCCGCTGTAGAGAGAGGGAGTCTACACCAGATGTCACACTTTTTTTTAAATTTCAGTAGGAGAGGGACCAAATTGTCCTCGATAAACGCATCGGGGTCCCTGGACAGCACAACACCAAGGTACTTCATTTTCCCCGTGACTCTTAATTGAGGTAGGCTCAGTGGGATAGGGTTGACCGATGGGTCGACCGGCAGAAGCGATGATTTCTCCCAGTTGATGGTCAGACCTGAGAATTTACCAAAGTCCTCCACCAAATGGATCACTTTCTCCAATGAGGAGATCGTGTCCCCAAGGAAGAATAAAACGTCGTCCGCAAAAAGCGCTATTCTCTCTTCCTCGCCGTTCCTATGGAAGCCCTGCAGTTCGGACGATAATCTCACTGCTCTCGCCAATGGCTCCATAGCTAAAACAAACAGCAAAGGGGACAAGGGGCAGCCCTGCCTAGTTCCTCTTTCGAGGGGGAAGCTTTCCGAGAAGTCATTGTTTACCTTGAGTCTTGCCTTTGGGTGGTTGTATAGGGTTTTTAACCAGCTGATAAATACGGGGCCAAATCCAAACCTCTCCAGGACCCACCAAAGATATTCCCACTCCAGGCTATCAAAAGCCTTGGCGGTGTCTAAGGACAATATGGCTCTAGACCCCTCGTTCTCCGCCGGTACCTGAAGATTCAAGTAGGCCCTTCTGATATTGGTGCTGGTGGACCGACCGGGGATAAACCCCGATTGGTCTGGATGCACAAGTTTTGTAATGCATTTATTTAGTCTAGATGCCAGTACCCTTGCGACAATCTTGGCGTCCGTACACAGTAATGATATTGGTCTGTATGAGGAGACTTCCGATAAATCTTTCCCCTCCTTTGGTATCACCACTATATCGGCCTCCGACATCGACAGGGGTAACCTTCCGTCCTTAATCGACTGCTCCAGTACTTTTAGGAGCTATGGAAGTAGCACTTCCCCATACTTTCTATAGATCTCCAATGGCAAGCCGTCCGGGCCTGGAGATTTCTGGCCTGACAGCTCCGCGACAGCTTTTTGCAACTCCTCTAGGGTCAGGGGGGAATCCATCTCGCCCCTGTCCCTATCCGAGAGCACAGGCAACTCTACCCCTTCCATAAACCTGTCCATATCGCGCCGGTCCGACCCCCTGCGCGACCTGTACAGGTCCCTGTAGAACGCCGAGAAAGTCTCCAGGACCTTGGCGGGATCAGAAGTAATTTCTCCAGACGGTGTCTTAATTGAGAAAATAACTGATGGGGATATGTTAGACTTAGTTATGAGGGCCAACATCCGGCCCACCCTCTCCCCTTCACCAAAATGATTTTGCTTCTGGAAGAGTCTTTTATTTTCTACTCTTCTGTTAATTACTTCTCTATACTCTTGTTGTCTGCTGAGCCATACCGCCTGTTTTTCCGGGGTTGGATCCGCCACATATTGTGCTTCTGATACCGTAGCTTCCCTGCTAGCCCTCTCCTCCCATTCCCTTGACGTTTTCTTAGCTATGACCACCTGCTGGTGTAGTAGTCCCCTAAGGAACGCTTTTAAGGTGTCCCACACTACTCCCGCAGGGGCTGAGCCAGAGTTAAATGTTACAAACTCTTTTAGTTTAGAGGTTACTTCTGCTGGACCGCTTATTAAATCCAACCACAATGGTTTTATTGTCCACCCCTTGCGGCTAGACTTAACAGTTAGGTTCAGAGTCAAGATCAAGGGAGAATGATCTGAAATTCCCCTCGGCTTGTACTCTATATTCCCTATTAGTTGCATAGCATCCCCATTACCTACCACCATATCTATACGCGAGAGAGTGGAATGCATCCCTGAGTAGCAGGAATACTGTCGGATATTTGGGTTGTGGGATCTCCATAGGTCACACCACCCCACCTCCTCCAGAAGTTGGCCTAAGCGGCCCTCTGATAGCCTTTCCGCCCGGTTCATGGGCGGAAAACGATCCAATTTATTATCCAGAACTGTGTTAAAGTCCCCCACTAGTATAATCGGTACGTCTGCTTTACTTTCCACAAACTCCAGCAGGTCCAAAATAGTCTCTGTTTTAAACGGAGGGGGGATGTAAATATTTGCTATCACCAGGGGCTGATTTTCCACAACGCAGCTCAGGAAGACGTAACGACCCAACGCATCTATTCTGGCTTCCCTGCAGGAAAACGAGAAACCTCTCCCCACCAGTATGCTCACCCCTCTTGAATATGAGGTGTAGACTGAGTGGTACTGTTCTTGGAATTTGTGGTTCCGAACCTGTAATTTAGTATCGTTAGTAAGGTGGGTTTCCTGCAGACAAGCCAGTCCGACGCCGTGAGCTTCCATTGCCAAAAATACTGCTGCCCTTTTGGCGGGATCACCCATGCCCCTGATGTTCCAGGAGCCTATCCTTAATGTTTTAAAAGGCATCTTAGAGAAAAAAAAAAAAGAAAAAAAAAAGGGAAAAATCATTTGTGCATTTGTGGGTTCCAAACTCATTGTGAACTTTGTGATTGTGTTAGCCAAGAGAAAATACGAAGAAAAATAAGAAAAAATGAAGTGAGGAGGGCAAGGGGCCCCGGCGTCCGGGGACCCCCCCCCTACAATTTCTGACTGCAAATACAAATTACTTGTGCTAATATACATTGCATTTGTTTTTGTGAACCGACCCTTCATACCTATGTGTGGCTTGCTTTTGCGCCATTGCCTATCCCTATAACTCACTGTAAACCCCCTTTCCCACCCCCCTTCGACTTTATCCAGCACCCTTCTTCCCACCCTTATTCGTGACCCCCCCCCCGCCTAGTTAGGCTAGCCCTTGGGGCTGCGCTTGTGACCTTTTTTCCCCCTCCCAACCATACTAGAAGTGACTTCCCACACATACACTGAAAGGATACATTGTGATTTGCTACCACACTCATCCCCCCCACCCCCCCTCCCACGACCCACTTCCAAGCCCACAAAAGAATATGTGCAACTAGTGGAATCACCTCCTTCATCCGTGCTTCCACTCTCGTGCCCCCCCCAACCCCCCACCCCCGTGTCATCTACTAATTTGCTATGAGGAAAACAAACAAAAGAGAAAAAAAAAAAATACATTTTCCTCCTTTCCTGTCCAGGTTTAGATAACCTTATTTGGCCCTTAACTCTGTAGGCCCGTTTTATTATCTTCCAGCCATTTTGTTGCCCCTGCTGTTGTATCGAAAAAATGGGTAGATCCTAAGGCAGTAATGCGTAGCCGTGCAGGGTATAACAGGGCGTATTCTATATTGTAAGTCCGTAAGTTACGCTTGATGTCCCTAAATTCAGCCCTTCGTTTCTGGAGGTCTGGGGAATAGTCAGGAAAAAATAAAATCTTAACTCCATTGTACAGAATATCCCCCAGTTCTCTGGCCCTACGCATCAATGTTACCTTATCTCTATAATTAAAAAGCTTCATTATTATTGGCCTGGGGTACCCCCCTGATGGTGGGGTCCTAGTTGGTACTCTGTGGGCTCTTTCAATGGCAAAAAGATGAGAGAAAGTTTCCGTCCCGAATATACCCCTAAGCCACTTCTCCAAGAACTCCTCAGGGTGGGGGCCTTCGCACCGCTCCGGTAGGCCTACCACTCTCACGTTATTCCTGCGGGACCTATTTTCGATTTCCTCCATTTTCGCTTTATATAGTCCCATCTGCGTTTTTAGTAACTTGAGATCTTGCTTTAGTGGGGTTAAATCATCTTCAGCCTGGCTTACTCTCTCCTCCAATTCAGATGTTCTAGTTATAGTCCTTTGCAGTTCTTGGCTTACCCTAATTATCTCTTCCTTTAATCCCGTCAGCTGATCGCTCAGGTCGTTTAAGGAGGCTTTGCAGGAGTTGACAGCCTGCAGAACATCTTTCAGCGTGGGTTCAGCGTCTGCTGATGCGTTTTGCGCAGCAGCATTGCTGGTTGCTAATCCCGCGGAGTCGCCCGCAGAACCTTTGCTGGCCGCCATTTTCATTGTGTGCGTTACAGCTGGTCCTTTTCCTAAGCTCTTTCTATCCCCTGAGCCCCCTGCTTGCGGCCTGTCCTGCTGCTGCTGGGTGTTTTTAGATGGTGGTGAAGTGGAGGGGTGAGCAAACTTTTCCAGTTTGGCCGCTGCTGCGACTGCTGCCTGGTTCGCCTTTTCTTTTGAGGTACGGGTCATTTGGGAGCTAGTGTTGTCCTGTTGTTGTAATTCCTCTCCTTTTTTCCTGGTCATGGCTTGTTATATAAGCCGGGGGGATGTGTAAGAAGGTTTGGCCACTCGTGGGGTTAATGTTTCCCCCCACTCTCTTATCTTTTCCCCTACTCCTCTTCTCTTCGCTCGATGCTGTCTCAGGCCCAATAATATCCCTTATTGATATAGTCCTCCACCAACCGTCATATAATAACTTTCCCCAAATATGCACAGGTCTCTGTGTGGTAGTGTAACAGGCTGCTTAAGGCAGTCTAGGCTCAGGACTAGTCATAGGTTGATAATATGTCAGGCTGTCAGGGCTCATCTGTGTCTCCACTCCCCCTTCGTCCACAACGATGGGCTAACCCCTGGGGAGGGGGGAGAGATAGTCCACTTCTAGTACACCCCCTAATGTGGCCACAAAAACTTGTACCTTGGCGCTGCCGGATACCTGGGCAGCACAGGGACGCTCCTTTCTCTGGAAATGCTTGATGGCTCCTTTCTCTAAGAGCGCACACCATCCACGCCGTCTCCTTCCCCTTAGTGCTGGAGCCGAAGCCGTCGCTCTGACAACCGCCCCTCCTTTCCGCTCTGAGGGATTCAGATGTGCCGCTTCTCCCGAGCGGCTGAGCTGGTGCTGCGGCGTCACGCTCCAGGACAGACAGGGACAGCCAGGGGCGGGGGAGCCGATCAGCTGGCTAGGGGCCAAGATCTATGGGGGGAGAGAGCACTCACAGCCAGGTCGGAGGCGCTGGAGTAGGTTCCTGTAGACACGGAGGCATCGGGCTGGGGGAGGTTCGCTCACTCCTCCATTCACTCCCGCATCCGGTCACGCCCCTCCCTCCATGTTTACATATTTGCCAAATTTGATTTTAACTTGTGTCTTACAAAAGTTGTATTATTAAAAGTTATATTGTGTAATCTATTACCAAAAATAAGTATTGCTGAAATGCAGACTGCAGAATGGAGTGATGACTTGCTTATTTACCAATATCACTATGGTAACTTATATGCCGTCCATAGCTTAAATAGGAAGCTTGGCCGGCCACATGACTACCCTTGAGAAAGTCACATGACATGTGATGATACGCGTGGGGATGAGGAGTCAGTGAAGTCATCGCATAGTATTTGGCAAACACAGTGATAGCTGTATGAGCGTGAATTACAACAAAAGCGATTCAGCTACTGCGAATGTGTGAGTGGATTACATTGATTGCCCAGTTTTGTAATATTTAAAAACACTGCGCAATGATGGTTTTTCTTTTATCTTTATGTGAATCATCACCTTGAAAATGTAATTCATCATTCAACTGTGATCTGTGATTATTGAAATACAAGCAAGTTCATCAAAGGCATTTGACTGGACATTTAGACCTCAGCTGGATTAACACAAACAGACACTATTAAATATATATTTTTTTAAATTTCTTTCATCAACATATATCCAGGGATATGTGTTCCCTTATAGGTCTTTGATGCACTTATTTGCATCCATTCACTTTATTGATTGATATATTTATTTTCACTTATTCACTTTACTGATTGTGATATCAGGGTATTTTTTATGGTTTAGGATTTTATATACAAGCACCACTCCAACAGATGGGGAGAGTTTGATAAGCATCCATTCACTTTAATGATTGATATATTTATTTGTACTTATTCACTTTACTTATTGTGATATCAGGTTATTTTTTTATTGTTTAGGATTTTATATACATGCACACAGGGAGATCGGTGCTTGTAACTTCCCCCACTGCCACACCGATCACCCCTGAGTGTCCGGGTATTGGACTAGGCATCTGGAGCATTTGCATGAGTACAAGTACGTCTGCAAATGCTCAGTATCGGCACAGATACTAATACTAGTATCGTATCGGTGCACCCCTAGCCAAAAACCACACGTACATTGACTGTTGGCTCTATAACTTTGAAATGGATCTCTCTCTCTTCTGGTGGCAGCATTTATTAGTGATGCAGGAATGTAAGAGTTTGGTATCTGGGGTTTCAGGGACTCTTTCCATGATTCTCATCTTTGTTCTTTCCCTCTGAATAACAGGGTATCCCAATCTGTGTTTTCAAAAGTAAGCTGTCTTAAAAGTACCTTACCCTGAACAGTGAAGTGTTCTATGAAACTCAGAGGATAATAGACCTGTCACAATTTAATATTGAAATGTGAACATTTCTTGTTTGACATTGCAAAGCAATTTGAGCCTAAGTTCAATATGGGAAAGATCTGTTCCTAGCTCAAATCCCTGTGTACCATCGGGATGTCTTTGCTGAGAAGCAGGAGTATATCAGCATTTCTGTCAAGAGCTGGTATGTTTTTAGCTATACCTATCAAGTGAGAGTGGTGGGGGGTCAGCTGCAGGAATATGGATTTCCTCTCTGTTAGTTGAGGTGATTGTAGCCGTATTAGTGCACTTGCAACAGAAACATTTGAGTACTATCCGAGATACTTTTTTATTTACACTAGCTTACAATTTTTCAGCACAAGCTTTCGTCATATGTCCCCTTCTTCAAGGTCCCAGCAGTACCGATTCACAAAAGTTTTAGCAGAATGTTAAAAAAAATATTCTCTGAGGGAAAGGAAAAAATCAAAAACAAACGCACAAACAAATGTACATGGCAATGGTAATAAAACTAGTTGTTAGTGAGATAAGACAGATGGAGAGCTATAGGGGGGGTTAATCACAGAGGGGGTTGTAAAACTGTAGGATAATGAGTAAGGAAACCCATATCTCATTTTTTTTTCTGTTGTGCCTTTTTTATTGCAGGGTTTTCTTCCATTATTTTTGACTTCATAACCAGAATGAAGTTTCCTGCTGACTAGTTGTCTGAGGTTGGGTGGTTGTCTGAATACCAGTATTGGGGGTTGTTGGAATATTTCTCTCACAGTTTCATCCTCTGTTATGATGGGCTGTAAATCTTTGATTATCTTTTTTATCCCTTCTAGTGCTGGATTGTATGTGGTGACTAGAGGTACGCGGTTATTTGTTTTTTTTCTCTTTGTATTGGAGGAGATTTTCTCTTTGGGTTTTCAAGGGTGTGTTTATGCTGTTGTTGATGGTTTTGTCTTTGTATCCTTTCTTATGGAAGGAGTCTGTTAATGTTCTGAGTTAATTTCTGTCTTCTGGGTCTGAACATATTCGGTTGTATCTGATGTGATCTGTGTATGGTGGCCAGTTTAGTGTGTTGGGGGTGAAAACTGGAACTGTGGAGCTAGTTGCATCTGTCAGTCGGTTTCCTGTATATTGAAGTGTGAAGCTTATCATCCCTGATGTATACTGTGGTGTCTAGGAAGTTGACATGTGTGTGTTAAAATACGGTATATACTCGAGTATAAGTCGTTCTGAGTATAAGTCGAGGCCCTAATTTACCACAAAAAAATTGGAAAAACTTATTGACCCGAGTATAAGACGAGGGTGAGAAATGCACAGCTACTGTAAGTGGAAAAGAGGGTCAACAATGCCCATTTGCAGCCTCACTGTGCCCATTTGCAGCCATAGGTCCCCTGAACTTCAAACTCGGTAGTTAAGGGTTCCTAGATGCCCCCTAGCTGCAGCCAAAATTTGGGGTCTCTGAACCCAAAGGGTCCCGAAATGACATTGCTGCAGATGGACACAGTTGACCGAATTTGGGGCCCTGTATCTCGAGGCCACGTAGTGCTAAGAACCCCAAATTTGGTGTGCAAACCCAGTGGAACTAGCACCATAGAATGTCCTGGGGTTTCTAGCACCAAGTGGCCCCGAGATACAGGGCCCCAAAAATCAGTTCAGAAAATGTCAAGCACTTTTCTGCAGCAGAGAATGACATTTTCTGAACTGGTTTTGGATATGTTATGGCATCAGTTACACTGGGTTTGCACACCAAATTTGGGGTTCCTAGCACCAAGTGGCCCTGAGATATGGGGCCCCAAAGTCGGTTCAGAAAATGTCAAGCACTTTTCTGCAGCAGAGAATGACATTTTCCGAACCGATTTTGGGGCCCCGTATCTCGGGGCCACTTAGTGATGAGATACGGGTCCCCAAAGTTGGTTCGGAAAATTAAATTTTTTGCTGCAGAAAAGTGCTTGATTCGAGTATAAGTCGAGGGGGGCACTTTCAGCACAAAAAAATGTGCTGAAAAATTTGACTTATACTCGAGTATATACGGTAATCCATTTTTAGTTTGATAGATGTGTGAAAAGTGGTGTTCAATGAGTAAAACTGTTTTAGATTTTCTTCACCTTCAATCCATATAATGAAGATATCATCGATATAGAGATAATATCTGTATGGCTTTTGTTGTATGCTGTTCAGGAATTTGTCCTCCAGGTCAGCCATAAATAAGTTTGCATATTAGGGTGCAATTTTACTTCCCATAGCAAAAGAGATAGATGTCATTGTTGAAAGTAAAGTAGTTGTCTGTAAGAATGAATTTGATGAGCTGTGTAACATCCTCAGCAGTGTATTTGTGGTTTGGTGAGGATGATAAGAATAAGTGGCATGCAGCCAACCCATCCTTGTGAGGGATGTTATTTTACAGAGATTCATCACCCATAATGACTAGAAGTGTATTTGGTAGTAATTGTTGTATAATGTTGAGCTTGTTCAAAAAATCAGTTGTGTCTTGCAGGACCTTGGAGTATTCATGATTAGGGATGAGCCTGATGTTCGAGTCGAATGTAAGTTTGACTCGAACATTGGGTGTTCGCCGAACAGCGAACAATATGCAACGTTTGCGGCAAAATCGAAAGCCGTGAAACGCCGTTAAAGTCTAAGGGACACTAACATGAAAAACCAAAAGTGCTAATTTTAAAGGCTTATATGCAAGTTATTGCCATAAAAAGTGTTTGGGGACCCGGGTCCTGCTTCAGGGGACATGTGTCAATGCAAAGAAAAGTGCAAAAAAAGTGCACAGAAAAGTTTTTTTCCTTTTCCTCAGAGATTGTGTTTTTTTTAACATTCTGCTAAAACTTTTGTGAATCACTACTGCTGGGAACTTGAAGAAGAGGACATACCCCGAGAGCTTGTCCTGAAAGATTGTATGTTAGTACAAATAAAAAAAAGTATCATGCGCAGTACTCAATTGTCTCTCTCTGTTAGTTTGAATCTTGATTACACTCAATGAGAGTGGGCATTGGTATTTCTACTCTGTCATTCAGGGGAGCTACTACAAGACTAATGGCTCTGCTGTCTGCAACTTCTGTAATGCTAACACAGATGCCCGGGGTGTATGGTAAGGTATCTCCTGTTATGTTTAACAGGTCAAATAGTTTTGGTCTTATAAGAGATCAGTTACTCTGATCATCTAGCATAGTATACAGTCTTATAGCTTTTTCAGAATGACCCTTGGGGTATACATGAACTAAGCATGTTTTGGTACAGGATTTGTCATAGAGACTTTCTCCACAATCATCTGTACATGTAGAGAAAACTAGAGTATGAGACATTGTTTGGTCTGCGATCCTTCCACCATTCTTTTACTCAGGAGGATTACCTGTGGACAGAGTAGGACTGTCTTGAAGTGGATGAAGCATTTGCACATGATCATCATTGTTGCATTGTATGCACTTACTAAACCCTCAATATTTTAAAAATTTTACATTAAAATAACAAACATGTTATACTTGCCTGTGCCTTGCAGTGGTTTTGCACAGAGCAGCCCGGATCCTACTCTTCTCAGGTCCTATGCTGGTGCTCCTTGGTCCTCCATCCCGCGAGGTGCCTCCACAGCAAGCAGCTTGCTCTGGGGGGAACCAAAGCAGGTGCGCATCCGAGCCGTAACTCTGTGTGTCCATTCTTATATGAAGCAGCATCTCGGCCCGACCACCTCAGTCTCCTGATTGGCTCACTAGCTGTGATTGATAGCAGCGGGAGCCAATGGCTCCCACTGCTGGCAAAAGCTAATCAGGAATAAGAGTTCCCGCAGAGCCAAGGCCCTAGTGGACATTGCTGGATTGGGAGGGGGCTCAGGTAAGTATTAGGGGGGCTGCCGCACACAGAAGGTTTTTTACCTTCATGCACCTTGTGCCTTTACAACCATTTTAATAGTAGCCTTACAGTCTTCATCATACTGTTCTGTGGAAGTACAGCAAACCCCAGTTTTCTTTAAAAGCTCTTTGTTTTTTTTTGGATGGTTTCTTTCTAAAACCGATACATTTTCTAAGCCGCTCATGCCCGGGGCATGAGTGGAGGTAGACTGGAAATTATGCATTAGGAAGTCCAGTATTTGGTTCTATGTGTGGTTACAAAGTCGATTGTGTATATTTTTATTGTGAGTGCATATTTTACTCAAATATGGGACTATGGGGCTCCCCTATTATGCTTCTTTTACTGAAAGCTACAGTGGAGAAAATAATTATTTGATCATCTGCAGATTTTGTAAGTTTGCCCACTTTCAAAGAAATAACGGGTCTATAATTTTTCATCATAGGTGTATTTTAAATGATATAGACGTTATATCAATCAAAAATCCAGAAAAAAAAACATATGATACAAATGTAGCACACTCTAGCTATTTTGGTAGATGTACAGTACATAGTTAAGCTGTTAGTGTAGGTAAATTGACTTGGCTGAGAGCCAGGCCTGGACTGAATCTGGGTCAGGGTTTAGTGACTCAGGAAGGCTGGATGACTCATCTGACAGCTCTTATGGTGCCTCCCCCTGTTTTCTGGAGCCTTGGAGAAGATTCTACATGTAGTGGGTGGAAGCTAGGAGGAGCTGTCATGCATATTCATGAGGACCCTGACCAATCCGTAGAGAAAAGGGCTGGCAGGGGGCAGCTTACCTTATAAATAGACATGAGTCATGCCAGCAGGGCAGTGGAGTGGAAGATGGAGTGCTGAGGAGGCTGATGGAGGCCCTTACAGGGCACCCCCTAGTCTGGAGGGGGGGGGTTACCTAAGGCCTGGGGTTAAGGTGCTGGAAAAATACCCCACAACACATGGAGGAACCCCTTCCTGGATGCACGAGAGCAAAAAGAGAGGACAGAAGGAGCAGGTCAGCATGTCTGGGAGATCTCCTGAGAGCCAACTGGGTGGGCTGGTGAGTGTTTAGTCTCGAAGGACTGTAAAGAGAGTGTCAGTATGGAGGACTGTGGGAGAAGTTAGCCTGGAGGGCTAGTAAAAGGGGCTGCTGCAGCCAGGCCGGCTGGCAGTGCCTGAAGAGGTGCTGGGATCAGTGACCACAGAGAGGAAGTGCTGGAAAAGTGTGATCTGTGTTACCCTATCTACTCTTCAAGAATAAGAGCTGCGAGTCCTTTGCTACAAAAATTAGTACAGGGTGACATAGCTGAGTTCTGCAAATAAGTGAGTGCTGGAGGAAGAAGAGGACTGTATAGAGTTGTCCCTGAGGTTGTTTGAAGTCAAGTGGGCATCCCATAGTTTCCAATCCCTATCCAAGTTCTAATCCCACAAAAAAAAAAAAAAAAAAAATACCGGACTGTTCTCTGACTCTGGAGTGACTGTGAAATTTCAGTGTGCCTGGCTATGCAGGGTGGGGAATCCCAGTTACTTGGGGCACTTAAGGGGGTGAGCTACACAAATGTTATAAATGTAGTCACAGTTCAGTGAGTAAAATAAATATTTGATCCCCAAGCAAAACATGACTTAGTACTTGGTGGAGAAACGTTTGTTAGCAAGCACAGATTTAAGACATTTCTTGTAGTTGGTTACCAGGTTTGCACACATCTCAGAAGGGATTTTGGTCCACTCTTCTTTACAGACCTTCTCTCAATCCTTCTTAGCTGTCACTTGGCAACTTGAAGTTTCAGCTCCCTCCATAAATTTTCTATAGGATTAGGAGTCTGGAGACTTTCTAGGCCACTCCATAACTTTAATATGCTTTTTCTTGAGCTACTTCTTTGTTGCCTTTAGCGGTATGTTTTGGGTTATTGTCATGCTGGAAGACTCACCCACGACCCATCTTCAGTGTTTTGGCTGAGGGAAGAAGATTCTCATCCAAGACAATACATGGCCCCATCTATTGGCCCCTCAATGCGGCAAAGTCGGACGGTACCTTTAGCAAAGAAACAGCCTCAAAGCATAATGTTTCCATCTCTATGCTTGACTGTAGGGATGGTGTTTTTGGGGTCATAGTCAGCATTTTTCTTCCTCCAAACATGGCGAGTTGAGTTATTGCCAAATAGCAAAATTTTGGTATCATCTAACCACAGCACTTTTTCCCAATCCTTCTCTGAATCATTTAGATGTTCATTGGCACACTTCAGATGGGCCTGTACATGTGCCTTCTTGAGGAGGGGGACCTTGTGGGCCCTGAAGGATTTCAATCCATGGTCGGGTATTGTGTTACCAATGGTTTGTTTGGTGGCTGTGGTCCCAACTGCCTTGAGGTCATTCAAAAGCTCCTCCCGTGTTGTTCTGGGCTGATCCCTTACAATTACTGAGGGTAATTGATGGATATTATGTATTTCTTCCTTTTGCAAATAATCGCTCCAGCAGTTGTCTCCTTCTCACTAAGCTTTTTGCTTTGATGTCCTTTGATATCGCTTTGGTCTTGCCCAGGATGGTGAGGTTTGAATGGAATAAAAAATATACTGTGGATAGGTGTCTTTTAAACACATAAGCTGTCATTAGGAACACCTTCTTAAATTGACAAGACTAATCTATGTACCACATGAGCACATACTGTAGCCAGTCTGTGGGAGCCAGAATTATTGTTGGTTGATAGGGAATCAAATACTTATTTTACTCACTGAACTGCAACTCAATTTATAACATTTGTATCATGTGTTGGTTTATATTCTGTCTATATTCAAAGAATGTGAATAAAACTTATGGTTACAGCCGTGCATCATTGTTTTGTAATTCAGAGAATAGTAGTGGGTTGTCTCCAGTAGATGATGGGGATACCGGATGTGGTAAATCTTGACATATAATCCTTTACATGTTTTGCGGTAAGGACCGCTTCCTCAGGAGGAGTCAATAAATGTCATCTACAAAATGATAGATCATGATAATAATCTTATAGCAAAACAGCTGTAGCATGAAATATAGAATTACAGGGGCACCCGAAGGTAGTCCCCCACGGCGGAAACGGGGGACGCTAACAACCACTTAAATCAAAGAATTATGCAAAGTATAAAAGATAAACTATCATAATGTACCAACCATTGGCTCACTGTTAATTAATTAAAGTAAAATAGAGAGAATAGAAAAAAAGGGGGATTTTATATTTTAATCCCCACCCACCAGAATGATGCCCATCTCTTATTGGCTGCATCCATGTATGGTCACACGCACGCATGATTGTTCGTGCGTGCGCAGTGTGGAGAGATGAACCTGGCAACGTCACATGCCGAACCGTGTCCCCCCGTGCCCGCCGTGGGAGGACTACCTTTGGGTGCCTCTGCCAGTGTTGCTATTATCAATTGTTGGCTACTTCGGGTAAGCAATGCAAGGACCCTAACTCCCCAATTTACATGTTACCTACTGTTTTTTTTCCCTGCCCCTCTCTCTTTTTTCTTTTACTTTTTTGTAATTCTATATTTCATGTTACGGCTGTTTTGCTATCAGATTACTGTCATGATTTATCATTTTATAGATGACATTGATTCACTCCCCCCGAGGAAGCGGTCCTTACCGCAAAACATTTAGAGGATTATATGTCAAGATCCACCACATCCGGTATCCCCATCATCTACTGGGGATAACCCACTACTATTCTCTGAATTACAAAATAACAATGCATGGCTGTAACCATTGATTTCATTCACATTTTTTGAATATGTATGATGTCTTTTAAAAATGTGTCTATATTAATAAATCAATATTATTCTTCATCTGAACCATTGTCAAATCCTTGGGTACCGAGATAGACCATTTTCCATTTTTGCCAGGGGCATGTTTGGGGCAGCCCTAGGTTTCCCTTACTATAGTTCTTTATGTTGGAGGTGAGAATTCTGGGGGGTTGAAGGGAGCATGTGGTGCCTACATATGAAAAGTACTGTTTACTTTGCACTGGTATAGATAATATTAATCAAGGGAGATTGGACCACTAGATGACATTTTTTTTATCTTTGAGGAATCATTCTTAAAGGTCTGTGTACTGAATTTATGGACTGTTCTTTATGTTTTATTCTATTTATTAATGCATTTGTGACTACTATACGTATCTTGCAATCTGTGGATTTGCACTGACTATCAATGTTTATACAAATATGATTAAAGGTAATGATGGTTTAACACTTTTTATAGTTTTTGCAATTTATTATTGATTCAGCAGCCCAACACTTTCACCAGTAATTAGGTAGTTAGGTAACACAAATTGGTAACACATCCTATACACTGGTGGCCACTAAATAAGAGGTAATGAGGAGGGGGAGTGGTGGTTGAGACAAAGGATCTTCTATTCTATTTCTAGAGTAGGAAAAAAAAAAAAAAAAAAAAAGCCCACTCATTCGGGGTACTTTGTCGCAGTAAGTGGGCTTAGCACTATATGACCATATAGTGTGACCAAACCCCCATATTTTTTGAATATGTTCAGCTGTTTTTAACTAGCCTTGCAGGAAATGTCATTCTTGTATGTGTGCGCTGTAAAATATTTTGTACTGTTTGTAGGTCTTATAGCAGCACCATCTTGAATTTAAACGCATTGTAGGGTGTGCCCCCCAAATATGTACTTGTATATTGGAATAGACCCTGAACATTTTTTTTTTGGGCTGGAGCACCCCTCCCCCTCCTCATTACCTCTTATTTAGTGGCCACCAGTGTATAGGATGTATCCACTTCAGTTCTCCCACATAGAGGAGTTTAGCTCCCATGGTTGAGACAAAGGATCTTCCATTCTATTACTAGAGTAGGACCCATTAATTTGGGGTACTTTGTGGCAGTAAGTGGGCTTAGCACTATATGACCATATAGTGTGACCAAACCCCCATATTTTTTGAATATGTTCAGGTGTTTTTAACTAGCCTTGCAGGAAATGTCATTCTTGTATGTGTGCGCTGTCAAATATTTTAAACATCCCCATAGACACACTCCTAAACCTTGTGGACAGCCACATCACCAGGTGAAAACAGAGGGGAAAAAAGACTATAAAAGAAAGCTGATGCAGCCACCACTTCTAATGATTGGTAAGCTGCAATAAATTATATTTTTGGTTTTGAGTTTAATACCACTTTAACTTTCCAGTAATTAATAACTATTAAAATATCAGTTTTAGCTGCTATGATACCTTTAACGATTGGATAATCTGTTTACAAAAGTCACAATATCTAAAAACATGGAGAAACGTGTGCCAATATCCCAATTACTAACAATTTTTAGGAACTAATTTTTGCGGTGGGTCTGTTTAGGCACGTATACCAACATTTCTGACACAAACTGTATTATATTAAAAAGAAAAGAAAATGTATTGTACAAAAAAGAAATAAATTACATATAAAATCAAGGCTGACAATTATTACACATTCCTCATGCAAGTGAATAAAGTTACACACTCACTGTTCATTCAAACATTATAATGCTAACAGATCTTGCGAGATATATTGTATTATTCTTATGGAAAACCTAATGTGTTTCAAAGCATTCTTCTTCAGGGCTTAGAGAGAACATCTAAAATATACAAACTTTTAGTTTGTAGTGTATGGCTGACTAAATCTACAAATTGTTACTCTTTGTAAGTACTGTAAAATTGATAAAGTGTTGAATTATTGGATGAAACATATAAGTCATAACTAAAAAGTTTGTATATTTTAGATGTTCTCTCTACCCCTGTACAGGAATGCTTTGAAACGCATTGGTTTTCTGAAAGAATAACGCCATATGCCTTGCAAGATTTGTTAACATTATGATGTTTGGTGTGCAATAAGTGTAAGCTTTATCTTTATGTGTAATGTTTCTCTTTTAATTAATGTACAATAAACAGTGAAGTTTTTTTTTTTTTATTATAATTATTATTCAATACACAGTTTGTATCAGAAATTTTGGTGTACATGCCTAAAAAGTCCCACCACAAAAATGTAGTTTGTAAATATTGTTTACAAAAGACATTAATTTCATTGCTATGTGTAAACAGTTTAAAAAAACTCTACCTGGCAAATTAAGTGTTGACTTGTTTAAATTAAAAAAAAAAACTTTTTAGGCAAACTAAGTAAAGTTTTATGAAGTTTATTTTTAGTACTTGCCTTCTTTGTATCTCAGTGCAAAACTGAACATGTTGTATTGTTCTCATGCAGTTCACAAGACAGAAAAATCAAAAAGTTGCTGTAAAACATGGGGAAATCACCACTTCCAGACTTTTGATAACAGAATTTACAATTTTCCTGGAACATGCAGCTATTATTTTCTTCATCAGTGCCATACAGACTTCCCTGATTTCTCAATTAAAACACACAGACCATTGAAAGAAGAAGGTAATATTGTGCATTTTAGTTTGGTGGTCAGTGATGTCCGAATTGACGCGAGTCCAGTTGGGGTCAGAGTAAATGACAAAGAGTAAGTGTAAAGCAGATTCTGTTGTTTTATTTTTTCATTGAAAGTTTTATTAATGTGGAAACCTCAACTGATTTGAAGAGACCCTGTTACTTTACCCATTCAGCTTAAAGGCCGACCCCCCCCCCCCCCCCAACCAGCTGATACCTATCTTCTGCATTGCCTCACCAGTGCAAATATCTGTGGTTTTATGTACAGGGGAGCATGTGACCTTCTCATATGTGACAGTGCTTGGGTCCAGCATCCTGAGTACTGTCATATGACAGAGGGGGGTTGTCATCACTTCTCCTAGCTAACACTGAGTATTGTGCTGCTGGTTGCAAAGGAAGAATGGATGGTGGAAGAATGCTGGCAATGTGAATATGTCACGTACCTGGTTGGAGGCCAAAGTGCTGAGAGGGCTTTCTCTGTAGCTGAGAGCAGAGCGCCCCTGAAGGTGGTAACAGGGAGCACTATGCTCAAAGAAGCAGGGGTTGTCAGCTGTGAGAGGCTGAAGAGATGAGAAGATGTCTGCTGGATGGTGGCTGATGAGCAGGATGCCCTGGTGGGCAGGAGTCCCTCAGGAGTATCAGATGAGACTTGACAGAAGGGAGAGCCATGAGCAGAGTCAGGAGCCAGGCCAGTAGCCATACACGGAATATCAGCCAGGGGTAAAGCAGCAAGCAGAGTAAGGAGTCAGCCAGGATCAAACACTGGTAATCAGGCAGCAGCAGAGTCAGAAGAGCAAGTCAGAGGTCATACATGGATCAGCAGGCAGAAGCAGAGTCAATGGAACAAGCCTAGGGACAAAGCCAGGAATGGAGACAAGACAGGTTAGAGACAAGCCAGGTCGTTAACAGGAAATCCAATGATAACAGGAACAGGAACTCAGCAACAAACAGGGAGCTGAAGATCATCCAGCAACTAGTGGCTCATGCTGCTGGCTTTAAATAGGCCACTGGGTGCCAGAATCTGTCAAGCATTGCATGCTGGCACATGAATATTCATGGCTCTTTGTGCCCGTGCGAGCATGCACATTTGCATTGGAAAATTTCTATGTGCCAATATGCTATTCCACTGGGCATTAGCCTTTGTGCCAGTTCTTCGGCAAACCATTCTCTGAGAGGATATCAGTGGATTGGAGGGGTCAGATAGGTCAGGCAGAGCCCTCCTCTCACACTGAGCTACTGCTGACCTTCTCCACAGCCCCCATGCTGGGTATCCCCTGTGGCTGCTGCTTTCTCGGGATTGGCCAGCAGAGAGTCAGTCAGCGCCCCAGCCCCTCATGTTCCTCGGCCAGGCTAGTAGGGAAACCAGTGGCCGTGGTTGCACCCTAGGTGGCAGTGCGCCCTAGGGCTGCTGCCTAGTTTGCCTAGTGGTAGCGCTGGTCCTGCAGGTATGGCACCTAGATTATTTACATTGGTCCAAGCTGGAACAATGTAACTAAGTAAAATTGCCACACCTAAGCTTCAGCTTTAAACATAGAGCAATCATTTTACCTGGGCATATGATAATTGGCAATTCGAGGGACATTTCTTAGGGTCTATTAATGAAGGCTTCAAGGCTTCATTGGGAAAGTCAACTGATGGAACTTTTACTTTGCCAAGATGAGATTTTACTGCCATTCTACAGTCACAACTTAACAAAATAGGCCCAGCTTGGCAACAACTCTACTTTTGTATTCATTTACTATTCTCTCTTTTTGCAGTATAGACATACATTTACATGTTGAATGAATTACCCAAAAGGGTGCATTTAACCTTTGTTTACCATCTTTTGCAGATTCAATTCATTTATTAAAGTTAAAGACATTGAGATTAAAGACACATGTGAGTACTTTTCTATCGTAGGAAATGGCATAACCATTATGTGGAACTGGAGAGATTCTCTCACAGTGAGTTCACATTTATTTATTCTTGTTATATGTAAATAATTATAACTGCTATTTTATTTGTTTATAGGTGATACGCTTGTTTTCTTTTACTCTTCCTCTATATAAATATCTATTGCTTTCTATAACTACTGTTTGTAGGACCAGTACCATCCAACTCTGGTGCATGTCCTGTACCAGCATATAAGGCATCCCTACTCATATATAAAGCTGTTGTTGATGCTGTTTACCTAAAGTAGAACTATAGGCAAATATTTTTTTTTTCATTTTGGATAGCGCAAGGGAGGGTTATAACCCCTGTCATATTTTTTTCTCTATCTGTGTCCCATTGTGGAGATTCCTCTTCATGTCCTGTCCTATAGCCAAACAGGACATTAAAGGAAATCCCTGCAAATTTGGGGAATTCCTTGGGGACCCCCAGGTCACAAGAACTAGTGTCCGCATCGGAAGTCTTCCCCTCTATTACTTTTCTGGGGATAACCCAAAAGTTGAGATTTTCTTTTACTTTCACTTTTTTTTTCACATGAATTTTTTTATTAAAACGTGGAAAAAGGTTGGGTATCCACTTCAAGTATGGTGTCCCCTTCCTTATCTGAAGTTGTGAGAAACCTGTGGTCTAGAGCAGGGGTCCCCATACTGCGGCCCTGGGACCAAATGTGGCCCTTTGCTTGCTTTATCCAGCCCTCTCATTCCACTAATAAGAGACACTATTCTGCCCCCTGACACCAAAAATGGGGCATAATTCCTGCCACTGACATAATGGGGCGTCATTTCTTTCACTGACACCAACAATAGGGTGAAATTCCTCCACCTATATACAAAAGATCAGGCACTGTTTACTCCCACTGATGCCAGAAAATTCTATTTATACTCCCTATAGTCTTAAGTACAGTAAACTGGCCTTTTGTTTACAAAGTTTGGAGACCCCTGGTCTAGAGTGTTACAGGCAGTAACATGCTGCAAAAACTGCAGTAGTAAAATGTCCTTGAGGAAGTGTGATGCAGCAGGGGACCAAATAAATGGCTACATAATCTAGCTTCTTTTTCATTGTTTGCTTTCAACATCCTTAGATCGCATTTTGGTTCAGTTGTTATTGCCACCTATTTCCATTGTTTTAATCAAAGGCTGCTATGGCCATTCAACTCAAGAAGGTGTGTGTTGTCTAGTTGTTCAGTATGTAAGTTTTTTTTTAGTATGTAAGTGATGTATTGGTAGAAAAGTGTGGTGGGTCTAATTTATTTGCATACAGCATTTGTGGCAGTGTTGAATTGTAAATCTTGTGAACTTGCTGCACATTTTCACTGGCAAGTTGTACACTTGCAGAGCACTTGAAGCACAAGTTCTAGTTGACAGTTTTTCAATTTGTAACAAATTTGCGTGGCAAAATCTCTAGCAAGAGAAAAGTTGCAGTGATGAGTTTAAAGCAAGAGCTCTGCAAGTCACAGTTACTCCTGTGGTGGGATAACTATTGCACAACATAACTGAACCAGAACTTGCCGCAAACTTGCAGAATGTTTGCAAAGAAAGTTTTTCTAGAGTCATGCAATGTGGACTTGCTGCAATTGTGCAACCAACTTGCGAAGCCTGGCAAGTCTAGCAATAGTCATTTTCAAACTTGCAGCACAATTGCTTGCTATCTGGGAAGTAATTTGCACTAATCGCTCATGTGTATGTAGCCTTATAGTGAGGAAATCCTGTTTTTTTTTTTAAGTGTCTGAACATAGTAAGTAAAACTATATATACACTATGTTGTCAAAAGTATTGGGACAACTGCCTCTACACACACATGAAATTTAATGACATCCCAGTCTTAGTCCGTAGGGTTCAATATCGAGTTGACCCATCCTTTGCAGCTATAACAGCTTTAACTCTTCTGGGAAGGCTGTCCACAAGGTTTAGGAGTGTGTCTATAGTAGCATGGCAATGCAGATGTTGGCTATGCATCTCAATATTGTTTTTCCCAAATATTATGTTATATGCATTCTCTGTTTAGGTGGAGCTTGACAAACGCTACAGGAATTCTACATGTGGTATGTGTGGCAACTTTGATGGGGATCTATCCAATGATCTCCAAATCAATGGTTAGTAATTTCTTTATTCTCTAGTGTAATATGGATTTGTAACATTGGTCAGTATTGTTGCTAGCTTTGCTTTGGCCTCATGTATGAAAACTGTTCTAAGGAATAATTTTCTGTTTTCTATGGCAACCGGTCAACTTATATTTTTAGTACAGCTTAACATGTTAGGACAAATCTGGATCTGTAAACTTTTGCATTAGTAAACCATTCATATTTGATACCTGTTTTACAACTTTGCAGATCAGACCAGACCTTTTCTGTCAATTTTGGTTTACATGTAAAAATCAGCTTTTTTTGCTAGAAAATTACTTAGAATCCCCAAGCAGTGTGTATATATATATACATATATATATATATATATATATATATATATATATATATTTTTTTTTTAACAGAGGCCCTAGAGAATAAAATGGTGGGTTTTGCAATTTTTTATGTCACGCGGTATTTGCGCAGCGGTTTTTGAAATGCAATTTTTTTTAAAAGATTATACTTTAATAAAAGTTTTTTTATAGAACACAAACACAATATAATACCCCATTTTTTTTGTAAAAATATAACAGATGGTGTTAGGCCGAGTAAATAGATACCCAACATGTGCACGCTTGTGTTAATAGCGCCATACGGCGGTATTTAAAAATCTCCATAGGCAACACTTTAAAAGCTATTACAGGTTACCAGTTTAGAGTTACACAGGAGGTCTGATGCTAGAATTATTGCTCTTGCTCTGGCATTTGTGGCAATACCTCACATGTGTGGTGCGATTGTCGTTTACATATATGTGTGGGACCAAAACGCGTGTTCGCCTTTGTGTGCAAGCATGGGGATTTGGGGGTGCTTTAAAAAAATGTTTTTATTTTATTATTTCTTTCTTTTATTTTTACACTGTCTCTTTAATTTCTTTTGACACTTTTATTGCTGTCACAAGGAAGTTAAACATCACTTGTGATAACAATAAGCAGTGACAGGTCCTCTTTATGGAAAGATCTGGGGTGTTTCAGACTTCAGATATCCTCCTAGCGGCTTAAAAGCATCTGATCACACCAAGATCAGTGTGATCAGATTCAATCTAAAAATGATGCAGTTTACATCCAGCGAAACCAGTAAGTGACAAAATACTCATTCCGGTCCCTAATCACCTCTATGGTAAGCTGGCGGAACTGCCGTCTTCAGTGCCGAGCTCCCCACTGAGACAGGAGAGCCTGGAGAGGCACCGAAGGACTACTTAGCCACTAGGATTGCTTTTACAAAAGTAGGATCACCTGAAGAAAAAAAACAATACCAGGGTAATGCCTGTAGCTGTAGGCATTATCCCAGTATACCAATTGAAACTGCAGACGTAAAACGGAAAATTCCTATCAAAATACTTACCGTAATTTTCCTTTCCTGATAGACTCCATGGCAGCCAACGTGTGGGTTTAGTCCCGCCTCTACTACCCTATAGGACACTACTCCCATAAATCTTTGCTCCTCACCAGCAGCCGTGTTCGATAACTAGCCTACTCCAGTCATTTGGGAGGGAACTCCTGCTGCCATGGAGTCCATCAGGAAAGGAAAATTACGGTAAGTATTTTGATAGGAATTTTCCATTTTCCTGAAAGACTCCATGGCAGCCAACGTGTGGGAAATAACTCGCCGTACACACCCGGGTGGGCAAAAATGCTGAAGAAAACAAAGACTTATTTAACACCGTCCACCGACAGTACTTTAACACCAAAATCAACTGAGGATAGAGCAGCTGGCTCAACACAATAATGGGACATGAAGGTATGGATCGATGACCAAGAAGCCGCCCTGCAAATCACTTCAGGTGCGACGTGACGAGAAGCTGCCCTCGAGGTCGAAAGACTTCTAGTCGAGTGTGCTGTCACCGCCTCTGGAGGAGCCAAGCCCTTCTCTCTATATGCCCATTGAATTGCCTGTACAATCCATGCAGCAATGGATCTGACTGAGGCTCGGAGCCCCTTGTTCTTCCCGTAGAACGACACAAAAAGATAATCTGATTGATGGAAGGGAGCCGTTACTTCTAGATATTGTTTCAAGGAGACACCAACATCGAGTGGATGTATTTCCAGATTACCAGCAGATCTAAAGGTAGGAAGTGAGATCTCTTGGTTCTCATGAAAGATTGAGGTGACCTTAGGGTTTGACCCTAGCATTGGAATTAGAGTCACTCTGTCCGGAAAGAAGGTTAAGAAAGGTTCCTTTGACCTTAAGGCCTGGATTTGGGACACCCTCTTGGCTGAAGTGATGGCAGTCAAAAAAGCAGTCTTGATAGTAAGTTCCCTAACAGACAGTGGTTTATCGAGTTGTGAGAAGAACTCAAGAACTAGAGGTAGATCCCATTTAGGGAATCTGGGTTTCCTTTGGGGCCTCATTCTAATTGCTCCTTTGAAGAATTGTTGAATAAGGGCATGTCTGGCCCATGACACCCCAGTAAAGGCTGAGATCGCTGAGACTTGTACACGCAGTGAACTGACAGATAAGGGTAAATCCAGGCCTGATTGGAGGAAACTCAAGATGTCCTGAACTGCAGGTGCGCCACATGACTTGGCCCTAGACGACATATGGATCGAGAATTTTGTCCAAATACGCTCATACACTTTGTTAGTGCTTTGCCTTCTTGCATTCAGAAGTGTAGGAATAACCTCCATAGGGCAACCTAGTGCTTCCAACCTACCCCTCTCAAGAACCAAGCCCTCAACTGTAGGTGAGCTGGGCACGGATGGAGAATCGTGCCTTGGGAGAGTAGATCCATTCTGGTCGGTAGAAGAACTGGTTCTCGGAAGCTGAGGAGTGATAGGAGAGGAAACCAAGGCCTGTTGGGCCAATAAGGAATGATGGCTACTATCTCCACCTCCTCCCACCTGAGCCTCTGCAGGAACTGGAAGATAATAGGTGTCGGAGGGAAGACATATGCTCTGTGGAACCACCAACGTTCTGTCAGTGCGTCTATCCCGTAGGCTTGTGGATCCCGAAACCTTGCATAATACCTCGCTAGCTTTTTGTTGTACGGGGAAGCGAAGAGATCGACCTCTGGAGAGATCCCCAGTGTTAGAATCCATTTGAACACATCCTCGTGGAGAGACCACTCGTTGTTGTCCAAGTGGACTCGTGAGAGAAAATCCGCTTGGACATTGAGAATCCCTGGAACATAAGTTGCCGTTAGGTTGACCAGATTCTTCTGGGCCCAGACCATTATTGGTTCCACCTCTTGTAGAAGAGACAGGCTTTTGGTACCCCCTTGTTTCCTTACATAGGCTACTGCCGTCGTATTGTCCAGTCTGAGTAACACAGATGTCCCTGCTATCAGATGACGAAATGCCAGCAGTGCCTGGAAGGCTGCACGTAACTCTAGGATATTCGACACCAATCTCCGCGCTGGGAAATCCCAGGAGCCTTGAGCCACTTCCGCTAGGCAATGAGCACCCCAGCCTCTCTCGCTGGCATCTGACGTCACAGTGATCCAGGTGATGGGAAGGATGGAGTGACACCTGCGTAGATTTTCTTTTTGAAGCCACCAGAGGAGGGAACCCCTCATGGTCTGAGAGATGCAAATGCGCTGACTCTTGTGGCCCGACCATTGAAGAAGAAATCCCTTCTGAAAAGGACGCATCCTCCACTGAGCCCATTTTACCATTGGTATTGTGAACACCATGGTGCCTATGACCCTCAGACACTGGAGGGCCCGGAGATGAGAAGAGGAGAGAGCCAGGCGAATCCTGTCCCGAACTATCGTGATCTTCTCCTCGGGTAAGGAAATTGTGCCTCTCGCTGTATTGAAGAGGGCCCCGAGGAACACGAGAGACTGAGAAGGCTCCAGTTGGCTCTTCTCCCGGTTCAGGAGCCATCCAAATTCTTGGAGAGTTTAGATGACCATATCTCTGTGTTTCAGGAGGCAATCTCTGTCTTGAGCCAGTAGGAGGAGATCGTCCAGATAGTGATGAAGACGGATCCCTCTAGTTCTCAGTAAAGCCACAACGGCCAACAAGACTTTCGAGAAGACTCGTGGAGAGGTGGACAGACCGAAGGGAAGGCATGTGAATTGTAAGTGTAGTTGGCCTATGGAAAAACGGAGAAAGCGTTGAAAATCTGCTGCCACTGGAGCGTGGAAATAAGCGTCCTTGAGGTCTATAGAAATGAGCCAGTCTCCTGGTTGGACTGACTGTCGAATTGTGGACAGGGTTTCCATTTTGAACCTCTCTCTTTTGATGAAGCTGTTCAGGTGCGTCAAATCTATGACGGGTCGCCATGCACCATTCTTTTTCTGGACCATGAAAAGAGGAGAATACATCCCCATGCCACGTTGGTCGTCTGGGACAGGAATGGCCGCGCCTTGATCTAACAAAGATCTCACGTAAGCTAAAAGGATTTTTCTTTTTTCTTCTGTGGCTGGAAGAGATGTGGGGATACACCTGAGCCTGGGAGCACTGCTGAAAACCCAGGTGTGGCCTGAGGAAATCGTTCTTACGGTCCAAAAGTCCTGGATCGAGGCCGCCCAAACATGCTGAAAGCGAAGGAGGCGAACCCCCACTTGGCCCGCTTGGGCGGGCCCCATCTCAAAAAGACTTGGTCGGTTCCTTCTCACCCGACATACTACTCTTAGCAGTCTTCTTAAAAGATGATTGTCTGGCCTTCCAGGATCTGGAGAACTCACGGCCCGGCCTGTATCCACGTGCTTCTCTGGCACGATCCTGGTTTTGTTTCCTTGGAAACGATCTTCTCTGGCCTTGTAATCGCCTGTCCTGAGGGAGGAACCCCGACTTACCCCCGGTGGCACGGGTTATGGCGCTGTCTAATTTATTTCCGAAAAGAGAGGACCCATCGAAGGGAATACGGCACCAAACCTGTTTTGATGCTGGGTCTGCCAGCCAAGGGCGAAGCCAAAGGGCACGCTTGGCGGTAACTGCAGACAACATAACTCTAGCCACCAAGTGGATAATGTCGATTGAGGCCTCCCCCAGAAAGGCTGAGGCTAACCTTAATTCCTGGATGGGCGAACTCCTGGCCACTTCCTCCGAGACACCTCTAAGTGTCTCGACCACGTCTCCATAGCCCTGGACATGGCGGCCAGAGCCAAGCCTGGTTTACATGCCATACCTGCTGTGAGTTAGACCCGCTTCAAATCCAAGTCTATCCGTCTGTCCAAGGCGTCTCTGAATGAGACCGTGTCTTTCAGAGGGAGGGTCACATGCCTGACCAATCTCATCACAGCTACATCCACTAGAGGAGCAGACTCCAATTGCTTAACTTCTTCTTCCTTGAAGGGATAAAGCCTCTGTATTTTAGAGAGAAGGGAGTTCTTTTTCTCTACCTTTCCCCACTCATCCGTGATAACTTCACCTAATTCAGCGAAAAAGGGGAAGCTGACACGTTCCTTCTTCAGCTGCTCGAAGAACTTCCTCTGTTTTGCAGGGGCCGTCACTGGCTCTTCCCAGTTTAAAGTTTCCTTTATGGCTTTAATCAGAGGAGGAAGTAAGTCAAAACTGAATCCAGTATAAGGGTCTTCTCCCTCAGAATCACTATCTGAGGAGACAGCAGACAGATGACTGGGTAAAGAGGACTCACAGGTGTCCTGAGCCTGGGTATCCCTCATTGGTGGGTCTGGAGGCTCTGCAGGAGAAACATGGGAATGGCTAGACCCCAATTCCTTTAGATTCTCTTTCACGATCTTCTCCACCAGAGACTTGAGTTGCTGATCCGATCCACCTCTTTCACCTGTTGCTTTTGTATAGCAGGTATCACAGAGGGATTTGCCTATAGGAACCTTTGCCCTACACCCCCAGCAGGCTCCTTCGGCTGCATGACTGGAGTGAGACTTGGAAGGGCGAGATGGTTCCCGGCTACGGTGTCTCGATTTCGAGGAGGAACTGTGATGTCCAGGGATCCATCAGGGCTGAAACACAAGCAACCAGTTAGGAAATTAGAGAAGCAGTAAGGGCAGGCCACAAAACATGTCCTCAGAAGCCCCCTCACCTGACACAGCAGAATCAGAGCCAGGGGAGATACTGCTAACAGTCTGCAAGCATTCCCAAGCCTGCAGACTATTTTCTCAAATTTAAAACTGGCGCCCCTGTGACGTCACCGCCGTGTCCGTCTTACCACTAGTGCGCACGCGCAGTTACCGATATGCGCGTGCGCGAACCAAGCCTCGTTCTCCTGCTGGACCCGCGCATGCGCAGAACGGCCGCGAAAACGAAACCAGGAAGTGAACGGCGGCTGGAACGCAGAGGGAACCAGCCGCCATATCAGCCAGCTACACTGTCCCCGACAGTGCGGGTGAGGCACAGAATACAAGCAGACAAAACACAGGGAAGGATTACACAAACTGCTGCCATGAAGAGAAAAAAACGGAACGGACTCACCACTCCTACTGCGATCGAGACCTGGGTCAGGTAAGACAGCACAGACCGGACTTATTCCTGGGCAACAAGGGTCACCTGCTAGTAGCTAGGCTGTATGACCAGTGTGGGGTTTGCCTGCCAGTGGCTAGGACTACACCGTCTTCAACGCCTCTTCCATATGCCCTTTCCATACCCCACTAGTAGCTAGGGCTTATTGGAATACTGCGATCCCTGCATAGGAATCGCTCGCCAGATCTGACCGCAGGGAGAAATAATCTTCAGGTAGAAAGACCATCTTAGCTAGGTCCTTGGAGGAGGACAAAAAAAGAACACGGCTGCTGGTGAGGAGCAAAGATTTATGGGAGTAGTGTCCTATAGGGTAGTAGAGGCGGGACTAAACCCACACGTTGGCTGCCATGGAGCCTGTCAGGAAATGTACATTAGGTGGTCTTCAAGTGGTAAAAAAAAATCCTTCCTTCCTCTCTTCTTTCTTTCATCCTTTCTTCAGCATAGGTAAATGTATTTAAATAAACTAATATGTATAAAAAAGTCCATTCTTCCTTTATCCTTTCTTTTCTATGTTTCTCCATGCTTCTATTTCATCTTCAACTTTCCTTTACTATTGCCACCTCTCCTTTCCTCTTCTACCCTCCTGCCCAGTCCTGTTTTCTCCACTCCTTACCATGCCAATCCCACCATCTATTTTCTTTCCTCTTCTCACCTCTCCCCACCCTCCTCTTCTCCTGTTCTCCTTTCTAATTCTATCCTTTTCTCTCTCTTTCTTCCCACTCAAGGTTTTATGTTTTTACATTTGATCTATAGGAATCAATGTCTCTAACATAATGTATGGAAACAGTCATAAGGCCAGTATTCCTGAACACGAGTGTCCAGATGTTACAGATAACTCTTTAGAACACAAACTTGAAGAAGATGAAAACAAATGTGAGCAGCAGGTTAGTGTGATGGAGCAGATCCCATTATATACCATTATCAAATTATCATCACTAGCACTTCCAAATAAAATAATTGTTTTTTCAAATTGACTTTACCTTGCCAGAAAGAGCATGCTCATAACCTAAAAGCTATTTGTCCTCCCCTTTCCTGTTCCAAGTTCTTCATAGTTGGGCAGAACTGGCAGTGAGGTCTACTCATTATTCATCATGTGCTACCGTAGTACAAAGCCACAACTATTTTACCAGAATTTCAAAATTATGCTGTTAGGTATACATACAATGGAGAGATTGTTTCCTTTTTTAGTTTAAAGGGGAAAGGTGAATCCTGTCACAAATTTTCTGCTGGTAAATTTTTATGATGGACCTCAAGTGTGAGATGAGTCATATGAAGCCATATCAATTAAAAAAAGACCGCGCTGAAAAAAGCTCAACATGTAAAAAGTGTAAAAAATTATGATGGAACCTTCAAAATTAAATAAAGTGACAATGCAACCCAGAATCAATAAAATAAAATGAATGATTACTTTAAAATGTGTGCAAAAAATACCCCAATATATATCTATATATAGATATATATATCTGGTGCAATAACAAATGCTGAATGGACCTTCAATCATAAATAAAGTGTAACATACAAAGTTCAAATAATGCCCAAAGTCCATTAAGTGCAATCCACACAAGGTACAAATGTGCAAGTAAATAAAAATAAATGAATTTCCCCTATCTTAATGAGATGCATAGAACTGAGTTAGATGGACCTATAACGATAGAGGAAATACAATGGGTCACTATTGAGATGGCGTGACAGAAATCCCCGGGTCCAGATGGGCTCCCGGCCGAGATATAGCGGCAGTACGGGAAGGTATTGCTCCCCGAACTGTTGAGGGTATTGAATTGGTCATTGATAAAGGGAGAGCTTGCCCTATCAATGATGGAATCCACCATAATTACCATACATAAGGAGGGTAAAGACCCACTTGATCCTGCCTCATATAGGCCTATCGCTATATTAAATTCTGACATAAAGATACTGACAAAGGTTTTGGCGGCTAGGATGAATAAGGTTATACTGAAACTCATCCACCCTGATCAATCAGGTTTTATACCCGGAAGAACTACCAGCACAAATATAAGGAGGGTATACTTGAATCTCCAGGTCCCTAAGGATGAGGGTGGAGAGAGGGCCATTTGGTCTTTAGATGCCGCCAAGGCCTTTGACAGTCTTGAGTGGCAGTATCTCTGGAGAGTTATGGAGGTGGCCCAATTTGGACCAGGTTTCATTAATTGGGTAAAAATGCTATATAGGGCACTGGAAGCCAGAGTAAAGGTGAATAATGAAAAGTCCGGTAAACTTGGACTGGGGAGGGGGACAAGACAAGGGTGCCCCTTGTCACCCCTCCTCTTTGCCATCGCAACTGAACCTCTGGCCATTGCCCTGCGGTCCTCTGCTCAGGTGAAGGGTTTAAAATGAGTGACTTGGAAGAAAAAGTAGCATTATATGCGGATGACCTTCTGTTATTTCTTGGTGATAACTAGGACTCCCCTCGGAAAGCTATGGACATTATCAATAAATCTGGACAAATTTCCAGATTTAAGATAAATTGGGAAAAATCTAGCCTTCTGCCAGTAGATCCTCTGGGAGGCCCCTTGCCTGAGGAGGTGGCCCAGATCCAAGTAGTAAATAAATTTAAATACCTGGTTATAAATGTATCCAGAGACCCTCAACAGTATGTAGTAGATAATATAGTCCCGTTACTGGCTAAATTTAGGAGGAAGATAAAAGTGTGGAAATGCCTACCAATATCTGTGGCAGGCCATTGTAATTTAATTAAAATGATCTGGATGCCGCAGCTTCTCTATGTATTGCATAACTCCCCAATTTGGTTGTATAAAATGTGGTTTCAAAAGATAGACACGGTTTTCAGGGAATTGATCTGGAAGGGTGGGTTGGCAAGAATTCGATTGAATACTCTGCAGTTACAAAAACAGGAAGAAGGAGTAGCGCCCTCACACCCCTTTAGTTACTTTCTGACGTCACAACTCCAGTACCTGGGGGGGTGTAACCTGGAAGGGGGAGAGGTAGGAAGAAAAATGATTTTACAAAATACACCACATGACTCAATAGTGGAAGTTCTGGAGGCAGGATCCTTTCCATCAGGACTCCCTACTTTGAGTTTAATGATGAGAGTGCGGGATACAGAGAAGGCTATATTAAAGTACAGAGGATTTAATGAGTATACCCCCTTATGGAAGAATAACAAACTGGGAGAACTGCAGAAGATGGGGACAGTAAGAGAATGGGAGAGATGTGGAATAAAATTTATCGCTCAGTTATACCAATATAGTGCCCTGAAAACTTTTCAGGAACTGAGAGACTATTTTGCTCTATCAAATAGATCCTTCTATAGGTATTTGCAGGTCAGGCATGCACTGGAGGAACAGGAGGAATTTAGAGGAACAGGAGGAATTTAGAATGGAGCACAATTCCAGTTCTCCAAAATATAATTAATGCAGAAACGGGGAAAGGTTTAATCTCGAAAATATACCCACATATAAACAAGGGGAGAATGGGAGGGATAGAGGCCCCTATGTATAAAAGGAAGTGGGAAAAAAGATGTGGGAGATATCTCTGAAATACAATGGAATAGAATTCTTGAACCGGCTCCATTGGTATCGCTCTCTCCCTCTCAGAGGATGTCACATCTGTTTTTATTATATAGAACCTATTATACTCCTCGTAAACTTTTTCAGTTTGGCCGACGGCCGGATGCAAGCTGCCCCCGGTGTGGGGACATGGAAGGAGATATGATCCATATGTTTTGGAAATGCCCAAAGTTGTTCCGCTACTGGACGGAGGTGACAGAAACCATTGATCTGGTGTTTGGAACCTCCACTAGGTTGGAGACGAAGTATTGTGTCCTGGGAATCGTTGAAGGAGTCGGAAACCCGGGAAGCACCCAGATGGCTGTTCTTAGATGCCTATTTCAGGCAAGGAAACTGATTGCCCTGAGATGGCTGTCGGTGTCGCCTCCATCCGGTAGAGAATGGATAAATAGCAAAAATGTGGTAATTCTTTAAGAGATAGCGGTATATATAAAACAAGGGACTTTAAAGAATTATGATAAGATGTGGAAGCCTTGGTGGGAAGCAAGAGGGATTGATATGTGAATAATAATAATGTGGAAAAATATCTTAACGATGAAAAGTGACCTAATAGGAATCAAAGTAAGATGGAAAATGAAGAGGGTGGATGAGTGAGAGAATGGGAATGAGAGGGAAGTGTGACAGAGCAGGAATTTAGATTAAATGGAACACCAGACAGGATTGCCCCCCACGACACCAATCCCCTCTCAGGCCACCCAAGATATGAATGATTTATTGTTGCTATACACTTACTTGATAGGGTAATGGGAGATGGGGGGGGGGGGGGCTGAGGGGATGTTTGATTTGTATGTATTTTGTAAACAAAATAAATATTTTAATAAAGAAATAAAGTAAAATAAGTAAATAAATAAAAATAAATTAAAAAAAATGTCCTTTTCTCACTTTCCAAAACACAGATACTGTGAACTGATATTGTGATATAGTACTTGCTACTGATCCAAACTAATTAGATCCAATATCCGTGGCACGGATTTATTATACATTCATATGAAGCCATGTGATGTTCGTATTAGTTTTATAACTTGGGAACCTTATATTGCATAACTATCCTTAGTTTTATGCTTGCTTATATTTGTATACATTGGTAGTGGCATGGCTGGATTTTGCTATAGTCAGCATTACTACCTCGTAATACTGAAGTTTACTTTGTATGTTTTGTCACGTTTTCTATGTTTATTTAATTACAGGATGGCATTTGGAATGCATTTTGGCAACTAGATACAGCTCCTACTTTGGTTCCATCTTCAGTTAAACAAATCATCCCTCTGACTATTTTCAGCAGGTCATTCCCTTTACACGCCATTCTTTAGACATTTATAATTTCAGAAAATAAAATATAGTATTTGTCAGAGTTATTTTTTTTTCATTGTCAGCAACAGCAAGAGAAGTCATTGCTAAGTCTTTTTAGCTTCTGTTTCCAAATTTACCCTGCTTATCCAGTGATTGTTTTGTTTTACTATAGAGGAAGCAGTGTGATGATATAATGTCGAGCATGGGGGACTGCAAATACAAGCTGAAATCTTATCAGGATTTTTTGAACACCTGCAAAGAGGACTTGTGCCATTGCACTTCTGAAAATAAAACCGAGTGTCTGTGTAGCAACCTGAACCAATTTTCCAAAGACTGCGTAAAAGCAAGGGGGCATCCTGGGAACTGGCGGCGTTCAGATTTCTGCTGTAAGAATTTTTGTTTTCCTACATTTAAAAAAATTAATAAATACATGGCCATTTTGGTAGTTTGGGAGCCTATGAGTGTTTGTAAAGATCTTTTAGCTAGATTGACCAAAATCTAAATATTTTACTAATAATTTACTAACCCTACTGCACTTTGAAGTACACCCCCTTCACTTTGATAAGGAGACCCATACATGTCTTTCTGTCTGATTTTGGTGAGGACAAGAGTTTTCTCACTAAACAGATAAAAAAAACCTCCTTCTTCCCCATGCTGTACTTCTGTGCACTGTATACTTTATCCATTCTCCCAAGAACGTGACAATAAAGAGATTTGACTTTGAGGGCCTTGTTCTAAAAAATACCTAAAAATGTAATTTGCCTGACTTTCTGGCATCAATACTTTTTGAGTTACAGCCTCGGAACAAGCATCCTGGTAATGAGTGCAAGAACAGTCACATAATTCTGTATCAGTATATTTATTGTAAGTCAAAGACTGAAGAAACCAGTAACCTCCATGATTCCAATGACATAATATCTTTAAGAGATGCTTATGTACCAATGTATTGTCCAAAAAGTAACTTTCTTTATCTAATGCATGAAACATCTTGCTTTTTTGGACCTAATGCAAGTCTAAATGAGCATTAATTAAAATTAGTTGGCTTAAAAAACTGAAAACTATGATAAAACACATGTCTCAGTAATATAAACACGTCAAGCTTTCACATATTTTTATGTTTATCACTTCGTTTTCTCTTCTAGTTGTAAACTGTCCTGCGTCCATGGAATTTCTTGAGTGTGTTTCTCGTTGTCCTGGCACTTGTTCAAACCCAGCTGCCAGTGAAATGTGCATTGATGATTGTGAAGAGGGATGTGCTTGTCCTCCAGGTAATATTTTTTTTATATATAACTGTTTATTTTAGAAAGAGTTTATCAATTTAAGGGAAATCATAGAAAAAGTATGAAGAGAAAAGACATTATACTATATATCACAGCAACGTATGGAAGTCCGAATGATACTTCATGTAATAACGAAAACATGCTTTCAGTAGTATAAAAATATCAGCTGGGGTGGGCTACTATATGGCTACTCAAATAGCTTTAAAACAGATCAATCAACACAGTAGTATGCAAATACAAAAAAGTTAGCAGATTAATACATAATACCAATAGGTAGCAGCAAATAAGGTTGCAGGAGATTGATATGTACCAAGGGTAGAGAGGAACGTCTAAAGAAAAAGGGTACCAGACTCCATGAGGAGGAAGAGGAAAAAACACTCAGCGTATTCCAACCCAATCTAATTAGGAGCTACTCCATATTAAATAATTGTCCCAGATGTCCCAAATAGCAGAAGATTGTTATGTAATCTAGCTGCCAGGTATTTCATATACAGTAACACACCTCCCTAACACGGTGTATCAAATCACAAATCATTGGGGGGAATGTCTGTTTCCACCTGACAGTGATTAAGCATTTTGCTGCCGTAAGAATATGTGTCCTCAATTTTTGACGTTTTTCCTTAGGTCCTGAACAGGGCGGCCTAGGAGATGGGTTAGTGGTTCAAGGGGAAAGAAGCATATCTGCTACTTAGTGAGTGAAAGTAGTGAGTTGGCTTTTTCCCAAAAAAGGCACAATTGTAGGGCATCTCCAAAAAACGTGAAACAGAGATCCCATAACTAAGCTACATCTTCAGCATATATCAGGGAATGAAGGATAGATAGTGTGCAGAAGCTCTGGAGTGTAGTACTATAAAAACAGTATTTTATAAGCACCTTTCTTGTAGACCATGCATATAGAGCTTTTGTGGGCCTGCAACCAGAGTGCCTGTCAGGTTTCCATGGAAAGTTCTTGGCCCAGTTTCCCATTCCAGCATGTAAGATTGTTTAGGAAATGGTTCTACCGTTACAATAGCTAGCGCCTGATATATGTCAGAGATCAAGGTTTTTCTAAAGGTGCCTTCCACAAATATTCTTTCAAAAAGAGTTAAACAGACAAAAACAATATCTCTCGTAATGGACTGTGCATAGTGTAAAATATGTACATAGCTATAAAAAGAAGAGGCTGGAAGATTATATTTATTCTGAAGGTTAGAGAACGGTAATAGTAGAAGTGTGCAACAATCAACTATATTCCTAACATTTAAACAACACATTTGTTTTTTTAAGGCAATATCATATATGTAGGTAAACTATCAGGGATATTTGGGTTACAAAAAAAATAAGTCAATAAGGAATTTTTAGAGGTTAGATTGCAATGATCTCTGGTGTATTGCCAAATATGTTTGGCAAATTAAAGTACAGCCAGTAGAGTAATATCTGAATTTGTACAGTGAGAGCCCCAAAGGAAGGAGTTAGGATGTATAGGAGCCAAGTATAACTTCCAATTCTGTCCAACGGTTGTATGATCCATAGGTTGTCCAGGAAGCCAGATGCCAAAAGCGTGCTGCATAATAATATAATGTGATGGCCAGGCCTCCTCGAAATCTAAGTGTAGACATCAGCTTCCTAGACAATCTATAATACCAAATAAAATCAAGCAATACTGATTGCGGCTTTTTAAGGGCTGTAGAAGGTACCTTAACAGGGAGGGTCTCAAACAAATATAATAGCTTGCGAAGTATCATCATTTTCACCATGACTTTGCGACCCATTAAATAAATAGTTTGAGTCATCTGTGAGTGGAGTAAGCTTAGAATGTCCTTATACAGGGGGGAGAATTTAATATGTAATGGGACAGATAGGTGGGCATTATATGTACCCCAAGATATTTAAGTGCATCTGTCTTCCAGCTATATTTAAAGGTGGCTTGAGCTAAGTGAGGTTGTGGTATATTAGTAGGAAGGGCCTCTGTTTAAGTGATATTGATTTTGTAGTCAAAAAGTACACTATAATCAGACAATGGTTTGTCTAGATTTGGCAAAGATATCAATGGGTTTGTGAGTGTCAAAAGTATGTCATTGGCATACAGTGATATTACAAACTTTCTGTTGTGTACAAGTAGGAATGAGATTTCTGTTCGGGTTGAACATGAGCTTGACTCGAACATTGGCTGTTCGCCCGTTCGTCGAAAACCGAACATTATTGGCCGTTCGCGCCAAATTCAAGCGACGCATAATGGCCCATAATGCCCTGCGAGAGCGCAGTGCATTGCTGTATGATGATTGGCCAGAGCATGCACCATGACCTGCATGCTTTGGCCAATCACAGCACCCTCAGCTAAGAGAGCCATAATTGGCCAACGGCAGGGTGCCTTTGGCCAATCATGGCTCAGGGGGACTAAGTCCATGCCCCACACTATATAAGGCCGTCTGCACATCAGCCTTGTGTAGTGTGTCGTTGCCGACATGGACGGAGTCCATTCCTGGTGTACTGTTTCTAATATACGTCAGGAAGGCAGGTGATTCAGTTAGTTGCAGTGTATGTTATATATATATATATAAATATATATATACAGTCAGTCTCATATATATATATATCCACTGCATACAGGGCTCGTTGCTGCGCTGAACAAGAGTATCTGTGAGGGGTTGCAGTGTTGTGGCACCACTGCCTAAGGCCCAATTTTTCTGCCCATGTTTAACAGGGGCATGTAATTACAATTTTTGATCAAATATTTAACAGCAGGGCTTGTTCCTGCGCTCAACAAGAGTATATGTGAGGGGTTGCAGTGTTGTGGCACCACCACCACCACCTAAGGCCCAAATTTTTTGCCCCTGTTTAACAGGGGCACGTAATTACAATTTTTTTTTTTTTATATCTTTATTTATCATTTTTTCATTACAAATCGTCCCCGCAAGGGACCTGACCAAAATACAAATCCTCCATGGTTACAAATAAATACATGCTATCCCCCAGACCCGTCCCCCCCTCCTCTACCCCCCAAACCACCCCACCCCTTCTGCCCCTGCAGGGTATTTCTCGGGAGGAAATTCCCCCGTCGTAATCTCTCCGTTCGTGGTAAAGAACACTCCCTTATTATACCTTTTTTTATATAATCTCCTTTAGATAAGTCGAGGAACTTTTAAATTTAATCCAGCCTGTCCACTTCCCTGCGTGTTCTGTTTCCTCGTCAGGTTCCATTCCCCGCCCGTCTAGACTTTCAACATTAAATATTTTGTTGAGGCCAAAGAGCCAATCTCGCATGTTAGGGCTTGATGGGTTCAACCAGTTTCGAGCGATCAGTCCCTTAGCTACATCTAATGCTATAGGGACCAAGGAGGATTTATAACTCTTAACTGGTTCTGGAGTCCCATGGAATAAGCAGACCCATGGATCTTCCACGATTTCCCTCCCCATAATATCCTTTGACAGTGATAAAAATTTTTTCCAGTAGGCTTTAATGACAGGACATTCCCACCAAATGTGGTCCATTGTACCCACCGTTGAACACCCCCGCCAGCAAGTGTTGGCCTTGGTCCTATCCATTTTACTTACTCTGTCTGGGGTGGCATACCATCTTGCTAGAACTTTATAATGGATTTCCGTTCCCCTATTGTCTAGTGCTAAATAGTGAGCCATCTTCAAAATTTTTTCTATCGTGTTACACTGTGAACCCAGTTCCATCTCCCACTTTTTAATGTAGGGAGGCACCCCCAGCTCTTGTGCCGCTCCCAATATTTTGTATATTTGTGCTATAACACCTCCTGCTTGTTCCTTCGTACAGAGTTGCTCCAACGGTCTGAGCTCTTCCATACTTCTGAGTGGCTTCGGTAGTTTATCAATAAAGTGGGAGAGCTGAAGGTACCTCCATCTATCCAACACCCAAAGTTCTGGTTCTCTACTTAATTCCGTGAAAGTGCGCATTTTTCCCTTACTAATGAAATTTTTGAGTTGAATAGAGTCCATTTTTAACCAATTCCCTCCCACCTCCCGTCTCCCAGGTTCAAAAAACAAATTATTTTTCATATAAATCAGTGGTAAATTATATGCCCATTTGTGCTGTGTATGTACCATGTCCCAATATTTGAAAGTGTTGTGCGTTAACTCGGATGTGCTAGTGTCAAGTGCTCTAAATTTTGGGGGGTTCCAAAGCAAGTGTGCCAAGTTATTGTTGCTCAAAGAGTACTCGATATCCACCCATCGCTTGTCCACCCCTTTTTTACTCCAATCAGTGACCCGTGAGAGCACTACAGCTATGTAGTACCTATTGAAATCTGGTAGGGCTATTCCCCCTTTTTTTTTTTCTCTGCTCAGTGTTGCTTAGGAGATACGTGGTTTCTTGCCACCCCAGACAGCTTCTCTTATTAATTTTCTCAAGGCCTTTAAGAAATACCTTGGTAGCGGGATGAGCAACAGCTGAAATTTGTACAAAATTTTTGGAGTTATCACCATTTTAACCGCATTTGCTCGTCCGAACCATGAAAGGGGCCTGGACCGCAGCCTTCTGGCCTCTTGCCTGATGTCGTCCAGCAAGGGGATATAGTTTTTTTGGTACATCTCTTTGAAAGTATTAGCTAGTTTAATACCTAGATAACTAATCTCCTTTTTCCATGGGAAGGGAAACACTGCAGCTAAATGGTCCTCTTCCTGCTTACCCAGACTAATGTTCAAAATCTCAGACTTCATGGGGTTAATTTTAAAGTTGGATACAGCTCCGTATGTTCTAAGGATTCAGAGCACATTAGGAAGAGTTATTCTGGGATTTGAGATAAAAAATAAAATATCGTCGGCAAATGCCGCCAACTTGTGGACCTCGGTTCCTACCTTTACCCCGCTGCAGTCAGGACTGTTCCGAATGGAAGCCAGAAGAGGTTCGAGGGACAGGACGAACAAGAGGGGGGAGAGCGGACAGCCCTGCCTAGTTCCGTTTACCATCCCAAAGGGTTTTGAAATGGCCCCATTAACTTTTACGACTGCGGTTGGACTACTGTATAGAACCCTAATCCAGGAGATGAACCTAGAACCAAACCCCATGGCCTCCATCGTGTTCATCAAGAACCCCCAGTCTACCCTGTTGAATGCCTTTTCGGCATCTATTGACAGGAATAGAGCTGGGGGTCCCTCTCGTCTGCAGAACTCTGACAGCAGCACCGCCCTCACCTCATTATCCCTACACTGTCTACCGGTGGCAAATCCGGCCTGGTCCGGGTGTACCAGGCCGGCCATACATCCCTTCAGTCTATTGGCCAACACCTTGGCATATAATTTGACATCAGCGTTCAACAGGGATATGGGCCGATAACTTGAACACAATCTAGCGTCTTTCCCTTCCTTCGGTATCATGGTAATTATAGCGGATAATGCTTCGCCTCCCATCCCCCACCTAGTGCCGAGTTCATTCCAGTATTGGCACAACCTGGGGACCAGTAGGTATCTCATTTTCTCTAAGTAAATGGTGGAGAAACCGCCCGGGCCTGGGCTCTTGCCCTTCGGAGAATCTCTCAGGGCTACTAGGATTTCTTCTTCCTCGATTGGTTTATCCAAGAGATCCCTATCCTCTATAGTCAACCCCATTAGTCCTGCCCTTTTTAGAAATTCCATGCCCCTGGCTGGCCGGGAGCTGTCCTCCCCCCCCCAGCTGTCCAATAGGTCCGCATAGAATTTCCTAAACTCCTCAGCTATACCTCGACTAGTCGCTATCTCTTCGCCACCTTTATTATGTATTTTATCAATAAAGTTCCGACCTCTTTTCTTCCTTATTAATCTGGCCAGGTGTTTACTCGGCTTATTTGCCCATAGATATTTATCTTTGGTAATTAAATTGATAGCTCTCTTGGCCTCCTGCTCCATCATGTCCCTCAGCTCCTCCCTCTTGGCGACCATTAAGCGATAACAATCCTGATCCTGCCCCTTAGCCTTTTTATGCACTTGTTCTAAGTGAAAGATTTCCTCTATCAACTTTCCCCTTTCTTACATCCTTTTTTTTTTTTGGCCTGCTCCTATAGATATAAGTATCCCTCGGATAAAGGCTTTATGTGCCTCCCATAAAGTAGATGGTGATACCTCACCCGTATCATTTATTTTAAAGAAGAAATCCAACTCGTCCTGGATCTGCTCTACAACTTCAGGGATCTTCAGCAAATCCTCATTCAGCTTCCACGAGAAGGGGCGTCCCCCCTCTTCGAAAATCTTCAGTCTCAACGTGATAGGTGAATGGTCCGAAAGGGACATTATCTCTATTCTGGTTTCTGCAGCCCACTCCAATAAGCTGTGGTCCATGAAGATGTAATCCAGTCCGGAGTAGGTCCCGTGCACAGGGGAGAAGAAGGTGAAATCCCTCTCTTTAGCATGTTGCAGTCTCCACACATCCATTAACTGGTTGCGGAGGAATTTCCGCCTAATTGCTCCTAATGACACCTTCCTTATCCCCTGGACACGGGACGTACTATCCAGAGCGGGGTCCAGACAAAAATTTAAATCCCCTGCCAGGACCACCTCCCCCTCCCCAAATTCCAACAGTTTTTCTAATACCTGTCCCAAAAAAATAGTTGGGTTCCTGTTTGGGCAGTAAACATTCGCCAGCGTAAACTTCCTTGCCCCAATAGAACCTTTTAGAAAGATAAAACGACCTTCCGGGTCCGTCAATCTTTCTCTCAGTGAAAAATTCGAGGCCCCAGACAATCCGATGGCGACTCCCCTCGACCCCCTGTCGGGGGAGTCCCCATAGAACCACTGGGGAATCCTGGGGGAAGACAGCCTGATTCTGGTATCAAGGGTCAAGTGGGTCTCCTGTAAGAAAACTATGTCTCCTCGTAGGAGGCACAGTTCCCTTAATATTTTGTGTCTTTTCCTAGGCGAGTTTAGCCCTTTTACATTGTAAGATATGAATTTAAGCTCAGGCATATCCAGGAGGTTAGACATTCTCCTCTGTACTCGGCTCCTCTCGAACACACCCTGCAAGAACCCCTTCCCTACCCTTGTCCCCTCCCCCCTTCAACTGCACCACCCTCCCCATGCCCCCCTCTCCCTTTCCCCTCGTCAGACCCTGGTTACCACCTCCCCACACCCTCTTCTCCCCTCACCCCACCCCTCTTCCCCCATTCCCCCTCCACCCCCCCTGGCAATCACTTCGCCACTAGCCCGCTCGTATGGAAATTCTCCCATTCCACACTCCCAAACTCCTCCCCCAGGGTGGAGCTCCAGCACCGGCATCCGACGCCCATCCCTCCCAGAGGAGAGAGAGAGAGGCGCAGGAGACAGAGGCCCGAAGCACCCACACTCGGAGATACACCCCCCCACCCCCCCGTTTGGACCCTATTTTGTTTAAGCGAGGGCAGATCAGCGCTCTGTCCTTCCCAGTCCTTTCGCTTTGTTCGAATTCAACTTGAGTCCCAAAAACATTAATCCTCGTACTACTGAGGATAGCCGACCACAGGGGAGGGGGAGAGGGGAGGGGCAGGAAGGGAAGAGAGAGGAGGGGCAGAAAAAAAAAAAAGGTAAAAGGGTACATACTCTCCTCTCTTCCCCAGCACCCCCCCTCACCCCCGGCCATGCCTCCTACAGTAATTATAACAAATCAGGGATGGGGATGCCCAGATTGTTACAGAAGTCCTGCGTCTCCTCCAGGTATCTCATTTTATATGATCTTCCATCCTTCATGACTATCAGGGACGTTGGAAACCCCCAGCTATATTTGAGGTTTGCCCTCCTGAGTTGATCGAGGATTGGTCTCATCTGTCTTCTCCGCTCCAGGGTACCGGCTGATAGATCCGTAAATTTGCAGATTTTTATTTTCAAAACTTATAGGAGAGGCCCCTTTTAAGTTCTTCCAGATTTTTTCTTTGTCCTCATATTGGTGAAATTTGACAATGACATCTCTAGGGGTGTCTTGCTTTATATGGGGAGGCTTCCTTATTCTATGGACCCTGTCGATCCTTAAGACTTTCTCTTCTCGCCTACCCAACAGAGGGTTGAATATCTTCCTCATCTTCTCTCCCAGATCCTCGTTTTGTTGTTCCGGGATGGATCTGATGCGTAGGTTTTGCCGCCGACTCTGGTTCTCCTGTTCTTCCAGTCTAAACGTTAATAGGCGGTTTTCGTTTTGGATCTTCCTGACTTGTTCTTTTAAATCTGAGATTTCTTTTGCTTGAGTACATGAGGCCTCTTCAGCTTCCTCTACCGGGTGGAGGAGATGTGGGGGTATACCCATGAGAGCCTCGTTCCAGTGCGCGGTGGTCCCGGGGGAAGTACCAAGCGCCTCTACAAGCTTCAGCCGGTTTGGCGGGGGGAACTGGTAGGGCGAATGGACGGCCGAGTGCTAGATCTTATCCCGGCCTCTTGCGGTCTCTCACCCCACAAGGCATCTCTGTAGAGCGCAGGCGCTCCGTCCCTGCCTCCCTTGGAGCCGGCCCTGGGCCCCTCCCCTGTGCTGACGTCAGACGCACATCCGCCCCCCTAGAACCTACCAAGTCCACGTAATTACAATTTTTGATCTAATATTTAACAGCAGGACCTGTTCCTGTGCTCAACAAAAGTATGTGTGAGGCTTTACAGTGTTGTGCCACCACCACCGCCTAAGGTCCAATTTTTCTGCCCCTGTTTAACAGGGGCGCATAATTACAATTTTTGATCTAATATTTCACAGTAGGGCCTGTTCCTGCGCTCAACAAAAGTATCTGTGAGGCTTTACAGTGTTGTGCCACCACCACCACCGCCTAAGGCCAAATTTTTCTGCCCCTGTTAAACAGGGGCATGTCATTACAATTCTTGATATAATATTTCACAGCAGGGCCCGTTCCAGCGCCCACCAAGAGTAACTGTGAGGGCTTACAGTGTTCTGGTACCACCAACACCTAAGGCCCAATTTTACCCAGAGTGTATAGGGAAGGCCGTATAGTATATACAGGCGGTCCCCTATTTTCAAACATCCAACTTACAAATGACTCCTACTTACAAACGGAGGGAGACAACAGGAGATGAGAGGAAATCCACCCTTAGGAAGGGAAATTCTCTCCTGTAAGAGTTAATATGGGAAAAGGGTGTCTCCCCACTGATGCTTTATCACCAATCCTTGTTTCTCTAATAACCCAAAATTTTCAAAATCCAATTGTCATTGTCATTGACAGAAAGTGAGGTGAATTCTTCTGAACAGGGGCACAGACAGCAAAACAAATGTTACATGGGTGATGATAACCCTTCCCTATGTTATCCAAAAAGCTTAAAAATAGATTTTTTGGCTGGAGCTACACTTACAAAATGTACCTGTTCCAAATCACAAACAGATTCAACTTAAGAACAAACCTACAGTCCCTATCTTGTTTGTAACCCAGGGACCACCTGTATACTGCTGCTGTTCAGAATATATAGGGCCTGGGGGCCCCACACCTTTTTTTTTCTAATTTGGGTGTGGGGTTCACCTCAATATCCATACCATACCCAAAGGGCCTGGTAATGGGCTGGGGGGGGGTCGGGGGGGGGGGCAACATTACATTACAGCCGCAAGCAGTTTTAAATGACTTTTTTTCCTTTAGAAATGTCATTTTGTGCAGGGACTGTTCTAAACATGGGAAAAATACACCACTTTACAGGCATACTATAGACACCCCCCAGGCATGATATTTAAAGGAATATTACACTTTTATTGTTTCACTTTAAGCATTATTAAAATCACTGCTCCTCAAAAAATGGCCGTTTTTGAAACTTTTTTTGCATTGATGCATTTCCCCTGGGGCAGGACTCAGGTCCCCAAACACTTTTTATGAAAATAACTTGCATATTAGCCTTTAAAATGAGCACTTTAGATTTTTCACATTCGAGTCCCGTAGACTTTAACAGGGCTCGCGTGTTCACATGAATTTTTTGGTCTGTTCACATGTTCTGCCACGAACCGAACCGGAGGGGGGGGGGGGGTGTTCCGCTCATCCCTATGTACAAGAACCACAGAGATATCAGGATGTTGGCAAAAAATAAAATCGGTCAGCTTAGGCAATCAATGTTTCAAGGCATCAAGGCTAAAAATAAGCTTCATATTTTGATTTAGTTAGAATATCTAAAATGTCTACCGCCCTCCTGGTATTATCTCTGGCCTGACAGAACATTATAAAGCCCACCTGATCTTTATGAATAATAAAATGTAGAAGAGCTCATAGCCTATTGGCAAGAATTTTAACAATTGTCTTATAATCTGGGAAGCGCCACAGAGGAATAGTAAGGTACCTCGTGGGGATCCTTCCCCAGTTTAGGGAACAACATAATAAAGGATTGGGACATTGTGGCAGGAACCTACCATGAAAGCATTGAAGTGTGCAATCATATAAGGGCTTATGCTGTGTACACACGACGGTACTTTCGACAGACTGAATCACGTCGGACTTTTCGACGGACTTTTCGACGGACTTCTGTCGAATCGGACTTGTCTACACACAATCACACCAAAGTTCGATGGATTTGACCGTGATGATATACGACCAGACTAGAATAAGGAAGTTCATAGCCAGTAGCCAACAGCTGCCCTAGTGTCAGTTTTCGGCCATCAGACTAGCATAGAGACAAACTGATTTTTCGACCGGACTTGAGTCCGTCAGAAAGATTTGAAACATGTTCTAAATCTAAAGTCCGTCACATTTTCGACAGAAAAGATCCACTGCAGGTCCGATGAAGCCCACACATGGTCGAATTGTCCGACGGATTTGTTCCGTCGGACAAGTTTGGTCGAAAAGTCCGGCCGTGTGTACACGGCATAAGAGTAGTGAACAACGTTTTATAGTAAAAATAAAGCAGTCCGCCAGGACAGGGTGAAGCAGTAGGGATTTTACAGTATCCAGCAGTTCCGCTGCTATTGGGGCATTAAGTTGTAAAACACTGGTATGTTTTAGTTTAGGCAGGGAGCATTTTACTAGGTAATCTCAAATGCATTGCGTTAGAGTGGACGAATCAGGTCACTGAGGATCAGCTGCCGTGGAATACAATGATTGATAAAAATTCCCAGAAATCTTGGGAACTTGCAGGGGGGGTTAACTGCATGGGGTATAGATTTGAAGGCTTTATCCTGATTGGCCAAAAGAGAGTCAGCTTTGTTACCCTTGTCATAATCCAGGTAATATTTGAATGTATACTATCTGCTACATTAGATTGAAGTCAGTTACCTTCCTCTTTGTTAGTCTAGCTCTGGTAGTTTTCGGTGTAGGACCTGGAGTTGTTGGCCAAGATTAATATGGATCCACAGGAGTTACAGGTTTGGGTTTAGGTTAAGATTGGGGATAAAATGGGCACACATATACAGTTGTGATTAGTAAGGATGCACCAAACTGCCCTGGGTTTGGTTCAGTGGGGGTTTAGCAAACTTGATGCCAAACCTGAACTCCATTTAAATCAGTGGGAGCCAAATCTGTCAAAACAAAAATGCCTATTTTCTGGGCTAATAGGCAGGGGGATATAAAAAAAAATAGGGACATGTACCAATGCAAAAAAAAAATAAAATTTTTAAATCCATATGTCCAGAAGAAGTGATTTGTTTTAAATGCTTAAAGTAGAACATTAAAAATGTTCAGTTCCTTTAAATAACATGCCTGGGGGTGTGCTAATCCTACTTGTGAAGAGGTGCATCTGTGATGAACAGAACGTGCCCCAAAAACTTTTCTATGTATTGTAGGGGACATTTGTAGGGGACTGCTTTTTTTTAATTGTTGCTGTAGCACATTCTACAACAAGATTGAAAAAGAGTCTCCCACAAAATGCATACCAGATCCTTTGGTATGGATTTTATGGAGTACTTCATAGAAAAAAATGCATGAGGTCCCCCAGGAAATCCATGCCAGGCCCTTCAGGTCTAGTATAATTTTTAAAGGAGACTCCGTGCAAAAAAAAAACACAACAACAAATACCTGAGGTCCACCTAGAAAAGCCATACCCAACTCTTAATCTGAGCCTTCAATCTGACTGACCAGGAATCATACCCTCCTGGACCATACCAGGTCACACTCCCCCAACATTGTGGGTGTTTCCTTCGGCAAAGCACCTTGTCCCCATGTTAATGAAGACAAGAACTTCATCCCCACAAACCCTTGCCAGGTGGTTGTGGGGGTCTGTGGGCAGAGGGCTTATCAAAATCTGGAAGCCTCCTGTAATAATAAGGGGCCACGCCCCCCTACGTGAATGAGTATGGGGTACAAAATGTATATACCCTAGAAAAAAAGACACTAAAATGCCTGACAAGTTCTTTAATTAAAAAATTAAAATCCCAAAAAAGTAAATCCATCACCAATCATGACTGCCGCTGCTGATTCTGATGGGATAGGGGGGATGTTATTACCAAAATATAGCCACATGGTCATATTTAGGCAATGATGTAAGGTCCCTTTCCCCGCCCATTGTCTTATGTGGCTGGGAATTTCTAGCTATGTAAGTGAATAGGTCGGGTGATGTCAGTGACTGGTAAGGACAAGGTGGCTGCAAGCAGCACTGCTTCCTTAACAGTCATTGACAGCTTGTCCAAATATGGATGTGTGGCAAAATGTAGGAAATTAAGTAAGGCTCCTTTTCCTTCACATTTGCTTACGTGGGTTTCCTGGCCATGTAAATGAACTGGCTGGGTGATGTCAGTGGTTGGTAAGTACACAGCAGCTGCAAGCAGCCGCTGCTTCCTTAGGAACCTGACACCCAGAAGCTATTATGTTTGTCCCTAAGCATTTAATATTTGGATGAGCGTCTGAACATCCAGTGCTGGGTCTGAAATTTGATTCACACTGAATAATGAGCTCACCCCTACTGATTGTTTAATTTACATTTGTGTTCACCATTGCAGTCACATATACCTTAATTTTAAAGAGTAACTAGCTTTCGATGGCTGATGACTGTTTTATTTTTTTTACTTTTTAACACAAAGAATGAAACGGCTTTTGATTTGTGTTTATGTTTGATCAGAGTAACACAAATATTATTAACCACTTTAATACCGGACACTCACCCCCTGCCTGCCCACTGCCAATTTTCTGCTTTCTGTGCTGTCACACTTGGAATTTATTTATATATATATTTTTTTACTTTTTCATATATAAACAGAACTGTCTGTACCATGTGATCACTGTGATCAATGACAAAGATTACAATAGTACACAGTGAATGGTTATGAAGGAAAGCCATTTCACAGTGATGCCATGGTACCGAGGCCAGCCCAGTACAACAAACCACCATCCAATGCGCCCAGTGGGTGACAGATCGTACTGCTGTTCAGCCCCTAAGGCTCACACGAGGAGCACAACTGGGAGGACATATGATGTCCACCTGCAATAATGGTGTCCCCTATCAGCCATCATTTTACTATAGGCCAGGTGGGAGATGCTTAAATATGCATACAATGTCAATGCTCAAGTATTGGTGCCTATGATGTATTAGATCCATTCAAGTCTTTGCAGCTCACTTCCGACTGGGGTTGTCTTCAGTACTAAAAAACAAAGAAGAGAGACAGCACAGGTATTGGTGAAGGTATTGAATGTATTCTTCTCCTCAGTCTTCACAAGGGAATCGGGGGACTTCAGTAACCAAAACTACAGCATTTATCCTTATGACACATAACAGGAAGCACCTCCATGGTTAACAGAGGACAAAATTAAAATTAAAATTGGGAAACTTAACATTAATAAATCATTGGGACCAGATGGCTTGCATCCGAGGGTACTTAGGGAACTCAGTCAAGTAATTGCCAGACCATTGTTCCTAATTTTTACTGACGGTCTACTGACTGGAATGGTACCAGGTGATTGGAGAAAAGCCAATGTAGCACCAATATTTAAAAACGGCCCAAAATACATCCCTGGGAATTACAGACCAGTTAGCCTAACATCAATAGTATGCAAGCTCTTGGAGGGGATGATAAGGGACTATATACAAGATTTTAGTAACGAGAACGGTGTCATTAGCAGTAATCAGCATGGATTCATGAAGAATCGTTCTTGCCAAACCAATCTATTTACCTTCTATGAGGAGGTGAGTTGCCATCTAGATAAAGGAAGGCCCGTAGACGTTGTGTATCTGGATTTTGCAAAAGCATTTGACACAGTTCCCCATAAACGTTTACTGTACAAAATAAGGTGTGTTGGCATGGACAATAGGGTGAGAACATTGATTGAAAACTGTTTACAAGGGCGAGTTCAGAGGGTGGTGATAAATAGGGATTACTCGGAATGGTTAGTGGTGGGTCCCCCAGGGTTCTGTGCTGGGACCAAACCTATTTATTTTGTTCATAAACGACCTGGAGGATGGGGTAAACAGTTCAATCTCTGTATTTGCGAATGATACTAAGCTAAGCAGGGCAATAACTTCTCCGCAGGATGTGGAAAGCTTGCAAGAAGATCCTAGTAGTAGAGTAGGGTCCTAGTAGATGATAGGCTCAGCAATGGCATGCAATGCCAAGCTGCTGCTAACAAAGCAAACAGAATATTGGCATGCATTAAAAAGGGGATCAACTTCAGAGATAAAACGATAATTCTCCAGCTCTACAAGACTCTGGTCCGGCTGCACCCGGAGTATGCTGTCCAGTTCTGGGCACCAGTCCTCAGGAAGGATGTACTTGTACTGGAAACGGAGCGAGTACAAGCAACAAAGCCAATAAAGGGTCTGGAGGATATTAGTTATGAGGAAAGGTTGCGAGCACTGAACATATTCTCTCTGGAGAAGAGACGCTTGAGAGGGGATATGATTTAAATGTATAAATACCGTACTGGTGACCCCACAATATGGATAAAACTTTTTTGCGGAAGGGAGTTTAACAAGACACATGGCCACTCATTAAAATTAGAAGAAAAGAGGTTTAACCTTAAACTACATAGAGGGTTCTTTCGTGTATAAGGTAGTGACAATGATGAACATGCCAAGCGAAATATAAAAAATAAAAAATATACAGCATGTAAAATAACTCTGCGACGACCACAGTGGAGGGGGCGCAAGACACACACGGGGGAGGTTGCACTCACTTTCATGAAGTGAGTGTGGGCATCAATCCACGAGCGCCTAGCTCGCATGCCTCCAGGGGTATCACCAATCTGGAATCTGTCCCCGTGCCTGGAAACTGGAATTGTCCCCGTGCCTCTCTCCTCAGTATTCGTCAGGTAGAGTAGTGATGTACAGTGTGAGGGGGAAAGAGACGCACATAGCGTGATCCCATATAAAAGGTATATTTATTTGATAAAACAAGTCCAATCAACTTACATTTAAAACTTCCTCTGAAGAAGTCATGTGATGTGACGATATGCATTAGGATTGGAGCACGGGACACTATCACAGACAAACAACAGGAGACGAGCTCGGCGCTCGTAGTTACTACACACTGCAGCATTGTTTTAAATGTAAGTTGATTGGACTTGTTTTATCAAATAAATATACCTTTTATATGGGATCACGCTATGTGTGTCCCTTTCCCCCTCACACTGTACATCACTACTCTACCTGGCGAACACTGAGGAGAGAGGCACGGGGACAAATTCCAGTTTTCAGGCACTGGGACAGATTCCAGATTGGTGATACCCCTGGAGGCATACGAGCTCGGCGCTCGTGGATTGATGCCCACACTCACTTCATGAAAGTGAGTGCAACCTCCCCCCATGTGTGTCTTGCCCCCCCCTCCACTGTGGTCATCGCAGAGTTATTTTACATGCTGTATATTTTTTATATTTCGCTTGGCTGGTTCATCATTGTCACTACCTTATACTCGGAACGTCTACACCTGCGGGTCATGTGCAACACAGGCTGTACACCTTACAGCTGTAAGGTAAGCGGCTTGCAAACACGGAGGTGTCCTCACTGAAGATCCCCCTTCCCTTCACGATTGGAATTGTGTTGTGTTTCTCATCACGAATTTTTGTTTTTGGACTGGATGATAGAACTAATATTCATGTTTGTCCTAGGGATTTGTCACTTGTAGTCCACCAGGATTTGGCACGTTTTTGCTAATGGGGCACTAGCCCACATGTATTTTTCTTGCATTATATATTTTTTTGCATTGTGTCATTATTTATCCTATTTATGTTAGTATATGCATTTTTGCTTTGCTATATTCAAGCAGTCACTGTTTCACAATTACCTTTATATATTAGGCTTTGTTTGCCCGTAACATTATAGTCATGTTGATCAGCTACGTTGCACTGCACTGCATCCTCACCATGTTCTTTTAGCATGTAGGATCCAATCATGCATTGGCCTGTTTCTTTTTTAGTTCACTTTGCCACTTTAGTCATCTTTGTAGCTCCCCCCCCCCCCCTTCATCACAGCGCAACTACCATCTTCCCCCACTTTTGTCTCATTTGTCCTGCTTTGGATCAGTACTTAGGTGTTGCAGAAGTGTCCTTTTAGTGTAGCCCCCCCCCCCCGACAGCGCAGGAGTTTCCACTTTCACTTTACATAGAGGGTTCTTTACTGTAAGAGCAGCAAGGATGTGGAATTCCCTTCCACAGGAGGTGGCCTCAGCGGGGAGCATCGATAGTTTCAGAAAACTATTAGATAAGCACCTGAACGACCGCAGCATACAGGGATATACAATGTAATACTGACATATAATCACACACATAGGTTAGACTTGATGGACTTGGTTGTCTTTTTTCAACCTCACCCACTATGTAACTATGTAACATTGGCCTTGTGTAACATCTAACACCATTGAATTGTTAAGAAAAAAGTTTTTTATTACAAAACTCACAAAATAGTTGAAATCACAGGCATATTGTCTTGTCCTAGGCACATGGTGCTCTTGACTGAATGTACAATATGATGTCCTCTCTGATACATACAGTAGATATCAGTAGGTGCCGAATACTAACTCATTTCAATGGTCAAGCCCTCTTCCTCAGAGCTCTTTTGTGAGTATTTTAATAAAACTTTTTTAACAATTCAGTGATGTTACAAGATGTTGCCCTAGGCCAGTATGCTCTTACTTCTTTGTTTTTCTAACACAAATATTATGTCTGGAGACATGAATGATTTCATTGTCTGCAAACAATGGATTAAAAATTTGTGTTTGTTCATCTAATTATTGATATCACACAATATGTGTTTGGCCAGTCTTGGTGTGAAGATTTAGGTTAAAGTGGAACTCCAGCTGTAAGTAAAAAAAAAGATCCACCCCCGGGTATTTTTTATAAATTTATACATACCTCCCCCCCATAGTTTGACACCATGACTGGTTCCTTTACTTGGCAATGGTGGTGGTGGTGTGTGATGGCCTTACTGCCATTAGCGGCGCTCATGTGTCATTATGTGACTGCCCAGCCTGCATGATGATGCATGTGTTAACAACGAGGCCAGGCACACACACACCGAATGAGAAGAATGATGCAACTGTCATTCTGCTCACAGAGGAACAGGGTGTTGTATATAGGTAGAAGGTGGAGTGGGAAAGTAAAGCTTGGATACCATTTGGTTAAATTACACTTAACCCCTTCACCCCCGGAAGGATTTAACCACTTCCTGACCAAGCCATTTTTTTGTGATAAGGCACTGCGTCGTTTTAACTGACAATTGCGTAGTCGTGTGACGCTGTTCTCAAACAAAATTGATGTTCTTTTTTTGTCCAGAAATAGAGCTTTCTTTTGGTGGTATTGTTTCACCTCTGCAGTTTTTTTTTTTGCGCTATAAACTAAAAAAGGCAGACAATTTTGAAAAAAAAACAACAATATTTTTTATTTACTGCTATAAAATACACCCAATAAAAAAAATGTAAAATTTCTAATTTCTTCATCAATTTAGGCCAATTTGTATTCTGCTACATATTTTTGGTAAAAAAAAACCCCAATTAGCGTATATTGATTGGTTTGCGCAAAAGTTATAGCATCTACATAATAGGGGAAAGATTTATGGCATTTTTATTATTATAATATTTTTTTACTAGTAATGGCGGTGATCGGGAAGCGGGACTGCGACATTGCAGTGGACAGATCGGACACCTAACTGATGCTTTTGACACTTTTTTGGGAACCAGTGACATTATTATATTGATCAGTGATAAAAAATATGCACTGACATTGTACTAACGGCACTGGCAGGGACGGGGTTAACATCAGGGATGATCAAGGTGTTAAATGTGTTCCCTCACTGTGTGTTCTAACTGTATGCGGGATTAGCTGCCTGGAACAACACACAGATCCATCTTCCTGCATAGCAGAAAGACAGGATCTGTGTGCCATCCCCTGACAGAACAAACATCTGCCTTGTTTACTTTGACAGATCCCCATTCTGTCACTGTGGGGAACAACTGCAGGCGGCTGGTGGACATCGAGTCTGCCGGACCCATTTATTGGCTCCCCCGCTGGCCAATAGGTGCACGTGTGTGCCTACGGCGGCGCATGTGTGCCCACAAATCGCCAAGTACGAGCCCGACGTACACCTACAGTCTCTCCAAATAAAAAAAAAACTTTATTTATACCTTAAGTTTCAAGGTTAAAGGTTAATTGTACATGTGAGGTTGACAGCTAAGGTAAGGTTCAGGTTAAGAGGTACAGTAAGTGTTAGTGTCAGTTAAATGTGAAGGATCAAGGTTTTGTGATGTGGGAAGCATTAGGAGAGGTGAGTTAAGGGGGGTCGGGGGGATCAAAATAAAAGAATAGCCTAAGTCTAACTATTCCTAAAAAATGTTCTCTCCCCACTTCTTCTATCTGTAGCACCCTCTAGTGGGCTACTAGTGGTAGTGCAGGTAAATTATATTTTGGCTCAGGGCCAAGCCTGAGCCATGGAATCTGGGTCAGGGTTATTGGAGTTCAGAGCTAAATGACTCATCTGGTGCCTCCCCCTGGTTCTAGAAAGTTGGAGAATGTTCTAGAAATTAGTGGGTGGAAGCTAAGAGTTTTGTCTTGCATATTTAGGGCCCTTAGCCAATCCCCAGGAAGTGGGCCTGACAGGGGACTAAGTGAGCCCTTAAATAGACATGAGTCATGTCAGCAGGGGAGTCGGTGGAAGATGGAGATGCAGTGCTGAGGGAGTCTGTCAGTGGCCCTCTAGAGACCCCTGCCGGGGAGGGGTTTTGCCTCGGTCTTGGGCTCAGGTGGCTAGCCTGGAAGCATCCTACCATAGAAGAAGTTGGAGGAGGCTTTCCTAAGAGGCAGCAGGAGCAAGGAAGGACAGAGTGAGCAGATCAGCATGGTGTAGGGACAGACAAAGGGAGAGACTGCCACATGTGGAAAGTCTCTCTTGAAGATGGCGGTATACTAAGTCTTCATCAAACCTTGCCCTGGGAAAATCTCCAGTGTGACAGTCAGGTGAACTGGTGCAGTGTGTCAGTTGGTTGGTTGGCCGGGAAGAAGAGGCAGCCAGGTGGGCTAGCATTTCCTGCTGTGGTAGAACTGGGACCAGTATCTACAAGGGGAGCTGGAGGTCCTTCAGGAGGCAGTCCACAACTGCTTTCTTGTGCTACTTCTACCAGGGAAGGAAAGTTCTGAGGAGAATCAATTGTAATTGTAGCTGTACAGAGCATCAAGTCAGGTTGTGCTGGAGGATAAAGAGGAGCTGTAACTTTGGAGGAAGTTGCCCCTGGTGCTTTTGTTACTGTTAAGTTGGGCATCCCATAATTCCCATCCCCATCCAAGTTGTTTTTCCCTCAATAAAAACAACAAAAAGAGAACTGTTTTTCTGTGTCTGTATGCAAGTTGAAGATGCTATGTGCCCAGCTGTGCAGCAGTGAGGAACCCTGTCACTTGCAGCCCCTACGGGGGTAGTGCTACATATTTATTCGGCCTAACATGTATAAAAAAAATGTGTGAACTTACCTAATTCTAACCTACTCCAGTCTGCTCACATGATCCTGCAGGTCTTGCTAATGGAGCTCTGTGAATTTTGGGATCAATCATAGGCTCCCATAGACAGGCCATTGCCGTCACTTCATCCTCTCCCCTGCAGCAGTTGCTCACTGACACAGGGGAGCCAGGGCTTCAGGATCACATGACCGAACTGGAGTGCATTAAATATAGGTAAGTACTGTATACAGATCTTTTTTATTCAGTTTAGGCAGGATAGGTAGGAGGATGGGAGAGGGAACATTTTTAAAAATAGTTGAACTTTTCGTCCACTTTAGCTGTTTAGGTCTTTAGTTCTGATGTCAATTTAATTTAAATCAGACCTTGCATAAATATGTGTAGCACTGACCCCTGAAGGAGCTGCTGGTTTAAATTGGGTCTTTGCCGTCACCCCTTACACACAGTTCACCATATCAGAGACTTAGAGTCTATATTGGGCTTTGCGCCCACCAATGTATGCACCAGTCAATTAGTTCTTTTTTTCTTCAATGCTTTAATGGAAAAAAACTTGAAATAAGTAGCAGTAAAGAGGTTGAAGGGGAGTTGCAGATACCTTTTTTTCTCTTGTAGCAGATCACTTGCAGACTCTCCAGAATAGGGGACAAAACACAGCTTTCTCTCTGTAAATCTTGTGTGGCTGGGTAGATCTCTGCCACAGATCTAGCAACCTGCAAGATGTCTGGACAAGCCTCTCTCACAGACTTAGCAGCCAGTATACGCCTGGATAAGTCTCTCTCACAAACTTAGCAGCCAGACAGTTAGTTATCTTGATTGAATTGTAGAGCAGCTTCTTCACAGTACCAGAACCTTTAGGGCCGACCCGGCAGTACTGTGCGGATAGATTAGAGATAGGTGCGTCCTCCAAGTAAGTTACCAGGCCCTTCTGAGAGACCAGCCTTCATCCTGGCTGTCTCCAGCAAGGGTCCTCCCCTGGATTTCCTCAGCTTGGCTCAGCTTTTTCCTAGCAGGCAAGACAGTCTAAGGACCACCTCTGCGGTAGTAGGCCCCAGACAGGCTTCTGGGCCTACTTGCACAGCTGCAGTGACGTAGCCTCCAGGCCTGGAGGGCCACGAGGTCAGGACTTTCAAAGCACATGGCATCTGTCACATAAATACTCAGTCCCAGAATGCACAGCAGCAGGAACCTCCTACTGGGCTATTTCTGGGAAAAGAATATTCATTACAGTTTCACTAAGTTGTTATTCGCACACTGTCCTGTGGTACCAGTGATCAGAGGAAAGTAAGGATCCCAAATTCCACAAAAAATATTTTCTTTAACCTACAGTTTTTATCTTATTTTTATTTTATCTATCTATCTATCTATCTATCTATCTATCTATCTATCTATCTATCTATCTATCTATCTATCTATCTATCTATCTATCTATCTATCTATCTATCTATCTATCTCCATCAAGATGATTACCCGAATTAATGAATTTACCATAAGGAATGCCACCCCAGGAGCAAAATATGTTTAGTACAAATGAGGAGCATGCCACAACCGTGAGCCCAACACACATGGATGCAGTAAAAAAGTTTAATACAAATTCCCCATGGCATTTACAGTAAAAAAAGATAAAACGAAGGCATTCAGGAGGCAGGCAGCAGGATCATCTCCTGAATGCTTGGCACCTGCTACTCTACCACCCACTAAAATGTGATCCAGCAGTGTCTACTGCCCTCCTTTTTAGAGGGTAATAGACACTGCTGCTTATGGGAAGGAGCCCTAAACAGTCCTAGAGTCTACTCCAGATAGTGTCAGTCAGGGAGATCATCAGCAGATATGTTAGTCATTTTGACAGTTCCCTTTTCCAGAGACAGGTCTTCATTGGAAGCTCATTTATTATTATTTCGTTTTTATTATTGCAGGTACCATCCTTGATGATGTGAACCAACGCAAGGTCTGCATTGAACAACAACTCTGCCCCTGTGTTCACAATGACAAAACTTACCAGCCTGGATCTTCTTACATTGCTGGCTGCCTGAAATGGTACTGTGTACATGCCTTTTATTGGTGGATCAGGGAATATCCTAGGGGACGCTTAAAAAAAAAAAAAAACAGCTTTGTCCCAATCATATTGTCTTCGAAGTACTTTATCAATGATTGTCTATGTTTTTGACTACTTTTCTGACCTCAATTTAAAAATGCTAACTGCCTGTCTCTGGCCTCACTTTCTAAGTAAATGACTTTGAACAAGCATGCATTAAGGCAAGTCAGAGTGAAGTCAGAATTACTAATGTGCATATGCATTTTACATCAGTGGGGCTGATTTACTAGAGGCATATAGGCAGTCCACTTTACAAGGGAGTTTCCAACTTGTAAGGGCATTTTCCCTTAGCCTACTGAATGTGGTCAACATTCATTTTGCAAAGAATACTTAATCTTGTGCAGGAAAAACTAAAAAACTAAAATAAAAATAATGCCCTGTACACACGGTCGGACATTGATCGGACATTCCGACAACAAAATCCATGGATTTTTTCCGACGGATGTTGGCTCAAACTTGTCTTGCATACACACGGTCACACAAAGTTGTCGGAAAATCCGATCGTTCTGAATGCGGTGACGTAAAACACGTACCTCGGGACTATAAACGGGGCAGTAGCCAATAGCTTTAGTCTCTTAATTTATTCTGAGCATGCGTGGCGCGATCGGAATTTCCGACAACGAATTTTGTTGTCGGAAAATTTTATAGCAAGCTCTCAAACTCTGTGTGTCGGAAATTCCTATGGAAAATGTGTGATGGAGCCCACACACGGTCGGAATTTCCGACAACAAGGTCCTATCACACATTTTCCATTGGAAAATCCTATTGTGTGTACAGGGCATAACAGTATTTTGCTTGAACATGATTGGATGGTGGAAGTCAACAGAGCATTACCACATGTACTAAGCTAAGGAAAAATTCCCTTTCAAAGTGCAAATTCCCTTGCAAAGTGAAAAGTCTGTTTGCCTTTAGTAAATCAACCTTAATGCCTCAGAAGGTAATGATATATTTTGAATAATGAACAGGTAACTATCATATTTAGAAAAAGAGAGATACGCATTGGCAGCCCTCATTTATCTAATATCCCTCTTCCCAGAATGATCCTTTATATTGGCCACACTGGTTACCATCTAATCATGCAATTTATAATTTACCTAGTTTGGTAAAAAAGATACAAAATAAACATACCTCACAATATAAACATATAAAAAAGGGAACATGCAACATGAACTGTATGCCTAGATTTAAAGTGGCCATGGATGGATTGAAATTTGGTCGGTTCAGCAGGGACCACGCAAATTTTGTTCAGGGTTTGTTAGATCAACTTATGTCAAATGAACAAGATGGAAAACTTTTGTTGATCTGCTAAAATTATATAGAACGTCCTGTGAGCCTCCACTAACAATAATAAACCAATTATGACCCCCTGAGGAAGATACAAAATCCCCTTGTATCAACACATGTAGGGGAAGGGGACAGGACGGCACGCTTAGCAGGTCAGCTGTTAGGAATGACCAGCTTACCATCCTGTTACCGGCTGTTTTCAACCATTCGTTTTTTGCTTGATGTAGAATGGCGCACTGAACCGCCTGGATATTGTGAGTACCCTGTGTGGGACCTGTTTATTTTTGTTTCAATAAATTGCATAAGCATACTACATTATGAGATCCTTTTTTCATTGATTTACTGAGGCACATTGGCGATTAATCCAGGATTCCGGACGCACTGCTGAACCCCGTAGTGGTTCCAAAGCGTGTATTGACCAAGCATAACAGCAAGGTCACACACCTTAAGGTGAGCCTTCATTACATGGGGGGGAGCACCTGAGTGAGAACACAGCGTCTGATTATCGCATCACTTTCACAGCATACTGAATCGCCAGGCGTGTGGCGCACCTGTACATTGGATCAATTTGAACTTTGCACAGTGCACTTAAGCACTTTTTTATAATTCCAGTATTTGGATCTATTTAGATTTCCACTGACTTATTTGCTTTAATATTTTTCATCACTTTATGAATGCACATTGTCTTTTTATTATTTGGCTATTAAGCACTTGCTATTTTATATATTTTTCATCATATATTTTATACCTTATTATTATCACGGTGTAGAGGATATAATTTTACCAGTTCAGAGCCTTTATGCTTATACCTTTGACAGCGCAGCGTTTTTAATGCGATTTTGTTGATCTGCAACTGCTGATCATTGCATTCCAACAGAGACAATTTTTGCAAATTACAATGGGAGGGGAGGATTCATCCATTTACCTTGTTTCTTTGGATGGAGGAATGTTTTTTTCTTTTTTTTTTCATTTGCTAAATAACAAAAAAAAACGAATCATCTATTTCCAGCTTTACAATCTTTAAGTCTAAGGAAACATATCCATCGCATACAATTACTGCTTTGTAAAACCTAAATTGTCAGACTACATTGGATACTAGGTGAGACCACACACATTACAGTCTGTACAGATAAATATCAAAATTTTAAGTGTACCTGTTACCAAAATCTTCTTTTAAATTTTTTGATAGAGTAGGGAATGGTTAAAGCCTCTGTTGTTTTTTTAATGCAGTCTCTGTGTGTGCCTGCTCAGGAGATTCTGCCTCTCTAGTTGTACTAGTGACCATTGTGATTACAGTAAAACAGATGGCTCACAAGCACACACACAAACCCTGATAGGTGCTCTAAAAATTATCTATTTTTTTCAAAACTTAAATAAAGAGTTCTGCAAGCTGTACACTTTAAAAGCACAGTAAGGTTAATCGTTTGGATGGCAGTAGATCTCTACTTCTACTGTTACATGAAGCTAATGTGCTGGAGTGGTAATCTAACAATAAGTTCAACTACATATGCAGGTACAGAATGTAGTAATATTTGTGGCTTGTAGTCCAATAATATGTCAGTGCAGCCATTCACAAGCCAATTTTAACAGAACTGTCCAAACAATATACAATTACCAACCCTGATTAACTTTTATGTCAGGGGTCTCCGAACTATAGCCCATTGACCACATCCAACCCTCAACATTTTTTCTGGCTTATAGCTTAAAGGGGTTGTAAACCCTGGTTTTAAAAAAAAACAAACAACAAAAAACATATCATACTTACCTCCACTGTGCAGTTTGTTTTGCACAGAGTGGCTCGTGGCTCCTCCATGTGTTGGTAAACCTCTTAGGAGAAGCGTCTCCCTGGGGGTTACCTTGTGGGCACGCTCCTGAGTCCAGCATTTGCGTCCATAGATACAGAATGCCAGACTCGGCCCCGCCCCCTGGTTCCTGCGTCATTAGATTTGATTGACAGCAACCGTAACCAATGGGTGTGCTGCTATCAATCTATCCAATCAAGAGCTGAGAACCCCGACCAGAGAGGTAAAGCGCGTCTCCGGCGGGGGAACGAATGGGCTCAGGTGAGTAAAATGGGGGGGGGGGGCTGGTCAGTGATGGTAGTTAAGTTAAGATAAGGACCTTGATGAGGTCCTCTAATGAGGATCCAGAAACACAAGGGGGACTCTGATAGGGACCCTGATGTAAGAGGGGGCTCAGATGGCAATGCTGATGTAAGGGAGGCTATCATGGGTTTTTTTTTCATCCCGTGAATATTTGTAAATTATATGATATGGCCCTCGTACTGAAAAGTTTGGAGACCGCTCTCCTAGATCATGAGGAAACACTGAACTTAAAAGCACAGAAATTGCCTACATAATCCCTGCTGCCTAATAGGGATGGGCAGGATGTTCGTGTCAAACGTAAGTTCGACTCGGACATTGAGTGTTTGTTTGCTCGTTGAACAAACAAACTAATAGGGAACTCGCAGGAAGTTCGCCCGCCGGTGAGCGACCCATAATGCACTGCAAAATTACAGTGCATCGATGGCTGCTGACTGGCCAAAGCATGCACCTGACCTGTATGCTTTGGCCAAGCACAGTGCGATGTACATTGAGAGCCATGATTGGCCAAAGGCAGGGAGTCCACGCAACACACTATATAAGGCTGCTACTTACACAGTGGCCGTATGTAGTGTATGAATGGAGATTAGACAGGGTAGTTAGTGTAGTGTGCAGTCAGTCAGTGTAGATAATTGGGGATGAGCCGAACACCCCCTGGTTCGGTTCGCAGCAGAACATGCGAACAGGCAAAAAATTAGTGCGAACGTGTGAACCCAAAGTCTATGGGACGCGAACGTGGAAAATCAAAAGTGCTAATTTTAAAGGCTTATATGCAAGTTATTGCCATAAAAAGTGTTTGGGGACCTGGGTCCTGCCCCAGGAGACATGTATCAATGCAAAACTGTTTTTAAAAAAAGGCAGTTTTTTCGGGAGCTGTGATTTTTAATAATGCTTAAAGTGAAACAATAAAATGAAATATTCCTTTAAATATCGTGTCTGGGGGGTATCCTTAGTCTGCCTGTAAAGTAGCACATATTTCCCATGTTTATAACAGTACCACAGCAAAATGAAATTTCTAAAGGAAAAAATGCCATTTAAAACTGCTTGCGGCTGTAATGTATTGTCGAATCCCAGCAATATGGAAACAAATCATTGAAAAAAACTGCATGGGTCCCCCCCCATCCATTATCAGGCCCTTTGGGTCTGGTATGAATATTAAGGGGAACCCCGCACCAAAATTGCCAAAAAAAAAAATGGCGTGGGTGTCCCCTCCAAAATCCATACCAGGCACTTCAGGTCTGATATGGATATTAAGTGGAACCCCGCACCAAAATTAAAAGAAAAATGGCGTGGGGGTCCCCCAGGCACTATATACTCTGAACAGCAGTATATATACCAGTGTTTCTCAACTCCAGTCCTCAAGGCGCCCCAACAGGTCATGTTTTCAGGCTTTCCATTATTTTGCACAGGTGATTTGATCAGTTTCACTGCCTTAGTAATTACCACAGCTGTTTCATCTGAGGGAAATCCTGAAAACATGACCCGTTGGGGCGCCTTGAGGACTGGAGTTGAGAAACACTGATATATACTATATGGACTGCCCTATATACTCTGCAGAAAAATTGGGCCTTAGGTGTTGGTTATGCCAGAACACCGTAACCCCTCACAAATACTCTTGTTGGGCGCAGGAATGGGCCCTGCTGTTAAATATTATATCAAAAATTGTAATTACATGGCCCTGTTAAACATGGGCAGAAAATTTGGGCCTTTGGTTTTGGTGGCACCGGAACACTGTAAGCCCTCACAGTTACTCTTGTTGGGCACAGGAACGAGCCCTGCTGTGAAATATTAGAGCAAAAATTGTAATTACATGCCCCTGTTAAACATGGGCAGAAAAATTGGGCCTTAGGCGGTGGTGGTTGTGGTGGCACAACACTGTAAAGCCTCACAGTTACTCTTGTTGGGTGCAGGAATGGACCCTGCATTGAAATAATATATCAAAAATTGTAATTACATGCCCCTGTTAAACAGGGTTAGAAAAATTGGGCTTTGATTTTGGTGGTGCCAGAACACTGTAAACCCTCACAGTTACTCTGGTTGGGCGCAGGAACGGACCCTGCATTGAAATATTATCTAAAAAATTGTAATTACATGCCCCTTTTAAACAGGGTTAGAAAAACTGAGCCTTTGGTTTTGGTGGTGCCAGAACACTGTAAGCCCTCACAGTTACTCTTGCTGGGTGCAGGAACGGGCCCTGCCGTTAAATATTATATCAAAAACTGTAATTACATGGCCCTGTTAAACAGGGGCAGAAAAATTAGGCCTTTGGTTTTGGTAGCGCCAGAACACTGTAAGCCCTCACAGTTACTCTTGTTGGGCGCAGGAATGGGCCCTGCTATTAAATATTATATCAAAAATTGTAATTAAATGCCCCTGTTAAACAGAGGAAGAAGGGCCTTGGGTGGTGGTGATGGTTCCCAAAACACCGTACACAATACAGTGCAGCCGTAGTACACTTTCTACTACACTTCTGGTGGTGTACACAGTACACAATACAGTGCAGCCATAGTACAGTTTCTAATACAGTGCAGGCGGTGTACACAGTATCTAATACAGTGTGTACAGTTTCTACTACACTTCTGGTGGTGTACACAGTACACAATACAGTGCAGCCATAGTACAGTTTCTAATACAATGCAGACGGTGTACACAGTATCTAATACAGTATGTACAGTTTCTACTAAACTTTTAGTGGTGTACACAGTACACAATACAGTGCAGCCATAGTACAGTTTCTACTACTTTTCTGGTGGTGTACACAGTATCTAAAACAGTGTGTACAGTTTCTACTACACTTCTGGTGGTGTACACAATACAGTGCAGCTGTAGTACAGTTTCTACTACTTTTTTGGTGGTGTACACAGTATCTAATACAGTGTGTACAGTTTCTACTACACTTCTGGTGGTGTACACCGTACACAATACAGTGCAGCCCTAGTACAGTTTCTACTAATTTTCTGGTGCTGTACACAGTATCTAATACAGTGTGTACAGTTTCTACTACACTTCTGGTGGTGTACACAGTACACAATACAGTGCAGCCGTAGTACAGTTTCTAATAGACTTGTGCACATTGGAAAATTTTGTTTAGTTTCAGTTCATTGTCATTCATAAAATACATAATTTCGTTCTGTTATATTCGTTATGTTACGTTAATTAGTTTTCAGATAATTAGTTATTTTTGTAGAGTGTCGATATTCGTTATACTAATTCTCGAATCATGTCAAATTCATTTGTTATATCCGCTATAATTTCTTTCGTATTAGTTGAAATTTGATATTTATGTATGTACATATATATATTCGTGATAATGATTCGTAGTTTGGAAAGTTGTTTGTTTGACAATATCTTTTCTCCTCTGCTCAAATACAATACAATACCCTTCTCACTCAGTTCTCAGGAATGCACTTTGCCAGTAATCCAACCTCCAGCACAAAACTAATCAGCTGATTGGACTGTAAGATTTACTTTGAGTTGACCTTTTGTTTCATTAGATCTTTAAGGAATTACTGAATCATGTCGAATTCATTCGTTATATTCGCTATAATTTCTTTCCTATTAATTGAAATACATTATTTTTTTATGTGGACATTCGGATGCATCCGAATGTCTGAAAGATGCAAAATTCGGCCGAATTTCGATTCGTTACAAAACGAATTGCACATGTCTAGTTCCTAATACAGTGCAGGCGGTGTACACAGTATCTAATACAGTGTGTACAGTTTCTACTACAATTTTGGTGGTGTACACAGTACACAATACAGTGCAGCTGTTGTACAGTTTATTATTCAGTGCAGGCGGTGTACACAATATCTAATGCAGTATGTACATTTTCTACTACACTTCTGGTGGTGTACACAGTACACAACACAGTGCAGCTGTAGTACAGTTTCTACAACTTTTCTGGTGGTGTACACAGTATCTAATACAGTGTGTACAGTTTCTACTACACTTCTGGTGGTGTACACAGTACACAATACAGTGTAGCTGTAGTACAGTTTCTAATACAGTGCAGACGGTGTACACAGTATCTAATACAGTGTGCACAGTTTCTACTACATTTCTGGTGGTGTACACAGTACACAATACAGTGCAGCCGTAGTACAGTTTCTAATACAGTGCAGGCGGTGTACACAATATGTGAAAACCAGTTGATTCACGATAAACTAGCCCCAACCGATGGTGAAATCAAATAGTAGCGCTAAATCAATTAACCCCAATATAAGTGAAAAAATTAGAAATAATAATTTACACTAAAGTGCATCAACGCAATGTGAACCTTGTCCAAAAACAAAATCAATTAGGTGAATAAAAGATCTCTATGGGCACAAAAATGGCGGGTGCTGTTTGTAATGGGGAATGGACGTGAGAGCATGCCCTCTGTGAAAACCTGGGCTTCGGGGTTGCCATGATGGCTTTTAAGATTTGACCTTGGAACCCAAACTTTCAGAGGACCGCTTCTAGGTAGGACCGGTGGACTCTATCGAACGCCTTCTCTGCATCCAGGGAAAGGAGCAGAGATGGCGTTCCGATGGATTCAGCATGATGTATTAAATTAACCATTCTACTGGTGGCATCAGAGGATTGTCTGCCTTTGGTGAAGCCTGTTTGGTCTTGATGTATAATAGTGGGCATGATGTCAAGTAGTCTTGTTGCTATGGTTTTGGAGTAAATTTTGATGTCGAGGTTGAGTAGAGAGATTGGGCGAAAGTTTTGGGGGGTATCCGACTGTTTCCCTGGTTTTGGGATTGTAATGACCAACGCTTTTAAATATTCTTTCGAGAAGCTAGCAGAGGAGGCAGCGTGATTGAAGAGCTCGGAGAGATGAGGGACTAGTTGTGGGGAAAATTGTTTGTAGTATTCCCCTGTCATTCCGTCAGGGCCTGGTGCTTTACCATTAGGTAGTCTATAGTCGCCTTGATTTCCTGGTCAGTGAATGGGGCGTTCACGGCTGTCAGTTGGTCATTGGTCAGTTTGGGTAGGTTTACCTTGCGGAGAAAATGGTCAATGTCATCTTGTGTAGGTTGGGGGGTAAGGGGGTCTCGTTTCAAGTTGTACAGATCTTCACTGAAGGCATCGGCAATGTCTTGGGGGTTACTCAATGGGGTTTTAGTGTGGGGGTGATTGAGTTGAGTTATTTTGGTTTTAATGCGTCTACCTTTGAGGCGTTGGGCTAATTTTTTTCCTGCTTTGTTAGAGGTAGAATATGTAGATGCTTTGAATCTCCTTTGAAGGAATTCATACGAGTGGAGGAGTAGGGTTTTAAGTTCCTGTCTGAGGGATAGTAGTTGGTTTGTCTGTGGATCTTGAGGGTCAGATTTGTGTTTTGTTTCTAGGTCAGCTATTTGAGCTGTTAATGTATCTACACGCTGCGTCCTCTGTCACTTATGATAGGAGCCCAGTTTAATTAGCATGCCCCTCATATACGCCTTATGTGCGCTCCACACCACGGCAGGGTCGGGTACCGAGCCTTTATTCAATGAAAAAAAATCTGAGATTTGTTCTGAAATTTCTGGCGTGTATTTGCCATGTTGAATGATGGAGTTGTTTAGTCTCCAGAGAAATGTATTCTGCTGAAGGTTGGTATCTTGGATGGTAATTGAGGTGGGGGCGTGGTCCGACCATGTTGTGGTGTGGATCAGAGACTTAGATATTTTTTGTAAAATATGCTTATCAGTTAGGAACAGGTCAATTCTTGAGTATGAGCGGTGTCTAGAGGAAAAATAAGTGAAATTGCATTCTGCACCATGATGGCAGCGCCAGACATCGTATAGTTTGTGGGAGCTTATAAACCTCTTCAGAGGTGAGTCACCTCTTTTTGCTGAAGATGTGGAATTCATATATACATCTGGGACCAGGTTGAAGTCACCACAGAGAATTGTGTGACCCTTTCGGATGGGTCTGGCTGTGCAAATAAGTCTGTGTAAGAACTTCATTTGATGTGAGTTTGGGGCATAGACATTGATTATAGAGTAAGTCACTCTATTGATGGTGCAGATTAGGATAATAAAGCGGCCTTCAGGGTCCGGGACTACTTCTATTAGTTGGATGTCTATGGTATCCTTAATTGCAATCGGGACTCCTCTAATCTTAGTAGAGTGTGTTGCGTGGAAGACATGTGGAAAGTGACGGTTCTTACATAGTGGAGTATTGGGGGCTAGTAGGTGGGTTTCTTGGACACACAGTATGTCACCCTGGAGAGCCATGGTGGTTTTCCATAGTGAATGCCGTTTGGCGGGGTGGTTAAGCCCATTGACATTTAGGGAAAGTATGGTGAACGGCATCTTGTGGGGGCGGGGTTGGTGGGTGTTGTGCGCCACACTTACGGTTAGTTGCTGTAATGTGGAGTTATCGTACCTGGTGGTGAGGTGAAGAGGTAGGTTTACGGAGATCCAAGGCTTGGGTCTGATGTGTTCCGGGTGAAGGACCAGTAGCGGTAGGTTCTTGGCTGGCCAAGGAGCTGTTGTGAGGATGGACTAGGAGACTGCGAATAGAGCAATACGTTAGGTATCAAGACAAAGACAGTCAAACAGAAACCATGGATATTTATAAAGAAAACTGAAAACAGTGAAAAGATTCTTAGATGTGAACCGTTGGTTAATCTTGCGGAACAGCAGTTGGTGTTTATATCAGTAAAACAAAAAATAAAAAATAAAAAAGAATAACTGAGAGGGGGTGCTGAGCACCATAAAAGCCTCTATATTGGGGGTACAGAGAGTTATTATCGTGGGTAGTAGATGGCAAAAATAGCAGTTAGCCATAGCACAGGGGAGCTGTAATGATTGTTATCGGCCACATGGTGGTGGCTTTCATTTGTAGTTTTGATCCAGTTGTCTGCGGGATGAGGATGGACCTCTGTCATGAGGAGCAGGGTTAGGCGGTTCCGGATTTATACCCCAGGAGTGGAGAAGTTTCAAGCCTTTTTCTAGATCCCCTATCGCGTGGGTTTGACCATTGCGTACGATGAGGATGGTGGCGCGGTAGCGTCATTTGTACTGCAGCTTATGATTTTGCAGGCCTTTGGTGATCAGGTTCAATTGGCGTCTCAGTTGGAGGGTGTATTTTGACAAATCAGGGAAGAGCTGGATCCCTGTATAGGGAGAAGGTAAGGGCGATTTAGCCCTGAGTCCCATGAGTAGTTTTTCTTTGATGTGATAAAAGTGGACTCTCATCAGCACATCTCTGGGGACCGAGGCAACTAGATGGGATGGTTTAGCGATTCTATGAATCCTATCAACAATGACATCTTGCGGTGAAGCTTCAGGGAGGACTAAGTGCATCAGTTCTTTTGCATAGCGAGGCAAGTCTGCGGGTAATATAGTCTCGGGGACCCCCCTCAGTTTGACATTATTCCTGCGAGATCTGTCCTCTAAATCGGCCAGCTTGGCGCGCATCCATGTCTGTTCCTCTTTAACAGCTTCATAAGCTTCAATGGTGTCATTTACTGTGGAGGTGCAGGCATATATTCCCCTCTCAGCGTTTGTCACTCTATCATCCAGTATGGATGTCAGTGGTGATCTTGTGAAAGAGGGATTACATAGTTACATAGTAGGTGAGGTTGAAAAAAGACACAAGTCCATCAAGTCCAACCCATATGTGTGATTATGTGTCAGTATTGCATTGTATATCCCTGTATGTTGTGGTCATTCAGGTGCTTATCTAATAGTTTCTTGAAGCTATCAATGCTCCCCGCTGAGACCACCGCCTGTGGAAGGGAATTCCACATCCTTGCCGCTCTTACAGTAAAGAACCCTCTACGTAGTTTAAGGTTAAACCTCCTTTCTTCTAATTTTAATGAGTGGCCACGAGTCTTGGTAAACTCTCTTCTGCGAAAAAGTTTTATCCCTATTGTGGGGTCACCAGTCCGGTATTTGTAAATTGAAATCATATCCCCTCTCAAGCGTCTCTTCTCCAGAGAGAATAAGTTCAGTGCTCGCAACCTTTCCTCATAACTAAGATCCTCCAGACCCTTTATTAGCTTTGTTGCCCTTCTTTGTACTCGCTCCATTTCCAGTACATCCTTCCTGAGGACTGGTGCCCAGAACTGGACCGCATACTCTAGGTGCGGCCTGACCAGAGTCTTGTAGAGCGGGAGAATTATCGTTTTATCTCTGGAGTTGATCCCCCTTTTAATGCATGCCAATATTCTGTTTGCTTTGTTAGCAGCAGCTTGGCATTGCCTGCCATTGCTGAGCCTATCATCTACTAGGACCCCCAGGTCCTTTTCCATCCTAGATTCCCCCAGAGGTTCTCCCCCCAGTGTAAAGCAAACCCATCTCTCCTCCGTATTCTTTGTTCCTAATATTTTATCCCAGTTTATGCCTTTTAGCAAGGTTTGTAGTTTAGGGAAGTTGGCTCTTTTGAAATTCAGTGTCTTTGTATTCCCTTTATGTTTCCTATTTGTGTGATTTATACTAAAACTAATTGACCTGTGATCGCTGTTACCTAAATTGCCCCGCATTTCCACATCCGTGATCAGGTCTGTATTGTTGGTAATCAGTAGATCCAGTAATGTATTATTTCTAGTTGGTGCATCTACCATCTGACCCATAAAATTGTCCTGCAAGACATTAAGGAACTGGCGAGCCTTAAATGAATGTGCGGTTCCCTCCGCCCAGTCTATGTCTGGATAATTAAAATCCCCCATTATGATAACACTTCCCATCCTTGCTGCTACTCGAATTTGTGATAGGAGATCCATCTCCACTTCCTCCCTCAGGTTAGGGGGCCTATAGCATACTTGCAGTATTATTTACCCCTTAGCTTCATCCCTTTGGAGCTCTACCCATAAGGGTTCCACCTCCTCTCTAGCTCCCTCAGTGATGTCATCTCTCACATTCACTTGTACATTATTCTTGATATATAGGCATACCCCTCCCCCTTTTTTACCCTCTCTATCCTTGCGATAGAGAGGGATGATAGATCAGTCATGAGGGAGGTCTGCAGGGATATGAGCATTTCCTTCAGAGTGGTGTCCATGACTGCCTGGCCTTAGGTGGGGAAGGAGGACATGGATGAGTGTAGGTCCTGGTCCAGTGAGTAGGGGATAGGAGCCTGGGCCTCAATTTGCGGATACTGCGGCCGCTGCAGCAGCGCGTCCAGCTGCATCTTTGCTTTTGCCAGGCTACCAAGGAGGGGGTCACCTTCTGGGACATGGGAGATGTTGTCCACAGTACCTGTGTCTAGTTGTTCGCCTGTCAGATCATCCGGGAGGTCCGTGTATGCTGTGGACGGCTCGGCCTGGCTGGCACCATCTTGGTTTTTCCAGCCCGCCGGCTTGTAGGCAAATTCTGTTAGTTTTTGGGGCTTGTGATCTGTCAATCTCTTCCTAGAAGCCATCATCTTTGTCTCCTTGATGTATGGAGCAAGGGTGGGTGTGGATGGATCGTCGCTGACGGCCGATGGAGTTGGATTGTTTCCCCTGGCTGTAGAGCTATGGAGTCAGGCGTCCATCTGCTTCCCCGGCTGGCCACGCCCCGACGTGACTACAGCTTTTGACAGCGTGGAGTGAGGATACATTTGGAGGGTGTTGGGGAAATTTGGATTTGCTCCCTCCTTCCCTGGCTGGATAAAGATGCTTTATGACAGGCCCAGTGCCAGGCTTAAAATTAATAACAAACTCTCGGATAAGTTTGAGCTGGAGAGGGGGACGAGACAGGGGTGCCCATTGTCGCCCCTGCTCTTTGCCCTAGCAATTGAACCCTTGGCTATCTCTATAAGAACAAGCTCTGAGATAACTGGTTTTCAGAGGAAGACGGGAGATGAAAGAATCACATTATACGCGGATGATATCCTGCTCTTCCTGGGAGATACGGGACAATCATTGATAAAAGCAATGAGCATAGTGAAGGAATTTGGTAGCTTTACAGGTTTAGAGATAAACTGGGAGAAATCTGAGCTTCTACCAGTGGATCCCATTAGTGATTTTACAATACCAGGATGCCTCAGCTGGCGGTAGTGGACACATTGAAATACCTGGGGATAGCCCTGACGAAAGACCCTAACCAATTTATAAGTAAAAATCTTATACCATTACTGGCCAAATTTAAACAAAAAATTGGCATCTGGAAACGGTTTCCATTGTCGGTGGCAGGCAGATGCAGTTTAAAGATGATCATAAAGATGATCTGGATGCCACAATTGTTGTACCTATTGCACAATTCTCCAGTTTGCATATGCAAGAAATGGTTCAACAAAATCGAGACCCTTTTCAGGGAGCTAATATGGAAAGGGGGACAAGGTAGGATTCGACTCTGAATGCTTCAGCTCCCGGCAGGGGAAGGAGGTTTGGCATTACCTCATCCCGAGTGTTATTACCTGTCGTCACAGTTGCAGCATTTAATGGGATGCGATATCCCGAGAGGAGGCACCCCTAATGGGAGAATAATATTAACTGGCGCTTTAGATAATACAATTATTGACGCGCTAGAGGCGGACTCCTTTTGCTATAGGTATCCAACAATAAAAATTATAACTAAAATATGGAAAACAGTAAAAAAACAGATGAGATACAATGGGTTAACTGAATACTCCCCCCTTAGGAACAACAGAAACTTGCAAGGAATCCTCCGGATAGGAAAAGCCAGAGAATGGAAAACAAGGCATTAAAAGGCTGAGACAACTGTATGTGGGTAATACTCTTAAAAAATTCTTGGACTTGAGACGTGAATTTAACATACCGCAATGTACATTTTAAACCTAACTACATGCCCTTAAAGCCCAATTTAAGAAACAACCCTTAAAGTGGAATAAAATGCCCCTTTTTCAAAGTATACTCCAGGTAGGCTCCACTAAGGGTCTAATATCCAAAATATATGGACAGATAAGCAAAGAAGCCAACACTGGGTGGAAACTCTGCAATGAAAGAGAGAGATGGGAAGAGGATATAGGGGCAATAACACAGCACAGGAGCAGTGGAGGAGAATCCTGGAGATGGGACCGATGGTATTGGTCTCACCCCCGCAGAAGTTATCCCATCTGATGTTGATAAATAGAGCTTACTACACCCCCAAGCAACTGTTTAAGTTTGGCAGAAGATCATATGACAAATGCCCCAGATGCCAGGGGACTGGCGATCTCATACATTTGGTGTGGAGATGCCCCAACATGTTCCGATATTGGGAGGGAGTGCTTAATACCATGAGCGATATATTTGGAATAACACTGGAGAAGGATGCTGTAGTATGCATACTGGGGTATAGGAAGGAACGGGGGAGAGGAAGAGTACCACTATTGCAATATTAAGATGCTTGTTCCAAGCTAGGAAAACAATTTGATGGCAATTGAGGGCACCCCCTACAGTAAGAGACTGGATTAAGGTAATAAATGAGACCATCTGTAAAGAAAGAGCAGTGTACACAAAAAGAGGTAACCTTAAGAAATTCGATAAGATGTAGAGGCTCTGGCTGGAAAAAAATGGGCCCCCTCATATAGACTGAAAAATGTATTATAGAGCTGGAGAATAACCTATATAGATAAATCGACAGGAAAAGATATACTAGATAAATTAGACATAATATGTTTTCTAACTTTAATAATGTAAACCACACAAAATGAAAAACGGTTAAGAGAATTGATCTTTGAACTCAATCATGAGACTACTTGTAGGGTAATAGGAGGGGTAGAAAAGAGGGGAGGAATTAAGGAGCAATGCTAACTTTATAACATTGAAAACAGGGGAAGTAAGGGAGATAAGGGTGCTCCTTTGCCCCCTTGGTCTTTATCTTTTACTCTACTCTCTCCTAGTATAATGTGTTTTCATTTTTGCTTATTTATTAACCTTGTTGTGAAGACAAGATAATGTTTATTTGTTTTTTTTTTTAACCAAATTGTTAAGCTTTGAAAGAAACTTGAATAAAGAATAAAGATTATAAAAAAAAAATTCTTGATAATTTCACAGCAGGGCCGGTTCCTGCGCCCAACAAGAGTAACTGTGAGGGCTTACAGTGTTCTGGTACCACCAACACCTAAGGCCCAATTTTCTGGGTATATAGTGCCTGGGGGCCTAGGAGACCCCAACGCCATTTTCTTTAAAATTTGGGTGGGGGGTTTCCCTTAACATCCACACCAGACCTGAAGGGCCTGGTATGGATTTTGGGGGTGACATCCACGCCATTTTTTATTTTTTTGTATTTTTGGTATTTTTATCTATATTGCCGGGATCCGACAATACATTACAGCCATTTTAAATGACATTTTTTCCTTTAGAAATGCAATTTTGCTGTGGCCCTGTTATAAACATGGGAAATATGCGCTACTTTAGGCATACTAAGGACACCCCCCAGGCATGATATTTAAAGGAATATTTTATTTTTATGGTTTGCACTTTAAGCAATATCAAAATTACTGCTCCTTAAAAAAGGGCCATTTTTAAAACTTTTTTTGCATTGATACACGTCCCCTGGGGCAGGACCCGGGTCCCCAAACACTTTTTATGGCAATAACTTGCATATGAGCCGTTAAAATTAGCACTTTTGATTTTTCACGTTCTTCTCCCATAGACTTTAACAATGTTCTCGTGTTCAAACTAATTTTTGTGCCTGTTCGAATGTTCTGCTGTGAACCTAACCGAGGGCGGTTCGGGGTGTTCGGCTCACCACTGATGAACCTTACTGCTGATTGCTCTGTCCAATGAGGTCAAAACATTGCCTTCCGCGTGCTGGTAGAGAGCTTTGAAACCTGCCACTGAGATACAGCACATTCCACAAATTCACGAAAGGGGCAGTGTCTACCAGCTGAAAAGGCAGCAGTTGCAGTGCTAGCAATTTGGCCAAGCTAGCATATAGACACTGAGCATGTGGATTGCTGGGACAAAATTTATTTTTACGGTTAGGCAACTGGGCTAGGGAAATTTGCCTGCTAAAATCAATTTGTGGTGTACTGCTAGCAGATTGACTGCAAGTACTTGGAACACATATTGCTATACTATCATTCCTCTCAGTGCAGGTTTTTGAGAGGACTGGAGGTATAGTAGGGTTGGAGATCCCAGATGAGGAGCAAGGTGAAGTCCGTCTTTTTCTATGATGTAGGTCTTTCAAGTGCTGTTGCCAACGGACTGCATGGCAGGTCGTAATATGTCTGGTCAAGTATGTGGTGCCCAAGTGGCTGCTGTTCTGGCCACGCTTGATCTGCTTCAGACATAGGTTGCAAAAAGCAATGGTGCGATATGCTGCACACATGTTGAAAGAAGGCCCACACCAAGGAACTTTTAAAAGTCAACGGGGAGTCAGCAGCGCCCCTGCACCTGTGGAACTCTGTGGTGTGATGCAATAGGGTGGCTGCCCTTAAGTCTCCCCCCTAGAGGACATCCTGCCTCATTGGAGTTGTGTCTCCTTCTCCTCCTCCTCTCTTCTCTCAGGCACCCAAGTAAAGTCAGTGACCTCATCATCCCCTCCCTAGTCGTCACTGGAGCAAACTTGGCAGTATGCTGCAGCTGGGGGAACATGACTGCCAGTTTCTTGTCCTTTTTGGGCACCATCTCTCTCTAGGCTCACATTACTCCCTTCCTCAACCTGGGAACCAACACTGGAGCCTTCAAAACACTGTGCATCCTCCAGTAGCATATAACCGACACTGTGGTGGAATAATTCTGGGAACTCCTCCATGCATGATGGTGAGGCTATGGAAGGAGTGACTGTGGACAAGGAGCCGGTGGAATAGGCCGCTTTGGCAGTTGCGTTGGAAGGCAAAATACTCTGAGCCTGGGTGACAGAGGATGAGGAGGATGTTATCCACTCCACCAACTCTTCTGCATGTTGTGGCTCAAAAACAAGGCCAGCAGTAGCAAAAAAGGACAAGCATGCCCCAAGGCCACCTGCAGAGGATGCACCATCTTCATGACCACCACTGTTGACTGTAGGCACAGTGGCTGCTTGCTCTCTTATAATGGCTAGTGAGCATCTTCCTCTTCTTGGTGGCCTTCCAGACATGATGTATTTTTCGTTTTGCAACACAACACTACACTGTATTATATACTGTGTACACCACCTGAAGTGTATTAGAATTGATACACCACCAAATGCACTGTAGATATAGGCTACATGCACTGACTTAATATAGAGTAAATACTAAGTATAAAGTCTATGCTAAATGCAGAGTGTTTATATATATATACAGTGGGGACGGAAAGCATTCAGACCCCCTTAAATTTTTCACTCTGTTATATTGCAGCCATTTGCTAAAATCATTTAAGTTAATTTTTTTTCCTCATTAATGTACACACAGCACCCCATATTGACAGAAAAACACAGAATTGTTGACATTTTTGCAGATTTATTAAAAAGGAAAAACTGAAATATCACATGGTCCTAAGTATTCAGACCCTTTGTTCAGTATTTAGTAGAAGCACCCTTTTGATCTAATACAGCCATGAGTCTTTTTGGGAAAGATGCAACAAGTTTTTCACACCTGGATTTGGGGATCCTCTGCCATTCCTCCTTGCAGCTCCTCTCCAGTTCTGTCAGGTTGGATGGTAAACATTGGTGGACAGCCATTTTTAGGTCTCTCCAGAGATGCTCAATTGGGTTTAAATCAAGGCTCTGACTGGGCCATTCAAGAACAGTCACGGAGTTGTTGTGAAGCCACTCCTTCGTTATTTTAGCTGTGTGCTTAGGGTCATTGTCTTGTTGGAAGGTAAACCTTTGGCCCAGTCTGAGGTCCTGAGCACTCTGGAGAAGGTTTTAATCCAGGATATCCTTGTACTTGCAACCAGTTGTCCTGTCCCTGCAGCTGAAAAACACTCCCACAGCATGATGCTGCCACCACCATGCTTCATTGTTGGGACAGTATTGGACAGGTGATGAGCAGTGCCTGGTTTTCTCCACACATATCGCTTAGAATTAAGGTCAACAAGTTCTATCTTGGTCTCATCAGACCAAAGAATCTTATTTCTCACCATCTTGGAGTCCTTCAGGTGTTTTTTAGCAAACTCCATGCGAGCCTTCATGAGTCTTGCACTGAGGAGAGGCTTCCGTCAGGCCACTCTGCCATAAAGCCCCGACTGGTGGAGGGCTGCAGTGATGGTTGACTTTCTACAACTTTCTCCCATCTCCTGACTGCATCTCTGGAGCTTAGCCACAGTGATCTTTGGGTTCTTCTTTACCTCTCTCACCAAGGCTCTTCTCCCCCAATAGCTCAGTTTGGCCGGATAGCCAGCTCTAGGAAGGGTTCTGGTTGTCCAAAACGTCTTCCATTTAAGGATTATGGAGGCCACTGTGCTCTTAGGAACCTTAAGTGCAGCAGAATTTTTTTTGTAACTTTGGCCAGATCTGTGCCTTGCCACAATTCTGTCTCTGAGCTCTTCAGGCAGTTCCTTTGACCTCATGATTCTCATTTGCTCTGACATGCACTGTGAGCTGTAAGGTCTTATATAGACAGGTGTGTGGCTTTCCTAATCAAGTCTAATCAGTATAATCAAACACAGCTGGACTCAATTGAAGGTGTAGAACCATTTCAAGGATGATCAGAAGAAACGGACAGCGCCTGAGTTAAATATATGAGTGTCACAGCAAAGAGTCTGAATACTTAGGACCATGTGATATTTCAGTTTTTCTTTTGTAATAAATCTGCAAAAATGTCAACAATTCTGTGTTTTTCTGCCAATATGGGGTGCTGTGTGTACATTAATGAGGGAAAAAAATGAACTTAAATGATTTTAGCAAATGGCTGCAATATAACAAAGGGGGTCTGAATACTTTCCATCCCCACTGTATATATATATACTAGACTGACTGTATAAATATATATATATATATATATATATATTAAAAAAAAAAAAATATATATATATATATATATATATATATATATATATCGTATATACTCGAGTATAAGTCGAGTTTTTCAGCACATTTTTTTGTGCTGAAAGTGCCCCCCTCGACTTATACTCGAGTCAAGCACTTTTCTGTAGCAAAAAATGTCATTTTCTGAACTGACTTTGGGGCCCTGTATCTCAGGACCACTGGGTGCTAGATGGAGTCCCTAGCACTAAGTGGCCCCGAGATACGGGGCCCCAAAATCGGTTCGGAAAATATCATTCTCTGCTGCAGAAAAGTGCTTAACATTTTCTGAACCGACTTTGGGGCCCCGTATCTCAGGGCCACTTAGTGCTAGGAACCCCAAGTTTGGTGTGCAAACCCAGTGGCACTGGTACCATAACATATCCAAATATAGAGTTCCTAGCACCAAGTGGCCCCAAGATACGGGGCCCCAAATCTGGTTCGGAAAATGTCATTCTCTGCTATAGAAAAGTGCTTGACATTTTCTGAACCGATTTTTGGGGCCCTGTATCTCGGGGCCACTTGGTGCTAGAAACCCCATATGGATATTTTATGGTGCTAGTTCCACTAGGTTTGCACGCCAAATCTGGGGTTCTTAGCACTAAGTGGCCCCAAGATACGGGGCCCCGAATTCGGTCAACTGTGTCCATCTGCAGCAATGTCATTTTGGGACCCTTTGGGTTTAGAGACCCCAAATTTTGGCTGCAGCTAGGGGGCATCTAGGAACCCTTAACTACCAAGTTTGAAGTTCGGGGGACCTATGGCTGCAAATGGGCACAGTGAGGCATGCAAATGGGCACAGTGAGGCTGCAAATAAGCATTGTTGACCCTCTTTTCCACTTACAATAGCTGTGCATTTCTCACCCTCGTCTTATACTCGGGTCAATAAGTTTTTCCCATTTTTTTGTGGTAAATTAGGGCCTCGACTTATACTTGGAACGACTTATACTCGAGTATATAAGGTATATAAAAATACACTGCCACTAACTGAATAACCTGCCTGCTTAATCTAACTCAAGCTATTTCTCTGTCCATGCCAACAACACTACACACGGCCCCTATTTAAGCAGCCTTATATAGTGTGGGGCATGGACTTGGTCCCCCTGAGCCATGATTGGCCAAAGGTACCCTGCCTTTGGCCAATCGTGGCTCTCTCAGCAGAGCGCACTGTGATTGACCAAAGCATGTAGGTCAGGTGCATGCTATGGCCAGTCATCATACAGCAGTGCACTGCGATCTTGCAGTACATTATGGGGCATTCTGTGGCGCACTCAAATTTCCCGCAAACACCCCATATGTTTGGTTTGTTTTAGAACAAACGAACACCCGATGTTCAAGTCGAACTTACGTTCGTCTCGAACCACTGGCTCCCCCCCCAATCCAAACCAGGCCCTTTGGTTCTGGTATAGATTTTAAGGGGAACTTTACGTCAATTAAAAAAAAATGGCGTGGGGTCCCCCGCCAAAATCTAAACCAGACTCTTGTCAGAGCATGCAGCCTGGCAGGCCAGGAAAAGGGGGGGGGAGACGAGAGAGCAAGCCCTCCTGCATTATACCAGGCCACTTGCCCTCAACATGGGGAGGGTGCTTTGAGGTGCCCCCCAAAGCACCTTTTCCCCATGTTGATGGGGACAATGGCCTCTTTCCGACAAACCTGGGCTGTGGTTGTCGGGTTCTGCGGTGCGGGCGGGGGGGCTTATCAGAATCTGGAAGCCCCTTTAACAAGGGAGCCCTCAGATCCCACCCCCCCCATGTGAATGGGTATCGGGTACATTATACCCCTACCCATTCACCAAAAAAGTGTACAAAAGTAAGAAACACAGTAAACTGTTTTTGACAAGTCCTTTATTAAAAAAGAAAAAAAAATAGTGTCCCTCGATGTAATCCATGGATGCAAGTAGAACCCCCTAAGGACTGGGACTTTTTAGGTGACACAAACACCAAGAGTATAAAAATTATATACATTTTATTACAAAAAATAAATGAAACACATCAATAAAAACATGTCTGTGCATAGACACATGCAGATGTCATTTTGAATATTTGTGAAACATATACAGATACTTGGTAGATCTCCGATGTACCCAACGCATTTCTGGCTTTAAGCGCCTTTCTTCAGGGGTAATGACAAGGAGAGATGTATACATATAGTCATTCTAATGACAAAAAACATATAGCATTATAGAAGAGATCAGATAGACAGTAGTCAAGGGCCAAAACATTGTCAACAATTTCAAATTCACATACCATTTAACATGTTATGAGTTAATGCACTTGGATGGTAAATAAAAGCTGCAAGAGGTAGATTGTCAAAGGGTAAGCCAGACAGGTAAGATGGAAAAAGACTGCCCCCAGAGTGTAGAATACAGCTGTGGAGGTCCACCTCAAAAAGGAAAAAAGTATATATTTTTTAAAAAAAATTGCATTTGTAAGACCGCTGTGCAAATGCGGTGTAACATAAAGTATTGCAACGACCACCATTTTATTCTCTAGGGTGTCTGAAAAAAAAAATATAATGTTTGGGAGTTCTAAGTAATTTTCTAGCAAAAAAAAAAATGGTTTTAACATGTAAACACCAAGTGTACAAATAGACCTGGTCCTTAGGTGGTTAAAGGAATTTTTCATTTTTATTGTTTCACTTTAAGCATGATAAAAATCACTGCTCCTGAAAAAAAAAATTTGTAATAACATTTTTTTTTGCATTGATACATGTCCCCCAGGGCAGTACCCGGACCCCCATACCCTTTTATGTCCAATTTGCATAAAATCCTTCAAAATGAGCACTTGATTTTTCCTGTTCAACTCCCATAGACTTCAATGGGGTTCGCAGTTCGGGTTAGAACATTTCCCCTGTTCGGGAGGTTCCCCATTTTCTGAAGGAGATTGTCTTTTCTTCTGCATTATTTGACAGGATCCTCCTCCATCACACTCGGGCTCCTCTTCCAGTTCCTTGAAACAACAGCTTCCGTCCAGCCCACTGACTCCAGTGTGGGAGAAATCCAAGTCCAAAAAATCGAAAGAAGCTCTTCCCCCATGAAAAGATGTGGCTGTGGACTTCCAAAATTTCACCATTCTTCTCGGGAAGGTCATCTTCCCCCAATGTTGCTCTGTTGAACTGTTTGTTTTACCCATAATCTCATAGGCCCCCGTTAAGGCCTTTTCAGGCAGAATGGTTCCTTTTTGCTTTGTTTGTTTTGCTTTGTTGATATGTATTGTTTTCAAAAAAGTTAATAGTTAGGGGTGTTCATGCCCCTCCTTCTGTCTCGTTGACTGGACCCTCTCCTTGACAGGACTGACCCCCCTCTCTGGTAGAGGAGGCAATTTTGGTAGTGTCTACAAGTGCGGAGGGCTATACTTCCTCTCACCTTTGGGGGCTAGTTATGTCCCCCACCCTCTCTTTTTCTTTCTTTTCATTTTTCTTTCTTCAACCTTCCTCTAACCTTCTTTTTCTTTTAGTGACCAGTTCAGACCTACCTATCTGGCATTTTGCAACACTAGTAGATGCTCCTACTGATCCCATGGTAATGTCTTTGAGGGGTGCGGGGTAAGTGCCAGCATGATTCTGCCTTTTCTCATCCTCTTGCTCCATGGCTAGTGTCCCCTCTCCTCAGTCCCCTGTATGAGTGGTCTCTCACAATGCTCAGGGACTAAACTCCCCGATTAAACGGAGGAAAGTATTACAACATTTTTAATCACATAAAATGTATGTGGTCCTCCTACAAGAGACACATTTCCCTAAGTGGTATTGCCCTTCATTCATCCATGCCAAATATCCTACTTTTTGTATTTCTATCGCTGAAGCTGAAGACAAAACCAAGGGGGTTGCAATTATTTTTTCCTGCAATTGTAAATTCTCACTCCTACTGGAGCATAAAGATCCTGAAGGGAGGTACATTTTAATTAAAGGGGTCTATGCTAAAGGGACAAGCTCACTTTTTCCAATCCATGTTCCAGACTCTGACGCTCCTTTTGGAAGGTACAGTGATTTTTTTGGCGTTTTACCAGGGCCTTGATAAGTCATGTCCTTTTTGTGAGCACTTCACTCAGCCTACTAAACAGAGCCTCCATATTGCCAAAGCTATTTTCCAACAGGGGCTGGTAGATATTTGGAGAGAAATCAATCCAACGATGCGTGATTACACTCATTACTCAAGTCCTCATAATTCTTTTGCTAGGATCGACCATATTTTTGTCCCTACAGCTCTCTTTTCTTTGGTCTCCAAATCCTTCATTAGGGATGCTGCATGGTCAGATCACTCCATGATATTTCTCAGTTTTCTGCACCCATCGGCTCAGAGAGGTGGTAGATGCTAGAGGCTCAACAAATCCATTCTTAGTGTCCCAATTAGAGCTCGGGAGATCGAAGTGGCTATCAAAGAATATTTTCTTACAAATGATATTTACGAAAACTTCCCCAGAAAATCTTTGGACAGCCCAAAAGACTACGATAACGGGGGAAACTCATTCAATTAGCTTCCCAGCTCCATCGGGCTAAGCGCGTGGATCTTGACAGATTAGAAAAGGAATATTTTGCTCTGTCTAAGAAGAACAAGGCCAACCTGTTCTGTTGGTCCCCATAGACAAATTATACATGGCCTGCACAGCCCTCAACCTTGCCCTTTCCTCCAAGGTGGAGAAAAGTCTGCGTTGGAGCAGGGCTCGTTTCCATCAGCAAAGAGATAAATTGAAATATTAGCTTACAAGAAAATTGACACAAAGTCTCGGTCGTTTGCAGTTCCTAAAATCAGGATAGATGGTGGAACATTGTCTCAGAACCCACAACGCATCATGGGAGCATTTCACAAATTCTATCAAAAACTATATAGTGTCATCCCCAGCTAATCCCCATCAATCCAAACTTTCTCGATAAAATTCAGACCCCTAAACTAGAAGACCTTCATTGCCAAAAATTGTAAGCTTCGATCTCTAATGAAGAGGTACAGTATGTCTCCAGACCTAAACCCTATTGAGCATCTGTGGGGAATCTTCAAATGGAAGGTGGAGGAGCGCAAGTTCTCTAACATCCACTAGCCCTGTGATGTCATCATGGAGGAGTGGATGAGGACTCCAGTGGCAACATGTAAAGCTCTGGTGAACTCCATGCCCAAGAGGGTTAAGGCAGTGCTGGACTGGAAAATAATGATGGCCACACAAAATATTTACACATTGGGGCCAATTTGGACATTTTACTTAGGGGTGTACTCACTTTTGTTGCCAGCAGTTTAGACATTAATGGCTGTGTGTTGAGTTATTTTGAGGGGGCAGCAAATTTACATTGTTATACAAGCTGTACACTCACTACTTCACATTGTAGCAAAGTGTCATTTCTTCAGTGTTGTCACATGAAAAGATATAATAAAATATTTACAAAAATGTGAGGGGTGTACTCACTTTTGTGAGATACTGTAGCTATAGTCATTAAAGATTTGAAGACCCACTCAGCTCCGAGACCCGATGGGTTTTCTCTCCCTTATTACGAGGCTTTTGCCACTAATCTCCCTACTTAGCCTAAACTGGGTAAAGATAATAGCTCAGTTAGTAATTATAGACCGATCTCTCTTATAAAAAACAATCTAAAGATCCTGACTAAAATCCTTGCTGATCATATTTCCTTGTTTATAAGTCTTTACATCCAAAAGGCTTTATTCCACTTATTGTTTATTTATTTATTGCAATTATTAGCACGACTATTTGAATATTTTAATATTTTTATTCCAGGGAGGCAGGGTCCTGACCAAATCTGAAGGGCGATTGACATTATCTCCCTCCTACACTTGAGCTGGGATTGGGAAAAAGCCCAGGAAGGCTTCTTGCTGTTGCTGGACCTTCAGAAAGTGTTTGGCTCAGTCTGGCCCTATCTCATTAATATCCTTAAGCATTGGGAATTCAGTGAATCTTTCCTTAACATTGTGACGGCCCTGTATTCAACCCCAGAAGCCCAGATATGAATGCAGAGATTTTACTCTGAATCTTTTCGCATCTCTAGAGGAACCAGGCAGGGTTATCCACTTTAGCCACTTATTTTCACGATCACGATAGAAACCTTAGCAACTGCAATTAGAAACCATCCCGATATACATGGCATACAATGCGGCCCCTGCTCACACAAATATGCTTTATTCTCAGATGATATTCTATTATTAATTTCATCTCCACTGATTTCTCTCCCAATCATCTGCCTTTTGGAGGACTTTGGTAAAATCTCTGGTCTTTACGTCAGTTATGCGAAGTCACAAGCTTTTAATATACAACAGTACCGATCTTGATTGTTTCACATCTTAAAGAAGGTTTTCCTGGAGTGATTCAGTGATTCCTTATTTGGAGTGAACATAGCCCCTCAGATTGACCTGCTTTATGCCGAAAACCCCCGCTCTTGAAAAAACTAGAAGCCGACCTGGCCAGTGGGCCTATTATGACCTTTCTTGATAAGGTCGGATCAACACAATCAAAATGAACTTGCTCCCTCGTATTTTCTATCATTTTAGATCCCTGCCTATCACGATAGTTAAAGATCGCTTACGACATTTACAATCTAGGATTATTAAATTCGTCTGGGGTGCAAAGGGGCATCGTCTTTCTAAATTGGTTCTATTCGGGCACGAAACCAGGGGGGCTTGGGATTACCTAATCTCTTCTGGCATTATCAATTTGCCCAACTGGCTCAGATTTCAGTAGTTTATTCACATTCGGAGCTGCCTGACTGGGTTCATATTAAAAGGCAGGCGGGCCTCATTATACCCTAGATTACCTTCTTTGGTGCCATAAGAAATTGAGACCCTAGATCTTAGCCCCCACGTTTTCCCACACTTTTTCCCTGTGGAACAACCTAAGAACACACCCCTAGCTAGTCTCTTCTCTTAAACCTCTAGTGCATTTATTTAGTAATCCTGCTTTTTCCCCAGGGTTGGAAATTGAGGCCTTTGGATGGTGGTTAAACAAAGGGCTATACAGAATTGGCCACTTCCTCCGTCCCTTGGGCCCACTTACCAAGGCGTTTTGTGTTAGCAAGCTTGACATGCCTTCTTCTGAATTTTTTTGCTTTTCCCAAATCTCTAATTTTCTACCCAAACTATGGACTTTGAAATCTGAAGGGCCTAACATCACTGCATACGAACAATGGTGTGGCCAAGCCATGGAGCAAAGAGGAGGAATCTCAGTAATCTACAGGACGCTGCCATCGGTACACTCAAAGACTAGCTTGGAAAACAGACTTTGCACAAGAATGGGATCTTGAGGTGTGGCATAGAAATTTCTCCAGGGCCTTCAAGGGGGTGCTAAATACTGCCCTCGTAGAAGCCAATGTAAAAGTTATGATGACGTGGTACCTGGTCCCATTCAAACTAGCAAAGCTCTACCCTACGGCCTCTCCCCTCTGTTTCAGAGGCTGTGAGCATCTTGGTGATATGTTACATGTCTGATGGGACTGTCCCAAAATCAGAGGCTTCTGGAACAAAATATTCTCTTTGATCTGGAAGATTACAGGTCTCCCAATAGCAAAGTCCCCACTCGTTGCCCTACTCAACTTTCCAGTGTAATCTGCTTCCAAAAGCATGCGACTTCTCATATTCTTCATTCTCCTTGGAGCCAAACTGACCAATCTGGGTCTTGGAAGAGTCTTACGTTTCTGTTCAGATGGCAAAGAGGAAAGTCTCTTAGATCATGACACAGGAGAAGATGGTCAGTGTGCTTTTGGATTCCACTCAGAAATTTGAATCCACATGGGAACCCTGGGTGAATCACATGCACCTCCCTTTATTCCCATGATATCCGCATCACCTCCCTTTCAATGCCGGAGTTCTCCTAGTCAGTCGATAACATCTTTGACTCCTCTTTTCCCTTGAGCTTTTTATCTTCTTCCCTCTTCTTCCTCTATCGTCTCTCATTACCTCCTGGTATTTACCCCTTCTGGGGCTTTGTTCTGCTCCTAAGTCCTCCTAGTCTGTGTATTCGATCTTAGGTTGCCGCTAGTAACTATGAATGTCTAGGCCTCTATGACCTCTGAGCTGGATCATTAAGAACCTTAGGCTCTATACCCTTTTTAAGTTGGAATGCACAGTATAATTCTGGGATTATCTGGTGGTACGCTTTGTCTACTTGGGGACCCCTACAATATTGGAGATTTTTTTCTTTTTTTTTCTTTCTCTTACTATAATTATTCTTAAACTTTTCCTGTATGATGCTGATGTGAGTTCCTGATGTTCAAGTCCATGGTAGTCTGTAACAACCTAATTTGCCCTCCCAAGGGCTCATATGCTTTTTCACAATATCTGTTTGACGATCCTGGTTTTGTATAACTTTTTCTACTTGTTATTTAAAAATTTATTGAGACTAAGAAATAATGAATTGCTCACAGTGAAGTGGAAGGACAAGTGGGAAGCTTTCCTCCTGTCTTCCACTCAAGCAGACATGATGGTCCAAATTAGCACAGCATCTGGCGTTGTTGAGAAGCCTCTCTGTGTCCATGACTACAACCTTAAAATTGGAGGGGGGGACTTCAATAGCCAAATGATGAAGCCGTATTCAGTCAGACACTGGTACAAAAAGGTGTCTATTTATTTATTTTAATTGGCTGTATATAATGCTTTTTGTAATTTACAAAGCAACAGAACAAAATTAAGCCTTCCTAAAATTTTAGGAAGAGATTATTGTGGCCCTTTTGTATCCAGAATTTGCCGTGGCACAAACCCAAATCCAGATGCAGTGAGCCGGCTGCATGAGAGGCATTTTCCTGATGTCCTCTCTGGTACTCCAACCCAAAGGTCACCCCAAAGAAGATGCCGTGTCTGTAACATCACATGCCTGATGAAGGGTCCTGCGTGACTCTGAAACGTTGAACTCTCCTGGCCAACCTGATCTCTGCATCAAGGACTGCTTCCATCACTACCACACAATAGTGGAATATTAGTTTGGGGTACAGCATGGCACAGTCTAGGACACACAATTTGCACACAAGGATGTCGGAAGATGTTAGATAGTCAGGAAACTGGCTATCGCATTTTGAAAGACCCTAAAATCACAACCTCTTTAAGGGTAGAGACCACGCTGGACTGACTCGGTTGGTCACTGATTTTAGATATGAGGAAATATGGGCAGATGGGAAAGGTTTTTCTTTCAGAGATTAATGCCCGGTTTTATGGGAGGGTGATGGGCCCTGCTGGGGGCCTGGGCTGCTACCTCAGGGTGCAGCCTCATGGTCTGTTCCGTATTTGATAAAAAAAGTTGGTGCAAAGGAGCGCCCGGTATCCAGTAGATGTAGGTATAAAAGAGTTTTATTGAGAATAACATCAATAAGATAAAGCCAACGCTTTCTGGGGAACAAGGTCTTCCCCTTCCTTGCTGTATACTATTGGGAAAGGATCCTGACTGGGTCTGTCTGTAATGCATGAATCTGCTCAGTAACGAAATTTTTTAGGCAAAGGTGTACTCCAGTCTATTGCACTCTCTTATCAGTAATCTTGTGCTCCTGGAACACACCTGTTTAATATCATGGAACACATACTCCAGGAGGAAATTCATCTGCAAAATTCACAACAGAGGTACTGAAGTCTCAGTTTTTTCCCATTACTTTCTATTGCACCAGAATCTTTATAACCTGCCAGCCCTTTGGCACTCCTTTACACCAACTTTTGTAATATTACAGCCTGGAAAGTTTACAGCTACAGTTACGAAGTTACAAAAAAGTTAAAAAAAAAATTAAATTAAAAATATATAAAAATAAAAAAATAAAAAAGTCAAAAAATGTATAAAAAAGTTTTAAAAAATGTTGTTTTATTGATTTAATGTTCTGTTGTTACTATGTTTTATTGTTAACCATTGTTGGCTTGCAGCTCTGCAGGAGGAGATTTCCTTCTGCAGAGATACAGAACATATATGTCCGAGGGGCCTGGGGTGGGGATCTCTCCTATGCTTCGGCATATGTATTTTTCTTTTTTTTTGGCACAGATTTCAATAAAAACAAGTTGTTTTATTGAGTATTGAGTTAATGTTCCATTGTTACTGTGTTTTGTTGTTAACCATTGTTGTTTGCTTTGCAGGAACACCATTCAGCTGCAGTACTGATCTGTTGATTCTGACAGCAACAGGTTTTTGCTCTCAGAATACATACAGTATCTCACAAAAGTGAGTACACCCCTCACATTTTTGTAAATATTTTACTATATCTTTTCATGTGAGAACACTGAAGAAATGACACTTTGCTACAATGTAAAGTAGTGAGTGTACAGCTTTTATAACAATGTAAATTTGCTGTCCCCTCAAAATAACTCAACACACAGCCATTAACATCTAAACGGCTGGCAACAAACGTGAGTACACTCCTAAACGAAAATGTCCAAATTGGGTCCAATTAGCCATTTTCCCTCCCTAGTCATGTGACTCGTTAGTGTTACAAGATCTCAGGGGTGAATGGGTAGCAGGTGTGTTAAATTTGGTGTTATCGCTCTCACTCTCTCATACTGGTCACTGGAAGTTTAACATGACACCTCATGGCAAAGAACTCTCTGAGGATCTGAAAAAAAGAATTGTTGCTCTACATAAAGATGGCCTAGGCTATACGAAGATTGCCAAGACCCTGAAACTGAGCTGCAGCACGGTGGCCAATACCATACAGCGGTTTAAGAGGACAAGTTCCACTCAGAACATTCATTGCCATGGTCGACCAAAGAAGTGCAAGTGCTCAGCATCATATCTAGAGGTTGTCTTTGGGAAATAGACATATGAGTGCTGCCAGCATTGCTGCAGAGGTTGAAGGGGTGGGGGGTCAGCCTGTCAGTGCTCAGACCATACGCCGCACACTGCATCAAATTGGTCTGCATGGCTGTCGCCCCAGAAGGAAGCCTCTTCCAAAGATGATGCACAAGAAAGTAGACTTGTGCACAATGGGAAATTTCATTTAGTTTCGGTTCATTACATAATTTCGTTTTGTTATATTCGTTCTGTTGCGTTAATTCGTTTTCGGATAATTCGTTATTATTCAGAGAGTGTCGATATTCGTTATACTGAATCTCAAATCATGTCGAATTCATTAGTTACAGTATATCCGTTTTCGTATCTTTCGTATTAGTTGAAATCCGATATTTATGTATGTATATATATTCGTGATAATGATTCGTGGTTTGGAAAGTCGTTTGTTTATTGAATCTATTAACACACACAATGACAATATCGCTTCTCCTCTGCTCAAATACAATACAACACCCTTCTCACTCAGTTCTCAGGTATGCACTTTGCCAGTAATCCAACCTCCAGCACAAAATTAATCAACTGATTGGACTGTATTGCCGCGTACACACGAGCGGACTTTCCGGCATACTTGGTCCGGCATACCGGAGTCCGTCGAACAATTGTGTGGGGGGCTCCAGCGGACTTGTTTTTCTCAAAAGTTTGACGGACTTAGATTTGAAACATGTTTCAAATCTGTCCGACGGACTCGAGTCTGGTCGAAAAGTCCGCTCGTCTGTATGCTAGTCCAACGGACAAAAAACGACGCTAGGGCAGCTATTGGCTACTGGCTATGAACTTCCTTGTTTTAGTCCGGTCGTACATCATCACGTACGAGTCCGTCAGACTTTGGTTGATCGTGTGTAGGCAAGTCCGTTCATTCAGAAAGTCCGTCGGAAAAGTCAGTCGAAAAGTCCGCCGGACAAAGTCTGCCGTAAAGTCCGGTCGTGTGTACGCGGCATAAGATTTACTTTGAGTTGACCTTTTGTTTCATTAGATCTTTAACGAATTACCGAATCATGTCAAATTCATTCGTTATGTTCACTATAATTTCGTTCGTATTAGTTGAAGTTCGTTATTTTTTTATTCAGACATTTGGATGCATCCGAATGTCCGAAAGAAGCAAAATTCGGCCGAATTTCGATTTGTTACAAAATAACTTGCACATGTCTACAAGAAAGCCTGCAAACAGTTTGCTGAGGACAAGCAGACTGAGGACATGGATTACTGGAACCATGTCCTGTGGTCTGATGAGACCAATATAAACTTACTTGGTTCAGATGGTGTCAAGCGTGTGTGGCGCCAACAACTGAAGAGTACAAAGACAAGTGTGTCTTGCCTATAGTCAAGCATGGTGGTGGGAGTGTCATTGTCTGGGGCTGCATGAGTGTTGCTGGCATTGGGGAGCTACAGTTCATTGAGGGAACCATGAATGCCAACATGTACTGTGACATACTGAAGCAGAGCATGATCCCCTCCCTTTGGAGACTGGGTCGCAGGGCAGTATTCCAACATGATAACGACCCAAAACACACCTCCAAGATGACCACTGCCTTGCTAAAGAAGCTCAGGGTAAAGGTGATGGACTAGCCAATCATGTCTCCAGACCTGAACCCTATTGAGCATCTGTGGGGCATCCTCAAACGGAAGGTGGAGGAGCGCAAGGTCTCTAGCATCCACCAGCTCCTTGATGTCATCATGGAGGAATGGAAGAGGACTCCAGTGGCAACCTGTGAAGCTCTGGTGAACTCCATGCCCAAGAGGGTTAAGGTAGTGCTGGAAAATAATGGTGGCCACACAAAATATTGAGACTTTGGGCCCAATTTGGACATTTTCACTTAGGGGTGTACTCACTTTTGTTGCCAGCGGTTTAGACATTAATGGCTGTGTGTTGAGTTATTTTGAGGGGACAGCAAATTTACACTGTTATACAAGCTGTACACTCGCTACTTTACTTTGCAGCAAAGTGTCATTTCTTCAGTATTGTCACATGAAAAGATATAATAAAATATTTACAAAAATGTGAGGGGTGTACTCACTTTTGTGAGATACTGTACATCAGTGACTGGAGCACTGCAGGATGAGATTTCTCATCTGCAGTTAAAAAAGAATGTATATGCCCAAGCATGAGGGGCCTGGGGTGGTCAGTGGGCAGATCGCTCCTGTGCTTGAGTATATATTTGTTTCAGATTTTTTTGGCAGAGATTTCTTCATCCACATCAATCGATGTGAATAGAGGAATCTGTTAGGGTTTTTTTCTTTCAGCCCGTGGGCTGAACAATAAAAAAGAACATTGCATGTATGCCTTTTCCAACATTAGAAATGCCAGAAGGTAGATTCTGATGGTAGACATACATACACTTTTACTGGCAAAGATTTCTTCATACACATCGATCAATGTCATTGAAGGAATCTGTTAGGTTCTCTTTTTTCATTCAGCCCAACGAGGACCAGCAATGTACTGGTACATCATTGGACTTTTAGTGGTTATATCGGGATGTTGCCTGCAGCTGCAGGCATCACACCAGTATTGTTTTTTTCAGCCGATGGTCTACTTTCTTGTAAAAGCAATCCTAGGGACTGGATTGCTTTTACAAGCAGCGGGAGAGGACATCCCCTCTGCCGAACGTCCACGGATTTCTCAGGCTCTCCCGTCCCACTGGAGAACCCAGGAATGCAGTCAGAAGTTCCGCCGGCTGACCATGGAGTGCGGAATGGATCCAATCATCTCTATGGTCTAAGAATCCAGAAGCAACGAGCATTTCACCACTTTGGTTTCACCATATATAAACAGCGCCGTTTTAATTTGGGAAAGTATCTGATCACACTGATCTTGGTGTGATCCGATGCTTTAAGGGCAGAGGAGAGATCTAGAGTCTAATAGACCCCAGATTTCTCAGAAAAGAGTACCTGTCATTGCCTATTGCTATCACAGTGGATATTTACATTCGATGTGATAATAATAAAAGTGATAAAAAAATTTAAAAATGAAGGGGACAGTGTAAAAAAAAGCAAAAAAATAAAAATAAAATAATTAAACCCCCCTCATACTCACGCACAAAGGTGAAAGGAAGCATAGGTAACGTCTCGGTATGTAAACAGTGATTGCACCATGCATGTGAGGTATCACCACAAACGTCAGATCAAGGGCAGTAATTCTAGCACTAGACCTCCTGTGTAACTTAATAGTAATTAACTATCTCTATGGTGACCTATGGTCAAAGGTTAACTGCTCACAGCTGCAACCCAGCTGCCCAGCTTCAGAATTTAACAGAATCTTTTTTGCCTTTTAGCACTTGTATTTTGGGTCAGTGGACTTGTTCTCAAATTTCCTGCTCTGGAAACTGTACTCTGAAAGGAGGAGCTCACATACACACATATGATGAAAAAGAATACACATTCCATGGCAACTGTCAGTATTTAATGTCCAAGGTGAGAAAGCATGTCAGTGGATTTAAAGTTTAATTTGCTTAATTTGCCTTCTATGGTTGCTCCTTTCTCCCTAATCAACATACAAATGATTTATTTTTTATATAAAACCCTTTCTGTTTTTATTACATACCATAATTTTAGACCCAGTGATGTCAACACTGGGTCTTGATGCTTCTCTATACAATGCAGGCAAATCATGGTTGATAAGAGAGGTACTGTACATAGCTTCCTAAAACCATTACCACAACCTGCCTCAGTTCTCCTCCCAAGAGCTCTCAGTCCTGATGCAAACAGTAGCTTGGCTCTTGGAAGGAGTTTTGCAAATATCAAAATTCATTGATGTGTGGATGTCAGCCCGGAGGAATGGGCGTTTCTAGGCAATTATATTTATATTCAGATTGCCCTAAGACCTAGGTAATGCCCACATATAATGCTAAAACTCCATGACTGAAACAACTTAAATGCAATGCTAGTTATCTTTCAGATTGGAAATGAGGCAGGATCTATCTTACTTGCTCCAATTTCTAATGCACACTGTGAGAAGATATTTCCATTTGTACTCAGTTACAGTATGCTCCCAACCTAATATAGGGGATATAGGGGGAAGCTTCAATACAACCAACTTTACTGATCAGAAAAAGAGGGAAGTAGCCGCTACAAGATTTAAGAAATGGCAAGAGTAAAGTGGTATAATGTTTTCATGCAACGTTTTCTGTAATGTAATAAGAAACAATATCCTGTTGTTCAGGGGGCATTATCTATTTTGTTTGTTGAGTAATGCTGGCCCCAGCCATAGTCTCTATACATTTGTAGCTATTCTGTATTGCTGGTTTGTATCTGTTCCTCCTGTAAAATCATTATTAGAATTGTGCAACCCCCTTCCTTATTCTGGCAGTAGAAACCAACTTTAAGGTACTATCTAGATTAGAGGTCTCAAACTCAAATTGCCTGAGGGCCACATGACAAGTTTTCATATCCCATGGGGGGCCGCATGCAAACTTTCAACTTCCAAAACAATAAACTATATACAGTTGTAGTCACTGCTTACTGCTAGATGCTTGGCAGTGTTTGCTCTGTGTTAGATGAGCCAAGTTTGATTTAAGTGAGTTAGCAGTTGAGACCCTAACAGCAGACGCATTATTAAACCCAGCACTGATGTCAGCAAAACTCATTATTAAATCCAGCACTGATGTCAGCAAAACGCATTATTAAACCCAGCACTGATGTCAGCAAAACGCATTATCAAACCCAGCATTGGTCTCAGCAAAACACATTATAAACCCAGCATTGGTCTCAGCAAAACGCATTATTAAACCCAGCACTGATGTCAGCAAAACGCATTATTAAACCAAGCACTGATGTCAGCAAAACGCATTGGTCTCAGCAAAATGCATTATTAAACCCAGCACTGATGTCAGCAAAATGCATTGGTCTCAGCAAAATGCATTATTAAACCCAGCACTGATGTCAGCAAAACGCATTATTAAACCAAGCACTGATGTCAGCAAAACGCATTATTAAACCCAGCACTGATGTCAGCAAAACGCATTATTAAACCAAGCGCTGATGTCAGCCAAACACATTATTAAACCCAGCATTGCCCCCTACACTCCATAAATACCCTCCACACTGCACAAATACCCCCCAAACTGCACAAGTACCCCCCACACTTCATAAATACCCCCATACTCCATAAATACCCCCCACACACAGATTTCAACCCCAGTCACCCTACTAAGGACTTGCCTCAGTGTGATGGCTCACTCACCTCTCCTCAAGTCAGCTCCTGGTTTCAACACAGTGCACCCAGAGAAGGACACAATCTCCTGCCCTGAGGTGGCAGCAGGACCCTGGATCCGGGGCTCTGATCGATCACCAGTGCCTAGGTGGGCGGGGCGATGGGCGGATCCTTCTTCCGCTCTGTTCTCTCTCTGGGCTGCAGCAGTGTGCAGCAGAGAGGACATGGAGACGGAGACAAAGCTCTTCGGCGCTTCCCCCTCTGTGGTGCAAAACCGTCCAGGATCGGCCATGCCTGCGGGCCATTTATAACCAGTCCACGGGCCGCAAATGGCCCGCGGACTGGTACTTTGAGACCACTGATCTAGATAGTACCTGGTTTTACTAGATTGGCCAAGTCTATTCCTGGCTACTCTTCTGCTCATTTTTGGAGTTGCCACAACCCTGGAACATGCTTTCATACTTTTCCGTATTAACTCAACCAACACTACTACCAGACTGTCACGTAGCTCTACTAAATGTTGAATAGACATATTATTATTATTATTATTATACGAGATTTATATAGCGCCAACAGTTTACTCAGCGCTTTACAATGTATAAGGGGGACAACACAATTATAGTACAGTTCAATACAAAAGGTACAGGAGGGCCCTGCTCGTAGAGCTTACATTCTAAAGGGAGGGGGTGGTGGTACAAAAGGTAATAGCTGCAAAGAATGATTTGATTTGATATGACAAAGCTAAGCATATTAATTTGGCTGAAACCAAAGCTAGACTTGGCAAGAATGACAAATGAGAAAATAAAAGATGCATGGTAGAAAAACAACATTCCTATCAATATGGCAAGCCTGGGTTGATAAATATCTATTACCTAACTTTGACAGTACCCTGCTATCCCTATACTTAAATTTTATGGCTTTTCCTAATTTATGCATGGGCTGTCTTCCTCCTAATCTCTCAAACCCTACTCAACCCATTTTCTATTCCCTCAGCTTTACCTATCCTTTCTCTTGGGAGGAATCTTACATGGTCTTTCATGTTAATTAAGTTTCAAGATATACAGTATGTGACATCAATGTCACTTTTATATGCTTGCTGATCTTGAAAGATAAGGCCTTTATGCAACCTAGTGTTTTGCAATACCAGTATTTCTTCATAACAGCAACCCAATACACATTCCAAATAAAACTGTATCTTATCTCTATAAGATCTGTATCTAAGTTACAATACTCACTGGTATAATTCTAGTTATTGCTGTACACTGTGTGAAATTTTGTTAAATCTGCAATAAAAACTATAGAACAAGAAAAAAAAAACATTATTACCATTCAATCTCTGTTTTACATTTTCTGTTTCAAAATTTTGCTTAGGATGCCTACCACTAAAGCCCAATGCTGTCTTATTAGCAGGAAAGCCTGCAGGATACAGTGAGATGGCAGTTATTTTTCTTGTTGCAGCTTAGGCTAGGACATGGCCTAGGACTAGGGTTGGCTCTGTGGTCAAACTAGGGTATGGGCTACGCAGGGGTGGGCAACCTGGGCCCTCCAGCTGTTTTTAAACTACAAGTCCCATGAGACATTGCAAGACCCTGACAATCACAGGCATGACTCCTAGAGGCAGAGGCATGATGGAATTTGAAGTTTCACTACAACTGGAGGGCCTAGGTTGCCTACCCCTGGGCTAGAGTAAGGACTATGCAAAATAACAGATTCACACACTGACAATTCTGTGCAATCACCACAATATTTTGGACAGGACTCTTTATGAAGTGCACAGAGTTCATTGTTAGACACTGATATAAAATGTAAATATTGTATATACACTCACAGAGCATTTTTTTAATTCTGATTTTCTTATTCTGTTGAAATTTAAGTACAGCAATAGAAAGAGTAGAAACAGAAAATTGCAAGTCAAAAATCCACTGACATCGGACCATTATATTAAGTTTATATAAATAAGTGTAAACAAGGAAGAGGAAATACGGTACCTCAGCTTCATACATTGCAAAGATTAGCAATTGGAAATTTGGAATTGGAAGGATAAATAACATGAGAAGGTAACTTACACTTGGTTTTGGTTTGCATCAAAAATCTTCCCATGATTCTTATGCCCTGTACACACGATAGGATTTTCCGATGAAAAATGTGTGATAGGACCTTGTTTTTGGAAATTCCGGCCGTGTGTAGGCTCCATCACACATTTTCCATAGGAATTTCCGACACACAAAGTTTGAGAGCTTGCTATAAAATTTTCCAACAACAAAATCCGATCGTGTGTACACAAATCTGACACACAAAGTGCCACGCATGCTCAGAATAAATTAAGAAATGAAAGCTATTGGCTACAGCCCCGTTTATAGTCCCGATGTACGTTTTTTACATCACCACGTTCAGAATGATCGGATTTTCCAAAAACTTTGTGTGACCATGTGTATGCAAGACAAGTTCAAGCCAACATCCGTCGGAAAAAATCCATGGATTTTGTTGTCGGAATGTCCGATCAATGTCCGACTGTGTGTACAGGGCATAAGAGTGTGTGAAGCATTGGAACAAAATTGCATTCAATGCCTAAAGATCAAGACTCAATAGACATTTTGTTCGAAACACCACAGTGTATAAAATTGTGGCCATTAGGAGATGCACATAGTTAGCAACAAAACTCAGGTTGTGGTATTCCAGAGATGGTTGATTGGTATTAATGGGGCCAAAGTATGCTAAAAAAACACACCATTGCACCATCATCCTAGACTGTTGGCACAGGGTAGGTTGGGCTTATAGATTCATGTTGTTAAGCCCAAATTCGGTGTGTCCCAGGAGGAACTGAGAATCATCAGACCAAGGGACATTTTTCCTGTTTTCAACTGTCCAGTTTTAGTGAGCCTGTGTCTACTACAGGTGTGAGCCTTTACCTTTGAGAAAGCCCATTGGGCGCAATGCATGAGGTAGGTGGTGATGCGATCACGCTGGGGGGAGCCAGATGGAGCTTGTGAATGCAGGAAGTTATCTGAGAGATGCTGTATTTTGACCTCTGAAATGTGAGTGTATTTTACTTTGAAATAAATTATTATATGAGCGATCTACACTATGGGTCTTTCCTCTTGTGTTTCATATGATTGACAGCTCACTGGGAGCTGTGTACTTTGAGTATCTAGCCAGTGTAAGCAGTGCCACTATACTACTGTAAAGTGTTATTGACCTCTTCTTACTGGTGAGGTCTATTCAGGCAGGTGAGAGGACACCCATAGTTCGGGTGAAGTGCACTGCGATGTGTTTTCTGTTAATCCAAGTTCTGTTATGGCGAATGTAATTGCAGTCACGAAGATCAACTACTATATTGGATTTTTATGGACTTTTTTCATTATGATTTTTTATGATTTATATGCATTTTTCACACAATATGCTGTATGTTTTTTATATCTGACGGTCATGTGTATATTGTTTTAAGCACTATAGTCAGACACTTATATATATTTATATATATTTTTCCTTATGTATACTGTATATATTTAGTTTTCTTTACGCCTGAGAGGTGAGCACTGCACTGTTTTTTATGAAATAAACATTGTTTTGCATTTTTTCACATGTAGTTGAATGCATGTGGTGTTAGCTTCCCTCTTTTTTATACTATAGGGTGTATACCCAGAAGAATTAACTAAGGAATTAATTAATTATTGATTATTTATTTATTTTGTATTTTTTAAAGTTTTTTTTTTATAATTTTTTATTTATTTATTTACATTTACCTATTTAAATCCTTTGGGATTTATTTGTAGTTAGATAGCAGGGAGTGTTTGAACATTATATCGAGGAACGTTGTGGTCTTCTGCTTGTTGTTGCAGCCCATTTGTCAACATTAGGGATGGGCCGAACACCCCCCGTTTTGGTTCGCACCAGATCATGCAAACAGGCAAAACATTTGTGCGAACATGCGAACAATATTAAAGTCCATGGGACACAAACATCAAAAGTGCTAATTTTAAAGGCTTATATACAAGTTATTGCCATTAAAAGGTGTATGGGGACCCGGGTACTGCCCCAGGGGACATATATCAATGCAAAAAATAGTTTTTAAAACTACAATTTTTTCAGGAGCAGTGACTTTAATAATGCTTAAAGTGGAACAATAAAAATTAAATATTCCTTTAAATATCATGCCTGGGGGATTCCCTTAGTCTGCCTGTAAAGTGGCGCATCTGTGTGGTATGTTTTACTGTGCCGCAGCAAAATTACTTTTTTAAAGGAAAAAATGTAATTTAAAATTGCTCGTGGCTGTAATGTATTGCCGACTCCTGGCAATATATATAAAAATCAATGAATAAATCGGTGTGGGTTCCCCCCAGTCCATACCAGGCCCTTAGGGTCTGAAATGGATATTAAGGGGAACTCAACGCCAATTTAAAAAAAAAACAAACAGCGTGAGGTCCCTCCCCAAAATCCATACCAGGCCCTTTGGGTCTGGTATGAATTTTAAGGGGAAATCCATGCCAAAAAAAAAAAAAAAAATGGCGTGGTGCCCCCCCCAAATCCATACCAGACCCTTATCTGAGCAAGCAGCCTGGCAGGCCAGGAAAGGGGGGGACAAGCGAGAGCCCCCCTCCTGAACCATACCAGGCCGATTGCCCTCAACATGGGGAGGGTGCTTTAACAAGGGGCCCCCAGATCCTGGCCCCCCTATGTGAAAGGGTATGTACATTGTACCCCTACCCATTCACCAAAAAAGTGTCAAAAAAGCAAAACCACAATAGACAGTTTTTGACAATTCCTTTATTAAAAAAAAGAAAAAAAAAGTGTCCTGCGATGTACATCCATTGTCAATCACGCCTCCCGATGGACCTGAAAAATAGAAAAAAATAAATAAAAATACTCTGCCTCCGTGGGAGGCGTCCCGCTGACTGCTGTCTTTTTGCTGTGACAGCAGTAATATAGGCAAAGGTGGGGCAAGTCGCTGATGTAACCAGATGACCCCGCCCCCTCTGATGGCACATGACGTGAGAAGGGGCGGGTCACTCGGTCACATCATCGTTGGGCCCTGCCCTTGCCTATATAACAGCTGTCACAGCCAAGAGACAGCAGTCGGCTGGACACCTCCCATCGAAGCAGAGGTTTTTTTTTTCTATTTTTCGGGTCCATCGGGCGGCATGTTTGAAGACAGATGGACATCGCTGGACACTTTTTTTTTTTCTTTTTTAATAAATTTATTGTCGAAAACTGTCTATTGTGGTTTTTACTCTTTGATACTTTTTTTGGTGAATGGGTAGGGATACAATGTACCCCATACCCATTCACACAGGGGGGGAGGTCGGGATCTGGGGGTCCCCTTGATAAAGGGGGCTTCCAGATTCTGATAAGCCCCCCGCCCGCAGACCCCCACAACCACCGGGCCAGGGTTGTGGGGATGAGGCCCTTGTCCCCATCAACATGGGGACAAGGTGCTTTGGGGGGGACCCCAAAGCACCCTTCCCATGTTGAGGGCAAGCGGCCTGGTATGGTTCAGGAGGGGGGGCACTCACCCGTCCCCCCCATCCTGGTCTGCCAGGCTACTTGCTCAGATAAGGGTCTGGTTTGGATTTTGGGGGGACCCCAAACCCACTATATACCCTGCATTGTATTATATATACTACACTGACTGCATTATATTCGCTGAACTGCAGTATATATACTATACGGACTGCACTATATACTCTAAACTGCAGTAAATATCACTATATACTCTGAACTGCAGCATATATACTATACGGACTGCACTTAATACTCTGCAGAAAAATTGGGCCTTAGGTGTTGGTGGTGCCAGAACACTGTAACCCCTTACAGTTACTCTTGTTGGGCGCAGGAACGGACCCTGCTGTTAAATATTATTTAAAAATTGTAATTACATGCTCTGGTCAAACAGTGCAGAAAAAATGGGCCTTGGGTGTTGGTGGTGCCTGAACACTGTAACTCCTCCTCAAAGTTACTCTTGTTGGGCACAGGAACGGGCCCTGCTGTTAAATATTATTTCAAAAATTGTAATTACATGCCCCAATCAAACAGGTGCAGAAAAATTGGGCATTGGGTGTTGGTGGTGCCAGAACACTGTAACCCCTCACAGTTACTCTTTTTGGGTGCAGAAACTGGCCCTTCCTAAACAATTATTTTAAAAATTGAAATTACATTCCCCGGTTAAACAGGGGCAGAAAAATTGGACCTTGGGTGTTGGTGGTGCCCTAAACCCAAAATATTGTTGGAAGCTAGGATCATCAAGATTCAGCAGGAATAGGATAGGCAGCATAGGCAGTCTTCAAGGGATCTCAGATCCCTAGAAAATTCAATCAGTTACATCAGCATCAGGGGCTGGATAGCTGCTGATCCAGGACTGATTCATTTTTATAAATGTGAGCCTATCAATGGAGTGTGTGGACAGATGCATTCTTTGATCTGTTACAAACCCTCCAGCAGCACTGAATGTCTATTCAGAAAGCACCCTGGATGGGCCAGTAGCTCAATTGCATATTGAGCAAGTTCTGGCCAGTGGTCCATCCTCAAGACCCAGTAACCCAGTGGATGCTCTGTTGGAAAGGTCTCCAAGTCTGCTCTTGCCCCTAGATATTCCTGCACCATATAATGCAGACGCTGGCGATGGTTGCTTGAATCTAGCAGCCCTTGGGATGTTTTGAGACAGGATAACATATTGGGTTCATAATTACCAGAGGAGGCAAAGGTTATATTCAGGGGGGCACCATCCCTACAAGGTCGAGTAGCTCCCAACGTGATCAATCCACCTTCTCGCCCCTCTTTTTTCCATAACATGTTAGGTTTCTTTCCGTGAAAGAAATGTGTGGTATGTGCACATAACACACTCGATAGACGTACAATAACAGAGTTTTCCTCTACTGTCACTGGGAAGAACTATACTATAAAATCTTTCTGCACATGCAGCACAAGATACATAGTATATCTTATTACTTGCCCGTGTCACAAGCAATATATAGGTCGCACTACCAGAACTTTCTCCATCAGAGTAGGGGAGCATATAGCCCTTATTAAAAGTAGGGACCCTAAGCATACAGTACCCAGGCATTACAAACAATTGCATAATAGTAATCCCGCGGGGTCCCAATTTGTCATTATAGACAAATATGTTCCACCATGGAAGGGGGGGGGGCAAAATTAGAGGGGTCTCCCGTCTTGAAATGTTTTGGGCGTATGAACTGCAGACTTTTTTTCCACGAGGTATGAATGTTGAGGTAGACATCAATGCCTTCATAGATGAGTCTTAACACATACACGTGGGATATCGGCCCCCTACCATTTGGCGATCTATATACACTACTTTATGTTACATTGTACATATTTTTGTCAAAGACTTGTCTCATTCATTCGTTTAAAACATTGTTGTAGAATTTCAGATAATTTTTCCATATACAATGTTTGGTTTACTGTTTATGGCTATTGTGATTGTGGTTTATGACCCCACATGTACATATACTCAAGGGGTTAAAGAGTGAGCCATGTGACCTTTGGAGAATCCATCTCTTTTCCCTTCCCCCTTTTTTTATAATTTTTTATATTTTTTATATATTTTTAACTTAACCCCAATTTTTTCGTGTTTATTTAATATTTCTTCTTTTTCGTGTTTAATATGTTTCTGGTGATCATTTCCAGTTTATGGACTAATTACCACAAAATTTTCTTTTTTCTTCAATATATTTTTATTATTTTTGTAGTGTAATCCTCATGGATTATAAAATACAATTATTGCATACACTCCTGTGGGGTTTCCGGTCTGGTGGGCTGCTGTTCACCACGGGATCCACCTCCTTGTGTTTCTTTTATTTTGTTCGTTCCGGTCCGGCGTGGCTCCCTCTGAAGTCATCTGTCCTACACTTGAGAGTCACGGCACGCCGGGCGCATGCGCCAGGACGTAGTCACGTCACCGCGCTGTGCGCATGCGCATTACTATAACGCTGCAACGTCAGGCGCAATGACACACAGCCTTGGTGGTGTTATGCCCTATTGGGATACATCAGGCGGTGTAGAGGTCTGGAACGCACGCGGGTCCGCCATTTTGACGGACCCGGAAGTGACCATTGCGATGCCCTTGGGGGATGAACTAGCCATATAGAGGCCTGGAACGCACGCGGGTCCGCCATTTTGACGGACCCGGAAGTAACAATTAAATAATTTTCAAGAGCTGGATTCTCATCATAGGAGTCTTGGCATCTATATAAAGGAGCATGGCTGCAGTGGGTAAGTACCCCAGACGAAGTCCTGCGTGACGAAACGCGTCGGGAGGACTCCACTGCCGCCATTTTTATACATACAAGCACTTTTTATACAACTGAAATGTAAGTGTTTCTCTTTGAATAAATTATACTTTTTTTATGGAATTACACTATATGGCCCCTTCTTCATTCTATGTGGGTTATGTCCGAGGACGTTTTTGATTTCTATATGGAGAAGATTTCTATGTAAAGGAACTACCAGGATTCCATCTACAGTTCGCCTTTGTGGCTCCCCTGGTACTTGCCAGTTGGCAATTCAAGCCTGTTTGACTCGCACAGTATATGCTCTGTGAGTCCCAACTCTCTGGTAAGCCTCCATTCACTTGGGTGGTGGTATTTGCACAATCTTATGTTTCCCCACACTTGATTCTTTTTGAAGGATTCCAAGAACATATGCTTCAGAGTGCCGCTGAACTTGGGTGATCCATGTGGTATACACCAGCTCCTGGGCCAATTGTTTCTGGAGCACCTTCATCCAATTTTGGGACATTTCTGTCAGCATTTTAGCTGCTTTTGTCACGTGGTGATCATAATTGTTTACACTATGATGGACATTTTTTTCAATGACCTATTATCTTATATGGATATGCACTGACTGGTTTAAATATTTGTCAACAGCATAATTTTATTTCACATCCATTTGTATTTTTTCATCACTACTAGCGCTAACTAATTTTATATACATTGAAAAAGACGGCATGGGATTTCCCCACAGGCGAACCCCGAACCAAAATTAAAAATGGTGTGGGGGTCCCCCTAAATTCCATACCAGGCCCTTCAGGTCTGGTATGGATATTAAGGGGAACCCCACGCCAACAAAAAATACAAAAATAAAAGGCGTGGGGGTCCCCCTCAATATCCATACCAGACATCTGGTATGGGTTTTAAGGGGAACCCCGCACCAAAATGTAAAAAAAAATGGTGTGGGGTCCCCCCAAAAATCCATACCAGACCCTTATCTGAGCACGTAACCTGGAAGGCCACAGAAAAGAGGGGGGGACAAGAGAGTGCCCCCCTCCTGAACTGTACCAGGCCACATGCCCTCAACATTGGGAGGGTGCTTTGGCGTCCCCCCAAAGCACCTTGTACCCATGTTGATGAGGACAAGGGCCTCATCCCCACAACCCTTGCCCAGTGGTTGTGGGGGTCTGCGGGCGGGGGGCTTATCGGAATCTGGAAGCCCCCTTTAACAAGGGAACCCCCAGATTCCGGCCCCCCTGTGTGAAATGGTACCCCTACCATTTCACAAAAAAGTGTCAAAAATGTTAAAAATGACAAGAGACAGTTTTTGACAATTCCTTTATTTAAATGCTTCTTCTTTCTATCTTCTATCTTCTTTCTTCTATCTTCCTTCGATTTCTTCCTCCATCTTCTTCTTCTTCTAGTTCTTCATCCGATCCTCTGCTTCTTGCTCTGGTGTTCTCGTCCGGCATCTTCCTCCACGGCGTCTTCTTCCCTTCTTCGTTCTCGGGCGCTCCGCATCCATGATGGGAGGCTCCCGCTGTGTGACGCTTCTCGTCTTTTGACGGTTCTTAAATAACAGAGGGCAGGGCCACCCAGTGACCCCGCCCCCTCTGACGCATGGGGACTTGACAGGGACTTCCCTGAGGCTTTCCCAGTGACGTCAGAGGGGGCGGGGTCACCCGTTATGTAATGGGTGATCCCGCCCCCTCTGACGTCACGGGGAAAGCCTCAGGGAAGTCCCTGTGCATCAGAGGGGGGCGGTGTCACCGGGTGGTTCCGCCCTCCTTTATTTAAGAACCGTCAGAAGACGAGAAGTGTCACACAGCGGGAGCCTCCCATCATGGATGCGGAGCGGCCAGAGAACGAAGAAGGGAAGAAGACGCCATGGAGGAAGATGCCGGACAAGAACACCAGAGCAAGAAGCAGAGGATCGGACGAAGAACCAGAAGAAGAAGAAGATGGAGGAAGAAACCGAAGGAAGATAGAAGAAAGAAGATAGAAGAAAGAAGATGGAAAGAAGAAACATTTAAATAAAGGAATTGTCGAAAACTGTCTCTTGCCATTTTTAACATTTTTGACACTTTTTTAATAAAATGGTAGGGGTACTACCATTTCACACAGGGGGGGGCCAGGATCTGGGGTCCCCTTGTTAAAGGGGGCTTCCAGATTCCGATAAGCCCCCCGTCCACAGACCCCCACAACCACCGGGCAAGGGTTGTGGGGATGAGGCCCTTGTCCTCATCAACATGGGGACAAGGTGCTTTGGGGGGAACCCAAAGCACCCTCCCAATGTTTAGGGCATGTGGCCTGGTACGGTTCAGGAGGGGGGGAACTCTCTCGTCCCCCCCTCTTTTCCTGCGGCCTGCCAGGCTGCGTGCTCTGGTAAGGGTCTGGTATGGATTTTTGGGGGGACCCCATGCCATTTTTTTAAAAACTTTTGGTGCGGGGTTCCCCTTAAAATCCATAGCAGACCTGAAGGGTCTGCTATGGATTTTGAGGGGGACCCCATGCCTTTTTAAAAAATAAATTTTGGCGCGGGGTTCCCCTTAATATCCATACCAGACCTGAAGGGCCTGGCATGGAATTTAGGGGGACCCCCACGCTATTTTTAAAAAAAAATTAGGTTCGGGGTTCCCCTGTGGGGAAATCCCATGCCGTTTTTATCAATGAACTTATATGTGTATTGTCGGACCGACAATTCATATAGCCGCAAGTACTTTTAAATTACTTTTTTTCCTTTGAAATGTCATTTTGCTGTCAGACTGTTCTAAACACGGGAAACATGCACCCCTTTACAGGCATACTATAGATACCCCCCCAGGTACGAAATTTAAAGGAATATTACACTTTTATTGTTTCACTTTAAGCATTATTAAAATCACTGCTCCCGAAAAAATGGCCGTTTTTAAAACTTTTTTTGCATTGATTAATGTCCCCTGGGGCAGGACCCAGGTCCCCAAACACTTTTTATGACAATACCATGCATATAAGCCTTTAAAATTAGCACTTTTTATTTCTCCTATAGACTTTTAAAGGGTGTTCTGCGGCTTTTCGAACTTGCCGCGAACACCCCAAATTGTTCGCTGTACAGCGAACTTGCGAACAGCCGATGTTCGAGTCGAACATGAGTTCGACATGAACTCGAAGCTCATCCCTATACTCCACATACATGCTGACACATTCCTCCTCTACTTCTTCTTGTGTGTTTGGCCGCCCCACAAGAATGCTATCTGCATAAAGGGGACCTTGAGAGGAAAGGAAGTCCTCCTCCTGCTCCCGCTGTTCTGCCTAAAGTGCCCTGTTCATGATTCCACAAAGCGTATGCTCCAGCAGGAAGACTAGAGGGACAGTGTCACTGATGCATGCATTGTCGCTGCTCACCATCCTTGTGGCCTCCTCAAATGGTGACAGGACAGTGCATGCATCCTTAATCAGAAGAAGCCAAGCTCCCTTGAGCCTGTCCTTGTGCCATACTCACACAGGTACTCATTTATGGCCCTCTGCTGTGTGTGCAGCTGCTGCAGCATTGCCAGTGTTGAGTTTGTGGGCAGGTTGAATTCCCGTTGAATGTCAGCCAGCCGAGCACTGGCATTGTATGACCGCCAGAAATGGACACAGATTTTTCTGGCCTGCCTTAGAAATTTCTGTAAGCCTGGGTACCTGGTCAAGAAATGCTGCACCGCCAAATTCAGGACCTGTGCCAAGCATGGAACATGGGTCAAATGTCCCTGTCGGAGGGAGGAGAGAAGGTTGGTGCCATTAACACATACAACCATTCCTGGCTCAAGCTGCCGTGGTGTTAACCACCTCTGAGCCTGCCCCTGCAGAGCTGACAGCATATCTGCCCCAGCGTTGCTACTGTCCCCTAGGCAGACCAACTCAAGCACTTCATGGCATCTTTTAGCCTGACTGCTTGCGTAGCCCCTTGAAGACCCCTACTGGTTCAGAGGACAATTCTGCAGAAGAGGCCATAGAGGAAGAAGAAGACGAGGGGGTGGAGCAGAGAGTTGTGGCAGAATCACCACCAGCTTTTTGGAGGCATGGTGGCGGAACAAGCTTCAACACTGAACCCTGTCCTGCATCCTTCCCAGCTTCCAGCATAGTTACCCAGTGCGCCACGAAGGTAACATCCCTGACCATGCCTGCTGGACCTCATATATGAGTCAGCAGAAATATAAACCTTGTTGCTGACCGCCCTGTCCAACGAGGCCAAAACATTGCCTTCCACATGACGGTAGAGAGCTGGAATGGCCTTACGTGAAAAAAAAATTGTTTTGGAACTTGCCGCTGTGGTACAGCAAATTCACGAAAGGGGGCAGAGTCTACCAGCTGAAAAGGCAGCAGTTGAAGTGCTAGCAATTTGGCCAAGCTAGCATTTAGATGCTAAGCATGTGGATGGCTGGGACAACATTTTTTTTTATGGTTTAGCAAGCATGTTGTTCCCAAGCACGTGCTGTTCTGGCCACGCTTGATCCACTTCAGGCATAGATTGCAAACAGCAATGGTGTGATCTACTGCACATGTGTCAAACAAAAGCCCACACCAATAAGATTTTGGTCAGTGGGGAGTCAGCAGCACCCTGCACCTGTGGAGCTCTGTGGTGTGATGCAATCAGGTGACTGCCCTTAAGCTGGCGCCTGGAGGACATCCTGCCTCGTTGGAATTGTGCCTCCTCCTCACTTACCTCCTCTCTTCTCTCAGGCACCCAAGTACAGTGATCTCATCATCCCTGCCCTCCTCGTCACTGGATCAAGCTTGGCAGTATGCTGCAGTTGAAGGAACATGACTGCTAGTTTCTTGTCCTTCTGTGGCACCACCTTTCTCTAGGCTCACGTTACTCTCTTCCTCAACCTGGGAGCCTTCAAATTGCTGCGCATCCTCCATCGGCATGTAACTGACACTATGGTCAAATAATTCTGGTGACTCCTCCGTGCATGATGGTGGGGCTACGGAAAGGGGTAACTGGACAAGGAGCTGGTGGAATAGGCCACGTTGGCAGCTGCGTTGGAAGGCAAACTAGTATGAGCCTTGGTGACAGAGGATGAGGAGGATGAGGACGGCTTAGTTATCCACTGCACTAACTCTTCTGCGTGCTGAGGCTCAATAACACGACCAGCAGCAGAAAAAAAGGACAAGTGTGACCTGCCTGCAGAGGATGCACCATGTCCGCCACCAACACTTTTCACTGTAGACACAGAGGCTGCTTGCCCTCTTTTAGTGGCCTGTGAGCATCTGCCTCTCTTTGGTGGCCTTCTAGACATGATGGAGCTTTTTTTTCACACCACACCAAACTGTATTATATACTGTGTTCACCACCTGAAGTGTATTAGAAACTGTACACACCGTATTATATTCTGTGTACACCACCTGCACTGTATGATGTACTGTACACCGGCTGTACTGTATTATATACTGTGTACACCACCTGAAGTGTATTAGAAACTGTACACACTGTATTATATACTGTGTACACCACCTGCACTGTATTATGTACTGTACACCGGCTGCACTGTATTATATGCTGTGTACACTGCCTCAAGTGTATTACATACTGTACACCACCGAATGCACTGTATATATAGTCTACATATATATACATATATATATATATATACACACTAGACTGTATATATATATATATTAATACAGCGCCTGAAGTGTATTATATACTGTACACCGCCGAATGCACTGTATACAGTATATAGTCTACACTGAATGCAGAGTGTGTGTGTATATATATATACCAGACTGTATATATATATATATATATATATATATATATATATATATATATATATATATATATATATATTGACACATCACACCTCCCAAAATTTTGAGATGGGAATAAGGGACACCTACTAGCAAACATATGTAGGCATAGGACATGCCTCCTGCCACACCCCCTTAAAGGAGAATTAAAGAAAAAGTTAATTAAATCCACAAGGGCTTTTTTTTACAAATACTATTCCTTTATTTTTGGCTTTTAAAATTTACAAATGCAGCAATTAGAATTTGGATTAAAGGTTTAGCATTGGGAAACACTTTTTGAAAGATAAAAAGTGCATTTTATATACAACAATATAGATCAGACCAAAATGAGGGACAAATGAGGGGGAAAGAGGGACAGAGGGACGTCAGGGACAGTCCCTCAAAATCAGGAACAGTTTGGAGCTATGATACACTGCCTGAAGTGTATTATATACTGTAAACCGCAGAATGCACTGTATGTATAGTCAACTGTGAGAGACGGAATCTAAAACAAAAATCCAGAAAATAATATTCTATGATTTGAAAGGTAATTAATTTGCATTTTATTGCATGACATAAGCATTTGATACATCAGAAAAGCAGAACTTAATGTTTTGTACAGAAACCTTTGTTTTCAATTACAGAGATCATACGTTTCCTGTAGTTCTTGACTAGGTTTGCACACACTGCAGCAAGGATTTTGGCCCACTCCTCCATACAGACCTTCTCCAGATCCTTCAGGTTTCGGGGCTGTCGCTGGGCAATACGGACTTTCAGCTCCCTCCAAAGATTTTTTATTGGGTTCAGGTCTGGAGACTGGCTAGGCCACTCCAGGACCTTGAGATGCTTCTTACGGAGCCACTCCTTATTTGCCCTGGCTGTGTATTTCGAGTCTTTGTCATGCTGGAAGACCCAGATACGAACCATCTTCAATGCTCTTACTGAGGGAAGGAGGTTGTTGGCCAAGATCTTGCGATACATGGCCCTATCCATCCTCCCCTCAATACGGAGCAGTCGCCCTGTCCCCTTTGCAGAAAAGCAGCCCCAAATAATGTTTCCACCTCCATGGTTCACGGTTGGTGTTCTTGGGGTTGTACTCATCCTTCTTCTTCCTCCTCCAAACATGGCGAGTGGAGTTTAGACCAAAAATCTCTATTTTTGTCTCATCAGACCACATGACCTTCTCCCATTCCTCCTCTGGATCATCCAGATGGTCACTGGCAAACTTCAGACAGGCCTGGACATGTGCTGGCTTGAGCAGGGGTACCTTGCGTGCGCTGCAGGATTTTAATCCTTGACGGCGTAGTGTGTTACTAATGGTTTTCTTTGAGACTGTGGTCCCAGCTCTCTTCAGGTCATTTTCCAGGTCCTGCCATGTAGTTCTGGGCTGATCTCTTACCTTCCTCGTGATCACTGATGCCCCACGAAGTGAGACCTGGCATGGAGCTCCAGACCGAGAGAGAATGACCGTCATCTTGAACTTCTTCCGTTTTCTAATGATACAGGTAATGGCTCTGATGAGGGACACAAATGTGGAGGGGGCGCTCTAAGGGGATTAATGTGCAGGGGGTCTCTGATGGGGACATTAATATGCAGGGGTCTCTGATGGGGACATTAATATGCAGGGGTCTCTGATGGGGACATTAATGTGCAGGGGTCTCTGATGGGGACATTAATGTGCAGGGGTCTCTGATGGGGACATTAATGTGTAGGGGTCTCTGATGGGGACATTAATGTGCAGGGATCTCTGATGGGGAATATAATGTGTGTGGGGGGTCTCTGATGGGGACATTATAGGATACAGGTGCTTCATCCAGCTCTACTGCCGACAACCTGTCAAATTCTATTCTATTCTGCTGCTGCAGATTAATTTATAAATAACTCAAGTCTTTTGCAGACTCTAACAGGTTTTCTTCTAATGCCCTGTACACACGATTGGACATTGATCGGAGATTCCAACAACAAAATCCATGGATTTTTTCAGAGGGATGTTGGCTCAAACTTGTCTTGCATACACACGGTCACACAAAGTTGGACGGAAATTGCCAGTGTCAAGAATGCGGTGACGTACAACGCGTACGACTAGTCAAGAAAAATGAAGTTCAATAGCCAGTGCTGCTCTTCTGCTTGATTCCGAGCATGCGTGGAACTTTGTGAGTCGGAATTGTGTACACACAATCGGATTTAACGCCAACGGATTTGGTTGTTGGAAAATTTGAGAACAAGATCTCAAATTTTGTGCGACGGAATTTCCAACAACAAGCTCCGATAGCACATTTTTCGTTGGAAAATCCGACCGTGTACGGGGCATAAAATTGCCCTGTATTTGGCTCCATCCATCTTTCCATCAACTCTGACCAGCTTCCCTGTCCTTGCTGAAGAAAAGGATCCCCACAACATAATGCTGCCACCATATATATATACACACATATACACACACACACACATATATATATATATATATATATATATTTATGGGAATTTATGGGAGGAGCCCGGGGGGTATTTAAGCAGCCCGCTCACCTGTGGTGCTTGTCAGTTTCTTGTGCGCGATATACGTCACTAGGCCGACGATTCGAATGCCAGCGTCCGCTAGTTCTTGTCTCGCAAGTTCCCGTTTTCGCAAAATTCCGTGCTCGAGAGTTTCGAAGTCCGTGTTACCGATTTGTAGTTCGTACCGCGCGTCTGGCTTGGCTGTCGCAGGTAGGGTCCCGTCGGACTTTGTTTTTTACGCATTGTTAGATATCATGTCACTAAACCGTGATATCAAACTTACGAGTCACTCGCAATTTCACAAACGTAGCCGCAATGCATACCACTCGCACTTTCGTTATGTTACCATTTCTCGTTATCTGAAAAAACCACCGCGACATAGACGTCGCTTCATTTCAGGCATGTCTAATTATTACCAGGCGACAGCAAACAGCCGTAGCGATTCGCAATTTCTTATCGAACCACGTCAGTTCGATACCAATCATTTCTCAATTTTGAACATTTCTAAATACATTTCTAACATTTCAAACCATTTCAAATCATTTCTTTCATTTCAGTCACATACTGCGCTCCGATTCGAATCCAGTAGCATCTCAAGATGCACCGATTCGCTCCGGTGTGCCCCAGTAGTTACGGCCTCATTTCAGTACATGCTCCAGAGTCACGTCATTATCAGTCGCTTTCGACTCACCGATTCGTACCTCTGTCATGGTTATCATGCCACGTATCACGCTCCGTTACGAATTCAGTCGCATGGAAATGCACCAATTCGTCTCGGCGTGTCCCAGGTATTGGCCACATTTCAGTACATGCTCCAGAGTCCGATTCGCAGTCAGTCGCTATAGCGGCATGATCGATTCGCGCCTCTGTCATGGCAACAAAATGTTACACCTGCACTTACTGCGCTCCGGTTCGAATCCAGTCGCATCTTCGATGCACCGATTCGTTACGGCGTGCCCCAGGGCCCGGCCTCATTTCTGAACATGCTCCAGAGTCCGGTTCGTTTGCGGCTCACCGATTCGTGCCTCTGTCATGGGAATCATTTCAACTGTCACGAATCACGCTCCGATTCGAATCTAGTCGCTTCCATGATGCAACGATTCGTCCCGGCGTGCCCCAGGTATTTTCGGCCACATTTCAGTACATGCTTCGGAGTCCGGTCGTTGTCAGTTGCAGTCGCGACATGATCGACTCGTGCCTCCGTCATGGCACGTGCCTCTACCATGATAAATCATTTCATTCATTTCATCATTTCAATAATTTCTCTGTCACGTACCGCACCCCGATTCGAATCCAGTAGCATCCGAGATGCACCGATTCGTCCTGGCGCGCCCCAGTTGTCTTGGCCTCATTTCATTCGTACTCCACAGTCTGACTAGTCATCTGGTGCAGCCGAAAAAAAAAAAAAAAAAAATACATGTATGTGAATATATATATATGTATACAAAAAAAAAAAAAAATATGTGTATGTGTATGTATATATATATATATATATATATATATATATATATATATATATATACATATAAATAAAGTAGTATAAATTAAACGTTTTCGGCCCCAGCCAACACCTGCATCAGAACTTGGTTAGCGATCAGTTGCGGCATAACTAATTCGTGCCTTTGCCAGGACAAACATTTCACGGTTACATACCACACTCCAATTCAAATCCAGTCGCATCCGTGATGCACCAATTTATTCCGGCATGCACCAGCGTTTCTTGGCCTCATTTCAGTACATGCTCCAGAGTCCCGGCCGCAGTCAGTCGCAGCTGCGGCATGACCGATTCGTGCCTCTGTCATGGCGAAACCTTTTTCATTCATTTCACTCTGAGTCAAACATTTCATTTATTTCGCTGTCGCATGCCGCGCCCCGATTCAAATTCGGGGCATCTGTCAGACATCCATTCATCCTGGCAAGCCCCAGTTGGCGCAGCCTCATTTGCGCAGTCATGGCACACCGATTCGTGCCTTTGTCATGGCACAAACAGTTCACTCATATATTTAATACCATGCACCTGTCGCTTAAACATGTTACAATGACCTTTCAAACCAGGTAGTCAAACACTCCACCAGTTCTCATCTGTCATTTCCTCTAGGTCAGTCGAAAAAAAAAAAAAAAAGGGGGGGGCCACACCCCGTCTTCCTTTGAAGCTCAGTCATGGTCCCGATTTCATTCGTTGAAACCTTCGCCTCGCGACTATACCCCCTCATAGTCACTGCACATCCAAGTATAAACTTCTTGCAATCATCGCAAATACGCATCCAAACACAACTTCTTGCATGTCATTGCAAGCTTGCAATTGTTGCAAGCACATATCCCATCATTACTTCTTGCAATCGTTGCAAGTACGCATCCAAACAGAACGTCTTGCAATCGTTGCAAGCACACATCCTAGCACAATTTCTTGCAATCATTTCAAACATGCATCCGATCACAAAACTTCTTGCAAATGTTGCAGGCATGCATTCAAGCATAACTTCTTGCAATCGTCGCAAGTACGCATCCAGTTACAACTTCTCGCAGCCATTGCAAGCACACATCCAAGCTTAACGCTTGCAGTCTTGCAAGCACATGCAGCAATACGAACTTTTCACAGTCACTACAAACACATCTCCACCGACAGGAACTCCCTTGCAATCGTTGCAAGCACACATTCAAGCACAAATCTTACAATCATTACAAGACACGCATGTTAGCATAGCTTCTTGCAATCATTGCAAGCACGCATCCAGTCGCAACTTCTCGCAAATGTTGCAGGGACACACCCAAGCACAACTTCTTGCAATCATGGCAAGCACGCATCCAAACACAACTTTATAATCGTTGCAAACACGCATCCAAGTATAACTCCTTGCAGCCCGTGCAAGCATTTGCAGTAATACGGACTTCTTGCAGTCACGGCAAACACATCTCCATTGACACAAACTCCCTGGCAATTGTTGCAAACACGTATTAAGCACAACTCTTGCAATCATTGCAGGGTTCGCATCTTAGCATGACTTCTTGCAGTCAGTACACATTTCCAGTGGCACACAATCAGTCACACATCAATCTTCAGTGGCACTTAATCGGCCACTTGTCTCCGGTGGCATTTCATACGAGCCACTCATCAATTTCTGTATCATTTCTCGCTTAGGTCAGTTGAGTTCAGGTTCCACCCCGCACCAGGTATCGTGTTGCCACACACAGCTGGCTCCGCATAACATCATCAGGCTATACCTAGCCAACATCCAGCATTTCTCGCCCTCACAGGACCCCGGAGAGTCATCCGTGTTTACGGCTCATACAGTAGAATCCTTTCTATGTGGCGTCCAGAAGCATCAGACCACAGCTAACGGCAAACGTTGCCCATCACAACTGTCATCTTCAGGGACATGTCAAAACCTCAGACATTCCTCAGTCTAGTCAAGCAGCCGTGTACCTGGCCCTCAGTGGTTCTACGGCCTAACAATTCACTTTTACTGGCACAGGCAGCCAGGTACTACGTACACACAACTTGACTCGCTGGTAATACCATTATGTCCTTCAGCTTGTAGTCTCTAAAAATTCAATAAACCGGAACCGAGGTCTACAATAACCTCCTCCGAATTAACGAACACCACGCAGGCCAGCCTCCCCCTTGACAAACTGACCCGTATCAGGTTAGTTCCCCAAGACTTCACCCATATACGGGGGTGTACTAACAAGTAGCTGCAGTCTTTCCTAAGAACGCGGACCTATCAATGTCGGAAGGTCCCGTACTACGTGGATCGCTGTATCAATGGTTATACCTTAAACTCTAGGGTCTTATCACCTACGTCGCCTTTGTCACCCCAGGTAGCAACAGATGCCACAACCACCACAGGCATCGCGGCAATTTTTGGCCATCATAGGTTTACAAGTACATGGCCCCCAGAGACACTCCTAAACCCTGGGTTTACCCGGACTTCCTCCCTCTTCAAGTTACACCCAGTCATGGCAACCGCTTAACTCTAGGGTCTTATCTGGACAGGACAGGTCGTAGCTTTGCCACCGACATCCGGTCCGAGGTGGGCCTCTTAATGAAGCCAGCTCCGCATCGCTCTGTTATGTCCTTCTTGCGCAGGCTGGTGTAATTAGCTTGGCAACACCAGTTTAATGTCCACTGCACGTTCGTTCCAGGCTGCCATCTTCTGGGACATGTCTAATATATTAACCAGTTCACTGTTGGGCCTTCTCCCCAGTTTGGTCATACAAGCAGCCATTTACTCGGCCTACCACGGGTTCTGGCGGCCCAGCGAGTTCACCCGCAGCAATCCCGCAGGCCAAGTTCTGTGTAGTTGGCTCGCTGCCAAAACCATTTCATCCTCAACCCTGCAGTGTCCGAAACCCAGCAATCAGCTCCAGGATAGTCATCCATCTCCATAAAGTAAACAACGTCTGGTGGCCAGTAACCATACTCGACCGCCTACTGTCACTCCTACCGGAACACCCAACCTCTAGTCCCCTATTACCTTTCCGGGCAACTCTCGAGTGCCTGCCAGTTCATCAAACACCTGGGGGTTCTTCTACGCTGCCTACACCTCGACCCCAGTCAGCACTCCAGTCACTCTTTAGTATTGGGGCAGCCTTGGCAGCATTTTCGGCATGGGTCCCAGACCACGTCATCAAGAGACTCAGCAGGTGGAACTCTGCCTACCTCGCCTGTACGTCCCCACTCCTTAGGTGGAAACGGCACAAGCATTCACCAAACTTGCTCAAATAAATAAAGCCAAAACTAATAAAACCACACCCCTACCTGGATGTTTTTGCCCCCTTATTCTGGCATACCGACCAGCAGACCAAGGCACACTTTCAGGTCCATTTCATATGATGAGTCCACACTTCCAGGTCTATTTCCGATGGTAAGTTTTGTGTTAACTACAAATGTTATCTATGTCCATATCGGACATAGGGCTCCACCCATAAGTAGGAAGGCCAGTATGGTGGCCTGAATTTATGGGAGGAGCCTGGGGGGTATTTAAGCAGCCCGCTCACCTGTGGTGCTTGTCGGTTTCCTGTGAGCGATACCCACCCTCCCATCCCCATTTCAAGGCATTCATTTCATTCATTCATTTCATTCATTTCTCTCTACAGAATAATAATTTCTTTAACTAGGGTATGCCCCCTTATTCTGGCATACCGACCAGCAGACCAAGGCACACTTTCAGGTCCATTTCATATGATGAGTCCACACTTCCAGGTCTATTTCCGATGGTAAGTTTTGTGTTAACTACAAATGTTATCTATGTCCATATCGGACATAGGGCTCCACCCATAAATATATATATATATATATATATATATATATATATATATATATATATATATATATATATATATATATATATATATGTATATATATATATATATATATATATATATATATATATATATATATATATATGTATATATATGTATATATATATATATATATATATATATATATGTATATATATATATATATATATATATATATATATATATATATGTGTATATGTGTATATATATATATATACACACACACTAGACTGTATATGTATATTAATACATTGCCTGCACTAACTGTATATATAGTCTACACTGAATGCACTGCATATATAGTCTACACTGAATGCAGAGTGTGTGTGTATGTGTATATATATATATATATATACGTCGTTTCGTCACAACCGGACGTGGTCACAACCCCCGTGACCACGTCCGGTTGTGACGAAACGACGTAGGGAGGAGGAGCTACGTCCCGACGACACCGCGATTCTCATACCCGGAAGACACGGGTTACCTTTGAGCCGGTCGGCTTTTTTCCACACGCTTTTAAACTGCAATGTGTCTGTAAGTGCAACTTATATTTTTTATTCAATAAAACGCTGGATTTTATGCTATGTGGAGCACTTTGTTTTTTGCATGGTGATATTCCCATATCTGCTGATGCTGGTTGGAGAGAGTCCCTGGAGTTGGACGCTGAGTGCCTGGTTCAAAGATCCCTGGCTGGGGTTGCAGCCACCCGCCCCCTTAGGTCTCCTGTAATTAAGAGACCAATTTTATCTGGTAAGAGGCAGCTATTTTCTAAGAGCTGGAGGTCTGTCTACGCACTCTAGTTTCATCACAGCAAGATTCTGTTACAATAATTCACAGAGCACTTGGAGACAAGCCATATTTCATGCATGTTATTTTACACGGATGGACTTTAACTAATATAATTTTTTTAGCCATGGACTTTTTTTGGGTCTACTTTTTTCCTTTATTTATTTTGGTTTAGTTTTTACAGTCACAAATTTGTCACAGCATTATTTCATTATTATTTGAGATATTGTCCTGTTATCGATTGTGTCACTTAATATTGATTTTTTTCATACGGACATAGTTATTTTTATCTGTGTCCCATCCATTTATATCACTTCTAGCTTTGTTTATTTGTATAGTGCATGTTTTCATTACTTAGCACTCCTTTATAATTTATTCACTTACTGACCACTATTCACCCTCATATTTCTATGAGGTTTTTTAGGCATTAGCCTGCTGTCACGTTTAGTCTTTAGCCCGACTTTTTGATTTTTATATGGTTTATGGTTTACTACTTTTTAGTCGCAGCTCATACCAATTAGTGTAAGCGCAATTTTTGCTTTTTACCTTTTGCTTTCAAATTGTTTTTGTAATTATTTTTAAAAAATATAAACTTTTTGTCATTATTTTGTAAGCTCATCTTCAAAAATGTCAGATATGAAAAAAAATGGAGATATGAAAAACTGCAATTCAATAAAATGTTACTTTTTTTTCCTCTGATTTTTCTTTGATTTTGCCTTATGTCTTTTTCTCCAGCAGTAAAATTATATCTGTTACATAGACATGGTATATACAGGTTAAACATAAAATAACATATACAGTAGTCATGTATTGTAACTAAACATTTGCATGTGTAGCAATATATTGCCCATTCACCTGTTTCACAAAGTAAAGTATTTTCCGGAAGAAGCAGCGTGATGTTTGTTTAGGTGTGTAACAATCACTGATGAACTGCATTCCACAACCAAGTGGATGTTGTGTGTCAGATTAACATCAGCCATGATGACAGCAAATGACACAAAGATTTGCAGGGTGTGTGACTGCCCTAAGTTTATATAAGCAGTATATAGCTAAGTATTGTGAAAATAAATATTTTTTTGGCAGATTTTATGACCTTTATAGTACATCTAATCCCAAGACCAAATGTAAAGTGTTTCAGTTTACCAGTTCTTAGATGTGTTGGCTGTATTATTTTCCATTTTTATGCTAAGTACATTTTATTCAAATGCAGTGTTGATCCTGCTGGTATTCTTGTACCTTCCTGTGTACTGCACTGAAACTCTTCTTAAGTTCTTCTACAAAACCAGAACATACCCAAATCCATGGCTCCACTAGAGACTTGCTCCTCTTGTCACACATGGACAATCTGGGTGCCGGTTGGGCCACCACAGCCCATCTCCACTCTGTTAATGCAAGATAGGAAAATATTAGCCATAGACTCAGTGGCGTCGGGAGGGGAGCTGACACGGGCTATAGCCCTGAGTGGGCCCCCAAAAGCCCCGGGTCTTGTATTGCTAATTTGTAATTATTAGCCCCTAGTCCCAAGGCCTGGGGTTGGCCGGGAACATGAGCCTATACAGGGCTGGACTGGCCTACTGGAATAGCAAGAGAATTCCCGGTAGGCCGCCTGCCCTGGGGCCGCTTTGCAGGGCCAAACTTGGGGTTGCACAGGCTGCCTCTGAAGGTAAGGGGGCAAGCACTGCCAGATTACAAAGACCAGGGGTCTTCTGCTTACCCCAAGGTGGCGAAGTCCCACCTCCTGGACTGGCTCCTATGATGGACATCACACTGGTCCAATGCCGGGACATGTATGTGACGTCCATCATAGGAGCTGGTCCAGGAGGCAGGACTTACTGTGACACTACGGCTGCATCGGGTAAGCGGGAGATCCCCACTCTGTGTAAACCGGCGGCTCTCCTCTCCCCATGCACTGGCAAGGCTGCGCTTATGGACACTGACAAGGCTGCACCGATGAGCATTTGTGAGGCTGAGCTGATAGCACTGATCAGGCTGCATTGATGGGCACTGGCAAGGCTGCGCTGATGGCCACTGACAAGGCTGCATTGGTGGGCACTGGTGAAGCTAAGCTGATGGGCACTGATCAGGATACATTGATGCGCACTGATTATGCTGCATTGATGGGCACTGGTGAGGCTGAGCTGATGGGCACTGATGAGGCTGCGTTGTTGGGCACTGGTGAGGCTGAGCTGAAGGGCACTGATCAGGGTGCATTGATGGGCACTGATGAGGCTGTATTGATGGGAACTAGTGAGGCTTCTTTAATGGGCATTGGTGAGGCTGCACTCATGGGCATTGGTGAGGCTGCATTGATGGGCACTGGTAATGCTGCACTGATGGGCACTGATCAGGGTGCATTTATGGGCACTGATGGGGCTGTATTGATGGGCACTAGTGGGGCTGCATTGATGGGCTTTGGTGAGGCTGCATTGATGGGCTTTGGTGAGGCTGCATTGATGGGCACTGATGAGGCTGCATTGATGGGCATTGGTGAGGCTGCATTGATGGGCACTTGTAAGGCTGCATTGATGGGCATTGGTGAGGCTGCATTGATGGGCATTGGTGAGGCTGCATTGAAGGACACTGATCAGGCTGCATTGATGGGAATTGGTGAGGCTGCTTTGATGGACACTGATCAGGCTGCACTGATGGGCATTGGTGAGGCTGCATTGATGGGCATCGGTGAGGCTGCATTGATGGGCATTGGTGAGGCTGCATTGATGGGCACTGATCAGGTTGCATTTATGGGCACTCATCAGGCTGCATTTATGGGCACTGGTGAGGCTGCATTGATGGGCACTGGTGGCGCCAGGCAGCAACCAGCAAGTGAGCCTAACCCCCCCCCCCCCACGATTTAGGGCTTGGGCTGGACTTACTTTAAAATGTGGGAGGAGATATAAAATTTACCTATGGGCTGAAGCCCCTGGTCTTTATCCCACCTATCAACACCCCTGGCCACAGTCCTAACTTAGCTCCTCTTTCTGTATGTATGGATTGTCAGAAAACCAACCTTCCTTGATATGTTTCATCATTCCAGGTTTGCCTACAAGGATGCGGGGAGGTCAAGTATTATTATTATTATTATTATTATTATTATTATAATACAGAATTTATATAGCGCAGACAGTTTATGCAACTATTTATAACATAGGAGCAGACAGTACAATTACAAAACAATTTAATACAGGAAGAATCAGAGGGCCCTGCTCGTTAAAGCTTATATTCTAAAAGGGAGGGTCAAGAGACACAAGAGGTAATAACTGAGGCGAACGGGCTGGGCTGATGGAGAAAATAAATGTACAGTTGTTAGGTGAAGCCAGATAGGCTTCTCTGAAGAGATGAATCTGAAGAGGGTTCCAGAAGATGTGAGGGGCCCTGGAGAAGTCCTGGAGGCGAGCATGGGATGAGGTGACAAGGGAGCTAGAGTAGGAGATCTTTGGAGGAGCGAAAAGAACAATTTAGTTGGTATTTTGAGACTAGGTTAGTGATCTAGCTGGGGGCAGAGTTGTTGTGGATGGCTTTGTAAGTTATTGTTAGTATCTTGAATATTATTCATTGCCTGACCAGAAGCCAGAGGAGGGATTGGCAGAGAGGGGTAGAAGATGCTGAGCTGTTTCTAAGGTGAATGAGCCTGGCAAAAGCATTCATGACAGACTGAATGGGGTAGCCTATTTAAAGGTAAGTCAATGTGGATTTGCAGTAGTCGAGGTGAGAGATGACCAGGGAGTGAATTAAAAGCTTTGTCCATACCCCTTATCCTTGTGGGCAAACCAGGCTTGGTGAAATGCATCTAGGAATTGGTTTTGGATGCAGACATGATTGTGTGCAGTCTTTTCTGACAATCAATAAATACAGAAGGAGGTGCTAAGCTTATTTTTCATGTCTTCTACAGAACAACTGTAGAGTTCAGCTGTCACGTACCTGACGGTAGAGCCTGATATGCAGGGAATGGCCTCTCTTGCTCCTCTGATTCTGGCCCCCTGATAGAGTAGACAGGAGGAGCAGAAGTGCAGAGTCGCACAAGTGCCAAACAGTTTGTCTTCACTGTAATGTAGAACAGCGGCAGGTGGCACGGTGCTGGAGCAGGGTTCTCCAATGAGCGGAAGATGCAGGTCGGGCAAGCTGGGTCAAACACTGGCGGGAACGTCAGGAGCAGAAGCGGAGGCAGGTGCATAGTCTGGATGCAGGCAGGGTCGGCAACGGGCTGGCAGCGTGGTAGTAGAAGGAGCAGGCAGATGCGGAGTCAGAACAAGCCAGGTCGGATGCAGGCAGCAGGTATCAGAGTCAAAGGCAAGCCGGGTCGGTAAACAGGTGCAGGTATCACGGGTAAAGCAGGCAGGAACACACGGGAATGCTGTAGAATGGACAGCACTGGATGCAAGCACAGACCAAGTTTAAATAGCCTCTTGGTAATGTGCACACAGGTGCACCAAAGGTGTTCTGGCAGAGGCTAAGGTCACAGGTCGACTTCTCCGTCGGCCATCTTGAGTACTGGCTGGTCTTCCCTGAAAGGCTGAGGTCACAGGTCGGCCTCTCCTTTGGCCATCTTGAGTACTGGCTGGTCTTCCCTGACAGGCTGAGGTCACAGGTCGACTTCTCCTTCGGCCATCTTGAGTACTGGCTGGTCTTCCCTGACATTGCCCCCCCCCTAACGGGCAGCCTCCGGATGCCCAATCTGGCTACTTTCTCAGGATAGGTCCTCTTAAAGGTTTGGATCAGTTCTTGGGCATGAATGTTGGTTTCAGGTTCCCACGAGTTGTCTTCAGGACCGTAACCTCTCCACTTAATAAGGTATTGAACTTGACCTCTCTTTCTCCTGCAATCTAAAATCGCCTCTATTTCAAATTCCTCTTCGCCATCTACCACTACAGGTTCGGGTGGCTCTGTATTCCGATCCGGAAAAGAGTTGGGGATGGCGGGCTTCAGTAAGGTTATATGAAACACAGGGTGGATCCTGAAGGTCTCCGGTAACTCCAGTTCATAGGCAACATCGTTAATTCATCTCTTTACAGGAAACGGTCCCACGAATCTGGGGCCTAATTTCCTTGAGGGACAAGTTAGTTTCCGATTTGTTGTGGCTAACCAGACTTGGTCCCCCGGGTTCAGGATCAGGTCCCCTCTTCTCTTCTTATCGAAGATCTGTTTGTTATAAGCTTGAGTCTTGGCCATCGTCTCTTGTAGCAGCTTGTTGTTGGATCTAAAGAAATCCAATGTTTCAAGTACAGCAGGTACCGGGCATACCGGAATGTTATTAAACAGAAAGGATGGGTGAAAACCGTAGTTGGCTGAAAGAGAAGAATTATTGTAGGCAAACTCAGCTAAGGGAAGTAAGGACACCCAGTCGTCTTGTGAAAAGGAGGAGAAGCAGTGCAGATATTGTTCCAGTGTCTAGTTGGTCCTTTCTGTCTGACCATTAGTCTGCGGATGATAGGCTGAAGAGAATGAAAGTTCAATACCCAAAGATTCACACAAGGATCTCCAGAATCTGGAGGTGAACTGGACCCTTCTGTCTGTGACGATGTTAGCTGGAACCCCATGGAGTCCTATAACCTCTCTGATGAAGATCTGTGCCGTCTCTTGTGCAGAAGGGGTGCCCTTCATAGGAATGAAGTGGGCCATCTTGGACAATCGATCAACCATTACAAAGATAGTACTGTAACCCTCGGATGTGGGCAGTTCCACAATGAAGTCAATTGAAATCATTCTCCGTGGTCTATTCGGGACAGGTAATGGCTTCAACAGGCCCCAGGCCCTGGATTTGCTGTTCTTATTACAGATGCAGGTGGTGCACGATTCCACATATCTCCTACAGTCTCTTGCCACCCCCGGCCACCAGAAGGTTCGCTGCACCAATTCAGCAGTCTTGCTGACCCCAAAGTGTCCTGCCAGCGCATGGTCTTGGCACATGCTCAACGTGGCAGTTCGTAGTTCCTCCGGCACGAAGACCTTATCCTCTAACCAGAGTAGCCCTTCCTGTGTCCGTAAAGTGATCCCAGATGGTGTAGAACTCCTGACAGAGGCTTGTTAAATCTGCGTCATTAAGTCCCCTTGTAGGAGAAGGAAATTTCCAGAGGACAGGATCGTATCCGGGGGAGAGATGTCTTGGGATTTGCTAAACATGCGTGATAGCGCATCCGGCTTTATGTTCTTGGATCCAGGTCTGTATGTCAGATGGAAGGTAAATCTCGAAAAGAAAAGTGCCCACCTGGCCTGGCGAGGTCTCAATCTCTTTGCTGTTCTTAGATATTCGAGATTCTTGTAATCTGTGTAGATTAAGATTGGATGTGCTGCTCCCTCGAGAAGGTATCTCCATTCTTCTAATGCTGCCTTAATTGCTAAAAGTTTGCGATCCCCAACGTCGTAATTCTTCTCCGGGCTAGACAGTTTACGCGAGAAGAACGCGACTGGGTGCAACAGGGCCTTGGGGCCCTGTCTTTGGGACAAGATAGCTCCCACCGCAGTTTCCGAGGCGTCCACTTCTAAGACATACGGTAAGGCCGAGTCTGAGTGCTTCAAGACGGGTGTGGATGTGAACAACCTCTTCAGTGTTTCAAAGGCCGACTGAGCCTCTGGAGACCAGTGGAATCGGGACCTCTGTTTAGTAAGCTGTGTAATGGGGGCAATTATCCTGAGAACCCCCAAATAAATTTTCGATAAAAGTTTGCAAAGCCTATGAAACGTTGAATACCTTTCTTGTCACATGGAGTAGGCCAGTCCAGGATAGCCGTTACCTTCTGGGGATCCATCCGGATACCTTCGGTGGAAATAATCAGCCCCAGAAATTGGATACTCTGGCGTTCAAACTCGCACTTCTCGGGTTTGGCATATAATCCGTGTTGTCGAAGGCGGGTTAATACACTTCTCACGTGTCTGCGGTGGTGTTCTAGGGAGGAAGAAAAAATTAGCATATCATCAAGGTATACAATGACAAATAAGTCCAGGAAGTCTCTGAGAACATCATTAATGAAATGCTGGAAGGTAGCCGGAGAGTTGCAGAGCCCGAAAGGCATCACGGGATACTCGTAATGCCCAAATCGTGTGCGGAAAGCAGTCTTCCACTCGTCTCCCTACCGAATGTGCACCAAATTATAGGCGCCCCGAAGATCCAATTTTGTAAATATGGTAGCGGAACCAAGTCTTTGAAAAAGTTTGGGAACTAATGGAAGTGGGTAACGGTTCTTCACCGTCACCTTGTTAAGTTCACGGTAGTCCACACAGGGCCTTAACGACTGATCCTTTTTCTGGACGAAGAAAATCCCCGCCCCAGCTGGAGACGTGGAAGGGCGGATGAAGCCTTTCCTGAGATTGTCATTGATATAGTCCTTCAGTGCCAACAGCTCGCTTTCAGACAGAGGGAAAATCCTCCCAAAGGGAACTTCGGCTCCAGGGAGTAGCTCTATAGGGCAGTCATAGGGCCGATGAGGTGGGAGGATCTCGGCCCCCTTCTTACTAAACACGTCTAGGAAGCTGTGGTAGGCTGTAGGCACAAGCTGACTGATTTCAGAGTCCGTATCTAGACACAGCAGAGCAGGAACATCACAGGAGGTCTGTAGGCAGTGCTGGGTGCAGTAAGAGGAGACAAAGTTAATGCTTCCTTTAGACCAGTCGATATGGGGATCGTGGGCCGTCAACCAAGGTATACCGAGGATAACTGGGAACAGAGGGGAAGCGATGGCGTCTAGTCGTAGCAGTTCTCGGTGGTCCTGGGACATGATGGTCAGCAGAGGAATGGTTTCTTGAGTGACTGCTCCGGACTTAATGGTGGAACCATCAGCCAAGTGAACCGAGAGTTTCTGTGCTTTACGCTGCAGGGGGATATGATGTTCGGCAGCAAAGGACAAGTCCACAAAGCAGCTGCAGGCTCTGGAATCAATTATGGCGGTAGCCTGAAGAGTCCTTCCTGGCAGCTGTAGAGAAATGGGAATAATAAAGTGAGCGGAGTTGTTAAGTGAGCTTGGGGTTAGCGAGGCAGAAGTAGTGAAGAGCAGAAGTAGTGAAGAGAGACTTACAAGGTTTCACTGGGCAGGACCTCACGTAATGTCCGGATCCCCCGCAGTATAGGCATAAGTTTTGTTGGCGGCAGCGTTGTTGTTCTTCAACAGTAAGAGAGGGCCGCAGCAGGCCGAGTTGCATAGGTTCCGGGGCTTCAGGAGCCGGAGTGGCTGGAGCAGGTGGAGCAGGATAGGACGAGCTGGGTACCCGAGGTAACATCCACACTGGACAGGATGGAGTGGACGCTCTCTCTAGTCTTCGTTCTCTCAGACAGTGATCGATCTGGATGGATAGATCAATCAGAGTTTCTAAGGTAGGGGGTACCCCTACCCGCGCTAACTCATCTTTGAGTGGTTCGGAGAGGCCCATACGAAATTGGTATCATAGGGTGGCGTCGTTCCAGTTCGTGTCAAATGCCCATCGTCGAAATTCAGAGACGTAGTCTCCCACCGCCCTATGACCCTGTTGAAGTGCATGAAGGGCCGCTTCGGCTGAAGCTGTTTGCTGAGGATTTTCGTACAGCTGGGCCATGGCACTGAAGAAAGAGGTTAAGTCAGATAAGCATTCGGCCTTCTGTTCCAGAAGGCGGTGGGTCCAGGACTGTGGCTCTTCTTGTAGCAGGGAGATTACAAAGCCAACCTTGGTAGCTTCTAAGGAGAATGTGCGGGATTGAAGGGCAAAATACAGTTCACATGCGTTCTGAAACACCCTAAACTTGCTACGTTCACCCAGGAACCGGTCTGGGGTAGGTACCCTGGGCTCAGGTGGGAGCATGACCATGGCAGGAGCAGGAGAAGATCCCTGAGAGGAGGCTGATGCTAAAGGTGGACCCTGCAGAGTTGCAGCGCCCGTCAGGGTCTGTAGGCGTCCCTCTAGCTGAGTGTAGCCCTGCTGTAGGTCTTTGATGGCTTGTGGCAAGCCAGCCAGGTGCTGGCAAAGTTCATCCATAGGAGAGGATCCCTGCGCAGGCTCAAACATGGCTGTCCGTTACTGTCACGTACCTGACGGTAGAGCCTGATATGCAGGGAACGGCCTCTCTTTCTCCTCTTATTCTGGCCCCCTGATAGAGTAGACAGGAGGAGCAGAAGTGCAGAGTCGCACAAGTGCCAAACAGTTCGTCTTCACTTTAATGTAGAACAGCGGCAGGTGGCACGGTGCTGGAGCAGGGTTCTCCAATGAGCAGAAGATGCAGGTCAGGCAAGCCGGGTCAAACACTGGCGGGAATGTCAGGAGCATAAGCGGAGGCAGGTGCGTAGTCTGGATGTAGGCAGGGTCGGCAACGGGCTGGCAGCGTGGTAGTAGAAGGAGCAGGCAGATGCGGAGTCAGAACAAGCCGAGTCGGTAAACAGGTGCAGGTATCACAGGTAAAGCAGGCAGGAACACACGGGAACGCTGTAGAACGGACAGCACTGGATGCAAGCACAGACCAAGTTTAAATAGCCTCTTGGTAATGTGCACACAGGTGCACTGAAGGTGTTCTGGCAGAGTCTGAGGTCACAGGTCGACTTCTCCGTCGGCCATCTTGAGTACTGGCTGGTCTTCCCTGACAGGCTGAGGTCACAGGTCGGCCTCTCCTTCGGCCATCTTGAGTACTGGCTGATCTTCCCTGACAGGCTGAGGTCACAGGTCGATTTCTCCTTCGGCCATCTTGAGTACTGGCTGGTCTTCCCTGACAGCAGCCTTGGTTGACAATGTTGCTTCTCAATAGATACAATACATACATAATTACATAGTAGGTAAGGTTGAAAAAAGACACAAGTCCATCAAGTCCAACCTATGTGTGTGATTATATGTCAGTATTACATTGTATATCCCTGTAAGTTGTGGTCGTTCAGGTGCTTATCTAATAGTTTTTTTAAACTATCGATGCTCCCCGCTCAGACCACCGCCTGTGGAAGGGAATTCCACACCCTTGCCGCTCTTACAGTAAAGAACCCTCTACGTAGTTTAAGGTTAAATCTCTTTTCTTCTAATTTTAATAAGTGTCTTGTTAAACTCCCTTCTGCGAAAATGTTTTATCCCTATTGTGTGGTCACCAGTACGGTATTTACATAGTTACATAGTAGGTGAGGTTGAAAAAAGACACAAGTCCATCAAGTCCAACCTATGTGTGTGATTATGTGTCAGTATTACATTACATATCCCTGTATATTGCGGTCATTCAGGTGATTATCTAATAGTTTCTTGAAGCTATCAATACTCCCCGCTGAGACCACCGCCTGTGGAAGGGAATTCCACATCCTTGCCGCTCTTACAGTAAAGAACCCTCTACGTAGTTTAAGGTTAAACCTCTTTTCTTCTAATTGTAATGAGTGGCCACGAGTCTTATTAAACTCTCTTCTGCGAAAAAGTTTTATCCCTATTGTGGGGTCACCAGTACAGTATTTGTAAATTGAAATCATATCCCCTCTCAAGCGTCTCTTCTCCAGAGAGAATAAGTTCAGTGCTCGCAACCTTTCCTCATAACTAAGATCCTCCAGACCCTTTATTAGCTTTGTTGCCCTTCTTTGTACTCGCTCCATTTCCAGTACATCCTCCCTGAGGACTGGTGCCCAGAACTGGACAGCATACCCCAGGTGCGGCCGGACCAGAGTCTTGTAGAGCAGGAGAATTATTGTTTTATCTCTGGAGTTGATCCCCTTTTTAATGCATGCCAATATTCTGTTTTCTTTTTTAGCAGCAGCTTGGCATTGCATACCATTGCTGAGCCTATCATCTACTAGGACCCCCAGGTCCTTTTCCATCCTAGATTCCCCCAGAGGTTCTCCCCCCAGTGTATAGATTGCAGTCATATTTTTGCCACCCAAATACATTATTTTACATTTTTCTACATTAAACCTCATTTGCCATGTAGTTGCCCACCCCATTAATTTGTTCAGATCTTTTTGCAAGGTTTACAAGTCCTGCTGAGAAGTTATTGTCTTGCTTAGCTTAATATCGTCCACAAATACAGAGATTGATTTACCCCATCCTCCAGGTCGTTCACGAACAAAATAAGTAGGATTGGTTCCAGCACAGAACACTGGGCGACCCCACTACCCACCCCTGACCATTCTGAGTACTCCCCATTTATCACCACCCTCTGAACTCACCCTTGTAGTCAGTTTTCAATCCATGTACTCACCCTATGGTCCATGCCAACGGACCTTATTTCGTACAGTAAACATTTATGGGGAACTGTGTCAAATGCTTTTGCAAAATCCAGACCACACCACGTCTACGGGCCTTCCTTTATCTAGATGGCAACTCGCCTCCTCATAGAAGGTTAAACGATTGGTTTGGCAAGAACGATTCTTCATGAATCCACGCTGATTACTGCTAATGATACTGTTCTCATTACTAAAATCTTGTATATAGTCTCTTATCATCCCCTCCAAGAGCTTGCATACTATTGATGTTAGGCTAACTGGTCTGTAATAACCAGGAAAGTATTTTGGGTCCCTTTTAAATATTGGTGCTACATGGATTTTCTCCAATCAGCTGGTATCATTCCAGTCAGTAGACTGTCAGTAAAAATTAGGAACAATGGTCTGGCAATTACTTAACTGAGTTCCCTAGGTACCCTCGGATGCAAGCCATCTGGTCCCGGTGATTTATTAATGTTAAGTTTGCCAAGTCTAATTTTAATTCTGTCCTCTATTAACCATGGAGGTGCTTCCTGTGATGTGTCATAAGGATAAACACTGCAGTTTTGGTTACTGAAGCCCCCTGATTCCCTTGTGAAGGGAATCTCCCCATCTCTCCATCCTTTGTAACCAGATGTCCTTCCTCATTGTTTATGGGGCCAATATGGTCTGTCCTCCCTTTTTTACTGTTTACATACTTAAAGAATTTCTTGGGATTTTTTTGCTCTCCTCCGCGATGTGTCTTTCGTGTTCTATCTTAGCCGCCCTAATTGCACCCTTACATTTCTTGTTGCAATCTTTATAAAGTCTGAATGCTGATGATGATCCCTCAACATTTGCTTTTATATGCATTTTTACATTGGAGTTAAGCCATCCAGGACTTTTGTTCGCTCTTTTAAATTTAATACCCAATGGGATGCATTGGCTAATGCCCCAATTTAATATGCTCTTAAAGCAAACCCATCTCTCCTCTGTGTTCTTTGTTCTTAAGATTTTATCCCACTTCTTGCCTTCTAGCAAGGTTTGTAGTTTAGGGAAGTTGTCTCTTTTGAAATTCAGTGTCTTTGTATTCCCCTTATGTTTCCTATGTGTGTGATATATACTGAGGCCAATTGACCTGCGATCACTGTTTCCTAAATTGCCCCGTATTTCCATATCCATGATCAGGTCTGTATTGTTGGTAACCAGTAACACGTTATTTCTAGTTTGTGCATCTACCATCTAAATCATGAAATTGTCCTGTAAGACATTTAGGAACTGGCGAGCCTTAGATGAATGCATGGTTCCCTCCACCCAGTCTATGTGAATGAAGCCTGCTTAATCTAAGAACCGATAATCTGTCTAACTGAATTATTGTTTGGAGGTTTTGAAATGCTTCTAGGAACAAACACATCATGAAAGATGTACTCATAAATACAAGGAAGAAATTTTGTCCTATATGACATTTGTACAAAAGAGCCCTGAGCCAAGGAAAATAGATAAAAACATTTTGATGGTTATAAGATAACCATTCTGATAGTGTCTCAGAACTTGGGGGAAATATGTCAGGAGCATAAATGTTAAAGACAACTTTCTTTCAAATATGTCTTATATTTAAAGAATTTTATCAGACATATCTTCCACTTGAGGATTTTTTGTATTCTTGAGTTAGGGCATCTCCTGGGGAAATGTCACAGCACATGTTATAACACGTGCATACCTGTAGGTGTGAATGGGCACATATAGTTTCACTTAGAAAAACACTAAACTGCACTAAACTGCAATGCATAGATATGAACCAATGAAAAATAGGGAAATTGAAGTTAATTTTCATACAGTAAAATAAATATTTTATTTCAGTTAAAAAAGAGAAAACATGCACATAGGCCTTTTAGGTTAAACTCCAAGTAGACATTAAAAACACCATATAATCCTAACCTAATTTTCTGGTATGTCAGGTTTAAAGGTGAACCACTCGAAACCCTAGGTGTTGAATCTGTCTCTACATGATCAGATGGTCAGAATCATCAGAACTTTAATTTTAGTTGGCAGTTTGATTCTTTGCCCTATTTGGGCATCCACCTGACCCCTTTTCTCTCAAACATCTATAAAAATTATTATCCCCCCCATCTAAAAAGCAACTAACAGCAGATATGGATCACTGGCTCACGACCACATCCACTTGGTTATGTAGACTGTACACCATTACATTTATGTAGAAAAATGTAAAGTAACCTTTTACTCAGACTTTTGTATATGTTCAGAATTTTACTGATAGCAATACCCTCTTCTGACCTCTTCAAGTTTAAAAACAAAATTCCAACATTTATCTGGGAAAACAGGAGGCCCAGGAAAAACAAGGGCACATTACTCATTCCCAAACTTAAAGACAGCCTGGGGGTCCCTGACCTTTTAAAATATTTCCACGCTGCCCAAATGGCGCAACTTATTTGTTTCCATGTCCACGAACCCTTTCTCCCATGGATGTCAGTGGGGTCCTACCCATATCTAGGGATGAGCTTCAAGTTTGAGTCAAACCCATGTTCGACTCGAACATCGCCTGTTCGACCATTCGTCGAATTGCGAACGTTATGGGCCGTTCGCGCCAAATTCGAGTGGCGCGTCACAGCCCATAATTCACTGCGGCATCACAGTGCATTGCTGGCTGATGATTAGCCAGGCATGCACTATGACCCGCTACCTGAACAAAATTGCTGGTGTTCTTCTGATCCTATTAGTAGAACAGGCAGGCAGCTACAGTATTTACAGTTAGTGTAGTGCATCCTCTGCACAGTGTGCACTTAAAGCTACCTAAAGACAATTGCTGTTGTTCTGATCCTATTAATACCACAGGCAGGCAGCTGCAGTATTTACAGTTAGTGTACTGCGTTCTCTGCACAGTGTGCACCTAAAGCTACCTGAAGAAAATTGCTGGTGTTCTTCTGATACTATTAGTACCACAGGCAGGCAGCTTCAGTATTTACAGTTAGTGTAGTGCATCCTCTGCACAGTGTGCACCTATAGCTACCTGAAGATAATTGCTGTTGTTCTGATCCTATTAATACCACAGGCAGGCAGCTGCAGTATTTACAGTTAGTGTAGTGTGTCCTCTGCACAGTGTGCACCTAAAGCTACCTGAAGACAATAGCTGTTGTTCTGATCCTATTAATACCACAGGCAGGCAGCTGCAGTATTTACAGTTAGTGTAGTGTGTCCTCTGCACAGTGTGCACCTGAAGTTACCTGAAGACAATTGCTGGTGTTCACATACTAATAATACTACAGGCAGGCAGTTGATTCTGCTAGCTGCAGTATCAATATATATATACATCCCAGCTTTGTGCAGCTACATCTCACTGCAGGCCATTATTATGTCTGGAAGGCCAACAAGGAGAGGCAGACAGTCACAAGCCAATAAAAGAGGGCAAGCAGGCTCTGTGTCTAGAGGCAACAGTGCTGGTCGTGGAGACGGTGCATCCTCATTAGCACGTGGCCATGGGACATGCTTGTCCTCTTTTTCGGCAGCTGGCCGTGTTGAGCTGCAACATGTGGAAGACTTGGTACAGTGGATGACCAAGCTATCCTCATCCTCCTCATCCTCTCTCACCCAGGCTCAGGGTACTTTGTCTGGCAAAGCAGTTGCCAACGCAGCCTCTTCCCTCGGCACATCAGTCACTCCTTCCCTAGCCCCACCATGTCCTCCTGAGGAGTCCCCCGAACTGTTTGACCACAGTGTTGGGTACATGCTCCAGGAAGATGCCCAGCGTTTTGAAGACTCGGATGATGGTACCCAGCTAGAGGAAGGCAGTAACGTGAGCCCAAAGAGAGGGGGTGCCCAAGGACAGAAATCTGGCAGTAATGTTCCTCCAGCTGAAGCATACTGCCAGGTTTGCTCCAGTGATGAGGAGGGAAGGAATGATGAGGCCACTGACCCCACATGGGTGCCTGATAGGAGAGAGGAGGAGGAGGAGGCACATCTCCAATGAGGCAGGATGCCCTCAAGGGGACAGCTTAAGGGCAGCACACCGACTGCATCACACCGCAGAGCTCCGCATGTGCAGGGCGCTGCTGTCTCTGCCAAAATCAATCAAAAATCTTTACTCATCTAACTTCCTTCCACTCCTTCACAAAATCCAAAATGACACTCACCAAATAACAAAACATGAACTCTCCTGGTCAGGAAGGCTGGCGGCCTTCAAAATGACATGTCTCCCTCAACTATTGTACTTCTTTCAAACACTTCCCATCCCAATACCCTCCTCATTTTTCAGGTCTCTTCAAACAATATTTAACAAATTTCTTTGGAACGGGAAAAAACCCAGATGTGCCCATACAAAATTAATTAAACATAGGCTAGCGGGAGGCACGGGATCCATAGATTTTGAGGACTACTATTTAGCGGCTATACTTGCTCAATTACCTGAGTGGTTTCAACCTTGCACTCATTCTCTCTGGGCCCAGATAGAGATGTTTTCACTCCATGAAGGCTACAGTCTACGCATGGAAAAAAAATATCACCCTCTCTGACTATACTTCCCCTATGGCGCTCTATAATATTCCCTTAGAATCTCTCCACCACCTGACACCAGATTTGGGGCTCTCCCAATGGACCCTCAAAGGCATTAATTCCCTACAACACCTCATACAAGGAAACAAACTAAAATCTTTCTCCCAACTACAAGCAGAATATGACCTACCCACCACAGAACACTTCATATTCCTCCGCATTCACCACTGCTTAGGCAAAACACCTCTCCCCCTCTACAATATCCCCCCAAAGACCTGGGACTTTCTCACAAACCCTACCCCAAGAATCAAAGGCATATCTTAATTTTATACCCTTCTTCAGGGAAAAAAGACCTTCCTTAAGATGTCCCCACACCATCAATGGGAAGCAGACCTTACCAGCACTTACTCAGACACACAATGGCAATTACCCCTTAAGTCCACTTACAAAGCCACTCAATGCTCGACATTATGGGAACTCACTCAGAAAATTTCGCTCCGTTGGTACTTGACCCCAGCTAAACTGGCTTCCTTCAGTCCCTATACTCCCAATACATGCTGGAGATGTAAATCCGCCAAAGGAGACATGTTCCATATTTTTTGGACATGCTCCTTCATCCAGAAATACTGGATAGATACATTTAATCTTATTATCCCCTGTATGTGCAGAACCCCCTGCACATACAGGGGGTTCTTCCAAAGAAGTGGGTTCTTTAAATAAGTGGCACTTCTGCTCTTGCACTTCAGCGATTTGCACAAAGCTAACTATACCAGACTGTAGGTGACCCCATTTCCAAATTTTATCATCTTCCTCTCTAAAACATGCTCTCTTTACCTCTCCTCCTTTTCACAATTGCTGCCTCTCTCCTCAAGCTCTCTTTTCTTCATCCCTCTGCTCCACCCCACAATCTGTACATATCACCCTCACTTCTCCCCTCCCCCTATTACTGCACTCATCACCTCTTTCTAACTCTAAGCCCACTTGCTAGCAAACCCCCCAGGATACTGAAGCATGTCCTCTCATACAAACCACATTCTCATACTACCTCCCTCACTCTTCTGCTTCTCCTAATCGCTGGAGATATTTCCCCAAACCCTGGGCCCCCCTTATTTAACTGTGCCCAACACACCCATCACCATCACCCTACACCCTCTGGCAGTAGTCGCAATCTACACAATTTAGTCTCCATTCCTCTTCTTCCCAACACCAGCCTCCCTCTCTCCTGCGCCCTCTGGAATGCCCGGTCTGTCTGCAACAAACTCACTGCTGTTCATGACCTCTTTGTCACTAATTCCTTTAATCTACTTGCTCTCACCGAAACCTGGCTCCACGAATATGACACCCCTTCTCCTGCTTCCCTCTCCCAGGGTGGCCTTCACTGGACTCACTCCCCTAGGCCTAATGGAAGTAAGAGAGGTGGAGTGGGATTCCTCCTATCCCCCCAGAGCACCTTCCAGGTTATTCACCCTCCTCCATCTTTCTCCCTCTCATCATTCGAAGCCCACTGTATACGTCTATTCTCTCCTACTTCCCTAAGAATTGCTGTGATCTACCGGCCCCCTGGACCATTATCAACTTTCCTTGATGAGTTTTCTGCCTGGCTACCCTACTTTCTCTCTTTTTGGATATTCCCACAATCCTTCTCGGGGATTTCAATATCCCTGCTAATACAAACACTCCTGCTACTTCTAAACTTCTTAGTCTAACCTCTTCATTTGACCTGAAGCAATGGGTACAGGCTTCTACTCACTCTGATGGCAACACGCTTGACCTTGTATTCTCCTACCTATGCACTCCATGCAACTTCTCAAACAATCCTTTTTCTCTCTCCGACCATCACCTTATTAGTTTCTCTCTCCCCCTGTCTTCCACCACCTTTCCCTCCAATTGCCTAACCATCACCCGTAGAAACTTTCGCAACTTCAACTCCTCTCTCCTCTATTCTGCTACTGACCACCTCTATGACAAAATCTCTCCCCTGTCCTGCCCCAACCAAGCCACGTCAATCTACAATAAATCTCTGTCCTCCACCCTGGACAAGCTTGCTCCCCTCACTACACGCAGAATCAGGCCTCGACCCCTACAACCCTGGCAAACAGATGACACTAAAATTCTCAAAAAACGTAGTCGTGCTCTTGAGCGTCTGTGGCACAAGACGAAGTCTCTCAAAGACTTCAACCAATACAAATCTGCCCTCCAAAAATACTATTCTTTCCTCCACACTGCCAAGCAAACCTATTTTACAACGCTTATTAACACCTTCTCATCCAATCCCCGTAAACTCTTCTCTACCTTCAACTCTCTACTTTGTCCTCCACTGCCTCCACCCACTGACTTACTCACTGCCCAGGAAATCGCTAATCACTTCAAAAACAAGATTGATACAATACGCGATGAGATCTCCGCTCTACAGGTGTCTCCCCCAGCAAAGACCCCATGTCAACAGGTACATTTGACACTCCCCCTATTCAAATCTGCTACTACAGATAAAGTTGCTAAACTCCTTTCTAGGGATGAGCCGAACACCCCCCGGTTCGGTTCGCACCAGAACCTGCGAACGGACCGAAAGTTCGCACAAACGTTAGAACCCCATTGACGTCTATGGGACTCGAACGTTCGAAATCAAAAGTGCTCATTTTAAAGGCTAATTTGCATGGTATTGTCCTAAAAAGGGTTTGGGGACCCGGGTCCTACCCCAGGGGACATGTATCAATGCAAAAAAAACTTTTAAAAACGTCCGTTTTTTCGGGAGCAGTGATTTTAATGATGCTTAAAGTAAAAAAAAAAAAGTGAAATATTCCTTTAAATATCGTACCTGGGGGGTGTCTATAGTATGCCTGTAAAGTGGCGCGTGTTTCCCGTGTTTAGAACAGTCCCTGCACCAAATGTCATTTTTAAAGGAAAAAATCTCATTTAAAACTGCTTGCGGGTTTAATGTCATGTTGGGTCCTGGCAATATGGATGAAAATCAGTGAGACAAATGGCATGGGTACCCCCCAGTCCATTACCAGGCCCTTTGGGTCTTGTATAGATATTAAGGGGAACCCTGCACCCAAATTAAAATAAGGAAAGGTGTGGGGCCACCAGGCCCTATATACTCTGAACAGCAGTATACAGGCGGTGCAAACAAGACAGGGACTGTAGGTTTGTTGTTAAGTAGAATCTCTTTGTAATTTTGAACGGGTACATTTTTAACGTGTTTAGCTCCAGCCAAAAAATCTTTTTTAAGCTTTTTGGAAAACATAGGGAAGGGTTATCACCCCTGTGACATTTGTTTTGCCAGACAAGCCTGCCTGTCAGTAGGAAGATAACAGGAACGGATCTAGCTGAACACTGTGAGCAGGACGCACTGTACTAAATGTAAATAGTCTAACTGCCTGACCGTGGTACTAATAGGATCAAATAGAACACCAGTAATTTTCTTCAGGTAGCTTTATATACTGTAACCAGACAAGCCTGCCTGTCAGTAGGAAGATAACAGGAACGGATCTAGCTGAACACTGTGAGCAGGACGCACTGTACTAAATGTAAATAGTCTAGCTGCCTGACCGTGGTACTAATAGGATCAAATAGAACACCAGTAATTTTCTTCAGGTAGCTTTATATACTGTAACCAGACAAGCCTGCCTGTCAGTAGGAAGATAACAGGAACGGATCTAGCTGAACACTGTGAGCAGGATGCACTGCACTAAATGTAAATAGTCTAGAATTTAACAGGAACGGATCTAGCTGAACACTGTGAGCAGGACGCACTGCACTAAATGTAAATAGTCTAGAAGATAGCAGGAACTGATCTAGCTGAACACTGTGAGCAGGACGCACTGCACTAAATGTAAATAGTCTAGAAGATAACAGGAACGGATCTAGCTGAACACTGTGAGCAGGACGCACTGCACTAAATGTAAATAGTCTAGAAGATAACAGGAACGGATCTAGCTGAACACTGTGAGCAGGACGCACTGCACTAAATGTAAATAGTCTAGAAGATAACAGGAACGGATCTAGCTGAACACTGTGAGCAGGACGCACTGCACTAAATGTAAATAGTCTAGAAGATAACAGGAACGGATCTAGCTGAACACTGTGAGCAGGACGCACTGCACTAAATGTAAATAGTCTAGAAGATAACAGGAACGGATCTAGCTAAACTGAATACAGTGTATATATATATATGCAACACCTGGGATGCATATATATACACAATACACTGTAAGTGCAGCTAACTGACTGACTGTTCTGCCTAATCTATCTAACTCAAATCAAATGACACTGTCTGTCTCTCTCTCTCTCTCTCTCAATGAACGCCGGAACACACACTACACAGGGCCGCCGTGCAGGCGGCCTTATATAGTGTGGGGTGTGTACTAAATCCCCTGAGCCATAATTGGCCAAAGCCTCCTTGGCTTTGGCCAATTACGGCTCTCTGTTCAGGCGGCACTGTGATTGGCCAAGCATGCGGGTCATAGTGCATGCTTGGCCAATCATCAGCAAGCAATGCACTGCGATGCCGCAGTGAATTATGGGCCGTGACACGCCACACGAATTTGGCGCGAACGGCCCATATCGTTCGCAATTCGGCGAACGGGCGAACAGCCGATGTTCGAGTTGAACATGGGTTCGACTCGAACACGAAGCTCATCCCTACTCCTTTCTATCGCCCACCTAACCACCTGTCCCCTGGACCCGATTCCCTCTCAAATGGTACGGTCACCCTCTGACCCAATCCTACACTCTCTAACCCACATCTTCAACCTCTCCCTCACCTCTGGCATCTTCCCCAATGCTCTAAATCATGCACTGGTCACCCCCATACTTAAAAAGCCGTCCTTGGACCCCACCAATCCTAACAACCTACACCCTATCTCCTTGCTCCCCTTTTCCTCTAAACTCCTTGAATGCCTGGTTTACAACCAACTGAGTGACCACCTCATTAAAAACAACCTTCTTGATCCCCTTCAATCTGGATTTTGCCCTCAACACTCCACAGAAACTGCTCTTTTAAAACTCACAAATGACCTACTAACTGCAAAAACCAACGGACACTATTCTGTACTCCTACTTCTGGATCTTTCAGCTGCCTTTGACACGGTTGACCACCCCCTCCTCCTCAAAAAAAGTTACTCCCTCGGTCTCCGTGACTGTGCTCTTCAGTGGCTCTCATCCTACCTATCCCAACGCACCTTCAGTGTCACTTACAATTCTACTTCCTCCACTCCTCTTCCCTTCTCTGTTGGGGTCCCCCAAGGTTCTGTTCTTGGACCTCTTTTATTTTCAATCTACACCTCTTCCCTGGGTCAGTTGATAGCCTCTCACGGCTTTCAATATCATTTCTATGCTGATGACACACAAATCTATCTCTCCACCCCTCAACTCACCCCATCAGTCTCCTCACGAATCACTAACTTACTTACCAACATATCTGTATGGATGTCACACCACTTCCTCAAACTCAGCTTGTCCAAAACCGAGCTTATAATATTTCCTCCCCCACGTGCCTCTTCCCCAGACTTCTCTGTCAAGAGCAATGGCAAAACCATCCATCAGGGTGCTATGTGTTATCCTGGATTCTGAACTCTCCTTTCGGCCCCACATCCAATCACTTTCCAAAGCTTGCCGCCTCAACCTCCGCAACATCTCTAAACTACGTCCCTTTCTAACCAGTGAAACCACAAAGCTCCTGATTCACTCCCTGGTTATCTCTAGCCTTGACTACTGCAACTCACTCCTCATTGGCTTACCTTTAAATAGACTATCCCCCCTTCAGTCCATCATGAATGCTGCTGCCAGACTCATCCACCTTACAAACCGCTCAGTGTCTGCTACCCCTCTCTGCCAATCCCTCCATTGGCTACCACTCGCCCAACAAATTAAATTCAAAATACTAACAATAAGTTACAAAGCCATCCACAACTGTGCCCCCAGATACATCACTAACCTAGTCTCAAAATACCAACCTAATCGCCATCTCTGTTCCTCCCAAGACCTCCTGCTCTCTAGCTCCCTCATCACCTCCTCCCATATCCGCCTCCAGGACTTCTCCCGAGCCTCGCCTATCCTCTGGAACTCCCTACCCCAATCTGTCAGACTGTCTCCAAATGTATCCACTTTTAGGCGATCCCTGAAAACTTTCCTCTTCAGAGCAGCCTATCCTGCCTCCATCTAACAACTGCACTATTTTCTCCATTAGCTCATCCCCCACAGCTATTACCCTTTTGTATAACTTGACCCTCCCTCCTAGATTGTAAGCTCTAACGAGCATAGCCCTCTGATTCCTCCTGTATTGAACTGTATTGTACTTGTACTGTCTGCCCTAATGTTGTAAAGCGATGCGTAAACTGTCGGCGCTATATAAATCCTGAATAATAATAATAATAATATTTCCAACATCACTAAACTCTCAAACCCCCCCTCACCCGAACTGGCACTTCTAAACCTAAACATAGAAAACATACCCGGCCCCCTGAGACACACAAAAATCCACGTCCTCTTGGCCTCCAGGCTCAATATAACAAGGCAATGGAAGTCTGATACTTCCCCAACTATAGCACAAACATTAGACCTGGTTTCACTGCACTTCAGCTATGAGACAATGACGGCCGCCAGCAATGGTCAGGCCACAAAAGCCTGCAAACAATGGCAACCCTGGATTAACTGGTCTAATGCTGCAATCCCTACTCAAAATCTCAAAATCACCCTTACACCTTCTTGACCGAGCAATGTGTTTATCGTGTACTAGTGCTGTTTGTTACACTATGACTATAGAAGAGGAATAATACCTCATTCTACAAGAAATTGAATGTAATCCACAATTACTCATTGGGTCCTTTCTCCCTTTGCGGCACAAAGAGCTCTCAATCGGGGTGCTGTGACGGGAGAAAGAGCCCTCTATGTATCCATATCTAAAGTTTTATCTATATCTAAACCTATACCTTCTTTATTTGAATGTAATCAAATTACAGACTGTTGGTTGTTAACGAATAGTTTCTTTTTGAATATCTTTTGTTTCAAATGTAATCATAACGTCGCTGCACGACGTACAATAACTAAATTGTACCTTGTACCTTAAAACGTAACCACGTACTCCCCTCTTACCGTTTATCCCAATCACAAGCCCCATTAACCCCTGTCATGCCGGTCCTTCGTTTATTGCTTTTTGGGGCGTACTATGGGCCTCTCTTGACTATGGTATTAACCATGGCTTGTTACCTGCTATACCAATAACCCAACGGCCTATTCATTTTAACCATCTCAATACAGTGCATTTTAACCCCCTTCTTGCCCAAGCCATTTTTCAGCTTTCAGCGCTGTCACACTTTGAATGACAATTACGCGTTCATGCAACACTATACCCAAATTAAATTTATATTTTGTATTCCCCACAAATAGAGCATTATTTTGGTGGAATTTGATCACCTCAGTGGTTTTTATTTTTTGCGCTATAAACAAAAGAAGAGGGACAAGTTTGAAAAAAACACAATATTTTTTACTTTTTATTATAATAAATATCCATTTTTTTTTTTTTTAAACAAATTTTTTCCTCAGTTTAGGCCGATACTTATTCTTCTACATATTTTTGGTAAAAACAATCGCAATAAGAGTATATTGATTGGTTTGCGCAAAAGTTATAGCGTCTACAAAATAGGGGATAAATTTATAGCATTTTTATTATTATTTTTTTTTTTTACTAGTCATGGCGGCGATCTGCGATTTTTATTGTGACTGCGATATTGCGGCGGACACATCAGACACTTTTGACACATTTTTGGGACCATTCACATTTATACAGCGATCCGTGCTATAAAAATGCACTGATTACTGTATAAATGTGACTGGCAGGGAAGGGGTTAACACTAGGAGGTGATCGAGGGGTTAAGTGTGTTCCTATGGATGTTTCTAACTGAAGGGGGAGGGTACTTACAAGGGGAGGAGTGTGCCCGGCGGACATCGCGGCTGCCGGGCACGCGCATCGGATGGCCAGTGACACGGCTGGCGCGCGCGCCCCCTGGTGGGTAGGGAAGGCGAGGGCATCATATGACGCCCTCCCAGAATGAGAGCCGCGCCGCCTGGCCATTATATGACAGCTGGCGGGCGGCAAGCGGTTAATGACCACACATAACTGGAGTAAATTGGCCATAGCAGCCGTTTTATTAACCAAATATAAATACCAATAATTAACATGTCAATAACCTTACAAAACATAACATATATCTTTATTAAAGATAATGTAGCCCAAAGTCATAACTGTACCTGCTAGTCCAATCAGGCCTCCAGTCGCGAAACTCCTACTCGGAGACAACTAGCAGGTACCTATACCAACTGGGAGCCGTACCTCAGATGGGTCCCCACCAACTGGGAGCCTTTCCTCAGACGGGTCCCTACCAACTGGGAGCTGTACCTCAGACGGGTCCCTGCACCATACTTTTTAAATGCCCATATGACCTAAAAGGACCTTGCACCCCGCCACCCCCGCTCAAACCTGACCACTTAGGTTTGGGCGGACCTCCACCCTGCAAGGCCCTCTGGATACCCCCCTCTAGACCCAGACAGCTCATTTCAAAACCAACAGCATGCAAATGAACACCGCCCCCACCAAATCTATACAGGGTTTTACTTCCAATCCATGATAATGTGCCACCTCCCGATTAAACTTTGTAACACAAACACCCCTCGTGCTCCGTCGAGCCGAGCATATCGCTCAACTCAGGACAACTCTGCTCCCTAATAGGCCGGGTATCCCAATCCAGCGGACCCCTGCCTCCTCCCTAGGAATGCCCAATGGACGTCTGTCAGGCCAGACATAAGTTCTCCTCGCCCCCAATGGACCTATGAGTGGCCCATTATCCAGATCAGACAAGAGCCATTCCCTGTAAAGAAAATTGACAACACCCCACACACATAGAAGCGGGAACACCCAAACCCAGCTACCCCAAAACAGAGGAGACATACATGACATATACAAGCAAAAACCACACATTGACTTAACATAAATCAACAAATGATGAAGTACATACAGGAGGTATCACTGAGACTCCACCTATCAGTACCCACCATGACCCCTCACTCAACCTCCCAAAGCTCCACCTCCTATGCGACCCCAGTACAAAAGGAATTATAGGCCAAGCAGCCGGACAAAGTCCCCAGACCCCCAAACATCTCCAAAACACTGCCTTGAACTGATACCGAGGAAGCGCCGACCCATCTGCGATGCGCCCCGGGCAAAAACTCCAAAATTTTTGTGAAACAACCCACCTGTACGAGCCAGAGCCCGTTTACATCGAACAAAACCCCCCACATACCATGTCCTGCTTTATCGGTCTTGGATCTTTTATCCAAAAAGCCCACCTATTTGTGACACAGGTTGCACGTCAATTGACAGCAAGCCATAGTCCCCTATCTGTATGAACAAACCAATTCCCCAATCCGCAGAGCCCCAAAATGCCTAAGAAAATTGGCCTAATAATCTGACAAACCCACAACCCGAAGCACCCGAAACAATGAACCCGACAAACCCTAGGGCACCAGGCAACCGATGCCACATGCGACCTATGAAATACCACCAAGAACCCCTCATCATTTTTCTTTTTGCCCCGCCCAAGCCACGGACCAGGCCGAAACAATGAATCAGTGCCCCCCCGAGGCATGAACAGCATATACCAAAGCATTGCATCATACACAAGCCAACAGCAAATGCCGCAAGGGACGCACCACCGGTGTAGACGAAGGTGACCGCTATAAATTGCCTGCACAACTACCAAATTATCGCAATCAAAACGTATCTTCTTATTGCCATTGAGAACCCCAAAACTCCACTGTTAACCCGGAATCGGAAACAGTTCCAAGATTGCTAATTACTGGTAAACTCAGCCTATCTCCATCCCAGCGGCCAGAGGGGCTACAATCCACTGCCCCCCAAATCCGCCCCATAGTCCAACGATCCCGCGGCCTAAGTGAACAACTCCCAATCGGAACTGGCCATAGCTTCAGCCCTCCCCACGACCTCTTTTAAAGGCATCCAAAATGATGCCCAAACCAACAGGTCCCCCTGTTTTCCTGGAACATACGAATGTGATATCCAGGAGACTACACTCCCGCAGTAGCCACCGCTAGCCAGCAATTAAAAACCCTACCCATTGGCATGATCTGACACGCAAAGGTTAGCTTCCCCAGAAGCGTCAGAAGTGGCGCAAGGAAACTTGCCAGCCCCCCCCGCTGAAACCACTGCCGCCCGCAAGTCCGTCAGCTTGTCAGCTTGACCAGGATCTATGAACTCATACACCGAAACCCCCCTGTGATCCGACCAAAATTAATCCAACCTAAACTTGTTGGGTTACTTATTGGGAACTACCCCCCACAGGAGAAACCACCGAATGATCCAGCAGCGAAGATATAAATGGACCAGCAATGTGGCCCAGTTTCACTTCTTTGCTGATTCTACTACCTCCAGGGTGAGCCAACGCTGACCTCAAATTGTGCGCAGCTCGTGGGGGGTAGGGAAGCCTACATGGGATACGAAAGCCCTCAGCGAGTCCAGAGGCCAGCATTTTTCAGTTCGGATACCTACCTAGAAGCGGGCGCATCCTAACTATGCTCACTGGAGTCATTCCCCAACTTTGTCCTAATCCCTTCGAGTGCCTCTATTTAAGAGAGTGGGAGCCCGCACAGCCGGAGCACTCGTGTGTGCATCTGTGCAACATTCCAAACTTGCGAGTCCCATCCTTGAATGCCCAAAAAAAACCCTTTCTCTTGTTGGCCGACTGTCCAGAGGAATAAGATCCGCGAGCCCCTGCTGAGCGAAACTAAGTCCCCAGCCCGCTCCGAGGCCATGAGCCGCATCCAAATACTAATGTCTTTGTGATCCCCGTGCAGGGACGTACCTAATGCCTTGCGCTACCCGTGTGCAACCTGATCCACGCCAGACCCCCTGTAGGCTTGATAAGCCTCCCCGGTCACATCCAAATAACAGAAGAGGGCTGAGCAATTCTCTGGCGCTCTTTTCCAAATTGCAAATGCCTGAAACCAGTTGGTAAACGGCCGGGGAATGAGCCTGGTTGACTCTCCTCCTCCACCTCATTCTTCCTATCATTAAACTTACCTCCCTCCCATTTAAATTCTCCAGTGGGAGAACATTTTGACGTACTTGACATATATACCTCCGTATTAGGGCCTTACCTTGTCTGCCGTCCTTCGCGACCTCTCCCCTTGTTGAAGGTACATGTCCTGCCACTGGTCTCATAGAAGCCGACACCCCCCGTGGTGGTCTGCGGTAGACCCGACAATGTCCCTGTCTCTGCTGTCAACGCGACCGACTTACCCCTGAACCTGCATGAGGAACCCAGGCTGCCATAGGCACCCAGCACCAGCTATAGGATCTAGCCTTCCCACGACATCCCTCCATCCTGCCAATAACTGCACCGTCTCCTGCACACCTGTCCCTGCAGTCCTAAAAATCCCCTGACAACACAGAAACACCATGCAGCCCCCCACCCCAGCAACCAGGCCACAGACACACACACAAAGAGGATCGGCCTTGAGGCCACTTACCAGGCTGCCATGGAATAGGCGCTCCACCAGCCATCACTGTGCTCTCCACCGCTGCAAGCACTGCCACCGGCTCATCCTCACTCTCCTCTTCTCGCTCCCCAGCTGATAGGGGAGCATCCATGCAAACCGTTGTGCTGGCCCGTCCCGTCCCTCTCAGCATCTGCTCCGCGTCATCCTGCCACCTGTGACGTCAGCTGCCACCATCCGCCATGGGGGCCCAGGCTGTTCCCTCAAGGACACGCCGGGCCCGCGCTAAGCGGGACGCTTCCCTTCTACTGGCACCTCTCGATTGTCCCCCCTTGTGCACCGCCATCAGCCACATCATTCAGGAGTCTCCGCCCCCCCCGTCACTCATGGAACAGGGACACTGGCCGCATCTGATAACAGGCCGGTTCCCGAGTCTGCAGCATGCTAAGCCGAGCTGCCCGGGTGGCCCTGGGGCCATTACTGAGCGCCACACCTCCGTCTGAACCCGCACCTAGTACAGGCCAGTTCTCAAGTCTGCTGCCTTCCATGCTGAGCCACCCGGGTGGCCCCTGAGGCCAAGACCCCCCGGTGCCGCCCATATGTCTGAACCCTCGCCAAGGGAGGGGACTGCCCCGGACATCACAGCCCCATCCCATGAGTCCCGCTGAGGAATGGTTTCCTCCCGGGCCGTACCACCACTACCGCCTGTACCCGGCACTGTGGAGAGGGGGCCGGAGGGTCACTGGAGGCACACTCCAAGGGCCTACCAGGCGGCATTGTAATCAAGTGCTAGCTTCAGGCCTGCGGCGCTCCAGAGGCCTAGGTCTCCGAGCACGTGTCTCAGCGGGGGGTGCAGGGATAGTACCCCCCGCCTGGCTCCCACCATCAATCCAGCCAGCCATCCCGGGAACCTGCAGCCAGGCTGTGCCATGCACAGCTGCTGCAGCCCAGAATAATGCTATCGGGGGGGAGGCTACAAGTCCCCCATAATGTTAAGGGCAAAAACGGAGCCTTTCTTGCTAGAAGCTGATTCTCCAGCTCTTCCCCTGGCCTCTGAGCACATGTCTCAACGGGGGGTGCAGAGATAATACCCCCCCCACCAGGCTCCCATGATCATTCCAGCCAGCCTTCCCATGAGCCTGCAGCCAGGACATGCCATACACAGTTGCTGCAGCCCAGAATAGTGATATCAGGGGGGGGGTACAAGTCCCCCCTAACATTAAGGGCAAAAACGGAGCCTTAGTTGTTAGAAGCTGATTCTCCATCTCTTCCCCTGCAACTGAATAACCACCCCTTCTTTCCTCTCCAGCTCACTTCCCCCCAGAGCTCCACCCCTATCTCCTAAACAATTTAGCAATGCCCTAACAAAAACCTAACCACATACTCCCCTCTTACCGTTAATCCCAGTCACAAGCCCCATTTTTGGGGCGTACTACGGGCCTCTCTTTATAGCTACTCACAAATCTCTAATTTTATAACTTCTCTACATCCTAAGAGTGACCTGTCTTGCATGACTGCTATGGAATCCTTGTGCAGGATTTTCGATAAATGTTCTGGCCATATCTTGGCATTGTACTCTGTGTTAACATCTGCATCATCAAAACTGCCTTACATGGCAAAATGGTAAAATGACTTAAACTTGGAAATGGATCAGGACGAACGGTGCAAGATAGTGAGCTATGCTTCCAAATCTTATGTAAACATGTCTATCATTAAAGCCAATTGTAAAATACTTCTCCAATGGTATATGGTTATGACCAGGTTGGCCTCCTTTGTCCTAGGAGCCTCTGCATTATGTTTTTGATGTGCAGTCAGGAGGGAACACTCTACCATGTTTGGCAGACATATCCAAAAGTAAAACGCTATTGAATACACAATGACTTAATTTATTCCTTGACCCAAGTAAACCTCAAAAAAATCTCCACAACAGGTTTTATTAGGTTATCCTGTGCAGGAGGCCCCTATACACATGAAGAGATTAATCCCCTTCATATATATAGCAGCACAAATTACTATCATGAGATCCTGGTTGTCTTGCATCATTCCATTTGATATGATGATGATAAATGAAAGATTTTCTGTGATTCTAAACAACAAAATGAAACTGTTTGAAACATTTTGGGATCTATGGATTTCCTATCTTTTGGGAAATGCCTAATGCAGTCGCTACTTACAGGGAGCTGATGGTCCTTTGGTTTCATGTTTCGCTCTCCTTCCAGTCTTTACTACCTTCTTTTTTCCTTTTCCTCTTCCTCCTGAGGAGGGTTCTCCTCCGACCCAGTGTGATGTCTCATGACAGGTACCGTCAAGCTCTTGAAGTGGGACGTGACAGTGGAGGGGGCCCCCCCATGGGATGTCTTTCTAGTTTGCCTAATAAAGGAACGTTTGAGGTACTTTATATTGACACATTGAACTGAGAATAATGCTGATCACAGTTTCTTTGTTTCCACATTGATTTTGAATGCTTTTGTTCTAATATTTTATGTTTTCTAGGCTGACTTAGATGTCACCGCACACGACTAGATATTAGAAATGTGTCCTATACTATTTCTAATCCACTTTATATGACGCATTGGTTTCCTTATTTATGCTAGGGGGGAGTTTGTACTCATGTGTCAACCCTGCAATGTTTTGTACACTTTCTTCAAAATAATAAAAATGATTCAAAACGAAAAAACACAATTTACCATTCTGAGCCCTAGAGCCCTTTTATTTTGTTTCATTTTGGGTTTGTTTGTTTTTTTGCATGTTTGCTGCCATGTGCACAGTCTTTCTCTATGTATTTGGTGGGTCTTAAAGGGAATATATAAGGATATAAATATGAGTGATAACATAATTGGTTTGGTTTTTGTCATTGTTATCCTGTCTTTACTATCTAGTTACCCTAAGGATGGCAACCCAGAAGACCCTGAAGACTGCACCTGAAAGTAAATCTTTGACGATAGAATTATGGGAGTTGTATTTGCTGAGTTTGTTTTTTAAACAGCAAGTTTGTGGCTGTTATCCTGATCCTGGCTTTACAACATAGCAACCATAAAGCCTGCACTGTTAAAAAAGCGTGGCAATGACAGCCCCAATATATCTATCCTCACAGGTTTACTTTAGGCTGGCTATAAACATTAAATGGCTGTTGGATGCATGGGTATGATATAATCCTCACATCTACCTGCTCGAGTTTGGGGGCTCACAGAGTCTTTATTAAAGTGGTTCTAAAGCCCCAAGGTATTTTACCATAATGCATTCAATGCATTAAGATGAAAAAAAAACCTTCTTTGTCACAGACTTCCCCCTCACCCGCCTTATACTTACCTGAACCCCATCACAATCCAGCACTGTACATGATAGCTGCGGCTCTCCTGGCTTTGTCCCTCCTTCCTGGGCAGATCGATAGCAGCTGGAGCTATTGGCTCCCACTCCTGTCAATCAACTCCAGTGACGAGGAAGCGGGTGTGGGGCAGAGTCTGGCTGTCTGTGTCAATGGACACAGCAGCTGGGCTTAGGTGTGAGCCTGCACAAGTGCCCCCATGGAAATCGGTTTCCTATTGGGGGTACCAGCACAAGAGGAGGAGCGCCTGTGGGGGATCTGAGAAAAGTAGGATCAGGGCCAGTCTGTGCAATTCTATGGCACAGAGCAGGTAAGTATGACATGTTTGTGATTTTAAAAAATCCCTTACAACCACTTTTATTGATTCTTCTATATTCATGCATAGATCATCAATCATAAATCATACATGCTTTTGGTTGTAAAGACAGAGGAAGGCGAAGAGCCATATTAGCTTCCTTTATTCCCCCTGTCCCCTATAGTCCCAACATATCCCCATGGAGCTAAAACAAAGTTCACTGGTACACAAAGATGATTGTCACTCAATTTGGCTGAAATTGTCTTTATTGGGTGTTGGCCCCCTAAATTTTTCAGAATAGTAAAAGAAGTTGGCACTTATTTGCATGAAAAAAGTAATACAAAAATGCATGCAAAAAGTAGTCGTAAATTAAAACTTAGAGCAATCTTCCAGTTATTGACAATCACTAGAAAAACGCACAAAATTTTTCAATGTTACCATTTATCATTTGTGTTTTGTAAGAAACAGTTATGCATATAAAAATAAAACAATGTGTTAAAAGCAGCAGCAGTACTTGCTCTGGGAGTCCTCAGACTCAGACATTAAAATACAAATAATGGCTGTCAGATCAAAGCCAAAATGCAATAAATAAATCATATCACATAATCTTCATGATATCTATATAAATGTAATATAAATGTCCCCCAATTGATTCTACTGCATTCATCTCTAGTTTCACCTAGGGAATAATCTCAGTTTTTGTTCCTCTAGCACTGAGAATTTTTTGCTCTAGATGTCTTGGTCAAATGCATTGTCAGTTGGGGATGAATTTTTGCTGAAATTTCATTGATGACAAAATCAAAATATTTCACATGTTAAAGTTATTTTCAATCATTTTAAATCTGCAGTTTTAAAAAAATGATACCTAGTGATCTGTCTGATAGGTCCCTGTTCAGTGATATAGGGTGACAATGTTTTGTATCAAAAAGAGGTGTGGATAAAACAAAAAAGTGATGAAAAATTTCCTTCTGACAATGTTTTTATTGATATCTCTCCAGATATCTGTCCAGATGACAATTGCTCCCCTATTTTTTGTATTGTAAAGAAGGGTAAAGTGTTCCTTCTTTTATCAAAAACTCTACAAAGAATGCCCTTTTTTTTCCTGAATATAGCTTTTACAGAGTAAATGCAGCCATTATTTGTTTTAGATGCAGAGGGATAGGATCAGAATCTCTGTTACCTTTTTGTTGTTGTCTCTACAACTATTGGGGAGATTTTACCAGGAAGACAAGAAGTGAAGAGACATCTCCACTTGAGACTCAGACAGCAAAAAAAACGATTTTGTATTTACTACCCCTCTCTCATCCTCCTAAAAAAAATGTAATTGTTTTTGCTCACCTATTAGAGTAATTTCTACTATTGTCTTTTTCTGACATGCAAAGCAAACTGCAATTTTTAATACAGGATTTATTTGTAGCTATCCATGCACAAAATATACATGCAACAGTACAAGACATTCAAAAAGTGTGTTTATCCAGCAAAAGCAGCTAAAATATTTTAGTTGATAATATCATTTTTTCTCTTGAAATTATTCAACAAAATATTGATCATAATGTAGCGATACTCCAAGAGCAGCCACGGGAATACTGTCCAGGTCTTCCCCACAAGCTTCACCCCGCAGCCAGACACACAGGCTCGTTCATATGTTTCATTAATGACTATTCTAGGGGTGTTGTTTTCGTTGTTTTTATTTTGGGTGAACTTGGATAGGTTTGAGGCAATTGGGTGGGATACTCCAAAAATAAGAACTATTTACACTTGAGGAGTTAAGTATTCCTCAGGACAAGCATATTCAAGTCAGTGCTTGTAGCAAACAGTAGACTTCAGCTTTAAGGTAGCAATAGTAGTAATAGTTAACTTTAAACTCCTTTCTTAGAGCCACAAGAGCAGATTCCTTTTCAGTGGAAGATTGGATGGACAAAGCTCTTTAGGACACCAGCCAGTGTTCCCTTTAACTAAACCCACAGCAGCCTTTCTCTAGCACCACATAAGTGGCAAAAGCATAAAGGCCCCCAAAATCTCTTAGAAGCATCTGTAGTCACTCAAGGCCCAAGGACAGCTGGTTGCCTCAGTCCAGTGATACCAGACCAGATCTTCACCCCCCTCAGTCAGCTTTCTCTAGCTCAAGGGTCTCAACATCGAGGCCCTAAGGTCACCCAAATTAGGCCTCACAACAGCAGACATAGCAGCACTGCCTGGGAGGGCAGCATGCCCTCTAGGCTGGACTAATCCACTACAGGAAAAGACCCAGTGCCCAATGTGTTCACAGAATATATACAGTCTCCAGCATGCCATAAGAGCTTGCCTCTCTGGTATTGGCCAGAGTTGTATTAATAGTCATGATGCCATCTGTATAGCTCCAAACATACCATCCACAAACTTCTCAAGCTCTCTGGATGCAGAGTGAGTTATCAGATGGGCAGTGGCTGAACACACTGAGCAGAACTGACTAGCAAAATGCAGCTTTACAATGAACAAACTATGCCTTTGCCTGATAAACGATTACAGCCACACTAACAACAGTGTGGCAACTAAATTTACTATTAAACACAAGCTAATTCTATCTAAACCCAGCACCGGTCTAGGCGGGTGCTACGATAAGAACCCAGATGAGCAACACTGATCTTGACATTTGCCAATTTACCTGGCTGCTTTCTTTCTGTGCTTGGGTATTCTAATTTGTGCCCTTTAAATGAAACCTGTAGCTAAATCAAAATAATTGATGCCTGACATGCGGGTGCCTGAGCTTCTGCTTTATCTCTTGCTACCAAGTTGGAAAGACTCCATAATCAGTAAAGCTGTTTGTGTGTCCCTTTTGCTGTTGAACCCAAGGGAAATATTTCCTTTTTGTGCCTTTATTAAAATGGTTTTAGTAGCTAACATGTTGATTAGCAAGTTTTTACAATACTACAAACTCATTACAGTGTGCTTCTGATTTTGTTTAATTTAGGATGAAAGCAAAACATTTTCTATCCTTGCCAAGATTATCCAGTGTGGAATGTATGAAACTGTAACTTGCCTGAATGCAGTTTATATCCAGTTTGGAAAGATGGTAAGTGCTAATGATTTCTAAACTGCTCTACGATTGTCCTGCTCCATGTAGACTCACTGACAACTTTGGGAAAACCTGGATTTGTTTGGATCCATTTAATCATCTTAGCTCACTAATACCACTGAGGTATTTTAAACTAAAATGTATTTAACTACTACACATCAATGACATAAGTACTCAAAAAAATACCTGTACTGGCAATTAAATACTAATGACTAGAAGGAGGGTGCATTACCCTGCGCACCAAGGGCCATTTATATTAAAACATAACTTTTATTCAAATAATATAAAATGTACCTTGACTGTGTAAATATATATATATATATATATATATATATATATATATATATATATATATATATATATATATATATATAAATATATATATATATATATATATATATATTATCTGTAAAGGGAGGATTAATGTTTAGTGATTGGCAGAGAGCACTGGCAGTAGTTTGGTGAATACAATAACTAGCACAGAAGGAGGCAGGGAAAAAAAGAGGGAAGAGAAGGAAAAGCCCTCCTTACTGTATGTACTGTATATGAAATACTTCATCAACACCTGGCCCCCAAAAAGGGTCAAATATACGTTTATCAACTAGATGGCACTGCACCTACAGTGGGGGAAATAATTATTTGATCCCCAGCAGATTTTGTATGTTTGCCCACTTACAAAGAAATGAAGGGTCTATAATTTTTATGATAGGTGTATTTTAAATGATAGACACAGAATGTCAACCAAAAATTCAGAAAAAAACACATGATACAAATGTTATAAATTGAGTTGAAGTTCAGTGAGTAAAATAAGTATTTGATCCCCAAACAAAACACGACGTAATCAAAACAAAAAGAAAACAGACGCCTCTGAAAGTAGACTGCATGATTTAATGTGAAAGCAATGAACATTAAAAACTCACATTGAGGTAATGGTTGATAGGCACATCTAAACCAGTACTGGAGACTACATTGGGCTAAACACTGTGTCTATGGATCATTGCGCCTCTCGTGTAGGCTTGTCTAGGCCAGCAGGATACTGTTACGATGGAGTGGAGCCAAACTGAGGGTTGGAGGCAGCTGTAACCACACTGCAGAGGTGTACACAGTGTGCCTGGGTATACTGCCACCTAGTGACGGAGATGCTAATTACTCTACATATTATTCAGCTAAAGGAAATCTATAATAATACTGGTGTAAGACAATATAGATATCTAAAAATATGTTATAAACAAACATATATATGCAAAATACAATTCATTGCTATAAATGCATTTAGTTTATACTACTATTAGCATATTTGAATGCATAAAATTAAATGCATAAGAATTGGGAAATAAATATAAAATAACAATAAATATGGATAAAAATTAATTAACGTACATATAAGAATTAATGCATATAACAAGCTATTGAAAATAAACCTTAAAATACTTATGATAAAGGAGATGGAAAAAAAGAAGGAGAAATTAGATATATTTGTTTATTTGTTCACAGAGAGACTAATTTTATCAGGTATATCTGGAGAAAAATCTAGAAAGAAATCTCTTATCAAGAATTTGTAATGAATTATTATTATTAAATTAATTTACAAAGGGGATAGAGGAAAGCTCTTATTTCAGTATGTAGTGGACTGAAGCAAATATCGTGAAAATAAAGAATACACTTAATATATTGAATACATTTTTTTTTAAATATGTAATGGTAGCTGAGAAAATAAGTGTTTTTTTTTCAGGTATATGTGGGAAATGATTTATTGGGGATTTATTGATTTAAAGGCTCCTCTTAGCCGTAGTTTCATCAGCTTGACAAAGGAGTGTGCACTGTGTACACCTTCCCAGTGCACATGCTCCGAATCGAGTCGCGAGCACGCCAGTGACACCATCGTGGCCAGCGCTGCGTCTCAGTAAAACACCACCCAGTTTTGGCTGCATTCCAGCCCTCGTTTTCGGTTACAGCTACCTTCCAACCCTCTGTTTGGCTCCACTCCATTGTAACAGCATCCTGCTAGCCAGGACAAGCCTACACAAGAGGCGTAACGATCCATGGACAAAGTGTTCAGCCCAATGCTCAATGTAGCATCCAGTACTGGTTTAGATGTGCCTATCAACCATTACCTCAATGTGAGTTTTTACATTAAATCATAAAGTCTATGTTCAGAGGTGCCTGTTTTCTTTTTGTTTTTGCATGCTTGGAGATCGCTTCAACTTCCCCTGCAAGGATGGCCCTGACACAGTGGTCTGTGTTTCCTCTATTCAGAGCTACGAGCTCAAAGGACTAACTTGATGAACTTATGCTTTAATTTAAAACTCTTTTGGCTGTGCCACTACCCATTTTGTGTGAAAACATGACTTAGTACTTGGTGGAGAAACCCTTGTTGGCAAGCACAGAGGTAAAACGTTTCTTGTAGTTGGTTACCAGGTTTGCACATATCTCAGGAGGGATTTTGGTCCACACTTCTTTACAGATCTTCTCTAAATCCTTAAGGTTTATTGGCTGTCACTTGGCAGCTCGAAGTTTCAGCTCCCTCCATAAATTTTCTATAGGATTAAGGTCTGGAGACTGACTAGGCCACTCCATGACCTTAATGTGCTTCTACTTAAGCCACTCCTTAGTTGCATTGGCAATATGTTTTGGATCATTGCCATGCTGGAAGACCCATCCACGACCCATCTTCAGTGTTTTGGCTGAGGAAAGAAAGTTCTCATCCAAGATTTTGCAATACATGGCCCCGTCCATTGACCCCTCAATGTGGCAAAATCGACCTGTACCTTTATCAGAGAAACAGCCCCAAAGCATATTTGGGGGTTTTCATTTCCTTTATTTTTTTTACTATATATTGCTAGTGCTTTGTTTAAGTTTGAGATGCTCAAAGCACAATGTTCACTTGTGGCATTCGGTCCATGGAGCTGTCTTTTGTTTGTAGCACACCCCTGGACACTGCAATGTGTTTTCCACATCCAAATAGTCAATATTATCAAAATAGTGCCAGGCTACATTAGCCATCTGATTTCAATTCACAAAAGTACTGGTCATAATTGTATATGTATTATATAGTATCACAAGGAACAGTTTATATAAAGGTGTTGAACATTGTTTAGATGTAGGACAATTCTATGTTTAAGGCCCCCTTCACACATATAAACCATTTGTCCATTTTTCATCCATCCATTGATGGGTGAAAAACGGACATCATGGCATACCTATGGAAAAACAGAGGACAAAGGATGATCATTCATTTGCATCTGTTTTCATCCGCTTCTGTCAACATCTGCTTTTTTTGAACAGATGAAATCCCTATTTCCATCCGTCAAAAAAACGTAACGGACGAAAAATGTATGTTAGCGGATGACATTATTATTATTATACAGGATTTATATAGCGCCAACAGTTTGCGTAGCGCACGACATCTGCTTACATCCGATCTGCTGACATCCGTTTTTAAACCCTTTTTTTCCCCCTCTTTAAACTTAGCAGGTTGCTATGGAGGGGGCCAGGAAGGCGTCCTTAAGGCATCCTTAACAACCGATGAGCCATCAGCTGTCAGCGGGTAATCCCGCTGACAGCTGAATGTAAAAAAAATAAAATTGCAAAAAAAAACGGCGTGGGCCCCCCCCAGGACCATACCAGACCCTTCGGGTCTAGTATGGATTCGGAGGGGACCCTCCATGCCAAAATAAAAAAAAGGCGTGGGGTCCCTCCAAAATCCATACCAGACCCTTATTCAAGCATGCAGCCCGGCAGGTCAGGAAATGGAGGGGACTAGCGAGCACCCCCCCTCCTGAACCATAGCAGTCCACATGCCGTCAACATGGGGGGATGGGTGATCTGCGCCCCCCACCCCAAAGCACCTTGCCCCCATGTTGATGGGGACAAGGGCCTCTTCCCAACAACCCTGTCCGATGGTTGTCGGGGTCTGCAGCTGGGGGGCTTATCGGAATCTGGAAGCCCCCTTTAACAAGGGAGCCCCCAGATCCCAGCCCCCCCTATTTGAATGGGTATCGGGTACATCATGCCCCTACCCATTCACCAAAAAAGCAGTGAAAAGTTAAAAAACAAGAGCCGGTTTTTGACAAGACCTTTATTAATAGCTCTGAGCTGTCTTCTTCCTCTGCCGTCTCTCTCAATGCCGTCTTCTCCAGCTGCCATCTCTCCAGGTGCCATCTCTCCCGCCACCAACTTCTTCCGCTGCCATCTTCTCCCTCGTCGCTGGTTACCCGCAAAAGAAAAAAAAAAACTGTTGTTGTTCTGTGGCTGTCTTCCTCCGTTGTGTTGTCACCCGCTGTCTGGCATCTGTTATATAGCCATGGAGTGTGGCTATCTAATTACATCACTCGGAGAGCCGAAGGACCTGGTGTGGACATGGGGGAGGACCCCACGCCGTTTTTTTCACTTTTCTTTTTTTTTTTGCCAGCATTTTTTTTTTTTCACATTCAGATGTCAAAGGGGAACCCGGCCCCATCCTTAGTAACCAGTTATATGCAGTGTTTGAAGTTCAGTTCAGTCACCATTTTGTAAAAATCTGTTTTGATGTGACTGAACTGATGAAATGAAGGGTCCGTATGTGTGAAAGGGGCCTGTGACAGACTCACCCGGGACAGAGGCTATTGGAGGGGACTGAATGCAAGCCTCTTGCCCACCGATTATGGGCCCTAGCATTTGGGGGAATGGTGCTCTCTGTGAGCTGTATGCCTGGGGACCCTGGGGTTGGTGTTACTTTGGATCCAGCTCCATGTCCCCCCAAAACACACAGACTCTGGAACCCGTTATATGCCATATTAGAAGGATAAGACTGAATTATACTGTTGGGACACATCCTGTGAGAAGATGCTAATGTCATCAACTCCACTCACCTGTCTGATGTCAACTATAATGTGTTTAATGTAAATAAGTTTAGTCTAGGTTCTAAGGGTATTCAACTCATTGTTGTTTGTTCTAATTAACCCTGTGTTGATGTTTATGGTAATGTATGTTAATTGAATGAGCTGATCACATTAGCCACCAGCACTGGCTAGGAGACGAATGGTCTAGGCTGAGGAGGGGGGAGATTGTTGTCTGTATTGTTAATTGTAATTAGCTCCAGCTATTGTGTTTATACTACTGTGTGAAGCTCGGTGCCCACAAGTTTGTCATCCGGTCTGGGTAAATTTTGTAGTAAATTAGCTCATGTTAATTAGGTTAGCTTTGGGTCAACCTGCTGTATAAATGTGTGTGAGATCTCAAATAAAGAGTTAGTCCTGATGTACTCCAAGACTGGTGTTGTCTAGTTCTTGGGGGTTCCTATAGCCAGATCCATTGGACTCGTGTTCCAGAACTTAGGAAGTGGTATATGACGGAAGCACACAAGCGGAGTATGGGAAGTTCAGTCACCTTTTTGTAAAAATCTGTTTTGATGTGACTGAACTGATGAAATGAAGGGTCCGTATGTGTGAAAGGGGCCTAAGTAAATTTTTATACACATTTGAATATATGGTGAATATATTTTTTCCTGTTAATGTTGCGCACCACTATTTTGGTAAAGTTATAAAATAAAAGTTAAAAATAAAATTGCGAAAAAAAAACGACGTGCCCCCCCCCCCCCCCCCCAGGACCATACCAGGCCCTTGTTTACATCCTTTGCAGTATTTTAAACGGGTATTAAAACTTTGTTTTTTTTTAAATAACAAACATGTTATAGTTACCTACTCTGTGCAGTGGTTTTATTGCTGGTTGAGTGGGCTTATTACTGGTTGATGAAATAGCCTTTTTTTTCAAACTTAAAGTGGACCTTCAGTCATTTTTTTAACTTTCAATCTATTAAATCTTCTGCCCTTGTTGTTTTAGCTTTGGATAGTGAATTTATTTTTTTTCTGTCAGTAAATATCTTATACAGCCCACTTTCTGTTTCTTGTCTGGTCATTAGCCTAGGCTTATGACATCATGCACAGCTCTCTCTCTCTCTCTCTCTCTCTCTCTCTCTCCTGAGAGTTTGCCAGGAAGGGAGGAGGGATGAGTCATAAGAGGGCCAATGAGAGCTGCAGGGCTGTAGAGCTGGAGGTGTGCCTCTGTGTATCTGTGTAAGTCCAAGAAGTGAACAGGCAGCAGCTTCAACTGCCCACAGTTAAAATGGATGCAGCCAGTCTCAGTGAAGGGTTATTTCTGCAGCATATTTGGCAAGTACAGAATCACAGGATATATATAAAATAATATGCAAAGTGTATGGAGGGAAGCTTCAGAATGGCAAATTTGTTTTTATTACAAACTATGTGAGTAGACTGCAGTTCTTCTTTAAATAAGATTCAGTTGCTGCTGCTGTATGTATGCTATGCTATCTGTGAAAGAAAATAACTATTCCACAGCCAAATATGCACTGCCAGTGTAAGGCTGTCTCTGAAATTGTATTGTTCCCTAACACCACATACAGCTTTAAGGAATCTCCAAAGAACGTTAAATTAAGGATTTTTGTTTTTCTAATGCAGGGCATAAAGCTGCATACAGTGGGGCAAAAAAGTATTTAGTCAGCCACCAATTGTGCAAGTTCTCCCACTTAAAAAGATGAGAGAGGCCTGTAATTGTCATCATATGTATACCTCAACTATGAGAGACAAAATTTGGAAACAAATCCAGACAATCACATTGTATAAATTTTTGAAAGAATTTATTTGCAAATTATGGTGGAAAATAAGTATTTGGTCACCTACAAACAAGCAAGATGTCTGGCTCTCACAGACCTGTATCTTCTTCTTTAAGAAGCTCCTCTGTCCTCTACTCATTACCTGTATTAATGGCATCTGTTTGAACTTGTTATCAGTATAAAAGACACCTGTACACAACCTCAAACAGTCACACTCCAAACTCCATTATGGTGAAGACCAAGGAGCTGTCAAAGGACACCAGAAACAAAATTGTAGACCTGCACCAGGCTGGGAAGACTGAATCTGCAATAGGCAAGCAGCTTGGTGTGAAGAAATCAACTGTGGGAGCAATAATTAGAAAATGGAAGACATACAAGACCACTGATAATCTCCCTCGATCTGAGGCTCCACGCAAGATCTCACCCCGTGGGGTCAAAATGATCACAAGAAGGGTGAGCAAAAATCCCAGAACCACATGGGGGGACCTAGTGAATGACCCGCAGAGAGCTGGGACCAACATAACAAAGGCTACCATCAGTAACACACTACGCCGCCAGGGACTCAGATCCTGCAGTGCCAGACGTGTTCCCCTGCTTGAGCCAGTACATGTCCGGGTCCGTCTGAGGTTTGCTAGAGAGCATTTGGATGATCCAGAAGAGGATTGGGAGAATGTCATATGGTCAGATGAAACCAAAGTAGAACTGTTTGGTAGAAACACAACTCATCGTGTTTGGAGGAGAGAGAATGCTGAGTTGCAACCAAAGAACACCATACAGAACATCATACTTTGGGGCTGTTTCTCTGCAAAGGGAACAGGGCGACTGATCCGTGTACATGAAAGAATGCATGGGGCCATGTATCGTGAGATTTTGAGTGCAAACCTCCTCCCATCAGCAAGGGCATTGAAGATGAAACATGGCTGGGTCTTTCAGCATGACAATGATCCCAAACACACCACCCGGGTAACGAAGGAGTGGCTTTGTAAGAAGCATTTTAAGGTAGTGAAGTGGCCTAGCCAGTCTCCAGATTTCCACCCCATAGGAAACCTTTGGAGGGAGTTGAAAGTCCGTGTTGTCCAGCGACAGCCCCAAAACATCACTGCTCTAGAGGAGATCTGCATGGAGGAATGGGCCAACATACCAGCAACAGTGTGTGACAACCTTGTGAAGACTTACAGAAAACGTTTGACCTCTGTCATTGCCAACAAAGGATATATAACAAAGTATTGAGATGAACTATTGATATTGACCATAGACTTATTTTCCACCATAATTTGCAAATAAATTCTTTCAAAAATCAGACAATGTGATTGTCTGGATTTGTTTCCACATTTTGTCTCTCATAGTTTTGGGAATACCTATGATGACAATTACAGGCCTCTCTCATCTTTTTAAGTGGGAGAACTTGCACAATTGGTGGCTGACTAAATACTTTTTTGCTCCACTGTATAAAGACCCTCTCCCCTCTGTATGTTTTTTTCTTTTTTTTTTCTTTTTTCTTGCATTGGTATATGTACCACATGGTAGAACCTTGCTTCCCATGCAGTTTTTTCACAAAAATTATCAGAATTTACAATCAGACTTTGCCTCCAATAGACTACAGTGGGGTTTGCCAGTAAGTTTGGGTTTACTGAATTTCAAATAACTTTTGTTGAATAAAACCTGGGCAGAGTTGCTCATCCCTACTACCAAACACACATTGTGCTAATTTCTGTCTGCGCACATTAATATTTTACACAAAGATAATATTTTTCAAGGTGCATAGCTGTATAATAAACTAGTAAGAGCAAACACACATTTTACTACATGTTACCACAATGTATCAGTGTGGGTCCTAATCTAATGTGTTTTTCTAGACAAGTTAATGGCTGAACAAGAGGCCCCCCATATTTCTTAGTGGGCCATTATTGCTGTAGGCAATTGCTGGAAGCTGACAGACAGGAAGCATAAACAGTCAGCCCATATGTGTTGTTGTAGAAATTATAACCTCAGAGCTACCTAAAACATTCCTAAGCAATATGCAAATAGCAACTTGCTCTAAGTTCCAATCTGCAAATAAATACTCTTTCCACACACATAGTTACACAATTACATAGTTAGGCAGAAAAAAAGACATACGCCCATCTTGTTCAATCAATATTAAAAATAAATATAAATTTAGAAATAAAGGGAGAAATGCATAAGAATAAATATATAGGAAAAAAAATAATTAATGGTAGCTTACCTGAGACCAATTTGCAAAACTCTAATGCCGCGTACACACGAGCGGTGGTTGGATGGTTTTTCTGACGGAATTCCGCTCTAGCTTGCCTTGCATACACACGGTCACACAAAAGTTCTCTGAACTTTCGACCGTCAAGAACGCGGTGACGTACAACACTACGACAGGCCAAGAAAATGAAGTTCATTGCTTCCGAGCATGCGTCAAATTGTTTCCGAGCATGCGTAGGAATTTTGCGCGTCGGAATTTGTACAGACGGTCGCATTTTCGGATAGGAACTTCTCCCGACCGAATTATAGAGAACATGCTCCCAATCTTTTGCTGGCTGGAATTCCGCCAGCAAAAGATCGATGGAGCATACACACGGTCGCATTTTCCGACAATAAGCTCTCATCGGAGTTTTGCTGGTGGAATTTCCGATCGTGTGTACGCGGCATAACACAAGGATAACGATTGTTCATTTGGCCATCCAGCTGTCATTTTTAAATTGCGTATTAGATTGTGACCAGGGGTGTTAATTATGCTTAAAATTATTCTGTCAGCAAAAAAAGAAGAAAAAAAAAACATGTTAAACAAATAAAGAGAGTAAGTTCTTGTCTGTCCCACCACCTGTGCCTGCAAGCGCTGTTATTTTAAAGAGCTGTATACAGAAACAATGTAAAATAACATTATTCATTTCATTTAGAACTCAGTGGAAATTTGCCCATAGCACACGAAAAGTACCAGGGTCACAATCCTAAAAAAAATATTCAAGACTATGGGGAAAAAAAGAGTCCAGTGCTGTTTCAGTTATTGGGTGATCAGTGAAGAAGAGTTTCTGCTTCTTTATGGTTATGACACTTTACGTGAAAGAAAGGTTTTTTATTCTTTTCATAAAAAGAGATTACCTAAATAAGAATTATTACAACATCTCTAGAGATGTGCATTGCATTCTAAAAACAATGATTAGTTTCTGATTACTTTGGAAATGTTCACGTATACTTGCGAGAAGGAATTATAGTTGACCTAAAAACAATAAGCAAAAAAAGGGCGATTAATACACAAATGAAAGAAAAATAAGACAGTGGAGAAATTTGCCTTTGACAAAACTGATTTGTTAAAAACAAATTGAAGTAATGCACCTTTTTATCTCTTTATAATCCTCTACTCTCAGATGTTCAGATTTGTTTGATTTTGCTTGGAAATGCTTTAACCACTTCAGTACGAGCATGTTACATCTCCTTGCTTTGCAGGCCATTTTTCAATTGTCAGGGCTTTGATAGTCTGACAGACAATTATTCAATCATGCAATAAATATTTTGGGAAAAAAAAATGTTATAAAACATAACAAATAGGGGTCATGGCTGGCAGCCTGATTGAATGGCTACACTTCACTAAAGCTCTGGCAGGGGGATACCAAATAGGTAGCTAACAGCAGTGGAAAACGGTGACAAAACACCCCACAGCATTGCCCAGCAGCTGGGAATCAAGTGAGCCTAATGGGGAAGAGCAAAAGAAAAATAGGGACCCCGCAAATTAACTTGTCTTTGACATTCCTTGGTCAGGTGGACACACAGGAAGCACAAAATGGTGCCAATGGTGGTATCAAGGGTAAAAAAAGAAAAGAAAAAGCAACATAACCCTGCATAATAAGGTATTAACAGAAGTTAATTCTGAGATGATAATAAAGACTTGTCTCCATATAGATCTTAGGAATTTACAATGTCACAATATGCGGATCAAGGAACATACAGCTCCGCATAGTCTAGTGGTGATATGGAATACAAAGTGGTGATATAAAATATGAATATTAAGATTTAGTTTGTGGGGTGTTATATACTATTTATCTATAATTTGCAAAGTAAGTTACCGATGGTTGGAACAGTAGGAGCACAAAAATGAACACTGTACAGCCCTCCACAATCAATTTTCAGTGTAGGTATTTCTCATTTCAGATTTTCACTTCACCATAGTGTGGGTATTGACAAACAAAAAAATCCCATTCATGGAGGTTAGTCAAAGTATATACAGGTGCATCTCATAAAATTAGAATATATAGTTACATAGTTATATATCATCAAAATATATCATCAAAAAGTTAATTTATTTCAGTAATTCAATTCGAAAAGTGAAACTCTTACATTTGATATAGATGCGTCACACACAGAGTGATATATTTCAAGCATTTTTTCCTTTTAATTATGATGATTACGCATTACAATTAGTGATAACCCAAAATTCAGTATCTCAGAGAATTAGAATATTGCATAAAATAAAAAAATATATATTTTTAATACAGAAATGTTGGCTTACTGAAAAGTATGTCCATGTACAGTATAGTATGCACTCAATACTTGGTTGGGGCTCCTTTTGCATGAATTATGGCATCAAAGCGGCATGGCATGGAGGCGATCAGCCTGCGGCACTGCTGTGGTCTTATGGAAGCCCAGGTTGCTTTGATAGTGGCCTTCAGCTCATCTGCATTGTTGGGTCTGGTGTTTCTCATGTTCCTCTTGACAATACCCCACAGATTCTCTATGGGGTTTAGGTCAGGCAAGTTTGCTGGCCAATCAAACACAGTGATACCATGATCATTAAACCAGGTATTGGTACTTTAGGCAGTATGGGCAGGTGCCAAGTTCTGCCCAAAATAAATCAGCATCTCCATAAAGCTAGTGGGTTTTCACTAGCTCTAAGCCATAATCATCAAAATTAAAAGAAAGAAATGCTTGAAATATATCACTCTGTGTGTAACACATCTATATAAAATATGAGTTTCTTCTGTATGCTTCTGAATTGTTTTTACTTTTTGTATTCAAGATTATATTTGTGACATCTACTCTTTGTTGTATCTTGTCACAAGAATGTATATTTTATATACTTTAATAAAAAAAGTTTGTAAACAAAAAAAAATAAATATATGAGTTTCACTTTTTGAATTGATTTACTGAAATAAATTAACTTTTTGATGATATTCTAATTCCATGAGATGCACTTGTATAACATAGTGATTCATGAATGTTCGATGAGTATCCTGGCAGACAAGGATAAGTAGCCTCAGATATTTTTAACTTGTGGTGTGTGGGGGAATGCCCTCTTATGTTAAGGTTGATCCATTGCTTTGGCCATTTAACATAGTCTGTGCCCCTGCTCATGTGCAGACAATCAATCCTTCATGTTCTCTTTTAGAGCCAGTTCACACCATAGAAACGCTGTCCGGATGCGTTCCAGATGCTTTTCTGCATGTGCGTTTTGGATGAGTTCCAGTGCGTTTTGGATGCAGTCCAGTGAATTTCCCCCCTCCCTCTTTTTTATTAACCTTAAATAAGTGCTAGTTCACACTAGATGCAGTTCCGTGCGCTTTTTTTCTGCACAAAAAATGCATGCAGTGTTTTCCATGTATTCCAATGGCTCTAGTTCACACCAGTGCAGTCAGTTTCCGGGCAGTTTCCGGTGCAGAAAAAAAAGTAGAGCATGCTGCATTTTTTCTGCACAGAACTGTACTGAAACCTATCAAAATGTATCAAAAACGCACTGGAACGGCATGTGGTGTGAACTGTAAGCAAAAACTGATTTGGAACGCATCTGGAGTGCATTTTTGTGGTGTGTATTGGCATGCACAGTGTTTTCCATGTATTCCAATGGCTCTAGTGCACAACAGTGCAGTCAGTTCTATTCAGTCTCTGGTGCAGAAACTTACCGGAAACTGATTTGAACTGACTGCATTGGTGTGAACTATAGCTATTGGAATACATGGAAAACACTGTACATGCATTTTTAGTGCAGAAAAAAAGCACACAGAACTGCATCTGGTGTGAATTGGCCCTTAGGCTGGATTCACACCTATGCATTTTTAGTGCTTTTTGCATTTTGCAGATTTGCACTACAGTCCATTTAACATGGGTTCCTATGGAACACGTTCTGTAGTGCAAATCTGCAAAATGCAAAAAAGCACTAAAACTGCATAGGTATGAATCCAGCCCTTCTTTTTTCTGTTTCCCTTCTTCCTAACCATCATTTTCTCTCCTCCCTTCTGCCATTCCTACTGTTAAAGTCCTTTTGGACATTTTGATTCTTCACACTGATATGGCCAGACTGAAGTGTGATATTGATATTATCCCCTATATATTTTGCCTTAAAGAAAGAGGCAACACTACCATTTATATCACAACAGATGTTTATTGTCACAGGTTTATAAGGCCCATTGTGTTTTCTTGTTGAGGGTCCTGTTCTTTAAGGTAACACTGTATGCAGTTGTTTTTGTACATCAGTGTGGTGTATAATATCCAGGGCTTTTTTTCTCAAACAATAGGTGCCGGAACTCAACCACGACCCTCCAAAACCCCTCCCCCCCACACACACCCTCCAAATCACATCAAATAGTGGGTGTGGTCATATTTCACAAACAGTAGAAGGGTCCTAAAGGGGTATTAAATACCAGGATTGCATTACATACAGAGTGCAGAGTTCATGGGGGTTACACACAGAGTGCAGAGCTGTCACTTGTAAACACAGAAACCAGACTTCTGTGTTTACAAGTGATTGTGGTGAGCAGGCACCAAAGGGTCTGAGCCAGAGGTGGTGGAACTGAGTTCCACCAAGTCCCCCATGAAAAAAAAGCCCTAATAATATCATATGCTTCTTGCCATACCCACTTTGATTTATTGTATTTTTTTGTGTACATAGTAAAAGTGGTGTTACAGGAAGTCTTATTTGGAAAATGACTAATCTAACTATATTTACTCAGCTGGTGAAATATATAATTCTTGTTGTAATACATCATAAATATTCAGGTGAGTTTCCTCATATAAGTTGCATACGTTACTAATCCCTAATGTACACCAACTGTTGGGCAAAAGTCAGGTATGGAGAAATTCAAATTCAAAGGAATGTTTTGAAAAGGCTTTGAGAAAATTGAACAGAGTTCTGTATTTTTCCAAAAGCACCTACGATGGCTTGAAGGCTGGGCTGATTGAAGTACCTGGATTTAAGCCTCGGCTTTGATAGCTAGCAAAAAAAGCTTTCAAATTGCCAAAATTGGTCATTAGGCATGAGTCAGATGTACTAACAAAATAATTAATGGCATAGACTATAAAAAGGGAAGTTAATGATGAGGATTAATGAGTTTCCACTCACTTTACAAATACCATAAAGCCTTTAGATTTGTAGAAGATCAAAAAATTCCAAAAATTTGCACATTTTATAAAATACCTTCACCCTCCACCATAGTTAAAACAAAGACAACATTGTCATCATGCTCTCTGAAAATCTGAGTCGCAGATCACTACATCAACAAGAACTATTCCATTTATAATGCTTAACTCCACAATATACAGAGCATGCCTGTAATAGCTCAAAGAGGTATGAACTTAATTACGTATGGGTTAATCACATTTGGCAAATTCAAAGACCGGGCTCCTCCGCCAAAGCAAAAGAGCGGCAAGAGAGCAGAAGATAGCGGGGGAGCCCGGCAGAAGAACCGGAGAGACCCCCAAAGTCAGAAGAAGACCCCCGAAGTCGGAAGAGGACCCTGGAAGTCGGAAGAGGATCCCCGAAGCCGGAAGAAGACCCCCGGAGCTGTCTAATAAATTACTTGAAAAATCTATGTAGTGTTTTTATTGACACTTTTTCCCTAGGTGAATGGGTAGGGGTACCATGTACCCCATACTCATGAACATAGGGTGGGGGGCTGGGATCTGGGGGCCCCCTTATAAAAGGGGGCTCCCGAAATCCGATAAGCTATCCGTCCGCAGACCCCGACAACCAACGGCCAGGGTTGTCGGGAAGAGGCCCTTGTCCTCATCAACATGTGGACAAGGTGCTTTGGGGTGGGGGGGCTGCAGGGTGCCCCCTCCCCCAAAGCACCCACCCCCCATGTTGAGGGCATGCGGCCTGGTACGGCTCAGGAGGGGGGGGGGCGCTCGCCCGTTCCCACCCCCTTTCCTGACCGGCCGGGCTGTGTGCTAGGATAAGGGTCTGGTATGGATTTGAGGGGGGAACCCCACACCGTTTTTTCGGCATAGGGGTTCCTCTTAAAATCCATACCAGACCGAAGGGCCTGGTATGCCCCTGAGCGGGGGACCCACGCCATTTTTTATTTAAAATTTGGCGTGGAGTTTCCCCTCAAGATTCATACCAAACAGTGCGAGTCCGCACCCTGGCGGGTTGCCATTGAAATGGCAAACCGCAGCCAAATGTGACCGCAGCTAATCGCACTGTGCAAATGCAGATGATCGCAGTGCCTGGAGTCTTGAACTCCACAGGAAAAAAAACATGCTTTTAACTGCGGAAGAATAGCCGTCCATGTGAAAGGCGCCTTACTTGTTCTCAGAAATAGCCAGGCCACTTGATATTGACATCACACATGTGGGCATGTATACAGGCTGCAGTGGAAATCTCCTCCTTCCTGATCTCTCAGCACTGGAGAAACTGTGCAGTTTATCATGTAACCGTGGTGTACAGATCATCCAAAAGGTATATAGTGGCAGTATTTTAATGTAAAAAAGATTTATAAGCTGTGGCAATATGGAGAGGGGGGGGGGGGGGGTGGATGAACTATTTTCATATTACTGGGTTTAGGAACACTTTAAATATAGAGGAATCATAATCAGTGAAAATAAAATACTGTATATGGAGATCATGCATAAAGCATAATAATGACTTTACGGGCAAAGCATGAAAGTTCATCTATTCATAAGGTCTGTACATCAATTTTACCTTTTTGAAGGTGAAACAAATTCAAACTCCTTGTATTATGGGCTTGAACAGTGGTGGTGCGTCCATTAAGGGCGCATTGGTGCCGCCCCCTCTCTCCAGCCACCCCCTTCTGTGTACTATGGATAGATTCATGCATTGCACAAATCTATCCATGGCTGCTGTAGCCACCCCCTATTCAGGCACCCCACCCCTTTTCAGACACCAAGTGCCTGAATTCCAGCGGCAGGGGGGTGTTTTTGAAGCACCTGATTAGAGCTATAGGCTCCAATAGGCTTCAAAATAGGTGAACTGTGAGCGCAAAGTTGATTGGCTGAAGGCACAGGCGCCGTGATTGGATGCCCAATGTAACTGAAGAATGGGAGGACAGAGAGTCATGGAAGACACAGGAGCTCGCCGCCGTCACCTGCTGCATGTCCCACAGCTCACCACCGTCACCCGCCACCAAGATGGGGTAAGTGTGTGGCGGTCAGACGGCGAGTGAGGGGGTCACAGAGGCTACTTATGATGGGCATACAAGCTACATATGATGGGCAAAAAGGCTACATATGATGGGCACAGAGGCTACATATGATGGGCATACAGGCTACATATGATGGGCACACAGGCTACACATTATGGGCACACAAGCTACATATGATGAGCACACAGGCTACATATGATGGGCACTGGCTGCATATGATGGGCACAGAGGCTGCATATGATGGGCACAGGCGCTGCATATGATGGGCAGTGGCTGCACTTTATGGAGCACAGTGGCTGCAATTTATGGAGCACAGTGGCTGCATTTGATGGGCACAGTGGCTGCATTTTATTCGGCACAGTGGCTGCATTTTATGGGGCACAGTGGCTGTATTTGATGGGCACAGTGGTTGCATTTTATGGGGCACAGTGGCTGCCTTTTATGGGGCACAGTGGCTACATTTTATGGGGCACAGTGGCTGCATTTGATGGGCACAGTGGCTGCATTTGATGGGCACAGTGGCTGCATTTGGTGGGCACAGTGGCTGCATTTGATGGGCACAGTGGCTGCATTTGATGGGGCGCAGTGGCTGCATTTGATGGCACAGTGGCTGCATTTGATGGCACAGTGGCTGTATTTCATGGGCACAATGGCTGCATTTGATGGCACAGTGACTGAATTTGATGGGGCACAGTGGCTACATTTTATGGGGCACAGTGGCTGCATTTGATGGGCACAGTGGCTGCATTTGATGGGCACAGTGGCTGCATTTGATGGGCACAGTGGCTGCAATCGATGGCACAGTTGCTACATTTTATGAGGCACAGTGGCTGCATTTGATGGCACAGTGGCTGCATTTGATATCACAGTGGCTTCATTTTATGGGGCACAGTGGCTGCATTTGATGGGCACAGTGGCTGCATTTAATGGGCACAGTGGCTGCATTTGATGGCACAGTGGCTACATTTGATGGCACAGTGAGGCTGCAATTGATATTTTTTTTCAGAATTTTTCAGCTGCCACTGGGCTTGAATAGCAGCCAAGTAGAATGAAAAAGTAAAAATATTTTAAATTCAAATGTATCTAGGATTGTTTGGTAAGGGGGGTGGGGTAGCTACAAATTGTGGTATAGTTCTGAATCTTAATCCAAACCCAACTGAATTCAATGGGAGCCAAATCCTTAAAATCATTTCTGCTAATTTTCAAGATTAATAGGCAAGGGAATTCCAAACAAATGGCATGGGGGCATTGCCCTAGGAAACATGTTGCAGCGTAAACAAAAAAACAAAACATTAAAAATACTAAATTTCTTTAAATAACATATATGAAGTATGCCGGACCTTGCCTGGAAAACGGTGCACCTGTGCGATTTATACAACCGACTACAGAAAATCTGACATTCATAAAGAAAGAAAAATCCCTTTTTATTTGCTGATAAATGACTTCTCCCAGCTGCTTTATTCTGCTAGTAAACAAACAGTAAGGGATTCCCTTCATCTATAACAGACCTAGATAAGGGTCTGGTATACAGTAGATGTAATGAAGGACCCCACAAAAAAAAAAGGCTGGGGTTCCCTCTAAAAAAATATACCAAACCATTATCCTTGTTGAGTGTCTGGTATGAATGTCAAGGAAGACCCCATACTGGTTACAAACCAGCATGATCAGGAAGCAGTCAAATTTTAGCAGCAGTAAAAATAAGTTTAATAAATGGACCTCTGCTTGCTGCAGCAGAGGTTCGACCGGCAGGTAAACATTTAATATAGTTCAGCCATTCACTGAACAACGAACAGGCAAGTTTTGGAGTAAATTAATATTTGGGGAGAACCATAAGCATATCCCTCTTTATCACTAATAGCAGACCACCTGTACCTGATTTGAGAACACTTGATAATATAGATACATTTTGGGGCGTCCCATTCCCTCAAAACAGTTATGCTTGGTTAGAAAATCAAGGTGATATCTATTTTTTTATAATCCCACAAATAGAGAATAATTTGTTTTCGAATCTGACATCTAAAAAAAGGTTTAGGGAGGGGGATTGCTAATGTAATAAATATTTAAAATTTTTGGCAGAATAACACTTTAAATTATGCTATGGAGAAGATTTACTAAAACTGGAGCGTGGAAAATCTGGTACAACTCTGCATAGAAACCAATCAGCTTCCAGGTTTTACTGTCAAATTTTAATTGAAATTAGAAGCTGATTGGCTACTATGCACAGCTGCACCAGATTCTAAGTCTAAATGCTCCAATTTTTTTGTAAATCTCCCCCTATGGATCCTGCTGTAGACAGTTCAAGCGCAAATAGGATCTTAAGGTCAAGGGGAAGATTATCAAATTTTTTTATGGCTGAATGTGTACCTATACTGAAATCTAATGCCGCGTACACACGATCAGACATTCTGACAACAAAATCCTGGATTTTGTTCCAACGGATGTTGGCTCAAACTTGTCTTGCATACACACGGTCGCACAAATGTTGTTGGAAATTCCGAACATCAAGAACACGGTCACGTACAACATGTATGACGGCACTATAAAAGTTCAATACCAAGTGCGCTACCCTTTGAGCTCCTTCTGCTAATCTCGTGTTAGTAGAAGTTTGGTGAGAGACGAATCGCGCTTTTCAGTCCGTTACTGCTCTTCAGTTTGTGCTTGTGGGTTCGTATCTGTTTTTGAGATTTTGTGCATGTAGTCAGTTTGTATCTGGTTTTCAGTGCCTTCTTGTCTGCTCGTTTCTGATTTTTAGCTTGCTCTTCTCAGGCCTTTCTGTTTTTCAGTTTATCTGACCAGCCTACCGTTTTCTAGCCATGTTGCGGGTACGTACTCATTGTAGAGTTTGTGCTGTGCAGGGTCTTGGTATTGGGGTTCTTACTTTGACCCAAGACCAGTCCAAGAACAGGGCGGGGAGGAGTTCATGGACATCGAATTGGTTGTTCAAGCCTTATATGCCTTTGTTGCGGGAGATCCAGAATAATCCTGATGATTTCAGGAATTATCTCCGGATGATGGACCCTGTTTTTCACCATCTGTTGGCTTTGCTGTCCCCCTATATTACGAAGCAGGACACCTGCATGCAGCAAGCCTTCACTCCTGAACAGAGGCTAGTCGCCAAGTTGTGGTACTTGGCGACGGGAAGAATTCTGCAGGACATCAAGTTCTCGACAGGCATCTCCCCCAGGTTCTGGGGATCATTATTCCAGAGACCTGTTCTGCCATCATTCAGGTCCTGCCGAATTTCTATATTAAGGTAAGTTTTATCCTTTAACATCACACTCTATATATTTAATGTTTGCTAATGTATTGTATTTCTTTCATCATTCCAAATTACCATGATTGGAATATGCTGTGAATGTCCCCTTTGTCCTCATGCTCTGTCCTCAAGTTTTTAATGCTCCTTTTTTGTCCTTTGTGCATATTTGCCTCCACTAACCTCTCCAGCATGCTATTCTGGGCCCATACACACCTAGCCTAGTCACTTAACAATGTATTTTGTCAGTTCCATTGTACTGCTTTACCCTAAACACCCCCTAAAATGTGTACAAATGTTATTGTTGTCCTTAAATTCAGGCCAGAGGCTTTTTTTTTGGTGTCCCAAACTCATTTGGAACCCCCCCCACCCTAAAATATTTTCAATGGGTCATAAAAAAAATCTGATAAGTGGACCATATATTTTTGTCTTTAAATACTCCTTAAAATAAATGTTATACTGATGTTGGCCAAGAATGTTTGTGTCTAATCTGCTTGCAATGTTATGTGCAAAAGTACAATTTTTTTTTCTTGTTTGACTCTACAGTTTACTTCAGCGCCACAGGAATGGCAGACTGGGGCTTCCCAATTTTCCCAGCAGGGGGACTTTCCCAACTGCGGAGGGGCAATCGATTGGAAACACGTCCACATCGTCCCACCCCCCCAACTCGGGGTCATACTATTATAATTACAAGGCGTTTAATAGTATAGTGATGTTGGAGGTGGTGTCGGCGACATACAAGTTTTTGTATGTGGACATGGGGAAGAATGGCCAGATAATGGATGGTGGAGTCATCCCCCAGGCCGAGTTCTACAGACACCTCCAGAATGGTGGCTTGGGATTGCCACCTGCTGAAGATAACGTGGCAGGACTCCCGTTCATCTTCGTCGTTGATGACAGCATGGATAATAACCCAGTGCCAATGAGTGTGCACCCGGGGGGGGGGGTCACTTGGGGCATGTGAAAAATAACATATAATATGATCAGCATGCTCTGTGGTACATAACATGTATTATGTAAAATCACATAACATCACTTGAACTCAGGAAAGGGGGGGGGAGTGATGGGGGGAGCAGGAAGGCAACCAGTGCAGCTAGACTAATCGTAACTGGTGGATACAGATTAGTAGCAAAAAACAAACAAAAATTGTCCAGCGCTCTGGGTGTCACAATGACAATAGCAGCAGTCCAATATGAAACTTAATTAAAAAGTTTTAATAGATCCAGAATATAAAAAATCAGTGAATAGTAAGACAATTGTCAGAATTAATACCATGATAACAAAGCATTGTGCACTTGAATAAGAAATGTAAAAATATAAAACAGACAGAAAAGTCCAATCAGTAGCAGATAGCCTGAACCGAAGATCCAACCAACTGATCTAACCCCAGGCTGTGATTGAAAGGGGATGAAGGGGAGGAAAAATCCCAAAGCTTACAGTCTCTGGAGACTCACATACTCCCCACTGGCTGTGGGATACAGATGGGATGGACCACCAGATCCTGAAGGCAGCTTCGTGCATGTAACCTGAGAACAGGCAGTGATTCCACAGTGAGGAGGGAAGTCCGGTCGGAGCTCCGTGCCGAGGAGCGATGACGTCAGCCCAGCTGGAGGGGGAGGGCGTGGCTGCACGCAAGGGAGTCGCCGGAGAGACAGCTGATGGTGCTGGGCTGCTGACTAACCGGTCTGTTTCCCCACTGGGTGAAAACAGACTCAGTGGGAGATGGTGTCACTCAGGGAAGCCAGTATTAACATGGATAAAAACAGCCAAAAGTAGAATGATGTATAGAAGACTGCCATAGAGTCAGCTGGTGGTAATAAGCTGAAACCTCACATGTCTGTGCCTTCTCTGGAAAAGCCTCAATAAAAAGTGATGACACTCAGGGAATCCGATAGTAAGGGCATAAATATACAGCCAGGAGAGGAAGGATAGAGTCAGCCGTATGAATGGAAAGTCTTGCTGTGGGCAAATTAAAACTCCCAAAAATGGATGGATGGATGTTCATTGTGGCATGATTCTGAATGGGACCTCTGTCATAGGTTGCCTTGACGACATGTTTCGCGCATAAGCGCTTTTTCATAGTCAAGGAAAGAAGGCAACTTCCAAAGTTTAAATACAAGAATGTTAAATGGAAAAAAAGGGGGGAGGGGAGGAAAAAAAAAAAGGAGCAATGGAAGGAAAGGGGAAAGAGATTAAAATGCGGGCGGGAGTGATTGGCCCATTGCGAGAACAGGAGGGGGGGGGTTAGGGGGGAAGAGTGGGGGGGGCAAGAAGGATATGGTCTCCAGTTCAAAATCCCCGCTGCTCAATGGACTCGCAATGGAAAACATAAATAACACAATAAAACATACATGGGTATTTACATCAGTTACATGAAATAGAATATGGCCATTCTTTATACACCAGAGTTTACACAAAGCTACATGTCTCCAACTCCTCATTTAACCCTTTGGGGGCAAGTGAGTCAAACATGTATATCCAAAAAACCTCACGTTTGCAAAGCAGAGAAAATCTCTTGTTGCTGGTCAGTGTGCCTTTGGGAATGGTTTCAATCACATAAACTTCTAAACATCTATAGTCCTTATTATGAAAGCATAGAAAATGTGGAGGGACACTATGTTCATCGCTCCCCTTAGAAATGAGTCTATGATGGTCTCTCACCCTTGCCCGTAGGGCCCTGATGGTTCGACCAATGTAGAAAAGCCCACAGGGGCACCGCAAACATAAATTACGAAGTCTGTCGAGCAAGTAATAAATTGCCTGATCTCGTAAATTTTGCCTAGATTGGTCGTAATAGTTTTGGTGCCATGGGCAATAAATTGGCACGTGAGGCATCCACTTTTCTTACACTGAAAAATCCCCTTTCTCTCATTAAAATAAGACCTGATGTCAAGTGGAGATTTAGATGATTTATTGGTTATTTTACTGGGTGCTAATAGGTTCCTAATAGTACAAGCTTTGCGGAATGTCATGTGTGGAGCCTCAGGTAAAACCGGAGCTAGACGTTGATCCAATAACAGAATATTATAATGTTTCTTAATAATTCCGGATATAGACTTAAAATTCTCATTAAAAGTAGAAATAAATCTAACTGTCTGATTGGTTCCTACGTCTTCTTTCGGGGACTTATCCTTGGGAAGGGGGTTCATGTGGGACAAAAAGGCGTCATTAATAAGATCACATGGGTAGCCCTTCTCTTGGAATTTCCTTTTCATCGTATCCCCCTGTTCGACGTAATCCTCCATTCTGGAGCAATTGCGTCTTAATCTTTTGAATTGGCCACTTGGGATGTTACGCTTTCATGAAAGATGGTGGCAGCTTCTAAAATGAAGGTAAGAATTGCCACTGGTTGGTTTGACATGGTTTCTTGTAAAAATCCTATGTTGATCATGAGCCAATACCAGATCAAGGAATACGAGCTCATGAGGGTCTAGTACGTGAGTAAAGGACAACCCAAGAGGATTAGAATTACAATGGGTCACAAAGGAGGAGAATAGATCCGGGCCCCCGCTCCAGATGAGCACAATGTCATCGATGTACCACCCAAAAAAGACAATGTGCTCAGCAAAAGGGTTATTGGCCCAGATGTTGTACTCCTCCCAGTAGCCCATGGTGAGATTGGCATATACTGGAGCAAAATTGGCTCCCATAGCGGTCCCCTTGCGTTGCAAATAAAAGTGATCACAGAAACTAAAATAGTAGTGTTTGAGACAAAATTCTGTTGCCTGAACCAAAAATTGTGACTGCAGAGAATTAAAGTCTCCGCTTTTCATCAAAAAATGTTGTACAGCTCTCAAGCCTACCTCATGAGGTATAGAGGTATAAAGGGAAGACACATCAAGGGATGCCCACCAATAACCCTCTTCCCATTTGTAATTTTGTAGGGCTTTAATGACTTAGTTGGAATCCTTAATATATGACGGTAGTTGGCATACCAGAGGCTGTAGACAGAAATCAATGTAAATGGACAAACCATTGGTAAAACTATTGGTACTCGCCACTATAGGTCTACCGGGGGGGTCAACCAGTGATTTATGGACCTTCGGGAGATGGTAAAAATATGGAGTACTACACTCAGGTGGTAATAGAAATTGTCTCTCTTTGTTAGTGAGCACTCCATTATGCCACGCCTCCTATACCAAAGACCTTAGTTCCAGCTGAAAAGCTGGTAAAGGGTCAGACTGTAATTTCAAATACGTGTCTGTATCTGCTAACAGCCAACTTGCCTCTTTGATGTAATCAGTTCGGTTTTGTATCACTAAGCTACCTCCCTTATCTGCCTGCCTAATGGTGATGTTGGTATTGGCTATCAGATCTTTCAGGGCTAGGTTTTCGCATTTACTCAAATTGTGATCTTTCCGCATCTTGGAGCTGTCACAAAGTCGCAGAAAGTCTTTGTATACCGCTTGGTAGTAGGTTTCTATATAAGGACCTTTTGAGTTAGATGGAAAAAAGGTAGATTTGGGTCGGAAGGGGGTATGTGTCACTGGTGGGTCTAAGCCAGCAGTGGGAACATAACCTTCTATGTGGCCCTCGGCCCATAGGTCCTCCAAAGTTTGTAATGCCTCTTCATCAAGTTCCGTAGGGGGTGTACATTCCGGTAACTGAACTAGTGTAGGGCAGGTCTCCTTCATGCCTTTTTTGTGTATAGCTAGTGGGTTGGGGGCATAGTGGCGTTTTAACGTTAGGGAGCGTATAAATCGGTGTAAATCTTTGAAGAGACCAAATTTATTTGGGCCTATTGAGGGAGAAAAACCCAAGCCCTTTTGGAGTAAAGACTCTTCAGAGGGGGTCAGAACGTGTGAGGACAGATTATATATTTTTATTGTACTGTTCCCTGTATTGGTTCTGACCTCTCTTTCTTGTTTACTCTTCCTAGTGGTTCCTCCTCTACGTCCTCTTCGAGTTTTCTTTTTGTCTTTTGTTTTTCGTCGCTGATGAAGCGTTTGGGCAGGGTGAACACCTGATGCAAACATTCCCCATGAGGACCCTCACCCCAGACCAGAGGGTTTTTAACCACCAGATGGCCAGAGCCAGAAGAGTAGTGGGGAATGTTTTCGGGATAATGGCCAGCCGGTTCCACCGGTTCCACCGGAAAAGTGGCAGCCGGGAGGAGGCTGTGGAATGTGGCAGCCAGGAGGAGGCTGGGAAAAGTGGCAGCCAGGAGGTGGCCGGGCCCAGTAGCCTGACCGCATCCCAGGTCCGCTTTCCAACCAAAAGGCCCAGGAATGGGAGGAACATGGAGGAGGCAGCACTTGGGTTAATGCGGCCCTCAGAACCCCCCCAATCTTCAAGAGGCCTATGCCTGCATGGCAGCCTGCAAAATGCAGGAAATAGAGGGGGGCCAATGCCTCTTCTGAGGAATTGATCTATCGGGCCCTAAATAAGGGGTTGAGGGGCGAAGTCACAAGAAAAACCCACCTGTGTGAGTTGGACTATCCTCCTCCTCCACCTCCTGCCACAACTCCAACACCAGAGCCACAGCCTGGATGTAAGCATGGAAGGAAGAAAAGAGTGTGATGGCCTGGGTTCAGTCTGGTCTGACAAAAATCGCAAGCTGTTGTATGACCCCAGCCTGGGGACATATACGTCATCTGCTGCTGTTCCCGATCTCTTGCAGTCCTGGACCGGATTGTGCTCACTATTATATGGACTCCTCAGGCTACCAATTGTGCCTGTAAAATAGTTGATGATGTGTGTCCTGGGGTACAAAGGCTTCGCCAATTTCACCAGTTTATCCAGGGAGGGCGGTGGTACGAGCGCCAAAAGATTACATACAGGAAAAACTCATGTTTTCTCCGTGGCCTCTTTAATACAAAGTCCCGCCTCCTATGATGGACAGAACAGTCATCCAATGGCAGCGCAGGAGACGGGACTTGCTATTACAGAGGCTGCCGTGTAAACAGGAAATTCTCCTGTGTGTACGGCACTCGTCCCTCCTCCTCTCTTTCCCCCTCAAGGCAGCCAGCATGTATATCTTTTGTGGCCCGGTGCTGGGAGATTGTTGGGGCCACAAAAGAATTATATGTCCAAATAAACAGGCGGGCCATTCAAAACAGGAACGGCCCGCGGGCCGGACTTTGGCATGCCTGGTCTATTAGATTGCACAACTACTATAACAGGAAAATGGACATTAAATTATTACAATGGAAGCTGTTATCACAATGTTTAAAGTTAAAGCCCAATAAGTTTATCCCCTATGCAACTGAGAACAGGGGCCATGTGATCATGAAAGAGAAAATGAGAAAAAGGGTATTTAGAATAATTTTATATACATATATACATACATATATATATATATATATATATATATATATATATATATATATATATATATATATATATATATATATATTATTCTAAATAACTTTATTTTCTTTTTCTTTTTTGCATAAGTGATCACATGACCCCTGTTCTCAGCTGCATAAGGGGCTTGGAGAGGTGGGGGTGGAGACTGCAGGGGGGAATGTTAGCAGGAGGCAGAGAAACAAGAGTATATTGATCTTCCCAGTGAAGCACAAGTCTGACTTTTGGAGGACAGGCAGACCCTGTTCCCAGCTCAGCCAGAAATTTTATATTATAAATATTATTGGCATTAATAGGGTTTAAGCACGTGTTTTCCACGTGATATGTGAGATTATGTATCCCCATCATGGTTTAGCATACATTAATGTCCCATGACCAAAAGTGTGTAGAAATATCCTGAAAAGAGGGGAATCCCACATATATCCCATTGTCAATACAGTAGATATCATCATTGCAAGATACTCCTTTACTTGTGTGTTGGTGACATACATAAACTGTTTTTGTTCACTGCTAATCTTCTCCTTTTGCTTCATTCACAGAAAATAAAAATCTGCAACTGTGGAAATGTATACGTCAACAATTTTTTGATCACCTTGCCAAGAATTCTAGGTTTGTACATTTAGCCTTTTTATGTTGCTGATGTAGAATAGGGAGATAGCTATGACTACACTAATTCTTTTTTATATATATTGTGAACTAAGAATGTTGTTGGGAATGGTTTAGACATTGTTATAGAATACTAAAGCTGAAGTTTAGGTATGGCAAGTTTTACATAGCTACATTACATTGGTCCAACTTGGGCCAATATAAGTATGTATGGGCCATACCTGTAAGATCCATGTGGAAGCTGGAAATCACTGTTAGATTCTGGGTCCTATGTCAAACAGTTGCTGCTTAGGCCCCTTTAACACTGGGGCATCAGTGCCGCTATTTTTAGCGGTGCTTTACAGCTGTTTTTGCGCGGGCGAAAAAAGGCTAAAATGACCCGCAAAGCGCCGCTGCAGCAGGGCTTTGCCAGCAGTTCACCAGCGGTGCCTATTCAGTTCAATGGGCAGGAGCTGTGTATACACCGCACCTTCACCGCTCCAAAGATGCTGCTAGCAGGACTTTTTTTAGCGTCCTGCCAGAGCACCATTCCAGTGTGAAAGCTTTCGGGCTTTCTGAAGACTGAAGAGAGAAGGAGAGGCTCTTTACAGGCACTATACAGGCACTATTTTTAGCGCTGTAGTGCCTGTAAAGCGCCTCAGTGTGAAAGGGGTCTTAGTGAACACAGGAGGTCATCTGCTAGTCAATGGCACCCTTCAGAGATAATTTTGCATTTTCTCAATGAATACAAATGTTTTCTGATTAGACAAGGTGGAGATCTTGATATCAACACATTGTCTTTCCACCTTGCCCAATCAAAGAACACTTTACATTTATTGAGAAAAAGCACAGTGTTGCCTACATGGCACCTGTGCCAAGTAAGGGACTTCCGGTGTTCACAATTGCAGCAGGGCAGCCATTCGACACAATATCTTATTACTAGAGGCTGAGGGTGTCTCGACCAATCAGGTAATGTAAGCTAAAATATATTTCTTGTTCATACATCATGGGACACCGAGCCTTTGATAATTACAAAGTGGGTTAGATAGTCACCATCAGGTGATTGGACACTAGCAACCCTAATTACAATGAGAGTTCCTCCCCTATACAACCCCTCCCATATGGAGAGTACCTCAGTTTTTTCGCCAGTATCTAAGGTGATTGGTCACGTTGAAGATGTGCTAAGAAGAGAGCTCTGTTTGATGGTCTCTGCGGGGGCCTAGGAGCTATACAACCGGATCCATACCTCGGGCCAATAAATACGCTAAGATGGTTGGTACCCAGACCTCGTAAAAGAAGAAGCGAGGTTTTGCCTGTATTGTCTCTCTTTGAGGACTGGGTTCTGGGATCCAGCACTTTGGGGCACAAATTAAAAGTTGCACGAAAAGTTTTCTGGCAGAGTCTTCTACAGGTCCAGGGAAGAGGATCCTGTTAGTAGGAACCCAGAAGCCTGAAGGTTGGCACAACATTGCCCGCCGTGATGAGTGAAGGTTGGATCTGTCTGTTCCCAGCAGTTTCCTGCGACGGGGATAAGGTAAGTGAAGACAATCCTAGATATTTACCTTAAGGATTATCTTCGACGAGTAGTTTTCATGTCTTACCTGGTTTCCGCCACTACTCGGCATCAGGTTGTGCAGACTAAGCTAATGATTTTATTGTAAGACAAAGGCACAATAGTGATTGCATCTATACTAGTACCACTGCTTTTGCAGCTTAGGACTATGTCTCCCCGTAGGAGGGTTTCAGGGGCAGGTAAAAGAGGCACTAAGAAGTCACTGACTAGATCTAGGGGTTCTGGACATGCCTGCAGGATACCATCCCCCCCTGAAAGACTGGAGGCAGCCTCACAGGATGAGTCATTGCCCCTGACTCAGTATAATATTGCACCTGCACCTTGAGGGCCTTAGAGGAAGAAGAGAGCCTCTCCTCATCCCCTGAATCATCTGACTGCTCCTGATCCCCATCCCCGGATAGGGATACTTCATCATTATCAGATTGCTCATCCGATACGGAACCTAGAGCAGAGGCAGGGGATCTATCCCGTTTTCTGCAACTCTTTAAGGAAGTTGTGATTAAAGTAGCAATCCTTCCTTCTAAACCATCCAATGCAGCTTTCATAGTTTCTTCAGTGACATACACAGGGGCTGCAACATTGGGAGAGGCTGCCTTGGTTGACCTCCAGGCAGTGGCGATGGCCTCCCCAGTCCAATACTAGGGGAAAGGTCCAAGGCTTGGCCCAAGGGCAGAAAAAGTCTTGGGGTCCTAGATCTGTTAAGCAGAACCCCAAAGCCTCCTTTTAAAGAGCCGCCCCGCTCGACCGAGTGGGGGGAAGGTTGCTGCGGTTTGCAGACGCCAGGCAGGAAGAGGTTCAGGACAAATGGGTAACCTCCGCGGAGTCTCTGGGCTACAAGCTGGAGTTTCGGGACCTTCCGCCATCCCGCTTTCTAAGGTCAAGAGTCTCCAAAGATCCAGAAAAAAGGAGGCCCTTGCTTCTGGCCTTAGAACACCTGTTATCCCAAGGGGTGATTATAGAAGTAGCCCCAGAAAAGCAAGGCTCTGGGTTCTACTCAAACCGTTTTACGGTTCCAAAACGGGGATGCCAGACCTATTCTAGATCTAAAAGACCTGAATCAGTTCCTAAACATTCGTTCTTTCCACATGGAGTCAATCCACTCAGTGGTTTCCACCCTTCAGGGAGAAGAATTTCTGGCATCGATAGACATCAAAGATGCATATTTACATGTGCCAATTTTCCCTGCTCACCAAAGGTTTCTAAGGTTTTCAGTGGAGCAGCACCACTTCCAGTTTGTGGCCCTACCTTTCGGTCTTGCTACCGCACCTCGGCTGTTTGCGAAGGTTCTAGCCCCACCCCTGGCAAAGCTAAGGGCTTGAGGCATAGCAGTAACGGCTTATCTGGGCGATTTGCTACTCGTAGAACAGTCCGTAGCACGCTTAGACCGCAATGTGCTCAGCACAGTGAAATATTTAGAGTACCTAGGCTGGGTCCTCAATCTTGAAAAATCCTCCTTACAGCCCCTAAAAAGGCTGGAATATTTGAGCATGGTCATAGACACAGTCCAAAGCAGAGTATTCTTAAGTCAAAAGCCAAAGCCATAAAGGATTTGGTCCGAGTAGTCAAAACAAGGAAAAATCCTTCCATTCAACTATGTATGAGGTTATTAGGGAAAATGGTAACCTCATTCGAGGCTGTTCCTTACGTTCAGTTTCACTCAAGACCTTTACAGAACAGCATCCTATCTGCCTGGAACAAGAGAGTTCAAGCCTTGAATCTTGCAATGTGCCTGTCACCATGGGTACGCTAGAGCCTCAATTGGTGGTTACTAACCGAGAATCTACTGAAAGGAAATTCTTTGTTCCAGTTACTTGGAAGGTCGTAACCACAGATGCCAGCCTTGTAGGCTGGGGAGCAGTTCTGGAAGAAACCTCGTCCCAGGGAAGATGGTCCAGAGCTGAAGGGCTCTTGCCCATCAACATTCTGGAGATTCAGGCAATTTGTCTGGCCTTCAGTGCCTGGACTTACAGGTTGCAAGGCTGTCCTGTCCGGATACAGTCAGACAAAGCTACAGCGGTGGCCTAAATCAATCACCAAGGGGGCACAAGGAGTCTGGATTTCCAGAAGGAGGTGAATCACATTTTTGCCTGGGCAGAAAGGCATGTTCCCTGCCTGTCTGCGATCTTCATTCCAGAGGTAGAAAATTGGCAGGCGGATTTCCTGAGCCGCCAGGTTCAACAAGAAACTGGACAACATTTTGTCAAGAGCAAGGGATCTGCTGGCCCAAGGGTCAGATACCTCACCGATTCTGTGGGATCAGTACTTTCTGATCTATGCATTCCCTCCAGTTCCACTTCTCCCGCGATTCCTTCAAGGGTCAAAAGGGAAGGGAAGTCGGTAATTCTGGTGGCCCCGGCTTGGCCCAGGCAATTTTGGTATGCAGAGATCATAAAGATGGCAGAGGGAAGACCTTGGCTTCTTCCGCTATGCCCAGATCTACTCTCACAGGGTTCAATATTCCATTCTGCCTTACGAACTCTGAATTTGATGGTTTGGCTGTTGAGACTGACATCCTGAAGAGCCGTGGGCTCTTGGGTCCAGTCCTATCCACTCTGGTTAATGTTAGGAAGCCGGCCTCCAGGCTCATCTATTACAGAATCTGGAAGGCATATGTTTCCTGGTGTGAATCCAGGGGGTGGCATCCTAGAAGGTATGCCATTAGCAGGATTCTTGCCTTTCTTCAATTAGGCGTAGAAATGAGGCTGGCCTTGAGAACTATCAAGGGCCAGATCTCGGCCTTGTTGGTTTTTTTTCAAAGACCGCTTGCCTCTCATTCCTTGATCCAAGCCTTTGTTCAAGGGGCACCACGCTTGAATCCGCCAGTTAAGCCTCCGTTGTGCCTATGGGATTTAAATTTGGTTTTGTCTGTTTTACAGAAACAACCTTTTGAACCATTGCACCATGCTCCTTTGGTTCTTTTGACAAAGAAATTGTTTTTCTTGTAGCCATATCCTCAGCTAGGAGGGTATCGGAATTAGCAGCTCTTTCATGTAAGGAGCCATATTTGATTTTTCACGAAGACAGGGTGCTGTTGCCTCTTCACCTGACCTCTTTGCCTAAAGTGGTTTCAGGATTCCATCTGAATCAAGATGTGGTCCTACCGTCCTTTTTTTCCAGATCCGCAGTCTGTGGAGGAGAAGTTGTTACACTCTTTAGATGTTGTAAGAGCAGTCAAAGTCTATCTGCAGGCAACGCCTCAGATACGAAAGACTGATTGTCTATTTATACTGCCAGAAGGCCCCAAAAAGGGCCAGGCAGCGTCGAAGTCCACTATCTCTACATGGATTTGACAGGTTATTATTCAGGCTTATGGTTTGAAGAAGAAAATTCCTCCTTTTCAGGTTAAAGCGCACTCAACTAGAGCAGTTAGTACTTGAAGGCCAGTGCATCAACAGGCCTCCGTGGCTCAGATCTGCAAGGCTGCAACTTGGTCTTCACTCCATACATTCACTAGATTCTATCAGGTGGATGTAAGAGGGCATGAGGATACCGCCTTCGGGCGCAGTGTGCTGCAGGCAGCAGTATAGGTCCTCACGTCCGATGGCAGTCTGTGTTTCTGATCTGTGTCTCCCTGCCCTCAAATTTGGGCATTGCTCTGGGACATCCCACTTAGTAATTATCAAAGGCTCTGTTTCCCATGATGTATGAACAAGAAAATAGGATTTTTAAAACAGCTTACCTGCAAAATCCTTTTCTTGGGAGTACATCACGGGACACAGAGCTCCCGCCCTTCTTCGGGATTATACGTTGGGATGGTTATTGCTTTACTACAAAACTGAGGTACTTTCCATATGGGAGGGGTTATATAGGGGAGGAACTCGCCTTATAATTCGGGTTGCCAGTGTCCAATCACTTGATGGTGACTATCTAACCCACTTAGTAATTATCAAAGGCTCTGTGTCCCGTGATGTACTCCCAATAAAAGGATTTTTATAGGTAAGCTGTTTTAAAAACCCAGATTTTTTTTCCATTGACTATCTGCATTGGATTTAATATTTTCAGCATGTCTGTCTGTCATATATGCCAATCGCAGTTTCTGAAACAACAGTATGGGCATATCCAAAACCATACATATCACCTAGAATTTTAATGTCCCTGTCTGTACGCATATGTGCCATTGTTAGCTAAGGCTGCTTTCACACTGGGGCATCGGTGGTAAAGCGCCGCTTTTTAGCGAAGCTTTACCATAGTTTTTGCTGAGGTTTTCGGACACTAGCGGGGCTCTTTTAACCCCCGCTAGCGGCTGAAAAAGGGTTAAAACCACCCGCAAAGCACCGCTGCAGCGGTTCGGCAGTGCTGCCCATTCATTTCAATGGGCAGGGGCGGTTTAGGAGCGGTGTATAAGATTCTGCTTGCAGGAGTTTTTTTAACGTCCTGCCAGCGCATCGCCTCAGTGTGAAAGCACTCGGGGCTCTCACACAGACTGCAGGGGAGCCGTTTCTCAGGCGCTTTACAGGCGCTATTTTTAGCCTAAAACCACCTGAAAAACGCCTCCGTGTGAAAGGTAAATTGTAGTAAATTGTGGCTTGTCTGTTTATGGATAGCTTTACATGAACATTTTACAGGTATGATTAGTATTTGCTTGCCTTTCAGCTTGATGACAAGTGATTTCATCAACTAGTTGTTTAAAACATATACCTAAAGGCAAATACTTGTTTTAGTTTCTGACAGACTAAAGAGAGAACAGATCACCTGACAGGTTATTTTGTTGCTGTCCGTGTCTCCTTTAGGGAGATTCACCCTCTCTATTTATCCTGTTCAATGTTATCACTGACCGTGAAATGTAAAAAAAATCCCAAATATTGGGTTGTCCCCAGAACTGTAACAGAGGGGAAACTTCCAATGATGACCTTGGGGACAACCAGGGATTCCCTCACTTTGATGGGATTTCCTTTTATTTCCTGTTTGGCTATGGGACAAGAAGTGAAGGGCGATCTCCCCAATGGGACACAAATGGTTAAAAAAAACCTAATATGGGTTATAACCTGCCTTTACTGTATCAAAAATAGAAAAAAAAGCATGCTTTTAGTTCCACTGTAATGGTAAAAAGTATATTTTCTGCAAAAGCAAAAAATTTAGTGTGAGATGAAATGTTGAAAGACTATATAAGATCCATTTTATTCAAATTGATTGTCTTTGCCAGGAAAAATCACCATTTATAGATATGCAGCACATTATATCTACGTCGTGACACCATTTGGTCTTACTGTGGAGGTCCTGCTGAAGCCAGTATTTCAGCTTTCTATCTCTGTGACATCTTTATTTCAGAACAAAACTACAGGTAATTACTATCATACGGCATTAAAATACAGTATTTTGTAAGACCAACCTAGAAATGTGATGGTTTTTGTACCAAAATAAATCACCAGCCAGATTTCAGCTGTCATGTTAAGGAGCCTCATGATAGCTAAACATTCAATTTTATAACTTTTATACGCATATATTCTAAGAAGCTACATAACTACATACGAAATAGTGAAATACAAAGTGGTTTCTGATGAGACATCATCTAAAAACAGAAAAACCCCTCAACTACAGCGAAGAGATTTCGCATATTATAATGCCCTAAAGCAGTGGTCATCAACCCTGTCCTCAGGGCCCACTAACAAGCCAGGTTTATTGTATTACCTTGGGAAGATGCAGACTAGAATACTGCAATCACTGAGTGCCAAATTATATCACCTGGGATGTATTTCAGTTATCTTGCAAACCTGGCCTGTTAGTGGGCCCTGAGGACAGGGTCCATGACCATGCCTTAAAGCTTAAGAGATTCTGTTACCTGGCTCTTTGTGAGGCAGCCATCCAGTGGATGTCTGCCGATCAGTCACATGTTGTCTTCTTGTTGGTCACTTATCTGCTGAGTGGTAGTTCATTGCTTGTTAATTGGATTCCTCTGGGCATTCATCTGTAAGTAGGCTGCCCATTGGCTGGTTGTCTAAGAATAAGCTATCTGGGGATCACTTTCTTGTTGGGTAGCTATCCATCAGTTTGCAGGCTGTGTATTTTGTGCGTTTAGGATATCCAACTTGATGCCTTGCCTGTGGCTTTCTTGGGTTCTATGATCCTTTTTTGGCTGTACTTGCCTGTTCAATGTTACATACTGTATATGTGCATCCTGCTTATAACTCTGGGTGTGCCTTGAGCACAAGTTCCTAGGAGCATGCAGTCACTTGCTGATACTCACTCATGAGAGTATACATCTGTACATGATAAGTGCCACCCCCGAAGAAGCCACTTGGTGATTTTGGGTTCTCTGATCTCTTCCTCAACTCCAAGAATGGCCTCAGCCCCTCTGCCACATCTGGGTAGCTAAAATCCCTGCAAACACTTTTTAACCGCTTGCCAACCGCCCGCTGTTATTTGACAGCGGCAGAATGGCTCCCCTGCGCAAATCGCCGTAGCTGTACGGCGGGCACTTTAAGGGGTATAGAGGGCACCCACGTATGCCTGCCATGGTAGTGAGGAGCCGATGGACATGCCCGGTGGCCGCAATGTCTGCCAGGCACCCGCGATCGCTCCTAAACACACAAATCCACGTTCTAGCAGGGGAGAGGAGACCGATCATGTGTTCCTAGTATATGGGAACACCAATCGGTCTCCTCACCCAGGCATCCCATCAGCCCTACAGTTAGAACACACTGAGGGAACACATTTAACCCCTTGATCGCCCTCTAGTGTTAACCCCTTTCCTACCAGTGACATTATACAGTAATCAGGGGCTATTTTTTGCTCTGATCGCTGTATAAATGTCAGTGGTTCTAAAATAGTGTCAAAAGTGTCTGGTCTGGCCGTCGCAGTCCTGATAAAAATCGCAGATCGCCGCAATTTCTAGTAAAAAAAAAAAATTATAAAAATGCCATAAATCTATCCCCTATTTTGTAGACGCTATAACTTTTGCCCAAACCAATCAAAATACACTTAGTGCGATTTTTTTTTTTCTTTACCAAAAATATGTAGAAGAATATATATCGGCCTAAACTGAGGAAGATTTTTTTTTTAATTTGGGGCTATTTATTACAGCAAAAAGTAAAAAATATTACGTTTTTTTTTCAAAATTGACGCTTTTTTTTTATAGCGCCAAAAATAAAAACCGCAGAGGTGATTAAATACCACCAAAAGAAAGCTCTATTTGTGGGGAAAAAAGGACGTCAATTTTGTTTGGGTACAGCGTTGCACAACCGTGCAATTGTCAGTTAAAACGACGCAGCGCCGTATCGCAAAAAATGGCCCGGTCAGGAAGGGGGGTAAATCCTTCTGGGGCTGAAGTGGTTAAGGACACAAGTAGAAAATACTGTTAGCCTGTTTGTGGATTGTTACCAGAAACAGACAGACACACCAGTAGTGATAAACAAGTTGAAAATATTATCACGGTTAAAAATATTTGGATACTTACAACACTGTTAAACCTTACTGCAGAGTATCAATACAATAGAAGTGGCAACCGTCAATATTTAGCAACTGTAAGTATATAAAAAAAAAACAGTAATCTATATACCCATAACATGGGTGCTGAGAGGGAGGAGAGAAGGTTTGTCAATTTCTCAGCTCCTAATGGGCCGTGAACACTGTTGAAATGTAAACAACCAAAATGGATTAAACAGGTACAGTGAACCGAGTTCTGTAGTGTTACAGGTCCTGGGCTGAAGAGTACAAGTGTCTTCTGCTAGCAAATGTTGGAGCCCTTTGTAAAGAAGGTAGGTTCAATCAAGCAAACTTGAGACAGTAACCTTCTAGGATATTCCGTTAGGTAGTGTTTTGTAAGAACAGATTGGCTAAAGGTGGCAGCTCCAAACAAGCATCCTCTGACACTAGAAAGGGGAATAGGTGCCTCTATGCAGTGTCTGTACTGTGTTAGGAAGGATGTTTGGGTTTTCACTCGCTCACCAATCCTTTGTGCGATGACACAATGGAGATTCCAAATGCTGATTCAGGCTTCTGGCAATGTTGTAAGGCACCGGATCACCTCCTGTTGGCCGATCAGGATGGCTGGTAGCTAAACTGGCAAGGTGACTGGACAGCGGCTGACTGGACACCTGGATGGGTATTGTTATCTCTGAAGAGGTGTGGATCTTCTCCACTGGGCTAGGTGGCGCTGAGTTGCTGAGCAGGGTCTCTGGGCTGAATGGTGGTGTACCATGTGGGTGTCACTGTTCCTTGCTCTTTTCTCCTCAATCTCTTGGCAGAAGTCTTCGGAAAAAAGGTCTCTCTCTCTCAGGTGGCGTTCCATCACACACTCTCTCATGTCAGTGTGGCTCTCTCTCAGGTGGAGGTCAAACTGTCACACCACCCTGTGTGCTCTGTGTCTCTCAGTTTTTTGGAAGGACAAGTCAGCATCTCCCTATCTCCATCTTGTGGTCAAAAGGAGAAATTGCATTACAACATGCCTGCTAAACACGATTGTTCACTACTGTGGCTCTTTTTTTGGCCAGTTACAATTTAAAGGGAGATGTAGATCACAGAGACTGGTTGCCATCTATAACATTAATTTCCCTTTCACTGTGGATAATTCAGTGACTCAGTGATTGTTTCTTGGTTTCTGTTGCCAGCTTTTCCTAAGTCCTGTTTGCCCTATTCTTGCCTTGTCTTTATTTGTTTCTTTGCCTTGTTTCTGTCTCAGAAAGCTCTCAAAGGGTCTTGGAGAACTAGCCATTCTCCTGTGTCCCCAGTAGAACTTATTCAGGTCTAAGGGAAGAGTGTTCTTCTTTTACTGTACCAGCGTTTTGGAGTAAGCCATGCCCTAACCCCCCTCCAGTTTAAAATTCTTCAAGCAATACATTTAAAATGACATCCCCAGGACTGAGTTATTGGAGCTGGAATGCATTGACTGGTACTTGCGGAGATGGGCAGCCTCTGTACTATTAGGGAACAACCAGCTATTACCAGCGGCCCTCTCGGGGATGGTGCTACACAGAGCTATAGGTATGACTTGGTAGGGAATGTATCAGACCTCTGCAGACAGACCGCTGCTTCCACACAAAGAGCAAGGGCCTCACTCTGCAGCTCTTGCAATGGAACAGTTTTTTCTATTCAGGCTGTGGATACTTTAAAAATAAAAGAAACTATGACATTAACACCATTTGTTTTGATGCATCTGGAATTTATTTACTTGTATTTACCAGATTTAAACAAACTTAGTTGGGCTTTCCCTGGCTACAAACACTTTGTAATTCCCAGTCAGTGCATGGTTGTTTTTTTAGCCTGTTGTGGGTAGCAAAATGTATTATGCTCAAGCACATTTTTTTCTAAGGTGGTGCCTATTGGTAATTTCCTTAATTCTTAGATAGTTTTCTGTACCCACAGGTAGTCCCTCGTTGTCCAAAGGACCCTAATTAAGCTTCCCAAAGTGAGAGTCTCTGCTAGCTACAGTGGCTAGTGCATTGGACTTTAGCATTATGGTAGCAGAGTCTAGTAGACAAGATCAGTGCTGTGTCACCAGAGGTCTGAGATCTTTCATATAGTATAACCCATCTGTAGGCATACAGTAAAATATATAGGGATCAACAAAGGTACTGCGACATGGACTGTTTCAAATTTGACCACTTTTATGGCCAACAAGTTAAAATTGTCATACTTTGCAAATACTAGTAACTCACTGCAAGATCAATTTTTTTGTATATCTTACTTTTTAAGTATTTACCACTTTTCTTTTCCAATGTTTTTATTGAAATCAAATTTTAACAGATAACAAGGTTCACATTGATACAGGTTTTGTGTCAACAGTAATATTACAATAGTGAATCTCAAATTAGCGTGAATGGCTCATTATGTAACTGTGCTAAGGCACCTGAGACGCCTAACACACTAGAAGATATTACAGTGAAATTCCCTGAAGAGGGACTGTCATGTGATGTAGTTCAATTTCCCAACTTGGAGTTATAACAGAAAACTTAGGTATTAAGTATACTCTAGGAATAATATACTGTAGAGCCCGATGTCATGCGTATGGTAACCCCACTGTGGGGACAAAGTAAAAGTTTGTATGAAGAAAGAAAAGAAAAGGAAAGGGGGAAAGAAAGAAGAGGAAGAAAAGAAAAGGAGAAGTAGAGTGTGCAAACGATCTCCACGCTCCAGGCCGCTGACCCCCCCCGCCCCTCACGGTGACTGGAGATACTTAATCCAAGGGTTCCAAACCCTTTCAAATCTATCTTGTTGGTCGCGAAGAATACTAGTTAATTTTTCATTTATCATGATCCAAGAAATTTTGTTTTTAACTAATGCCAAATTTATCAGGGGGGTTTTCCATGCTCGCGCTATGGTTATCTTAGCTGCTAGGAGGATAAAAAAGATAAGGGATCTGAGGTGCCTGGGTAGTTCGCTCGACAGATCAGAAAATAAGGCCGTCTTAACATTTTTAGGTATGTTCACTCCAGTCACCGAATAAACCAAGTTAAAAATTCTTATCCAAAATCTGTTGACCTTCGGACATGTCCACCAGGTGTGGAGCGTATTTACCACTTTTAATTTGTTTTCAGGTCTTTGTGGAAACTTTAACGGAATTGAAAACGATGACTTCAGGACATTGAGTGGTGTGGTGGAGACAACTGTTTCTAGTTTTGCCAACTCTTTTAAAGATGAAGCTTCATGCCCCGATGTGCCTTTCATACATGATAGCCCATGTTCCAAGAACACAGATAAAGGTAAACCTTTCATTCATAACAATGGAGATTATAAAAAAAATGAGTAAAACAGCAGTAGAGCAGATGCTGCACCACAATTTGTTTTCGTCAGGAGCCTACTTTACCACTGTTGCTCCTTAGGCTTTATTCGTGTATGGATCTTAATCCCATGTGAGGTAGGGTGACCACATTTCCAAACTGCCATTCAGGGACACCCCCCCGCACCCCCCAAAAAAATCAACGGGCAGCGCTGCTATGCCGCCAGCAAAATGCCCCTGCGGCGGCATTTTGCAGGCGGATTTAACCCCTTTTCGGCCACCAGTGGGGAGTTAAAAAATAGCGCCGCTTTACCGCTGACGCCCGGGGCGGCACAGTGCGAAAGGGGTTTAATACCAAGGTGGTCACCCTATTTGGAATAAGATAGCCAGACTTTACGCCACACAGAAATACATATGTGAAAAAAAAAAAAAAAAAAAGGAAATTTTATTGTTACGAACATGCAGTATCAGATTCTAGAAGGAACATTGTTAAAAGCAACACATGATTCAGCGGGAGTAGTCGGCCCCTGGACTGGCACTGGGCACAGACTGCCGTGGTGGATCCTGGCTTACCAGCAGTGCCAGTGGGATGGACAGGGGGACAGTGAGATGGACAGGGGGACCGTGGGATGGACACGGGGACCGTGGGATGGACAGGGGCACCGTGGGATGGACAAGGGGACCGTGGGATGGACAGGGGGACCTTGGGATGGACAGGGGCACTGTGGGATGGACAGGGGGACAGTGAGATGGACAGAGGGACAGTAATGGACTGTACATACCTCTCTCCTGCTGTTCCGTTCTGTAAGCTATGGGTTGCACTTGTTTCCTGCACACTGGCTGCTCCTTCTTCTGGGCTCCTGCAAGAGCGCTGCATTGACAGGGGCAACAGGGTTAGGTTGGCCGCTGTTTGCTCTGCATGCAGAGAGAGGGACTGAGGGAGCCGGAAATTAGGGGTGGAGCTGAGGTGGACTGAGGAGCGTGGTGGACTCTGAGGCGTGCTGCTCAGCGCAGGGCAGCACTGGGTAAGCCTCGCTCAGCCGACGTCACTGGTTGCTAGATGTGAGGCGGGGTGGCCCTAGCAACCAGTTAGTTCGGCTGAGCAATGCAATGTTTATCAGGGTGGCGGACTGGCGTTATGTTTTTTTTTTTCATTCCGGGACACTGTATTGTCCCGGAATGAAGGTGCCCGGGACCAGGGACACAAATATGTATTAAGGGACAATCCCGGGCAATCCGGGACACGTGGGCACCCTAATGTGAGGGCTGTGCCTTCCCATGCAGGCAGTCCCATTTCTGTCAATTGGGACACTGCTGCACGGACACAGCTGTTGCTCCCAATGTGACATCTGTGAGTTTGTGGGGGGCTTTAGATATACTTTAATTTGACTAAAATATTAATAACCTGGCAGTAAGTTAATGGTTACAGAGATTATTGATGTGATATGGTACTGTTTTGCAGGAGACTACGCCAGTCATTGGTGCTTTCATTTAGTAAACAAAACTGGTGTGTTTGCTTTTTGTCATGATGTGCTGGATCCCAAACCCTACTTTGAGGTAATAAAAAAGTCAAAGTGACTAGAAATTTGATCATTGTGTTGAAAACAGTTGATCCAAACTGCCCTGGGTTGGGTTGGAGAAAAAATTCAAACCTGAACCCCATTAAACTCAATAAAAAACAAATCTTTCAAACTAAAAATATCTATTTTCTGGGATCATAAGTAAGGGGTTATCAGAAAAATAAAATCCAATATAATTTCATCTTTGCATACATGTGTGGCCTGTGCAGATAAAGACTCCAAAATCAGCTCTAAACAAAAATGCCAGGAACTGTACAGCTCTCCATTTGAATGTCCAACAAGGGCTTGAAAACTTTCATAAAATAAAATAAAAACAAGGGAAGCGCAGCCTAACACAATAAAACCTTTTATTTGACTGACATAACCACACAACATAAAATGCATTCACATGATTGTATAACAGAAAAGCCTAGGAGTATGTAAATAGCCTGGTCATGAAGACCTGTTCTCTTTTCTCAAATGTGCTTAAAATGTTCTCCTTTTTCAAACATGCTCAAAATGTTCTCCTTTCTCAAACGCACGCTTGAGAAAGAAGAATGTGTCTCTTATACGAGTCACGTGACCAGGCTGTTCTGGGGTTATGTCAGCCAAATAAAAGGCTTTATTGCGCTAGGTTGTGTTGTGCTTCTATTATTTTTCATTTGTCAGAAAAATAGCATGGGGGAGGGTTAGGGCACTGCCCTGGGAAACCTGCCAGTGCAAAAAAAATGTTTCATTCCATTCCCCAGGAGCAGTTAATTTTTAAGCACTTACATTAACAAAGGAAAAAGGAGTTTTAAACTGACATTTCCTCCCTGGCTACTTTAAAAAAAACAAAAAAAAAACAGCACACAGATCTGAAAGGTCCCCCAAAATACATTGCAGGCCCCTAAGTGCTAGAAGTTTAATTTGCCTGCAGTGTTAATTGTATCACATTTGAGTCCCCTCAAAACGCATACCCAATCCTTTTGAGTCTGGTATGGATTTTAGGGTGTGCTCATGCAAATAAAATTTGTGAGGTTCTCCTAAAAACCATACTAGACCTTTAATCCAAACACACAATCTGACTGGCCAGAAAAAGAGGAAAAGGATGAGCTTGTTCCCCTTTCTGAACCATACCTTTGCACTTGTCCTCAGTGTGGGAAGGGGTAGCCATTATGAGGATAAGGGTCTCTTCCTTCCTCCCTCCCAACCCTGGTCAGTGGTTGTGAAGGTTTGAAGACCTTTTTAACAATAAGGGGGCCCCAGATACTGCCCCCCTCCTATGTAAATGAGTATGGGGTACGAACTACCCCTACTCACCCACAAAAAATGTCCCTTAAATTACCATGCCTGCCACTCGTTGAACAAGAAAAGACAACCCAGCACACACAATAGATCCCAACATTACTCATAGCCAAATAACACCTCATCAGCTATATTAAGGAAGGGGCTCGGATAGTGGTGACATCATTGACCAAATATAGCCAGTGGCCATATTTGGGCAGTGATGTCACCACTATACCTGTGCCTTTGTTACATGATAGGGGTTCCCGGAGAAATCAGCAGTTGCTAAGGAAGCAATGGGTGCTGCTTCTATACATGATGATCAGCTCTCACCAAACAGGGAGCTGAAGAAGCAAAAGTTTGGGCATTTGTCCTAAACAGCCAAAGTTTAGCTCACACCTAGGTTCATCCCAAATCATCAATTAACAGTTTTATGTGTGTTTATTTTTATCAACTAAAGCAAACTGCAGTATAACTATTCAGTGATTTTGAAAATTGTTCAACCATCCTTGCCATACCTATAGGATTGCTGGGGAAGTGGAGAATCACTGTAGTAGTCACTTCTACTACAGTGATCCTGCTGTCTTCCGGGTCCCATGCCAAATGGCTGCCCTGCTTTATAGTAACCAAACCTTGTGGCTTTAAATTTCTGGTGCTGCATTGATTTATTTGCAAGGTACATGAATCTGATGCCTGCACTGACATTTGTCTTGTAGAGGAGGGAGGGAATTCTAAAGTATCTATTAGTAGTTTTTTCATTATTTCTTACATCGACTTTCTGTCTCTCTAAGCGCTGCAGGTATGATGTCTGTAAATTGGAAAGCAGTGAGCAGGTAATGTGTGCATGGCTTGGGGATTATGCCAGTGATTGCAGAAGCCTCAATGTGTTGTTACCAAATTGGAGAGACAATATATGCGGTAAGAACATTTATGATGCATTCTTTATTAATCCTTTTACCTGTGCTGGACTAGGGTAAACAAACCACACTTCCAAATCACATTAACAAGTTTTACTGTGGAATTGAAAGTAATTGTAAAGATTTTTTTAACAAACATAAACATGTACAGTCAGCCCCGATCCTCCTCTTCCTATACCGCTTCCCATAGTGGCACACATGTGGGCTCAACCTTGAGCTGGGCTGTGCGCGCTTATTGACATGCACAGTGTGTATTTACTATGCTTCATTTTGTGAATGAGTAGGGTGCCTCTGTGCAGAGCGTTTTCTTTTCATTCATCTGCAGTTCAGCTGAGCATGCAGAGAAAGGGATTGAGAAATCTGTGTCCTCAATCCTCTCTGAGATATCGGGGTCTTTCTAGAAGCCTGAAACTTCACCAAAGCCTCCCTAACAGGGCTGTTAAAGAAATTGTAAAAAATGTAATTTTTAGAAATGATAATAATAATAAAAAAACCAACAAAAACAGAATTACAGGTTATAAAGACAAATTATTTGCCTTAATGCATTCTCTGCATTAAGGTAAAAAAATGTCCCACTACCTATACCTGTTACTTCCTCAAATCCAGTGTGGAGGGAGCAGGGGTCAGGGTCGAGCCATGCTGTGTGTGCCTTTTGGATGCACACAGCTCGGTATGGGAGCGAGCCCACATCTGAACCCCTGAACCCACACCTGTGCCCCCATAGCTAGTGCACACTCAATAGGGGAGGAGAAGACAGTACAGGTGGGGACTGCAGAAGAGGAGGTAAGGGGACACTGACCATTGCAACACCATTGCATAGAGCAGGAAAGTATAACATTTTCTTTTTTATTCTAGAGAAAATAAATGGAGCCACTTTAAGGGCTCATTCATACGTGTTTGGAACTCTCTTCAGAGAGCATTTGACAAGCTGTGAGAAGGCATTGTATTGTTTCCTCACCACCTGCTTTAACCCCTTCAACCCCACACATGTTGCAACCACAGTTAAGGGGTGCTTCCAGACTAGTGCCATTTACTTGAATGGGTCGCATTCAACATTGTGTATAGTTTCTGCTGCAGGCCGCAAAGCATCCTGGTCATGGCCTGTGTACACCCCCGGCAGCTGCCTCTGCAGCTAAAGGAGTCAGCAGTTAAGCGTCGGTAAAAGCACAGCTCAACCTCATGTGTGGCCCTAAGGGCCTGTTTTATCTTTTACATTTATGCATTTTGTAAGTTATGATTTGTTTGTATCCATTAATAATGATTTTAGTGTATTTTTTAATATTTTGTAAAAATATTGTTTTGATATTAGTACGGGGGCCCATGATTCCTAACAACAGCCCTGAGTGTGGTTGGAAACTAGAGACATACTTCAGGAGACAACCAAAGACTGGATACTTGATACACGAGACTGCCAGACATCCCCCGTAGAAATGTATGCTCCTAATGCCAATAGAAACTGCTGGGGCTCCAGGAACCCATAAAAAATGCCAAAGGTGTTTCATAAATTCCAACTGACCTCTGAACCACAGGCTGAGTATCAAGGTTCTAGAGGCTACATTATTAGACTTAGCTGCAGCATGAAACCCAGCTCCAGAAAACATTTTTTTAGTATTAAATAAAGTGAGGAAACGTTAGAACTTTTGTCAGGATTTCTTTGCAGCATGTCATTGCATTGGGTGGATTTGCCCTGATTTCCAATGCAGCAAAATGCCCTAATTTCCAGATGACACCAGGGCAAAAAGAGCAATGGGGGGAAAGGGGTTACTTTGACAGGTTTGCAATAATCAAACATTCTTTGACTTCCCCTGTTCTCCTGTAAACCATCCATTGCTGCAATTAATGCAAGAAATGTACTGGTTTTCTTCGTCCAACAGATCCAGAATGTCCTGAAACCATGGTGTTTTCTTTAAACCCAAGACATTGTAATGTCAGCTGCATGTCATTATCACAAGCAGACATTCTTTGCAATCTCAGATCGATTCCCAAAGAAGGGTGTACCTGTCCAGAAGGGACATATCTATTCAAGAATGAAAAGTGTGTGATTCCAGAGGAATGCCCTTGTAACTACAAGGGACTAAGTGTCCCGGCTCATCAGACATACAAAGTCGATAACATTCTGTGGTAAGAATCTCCAGTGTCTGTACTAATTAAATAGTTTACAACAATACTCTGGCTTATGATGGCACAGATAAACTTTCTTAATGCGGATCTTCAACCAAAAGGGGAAGTTCCTCTTGTTTTTATTCTTCTCCCCTCCATAGCCACATTTAGAATTTTTTTGGGGGGGAGCAGGTATCTGGTTTTGATAGGTTCCCGCTCCCATTTCCAGTCAGATTGCCATGAAGATCTGAGCAGAAGCTCAGCCCCTCCTCCTTCCCCTGCATCCTTCTGGGACATATCACAGGTCCCAGAAGACTGTGGGACCCTTCACAAAGCACAAAGCAGCTCACGCAAGCACAGTGGGGAACTGGCTGTGAAGCCAGAAGGCTTCACTGCCGGTTTCCCTCACTTAAGATGCTGGCACCTGGACCCAAAGCCTATTCGGATTGGCTGGTGCCGAGGCATGGTGGCGGCAGACTTGCTGGGAGAGGGGGCAGAGGGTGCACGGGGGTGCCGGTGTGTGAAGAAGAATAGAGAAACTTTGGCTCTGATGTGGGTAAGCAGCAGACTCTTTTTTGGGTTTTTTTTGGATCGGCTACGGGAGTGCCTGGAGCTGCCTGTCAGAGTATTGAGCAATGAGAGTTGCTTGCACCTGGTGCCGGCGGTGAGTGGACTGGCAGAAGCCCAGGTTCCGGGATGTGGTTTCTGGTTGCCACAGCGACCTGGCACCTAGGATTTTTTGAGCACTGAGCTACAGCATTTGTAGCTGCTGACTTTTGATTTTTTTTTTCCAGAGACTGGAGGTTCTCTTTAATTTATTTCAATTGCACTTTATACAGACAACAACAATAAAGATGTTTCTTTGGTTAAAAAAAAAAAACCCTGCTCATCATTACACAACTAACCTTTTGGAAATTCTTGTTGCCAGGCTGTTAAGCTGATCTTGGGGATTTTTTTACTTCTCAGATCAGTTATGAATAAGTGCACAAACACAAACAGTGCAGTTGCAAATAGATATTTTATGTAATGTAGCAATCAGGGTCATTCATACATACATTGTAATTTACACTTGTCCATATATATTAGCAAATACAAATACAGATTGTAATACAGATTGTACAAGGCAATAGCTAAAGATGTAAAGACATAATTTTACAAGTACAGTGAGTACACCCCTCACATTATTGTAAATATTTTATTACATCTTTTCATGTGGCACACTGAAGAAATGACACTTTGCTACAATGTAAAGTAGTGAGTGTACAGCTTGTATAAGTAAATTGCTGTCCCCTCAAAATAACTGACTACACAGCCATTAATGTCTAAACAGCTGGCAACAAAAGTGAGTACACCCCTAAGTGAAAATGTACAAAATGGGCCCAAAGTGTCAATATTGTGTGTGACCACCATTATTTTCCAGCATTGCCTTAACCCTCTTGGGCATGGAGTTCACCAGAGCTTCACAGGTTGCCACTGGAGTCCTCTTCCACTCCTCCATGACAAATTCACGGAGCTGGTGGATGTTAGAGACCTTGCGCTCCTCCACCTTCTGTTTGAGGATGCCCCACAGATGCTCAATAGGGTTTAGGTCTGGAGACATGCTTGGCCAGTCCATCACCTTTACCCTGAGATTCTTTAGCAAGATAGAGTTCGTCTTGTAGGTGTGTTTGGGGTCATTATCATGTTGGAATACTGCCCTACAGTCCAGTCTCTGAATGGAAGGATCATTCTCTGCTTCAGTATGTTACAGTACATGTTGGCATTCATGGTTCCCTCAATGAATGTAGCTCCCCAGTGCTTTCAGCACTCATGCAGCCCCAGACCATGACACTCCCATCACCATGCTTGACTGTAGGCAAGACAACTTGTCTTTGTACTCCTTACCTGGTTGCCGCCACACACGCTTGACACCATCTGAACCAAATAAGTTTATCTTGGTCTCATCAGACCACAGGAAATGGTTCCAGTAATCCATGACCTTAGTCTGCTTGTCTTCAGCAAACTGTTTGCGGGCTTTCTTGTGCATCATCTTTAGAAGAGGCTTCCTTCTGTGATGACAGCCATGCAGACCAATTTAATGCAGTGTGCGGCGTATGGTCTGAGCACTGACAGGCTGACCCCCCACCCCTTCAACCTCTGCAGCAATGCTGGCAGTACTTATACATCTATTTCCCAAAGACAACCTCTGGATATGACACTGAGCATGTGCACTCAACTTCTTTGGTCGACCATGGCGAGGCCTGTTCTGAGTGGAACCTGCCCTGTTAAACTGCTGTATGGTCTTGGCCACCGTGCTGCAGCTCAGTTTCAGGGTCCTGTCGATCTTCTTAAAGCCTAGGCCATCTTTATGTAGAGCAACGATTCTTTTCTTCAGGTCCTCAGAGAGTTCTTTGCCATAAGGTGAACTTTTAGTGACCAGTATGAGAGAGTGAGAGCGGTAACACCAAATTTAACACACCTGCTCTCCATTCACACCTGTGACCTTGTAACACTAATATATAACATGACATTGGAGAGGGAAAATGGCTAATTGGGCCCAATTTGGGCATTTTCACTTAGGGGTGTACTCACTTTTGTTGCTAGCAGTTTAGACATTAATGGCTGTGTGTTGAGTTATTTTGAGGGGACAGCAAATTTACACTGTTATACAAGCTGTACACTCATGACTTTACATTGTAGCAAAGTGTAATTTCTTCAATATTGTCACATGAAAAGATATAATAAAATGTTTACAAAAATGTGAGGGTTGTACTCACTATTGTGAGATACTGTATATCCCAGTCTTACAAACAATAACAAGAGGCCCCATGCCAATGTTTTGGGGTCAGTTTTGAACACTTTCTCATTAAGGACCTACTCAGTTGTGGCTGGTGCTCCATTTTTGGGGGGCAGCAAGCCCACATAAGCCCCCTCCCATGGTCGGTCTGTCTCTGCATCCCGAGCCCACCCCTTTTGAAGTCTAATCATAAGCTTAAAAAAAAAAAAAAACCCATTGGAATCCATGCATTCGATGCCCTGCATGTAGATTAGGGGCTGGTAGCATGGATTAAGGGGGCGGGGCCCTCACCTACCTAAAGTCATATGTGCTATGTAAGCCTATTTCAATTGTGCATAGTGATGCAAATATTTTAAGACAGTGGCTTTCAGTTGCTTTTAGGACAGGGATCCGGGAAATCTATAATGTCAGCTTAGTATTTTTCAGTTCTCAGAAACAAATGGCCTCCCCTAAAAAACCCTGAACCAGATGTTGTTCATCCTTGCTTGGAAGTTGCACTTGGCAGAATTACTATACAGTCTTCATACGTATGTTTGTGCTATGTTAGTATTTCAAAATATGTCTTTTGCATAAAAGTCCAGGCAGATAAAAGTCTTCTGCATGTACAGACACATAATAGTTCCATCTGGTTTGTTTTATATATTTGTACAATGTTAAGTTGATAATATAATTATCCGCTGATGAATGCATTGAATTTTGTATTTGTATTTGGTTCATATGATCTTCTAATTCTGCCGGGGCCCTGGAGTGCCTCTAAATACAATTTTTTGCATCTATGTTGAATCAAGCCCAAGTCTTAATCTGTTTATCTTTTCTGCATTTGTTGGGTTTACCTCAGGCCCAGAATATTGTTTGCTTCTACCTGTTGTTGGGGGGTTTTCTCCAGCAGACAGAACAAGGTATCTCCTTCAGCTGGCTGCTAAGTAGACTCCCGTGCATGCATGCTCCCAGCCAGAGCTGTGTGGGTCCATTTGAGTGGCTTAAACACGTTGTTGCTATTTTTGAGTATCCTGTAATCCCTAACCCTCTCTCCTCTGGACCCCAAGAAATTAAAATTAAAAAAATGCATTGAGGGAGTAGATGTTGGTCACCACTAGGTAGTAGGTGAGTGTTTTGGGGTTAGCAGTAAGTCAGTGCACCAACTGTAAGCTGCGGAGGGAGCAAAAATTTGAGTGGCTTCTTAGTGGGTAAACGCTGCAGTCTCTTACCTTTTTGTTATTTCCTATCCTTATTTCAAGGACTAGATGAACTTAAAAATCCACAGCATTGTGTATATTAAAAGGATGTTTTTCTGCCGTTTCTTTTTTCTAGCACATGTGTTCGTGGAATCCTGGAATGCCCTCAGATGGAAGAAAAATCTATAAAGAGTATGTGTGTTGCTGAAAGATACAAAGTAATTAATGATCATGCTTATGCAATAAAGTGGAATTCCAGGCTGTTACTAACTGAGCTTAAATCTGCTCCCACCCCCTCTCCTAAATCCTATTCTACCTACCCTGTAGAAGTAAGATGCACATACTTAACTATTCTTAGGGTGCTCTAGTCCAATCACGTGATCTTCCCAGCAGTCGGCTTCAGGGGAAGGGAGAGACTGCCAAAACAAGCTGCAATGCCTGCATGATGGCATCACTCATAACCTTACTATGGTGCTACCTCCTCTCCCTTGAAGCTGTCACTGGGAGCCAGTCATGCAACTTCACCCAAACTACCAAGCCTATTGTCCTAGGAATGAAACAATAGATGTGGAGGGTGACAGGAAGAAAACTCATGGTGTAGTTATCACGCCTATGTATTTGATATGGGGCATGTGCAGGAGGAAGCCCTGTTACTTTAGTTATGCTATGTGACAGCACAACTGTGTTGCTTATTCTCACTTCTGCAGAGCTATAAAAGCAATATAAGCATTAATTAAAGATGGAAGCTGACTTTTTACATTTTTTTGCATTGTTTTTTTTTTTGACTTTAATGTGAAACCACTGCACTGGTGTTTGGATAAATGTGGAAGCTGTCACAGTCAAGTGGAAACCTGCCACCCACAGCTTGACTGTTGATTATACATAACAGCATTCTTCATGCTCTCACAGCCCCCATTAAAGGCTTTACAGGTCTCTCTGAGCCCCCCTGCCCAACTCTTCCACACAGGCAAATGGTTCTACACCACCACACCAGTATCTTTCATTAACCATTTTACTACCACTGTTTGTGCAACTGCCATCATTGTATCCTACAGGGTCTCTGCTTTCAGAAAATATATAATGTTTTGGGGGGTCTTAAGTAGTCTTCAGTTCTAAAATATGCATTTAAAGTGGTTGTGAAATCTAAACATTTTTTTACCTTAATGCATTCCTTGCATTGAGGTAATAAATGTTTAGATGTCAGTATCCCCCCTCACCCCCCCCTTACTTACCTGAGACCTCATTTGATCCAGTGCCATGCACATCTCCAAATCTTTTCTCCCCTCACTTCTGGGTCTCGCTGGCTTTGTTGGGGCACCAGGAGCCATTGGTATTCAGTACTATCAAAGCCAGTGATGAGGGAGCGGGGGTCAGGCCAAGTCCCGCTGTCTGTGTCAATGGAAGCAGCAAAGGGACTTAAGTGTGAGCATGCACGAGTGCCCCCATGAGAAGTGGCTTCCCATGGCTTCCCATGGGAGGCACTGGCAAAAGAGGAGGGGCCAGGACGAGGGACACGAAAAGCGGAGCTTCCTGGCCACTTTGTTTGCACAGAGTAGGCAAGTATAGACATGTTTATTATTTATTTTATTTTTGTAAATCTACCTTTACAATCCCTTTAAATGTGTGCAAAAAAACAAAAAACAAAAACAGAGAATAATAAATAGGGCCCAGGTAGCAAAGGGGTTAAAAATAGGTGGTGGTCCTGTTGTGAAGGTTCATCAGGTACTTCCTGGATTTGACCATTTAAGTTACTCTACTTTCTACCTAATTTGAGTGCAGCAGAAATAACCAAAGAGTTACTAATGCTTTTTTCTATCTTTTGTAGCCTGCACATCACCTATGTTTTTCTATGATTGCAAATATCCTAACTCCAACACACTGGGCTCACAGTGTCAAAAAAGCTGCAAAACCCAGGACATGGAATGTGTAAGCAAATTGAATTAGCAAGAAGATCTCATACCATAATTTATACATAGTAATATATTGTCTGCGTTATCAACAACAGCTAAAGAAATGTCCATATGTACTTTAATTTAATGTAGATCTAAATATGAAACAAATGTACAGTATATACATTATGGTTAATTACAATGGACATTAACATTTCTTCTTTAAGCCCAGGCTGTCCTTCTTTAGTCGCAACCATAACTATTATTTTCAAGCCACAAATTGAATGTATCCCTTTTTGGTGGCCTTTACGAGTGCATTAATCAGCTGGCTTTCAGGCAACTTTTACTTAAAAAAATATCATTTTCTAAACAAAAAAAGCCATTCCACATATAATGTGTCATTTGATGAGTTCAGATACATTTTAAAACATGATTAAACCAAAATAATGATTCTGGATTATATGAAACTGGTACCTATATAAGAATAGGCCAATATGATAGCTTTGGTACTCTAATGCCCTGTACACACGACCGGTTTTGCTGTCAGAATAAACTCTGAAGGTTTTTAGGACGGAGTTCTGACAGAATTCCGCTCAAGCTGTCTTGCATACACATGGACACACCAAATTCCGAGCATACAGACAAGCATTTTTTTCGATAGTAATTTGTTCCATCGGAAAAAATATGTTCTCTATCTAAGTCCGTCTGAATTTTTGACAGAAAAAGTCCGATGGGGCATACACACGGTCAGAATATACGATGAAAAGCTCCCAGCGGACTCTTTGTCAGAAATTCCGCTCGTGTGTACGCGGCATAACAAGTTACTTTTTCTAAAGTTAAACCAAATACAGTAAGATTATAGGAACCGATCGCTGATTAATATCCCCCATCATATTTTTACAATAAAGTATGGGGTTACAGCCATATTTAAGGAAGGTCCGGTGCAGTCCAGGCTTCAGTTACTAAAATAATAATAATAATGTAAAAGCAATTATAAAATAATAACAAGTAAAGTTCAATGTACTATGATGAAAAAAATGGGGAGCCGCCCCAAAGTCTATTCACTTAGGCTAACTGATCCTTGGAGCAAGAAGCAAGCCCTGATAATAAAGAAAACAAGATAAAACAGGAAAAGCGTCTCTTAAGCCTCGTACACACGATTGGATTTTCGTCAGGGAATTGTGTGATGACAGACTGTTTGCCTAAAATCTGACCGTTAGTACGCTCCATCAGACAATTGTTGTCCAACTTTCCGCCAACAAATGTTGGATGGCAGGCTAGTAAATTTTCGGCAGACAATGGTCTGTTGTTGTATTGTGTGCACACAAGTCCGTCACACAAAAGTCCAAAGTACAAACACGCATGCTCGGAATCAATGCTCACCAAGCACAACATTAGCAGAAGGTGCCCAAAGGGTGGCGCTCAAGAGCTGAAATTCCACGTAGTACGTCACTATGTTCGTGTATGTTGGCCGAAAATTGTGTGCCGTAAGTACGCGAGACAAAATCCAAGCACACGCCCTTCGGACAAAAGTCTGACGCTCTGTTGGTCAACAATCCGATTGTGTGTATAAGGCTTAAGTGTTGACTTCAAAAGAAATGTTATTAAAACTCAAAATTAGCACAGTGTTAATTTTGGCAGCACATTTCAATTTAGTTTTAGTCTTAGTCTTTTTACTAAAATGCCATTTTAGTTTTAGTCACATTTTAGCCATCTGCAATTGTTTTAGTTTTAGACATAGTCAACTAAAATCTCCAGTACATTTTAGTCAACTAAAACTAATTTTAGTCATCTAAAATCAAATGGGTTAAGTTAATTTGTAATGCATTATTTAAAGCGTAACTTCACTTTTGTTGAAAAAAAAAAAACATTCCCCTCTGGGTGATCAATGTACATTGCAAGAATTATAACAAACTTTGTTGCAGATTCCTACCTTTTGTTATTTTGAAGTAATCCATGTGTGTTTGTCTGTGCCTCTGTTCTGAGTAGGTCTAATGGGAGTGGCTTCATAATTATCTGTCAGGTGTGGAACGACAGGGCACTAATGAGAAAATCTGCTGGGCCTGCATCCCTTTAGACGGTGTGAAGGACTAGCGTCAAATGTAGAGCTTTAAGGATACTGCCACTTGCTGGTTCTTCTTTTTAAGGGCTTTGTTTGCCCATTTTTATTAAAAGCAAGTTTAACAAACAAACATAGGTTTCCCTCGCAGGGGTTTTCAGCATTCCTTTTTCCATCAACAAAATGACATTCAGCCTAGTTGGCTCTCACTTGCAGTTCTGCTGCTCTCACCTTACATTCAGGGGCCTTGTCTGTCTTGTACAGACTGTTTCACCGACCACCTTGGTGCACGCAGCTAGCAGCCTCATGCTACACTGGCTCCCACGTGGAGCCCTCCTGACTCCTGGTACTAAGACTTCCTATCTGCCAGGGTGGAGTTTAGGTTACTACTAAAAGCCCAGCGCACATCTGACCAATCAGTATGCTGGCTGTTCTCAAAATCAGGACCCAGGACTAGGGATTTCATCCCACCCGGATCTCTCAGAAATCCCTGAGCTCCAGGTCCCAAAGTCCTATACTGAAAGGTCAGTTTCCTATTCATGTTACAAGCTCCCTGGAGCCCCTCAACCCGTCTGGTTGAGAATTCTGGGTCACAAACTCCTTCAAGACCCTGGCAGGGCAATGCTCTGCCACAACGGGTTCCTATTGAAAGTATCTCTCAGAAAATGACATTTTTGTTGCAAGGGATGCCTGAAATCTGACTTGTATCTTAGGTAGACTTCTGGGAAACTTGGTGAGCCAATCACACAAGCAGGAAATTATGTTTGTGGGGAGTGGTCAGTACACATTCTGTGTATAGAATACTCCAGGTAGCCATATTGCAATGTATTCTCAGAAAATTACATTGGCTGCAGATTGAAAAGGAAAGGTAATTTTTAATAACATTCAATTACAAAATGATTAGTTTCGCAATTATATGCGCTATATTATTTTTTCTTTATTTGCCTTTTTTTTCCCCCATGAAGGTGGAGTTACCCTTTAAGCATTTCTCTACAATTTCCAAACTCATGATATACTCATAGAGTGAAAAAATCTAATATGTTATTATTTAGGGTAGTAAGGTTTGAACATGCACTACAGACACAGGTTTAGTCATGATATAACATATTTAGGTAAAACCAAGTTTTGTTACAAGAATATTGCTTTTTTAAAAGAAGTGTAATGTTAAAATAAAATAAAAAACTGTTTGTGTGATGATGCCACTATGCAGTGCATATTCATATGAACTTTAACAGTTCAAGTAACTGAACAGAACACAACAAACATTTCAGGAGCTACAAGCACACAGCACAGGCACTGTCACTGGCAGTCTAGCACAGCATAATAAACCAATACTTGAGGGTATTGCTTATTTCTACAATAAGAATCAGCTCTAATTCTCAGATAGAGTCAAAGAAAAGTGCACAGTCTACAATGATGCCATTAGTGTGTGGATTATAACATTCACCACTTTTTATCAATTAATTAATGTTAAGAGAGAAAGTTGATAAAAAGTGGTGGTTGTTATAGTTCCACATACTAATGACATTTGTAGCAAACGCATTTTTCCTATAAATTTAATTGACAATTAAAACTGTTGTTGAATTATTGATTCTTCTTATTGCAGTAAGCACAACCCACAAGTGTTAGGTATGCTTCTTCTTCTGTTAGAAATAGAAGCACTTTATGCCAACATGACCCTTGCTTTATGCTGCCAGACTCTAGAGGGGTCACCTGTGACACTGAATACCATCTCTGCAAAGGCCTGAGAAGCTGGCATAGCCAGGAGGTCTAATGAAAAAGGTTTTAGCAGGTGGCAAAAAGTGTCACTTTCAGTGCGCATGTGCGGAGTTTCCAAAATGGCCGCTTGAGCTGGGAGCTCCATACCACCCAGCCCAAACGACACCCACAGCAACTCACAGAGCACCTCAGGACGAGCTACACCCGACAATCCAGACTCCAAAGCCCCCCAGGCATGGGCGTAACCAGGGTGGGGCCTGAGGGGGCCACGACCCCCCAATTTTACAGTGTGTCCCCCCAATTAAGCACTGTCTGTAATAAATGTATTAATTTATTAATGGCTGCCGGCGCCGCGGCTTGAATGGCTCACTGTGACCGTGTGAGCCAGTAAGCGGGGCTAGCCCAGGTGACGTTGCCGTCGCACGACAGCCGCCGGCCGCCGCTATTGTTTATGGGAGTTGTAGTCCGAGGCGGCTGCGTGCTCAAGCTCCCGGGGGTGGAGTCAGAGGAGAGCAGCCAGACTGAGTCTACGTGCTACATACAACTCACATCGCCGCAGGAATATTGCCTGGCTTGCCTGGACAACACGTGGCTGGCCTAGGTGTGCCTGGTGGCTGCAGACAGTACAGAGTACTGTGGAGTGGAGACTGACCCCCCATGAGCAACATCACTGACCAACCCCCATGACTGGAGGAAGCAGCAGTGCAAGGATGGAGAAGGTGGAACTTGGAAGAGAGGACCTGTCCTGTCCTGCTGAGCTCTGAGTCTGCCGAGCAAGGTAGGTGAGAGACCCTGACACCCCCACAGGACTGATCATTCGATCAGTCCTGTGGGGGTGTCAGGGTCTCTCACCCATTGATGTCCATTGTCAGTAATATTTCATGTTTATGCATTTGATGCCTGTTGTCAGGAATATTTCATGTTTGTGCGTTTTGATGCCCATTGTCAGGAATATTTCATGTTTGTGCGTTTCGTGTGCATTGTCAGGTATATTTCATGTTTATGTGTTTGATGACCATTGTCAGGAATATTTCATTATGCGTTTGATGCCCATTTTCAGGAATATTTCATATATATATATATATATATATATATATATATATATATATATATATATTGCCTTTTATGGTTGGCCCCCCTACTTTTGTCCTTGTTCTCCCCCTAAATATGAAAGTATGAAAGCTAGAGACGCCACTGCCCCCAGGGACAACCCTCGTATGACCGGGAACTCGGCTCGCAGGGACCTCGGGCCGCAATTTGAATTGGCAACGCCGGCCAGGTGTACCAAGATGGCTGCCGTGGCCCAGCAGCATGTGCCAGGTGCAGAGGAATGGGCAGAACCCAGGCAAGTGATCGCCCCAGCTTCCAATCACATACCCCCCTGCAGGCCACTACCAGCTTATGACACCCTCCCCAGCATCCACTGAATCTCTACTGGGCTGTGGCTTTGGGGACAGTGCATTTTCTCCAGCCAGGCCCTCTTTTACAACATACCAGGGGGTCCCTGTCCCTACCACACCTGCTCAGGATGCTTACTTCCAGCCAAGAGACCTATAAGGAGGCTAAGATAACAGGGGACATCAAAGCTGACTTCCAAAACCTGGGTTCCAGGATGGAAGCCATTGAGAACAAACTGGATATGATGGTAGCAAACATTAATCAAAATTCAGACCATATTCAGATACTACAAGACTTGAGTCTGCCCTTTCTAGGATCGACAAGCTAGAAAACAGATCCAGAAGATACAATTTTTGGATCAGAGGTCTCACAGAATTCATCGTGGATGTCCCTCAGGCTGCCCAGGAGCTTATTAAAACCTTAATCCCTAACATTCCACAGCACTGTCTGGAATTGGACTGAGCCACAGAGCCTTGGGACCCCCAAGGAAGGATGGTTCCCCAAGGACATCATCGCAAAACCACACTTCTATTCTGTCAAGGAGGAGATAATGAAGCAATCCAGAGGGATGAAACAGATTACCTGTCAAGGTCACCCAATCCTCATCTTTGCAGACTTATCCCCCTCCACGATACAGCAGAGAAACCCCTACTCTCAGCCCTCAACCAAAAGGACATTAAATACTGGTGGTCTTTCCCATTTGTTGTTAAATTCTTCTTCAAGGGCAAGCATTACTCCTTTTCCAGGAAGGGGAGAAAGTTATTCTGTCCCTGAAGCTCATCTCGCAGGAAGCAGAAATGGACACGTCCAACTCCAATCTCAATTCCACGAAGTGTCCATCTCCTATCAGCCCTCTGACCCCCTGTGGAACAAGCCGAGAACCAAGAGAACAAAGGACAACAGCCCGACCTGAGGGGATGAACTAACCTACCTCTACAACCTACACTTTTTTCCTCACCTTTTTAAGGTCGAGGTCCCCAGGGACATCCAACCCTGCTGATCAGAGCAATAGCTCCATAGGTTCTGTAATTTTTAGTCAAAAATGTTAGTTTTTTTTTCTTCCTTTTGTCTTTTTTCTTCAAGAACCCTCTCTTGAAGGGGACTACCATTCTAGGGGAGGATTCCAAGGTGGCGTTTGACCAAGGATTGGACAAGTCCAACCCGTCCAAAACTCTCTTGACCCGTCCCACCAGGGCTAGCCTTAAAATAGCTAGACTGGTCCACTCTCAAGGTCTGGCGGATGTTTGGCGGGAGATGAACCCATTGAAGAGGGACTATACTCATAGTAGGTGAGGTCAAAAAAAGGCCATCAAGCCCATCAAGTCCAACCTACTCATTTCTCTAGCCCACACCATTCTTATGCAAGAATAGACCACATTCTAATAGTTACACACCAACTGCCCAATGTTTCCAGCTCAAAAATGATAGACAACACACTGTCAGATCACTCAATAGTGACTGTATCGCTCTTTAAAAAGTCTTACCACTCCAAATGCACACAGTGGAGACTTAATGAGTCCATTTTATCTGACCCCACTAGGGTCACAGAAATCAACAAGCCCCTACTAGAATATTTTACACTGAACGACGTTAGTGACACTTCAGCAGAGATGTTGTGGACTGCTCATAAGGTCACCAAAAGTGGGAAGTTAATCTAAATTGACACTCAAATCAAAAAAGAAAGAAAGGCAGATATAGTAAGACTGGAACAAGCATACACATACTTAAGGGCACGTCACAAAAGGGATCCCTTGGGGGTTTCTATTTCCCCATTGCAGCTAGACTGGAGCTGAACCTTGCTCTCAATTTTATACCTAGAAGGACAAACCAGGACCAATGCTGGCCACCAAACTGTCCGGAAGGGCGATTCATTCTCTCCCCAAGATTAGGACTCATGGTTAGTTCATATCATCTGACCCCACCAAAATCCTGGCATCCTTCAGAGATTTTTATGACAAGCTATATAGTGCTCCATCGCAGGGCAACAAAGACACCATATCTCAATTCCTCGAAACCCTCCCCATTCCCTCACTCTCTGATAAACATAGAACTATTATGAAAAAAAAACTATAATTGAAGAGGAAATTTTGGAGGTCATTAGAAATCTGAAAAGAGGCTCTACCCCTGGCCCAGATGGTCTTTAGGTACCATATTACAAAGCTTTCTCTAACACTCTAGCCCCATATATGGCTAAATTTTCAATGCCAAAATATCTGGTGACCCCCTAAGCCTCGATCTAATTACAGCCTTCATTACTGTAATCTCAAAACCTGATAAGAACCCAGAGGAGGTAGGAAATTAATGACCGATGTCATTCATAAATAACGATCTGAAAATCCTTACCAAAATAATAGCTAACCGACTAGCCTCTTTCATAAGTTCCTATATTCATAAGGACCAGATGGGATTCATCCCAGGGAGACAGGGCCCGGACCAAACCAGAATGGCCATAGATATAATATCCATTCTACAATCCAATTGGCCAGGGAGTACTAAACAACAGGGATTACTGCTTTCCCTCGATATGCAGAAAGCATTTGATTCAGTGTCCTGGCCATATATCTTCACGCTGTTGGAGCATTGGGGTTTTGGTCACCGCTTCCTAGGCATCATGAGGGCCCTTTATTCCTGTCCCAGAGCACTGATACACCCACAGGGCTATTACTCCCCCCCATCCATATTGCTAGAGGTAGAAGACAGGGCTGCCCTGTATCACCACTAATTTTTGCCATTGCCAAAGAGACTCTTACAATGGCAATACGAGAAAACCCCATCATCAAAGGGGTTTCTTGTGGCTCCCCAGGTCCATAAATGAAGTCTTTTTGCTAATGACCTAATCTTATTTATTACCTCACCTATAACCTCTCTCCCCAATGTCGTACTCTTATGCCCTGTACACACGACCAATTTTGCCGTCGGAAAAAATTCTGAAGGTTTTTCCGATGGTACGTCGGAAAAGCATACAGACGAGTGGTTTTATATATTTTATATATATATATATATATATATATATATATATATATATATATATATATATTTGCATTTTATAGTTGCCCCCCTACTTTTGTCCCTGTCCTCCATGTGCCCCCCCTAAATATGAAAGCTGGAGACGCCACTGACCGCGGAATAGGAAGAGGCAGATTAGGAAGACTGCCTAGCAACAGGGGTTTCAGGTAAGTTAATTTTTTTTTTCAAATGTTTTTTTTTTTTTAATTTTTTAAAGAATTTTAATGCTATTTTTTATTTTAGGGTGGCCCTCCACTTTAACCTCATTCAAAGGGTCACTGGATGCGAGATCCCTAGGTCTCCAGAGGTCGCACTACTAAACTCACATATCCCAAAGATCTCCAAATCCAACTGAAAATGACTACACTTCACACTGTTAGGAGCCAAACTAACCTTAGCTAAGGCCTGGAAGCAACCATCAGTCTCAATAAGGGCAGTCAAATGGAAAGTATCATGGGTTATGGCCCAAGAAAAGCTGGCTAGTATCCTGTCAGACATGGCTCATATGTTTTAAACCATCTGGGAACCTTGGGCTGTATTTGTGGGACTCTCCATCATCCCAAGTGCTGAACCCCCTGACAGATTAGCCCAAAGTTCTGGTGAATGAATCTCCTTCTTTCTCACCGCTTCCCCACATTTTATTCTATTACTCCTCTTTCTCTAGCCTACTAACCTCTTTCCCACTCAGAGATCCTCATCAGTATTTACTGGGAACTTACTATGGCTCTTTCCTAGTAATCAACTGTTTTGAGAAGGGACCCTCGATGGAGGGGAATGGGGGAAATGGGTGTCCCACTGCCCGGAACAGTATGATCCCATTGGGGGTGCCGGGGGGGTCGATGCCCCATCCCTCCTTCCACACTCCTGGAGGGGGTCTTAGCCTCCAAGATTCAGAGCCTCTAACCCGTAGCATTTGTAACCGCCTGGGGCGGTTATAATAAAAGTCTTTGATAGATCTTCAGAGATCGGTAATTTACAATGTTCAAGTTTGGATATATATCTATGTAACCATCTCTTGTTATTGTTTTATATAGCCATGACTTGTATCCCACACATCCTATCTGTGCCATTGCTGTTCTATTCTTTTCTGTAAAATAAGAATAGAACAGCAAAATAAAAATCTTTGAAAGTAAAAAAAAAGTGTCACTGACAGCCAGGAGGAGGCCTGCAATCCACAGTGCTCTGGATATTCTGAGGACTGTGAGGAGGCCTGTAATGCACAGTACTCTGGATGGTCTGAGGACAGTGAGGAGGCCTGTAATGCACAGTGCTCTGGACATTGGCTGTAATGCTACACAGTGCTCTAGACAATGGTCTGAGAGGCCAGTAATGCTGCACAGTGCTCTGGATAGTGGTCTGAAGAGGCCCGTAATGCACAGTGCTCTGGACAGTGGTCTGAGAGGCCTGCAATGCTGCACAGTGCTCTGGACAGTGGTCTTAAGAGACATGTAATGCTGCATAGTCCTTTGGACAGGGATCTAAAGGCTTTTAATGCTACACAGTGCTCTAGACAGGGTCTGAGGAGGCCTGAAATGCTGCAAAATGCTCTGGACAGTGGCTGTAATGCTACACAGTGCTCTCGATGGTGGCCTGAGGAGGCCTGTAATGCTGCATAGTGCTCTGGATGGTAGTGTGAGGAGGCCTGTAATGCTCCACAGTGAGGTGGATGGTGGTCTGAGGAGGCCTGTAATGCTGCTCAGTGCTCTGAACGGTGGCTGTAATGCTACACAGTGCTCTGGACGGTGGTCTGAGGAGGCCTGTAATACTGCACAGTCCTCTGGATTGTGGTCTGGGGAGGCCTGCAATGCTGCACAGTGCTCTGGACAGTGGTCTGAGTAGGCCTGTAAAATACCTCACAACTTTTTGAGATGGGTATGAGGGATGCCTATTAGCAAAAATATGTAGGCATAAGGCACACCCCCTACCAAGCCTCCTTAAAGGAGAATTATTTAAAAAAATGATCAGTTAAACCCACAAGTGCTATTTTTTACCACTACTATTCTTTTATACTGGATTTTAAAATTTACAAAAACAGAAACTGGATGAAAGGTTTAGCACTGTGAAACACTATTTGAAAGATAAGAAGTGCATTTTATATACAACTATATAAATCAGACCAAAATGAGGGACAAATGAGGAGAAAAGAGGGACAAAGGGACTTTGTTCAAAATCAGGGACAGTCTCACAAAATCAGGGACAGTTGGGAGCTATGCTGTAATGCTGCACAGTGCTCTGGACAGTATCGAAGGAGGCCTGTAATGCTGCACAGTGCTCTGGACGGTGGCGATAATGCTACACAATGCTTTGGATGGTGGTCTTAGGAGGCCTGTAATGCTGCATAGTGCTCTGGATGGTTGTATGAAAGGCCTGTAAAGCTGCACAGTGCTCTGGATGATGGTCTAAGGGGAGGACTGTAATGCACAGTGCTCTGGGATGGTGGTCTGCCTCTGAGAGGCCTGTAATGCTGCAAAGTTGTGGTCTCAGGTTTGAGGAGAGGTCTGTAATGCATAGTGCTCTGGATAGATGGTGGTCAAAGGTGGCCTGTAATGCACAGTGCTCTGAACGGATGGTGGTCTGAGGGTAGGCCTGTAATTGTAATGTACACACTCACAGTGGTCTCTGCTCTGGACGGGAGTGGGACTCTCGTCGGGAGGCCTTTGATGCACAGTGCTTCTCTGGATGGTCGTCTGAGGATTTAGAGGCCTGTAATGCTGGGTGCACAGTGCTGCTAACTGGCAACTACTGCTAAGTGAAGCAAGCTACGGACTTAAGTCGCTTGCTTGCTTGGAGCGGAAGCAGGTGGAGTTCTGTGGAAACTGGAAGTTCACAAAGGGGAAACATCCCCGCCTCACATTTTCATTTCGTTTTCATTCAACAAGGAAAATGGAATTGATTTTCACCATAGTTTTCGTCAGTGGACGAAAATGTGGTGTACTTTTTGTTTAGTTTTCGGCACTGTAAAAAGGCCACTGACGAAAATTTTGACGAAAATGTTTTAGTCTACGAATCTAACAATCCACCATCTAAGAGGAGGACTGGAATGCACCAGGGACCGTAGCACTGCCATGATGACATAACCGGAACAAACAAGTTTGGTGACGTCATCACGCCAGCGATGTGGTCCATAGTGCGTTCCAGCCCTAATTTTGAGTTTTAATAACATTTCTTCTGAAGTTTACACTTAGAAATGCTTTTCCTGTGTTCTCAGGCTTCAGCTGCTCTTAAGGAGTACCAAAACTTTATCAGCATATTTCTTTTCTTCTGTAGGTGACAACTCTGGGCCTTCCTCTAACTACTTGGAACCACTCAGCATGGTTCCCAAATATATGGTCACCATGAAGGCCAGTCATGGTTATCTCAAGCTAGCTGGAACTTTGTTTAAAGATATCAGCATACCTCAGTTTAATGCTGTACTTGCCCGATATAATTACAGTTAAAAAAAAAAGAGAGAGCATAAGAGTGACTGGGAAAATGTGTAGATTCTTCCTATTCATTAATTAAGGATGATGTCTTTATAAAGCTCAATACCGAAGGATAAATCTACCAAATGTGAAGACTTATTTTTTCTATATTAGTGATATTATTTATTTATTTTTATGGATCATATTCGCTGTTCTTAAATTAGCTAGTTTAGACATTGCTTAATATTAAATCATTGCAAGTGTATATGAACAAAATTCTTTGTTTTATATTAGGGGGTAGGGAAGGGTTAAAACTCGTCAGTTTATTTTTTTCTGGCTGTGTCCTGTCAAGGAGGTTTTAATCCACATATCACCAGCATACCTTGTTAAAGGAAAAAAAAACACTTTTATCTGCACCAAAAAGTGATGATTTGAGGCTGTTAAGGACCCCTTCCTCAGGTGGCAGTGACAATAACCAGATATCAAACACGAGTATCCTTTTTTTTTGTGACAATTAAACTGGCCAAGGTTTGAACTGTTATGGTGATTTCCCTTCACTTCCTGACCCAACAGAAAGTGATAGCAAAACTCGGCTCTAACACTGACATCAGCGGTGTTTGATCGCTCACTTCTCACAGCTCCCTAAGCAGAGAACTGGTGACTGTCAGTTACTGACTCTCTGCTCTGCCCCCCCATGCTCTGGAGCGCTGGGCTGTGGAGGAGGCAGGAGCGGTCGGCTAAGAACTTGAGCCGGGTACCAGTCCAGGCATGTGGGCGGCTTCCAACCATATGGTCGCAATGTTTCCCAAGCCTGGACCGGCTCTGTGACATCAGCTGACAGCCATTCAGCCCGCTGTATGCTGAAAACGGGTCACAAGAGTGCAGAATGAACTGCAGTTCTGTGATCCACAGAAGTACAGCCAAACAAGCTTTGGCTGTAATTCTCCTTTAATGCTGGGATGCGTTAGGGCAAAAAAAATAGAGACAAATAGAGGATGAATCTACCTGGCAGTGACATAGGCAGCAATAAAAATCTGACAGGGGTTCCAAGTCTTCACAGCTCTACCAACTAAAAAAATGCTTGGGCCATACAAAAATTTTCAGTTTATAAGTTTAAATTTGACCAGTCATATATGTTTTTTTTTTTTAACAGAACAATCCAGAATGTGTTCCTGGTTGTGTCTGTCCTAATGGCTTGGTGTACGATGACAAGGGTGGCTGCATCCTTCCAAACGAGTGCCCATGTGTGTATGGGGGAAAGTTTTATAACCAAGGGGAGGTCATTTCTATTTCCTGCAATAAATGGTACAGTATCTGTTATATCATCCATATGTTTGTTTAAAACCTGTGCATACACAAAAAGCATGGTTCACACTGTAGAAGAGTTCAGTATACAGTATATGTTTGGTGCAAGTCTATCTTAATATTCATTCAATTAAAGTTAACCCCTGGAAGTGAGTAAAAAACTCCCCATTGTTGAAGTGTGACATTGCAGCTGCAAAACATCTACAATCAGTGTCCAAAAGTTTAACCACCGCAATACAGTGCACTTTCACCCCCTTCCTGCCAAAGCCATTTTTCAGCTTTCAGCGCTGTCACACTTTGAATGACAATTGTTCGGTCATACAACACTGTACCCAAATTAAATTGTTATAATTTTTTCCCCACAAATAGAGCTTTCTTTTGGTGGTATTCGATCACCTCTACTTTTTTTTATTTTTTGCGCTATAAACAAAAGAAGAGTGACAAGTTTGAAAAAAACACAATATTTTTTACTTTTTGCTATTATAAATATCCAATTTTTTTTTTTTTAAAACAAAATTTTTCCTCAGTTTAGGCCGATATGTATTCTCCTACATATTTTTGGTAAAAAAAATCGCAATAAGCGTATATTGATTGGTTTGTGCAAAAGTTATACCGTCTACAAAATAGGGGATAGATTTATAGCATTTTTGTTATTATTTTTTTTTTTACTAGTAATGGCGGCGATCTGCGATTTTTATCGTGACTACGACGTTATGGCAGACACATCGGATACTTTTGACACATTTTTGGGACCATTCACATTTATACAGCGATCCGTGCTATAAAAATGCACTGATTACTGTATAAATGTGACTGGCAGGGAAGGGGTTAACACTAGGGGGTGATTGAGAGGTTAATTATTTTTCCTAGGGAGTGATTCTAACTGTAGGGGGAGGGGACTCACAAGGGGAGGAGACCGATCGGTTTTCCTCTGTACTGAGAGCACACGTTCTCCTCTTCCCTGACAGGACATGGATCTGTGTGCTTACACACACAGATCCATGGTCCTGCTGTGTTACCAGACAATCGCGAGTGCCCGGCGGACACACGCATCGGTTCACCAGTGACACGGCGGGCGCGCAAGTGCCGCTGGTAGCGCGCGTGCCCCCTGGTTGGCTGGGGAGGCGAAGGCATCATATGACGCCCTCCCAGAACGAGAGCCGCACTGCCTGGCCTTCATATGACAGCCAGTGGGCGGCAAGCAATTAAGGAGGCTGAGAAGTGACAATATACATTTGTGTTTCATAAGTTTACATACCCTGGCAGAATTCATGATTTCTTGGCCATTTTTCAGAGAATATGAATGATAACACAAAAACTTTTCCTGACAGGCTCCATGGCAGCATACGTGCTCTAGGCTGCTATCCATGTTCCTTTTTTGTCCTCCTCCGTAGGACCAGGTGTTGGTTCTCCTACCTGAAGATAACCTCCCTAAGATCGAATCAGCCGAGTGCCAAATTTATTCCTCCGATAGGCCCTGACTGTTAAGCAGGGTATGGAGTGTATAGCAGAGTAGCGCTGAAGATTGGAATTGGTTCATCTATGTGCGCACGGTCTGTTTGCCTAATGTTCCAGGCGACCATTATCTGCTACCAAGTGAGGGTGTGTGTGTATGGCGGTTTCTCGGCCCAGAAGATCGTAGGTGGAGGGGTAAGTTTTTACATTTGTATACACATGGCAGCAGTGTTTTTGTGTTGTTTGTACCTTTTCTTGTGTTTCTCCCTCATCACTGGTGTCCTAGTTAGCACTGACGCTTCCTGCTTTCCAGCTCACTCTATTACTTCCGGGTATCGGCGTGCTCTCTGCGCATGCGCAGACCCGATACGAAGTCGAGGCTTGGTTCACGCATGACGCTGTCGATGACGTCATGGGCACCACTTTTAAAAGCTGTGGAAAGCTTACAGAGCCCCGGGAATGTTCGTGGGGGATACGGCGACTTCCCGGGGCAAATATCTTGGCGGTTCAAGGTAAGACAAGCTCTATTGTCTGGGGGTTGAGGTATTTTGTCAGCCAGCTGATATGTGAATCTGTCTCTGCAGTTTCCTATTGTGCTGACACCATGGACTCCTCACTGCCCCCTAGTGGCCAGCCCGCTTGTAGCAGGTATGTTTGCAGTTATGCTTTTCTACCTGTACAAGGATTAAGAGTAGGATTCTAGGACACTAGCTGATTCCTGTCTCTATCTTTTCTGTGCTTCTTTTCTTACAGACCTTCTAGGTCTGTTCCACACCGTAGTTCCCATAAAGGAAGTGGATCATCAAAATCACACCACCGGCAATCTTCCTCCAGGTCTAGCCATCATAAATCTCCTTCCAGATCTGAACAGCGCAGCAAAAATCCTTCTCACTCCCCTTCATCTCACTCTAGCAAGAGATCAGAAAAATCATGCTGGGGGTGCAGGATGCCTGTTCCATTAGACAAATCTCTCTGTGATAACTGCTTCTCCTAAGCCGCAGATGAGAGGGATGGTGCAGACCAGCGTTTAGAATTTATGGTGAGACGGGTTGTGAAAGAATCTCTACAGGAAAGAGAGGCTCAACAGCCCCGTGATTCCCCATCAGACCCATTATGCCCTCCAGTGGGAGAAGGTTCAGTACATGAGACATGGGAGTCTTCCCAGCCAAGTCGCCATTCTGCTCCTATTTCAGACAGTGAATCGGATCTGGAAGATCCTGGTGTGGGGTTTGAATACGCTTTAGTCCCTTCTTTCGTGAAAGCTGTAAGAGAGGCTTTGAAGTGGGAAGACCCTGTTACTTCCACCCCAAAAGAGAGGAATTTTTTTAAGCATCTCAATAAGGAGCGACAATATTTTCCTTTTCTCTCTGAACTGGGCGACATCATATCTGATGAATGGATCAAGATGGACAAAAAGAGTTCCATGCAATCAAAGGTCTTGAAACTGTTCCCTTTTAAGGAAGATGAAGTAAAACACCTTGAGTCAGCTCCTTTGGTGGATGCAGCACTGATGAGACTAGTGAGATATGTAACTCTTCCCTTAGAAGACACTGTATCTTTTAAAGATCCTCTGGAAAGACAAATTGATTCAGATCTAAAAAGGATTTACCTGACGTCAGGAATGGCATGCAAGCCAGTACTTGCGATAGCTGCAGTATCCAAAGCTTTAGAATCTGGGTCTGATAATGTGGATGAGTTCCTAAGAGGTATCTCTATTGAAACAGCTAAAGATTCTCATATCCAGGAGAACAGGCTGGCGTCAGCCTTTCTTGGGGAGGCCTCTATTGATGTCATCCGCATGATGTTCCGGGTTATGTTGGCTGCTGTTTCAGCACGTCGTGCCTTATGGCTCTGTCCTTGGTTAACGGATTTGGCTTCCAAGCAAGCTTGGTGCCGAATTCCTTTTGAAGGATCTTCACTGTTTGGCAACAAGCTGGATAGTGCCATAACCCGGGCCACGGGTGGTAAGTCTTGTTTCCTCCCTCAAGATCGGCGTCTACAAAATCAGACGCTCTTTTCCTAGAAGACAAAATTCTGATCGTGCTAGGGAAGCGCGCAGCTATAGGCCTGGTCGGGAGTTTTCAAGGTCCTGGAAATCTAGGCAGTCCTCTTTCAAAAAACCCACAAAAGGTGGTTCCTCTGGCAACCAGGACTCCACTAAGTCCTTTTGAGATTGAGCCCGCTCAGGCATGCCAGGTGGGGGCTCGTCTTCGCCACTTCAGGCATGTCTGGACGGCCTCAATCCGGGATTACTGGACCATCAAGACGGTCTCCTCCGGTCACAAGTGAGTCTTCAACAATGCCCCAAGACTCAGATTTGTCCCTACAACTCTTCCAGGTTCAGAAGAAAAAAGCAGGTCCTGTTAACCTATGTGCACTTTTTATTGGTTCAAGGCGCAGCCATCTCTGTTCCAGAAGACGAAAGAGGAAAAGGCATGTATTCGCCTCTGTTTATGATACAGAAGAAAAACGGTACATGGAGGGCAGTAATGGACTTAACCCATCTCAATTCCTTTATCCGGAAGAAAAAGTTCAAAATGGAATCCTTACTCACAATTCAACAGTCAGTACATCTGGGAGACTGGATGATTTCAATCTATCTAAAGGATGCCTACTTTCACGTGCCGGTGGCAACGGATTTCCAACAATTCCTCCGCTTTGCGGTAGGCAATCAGCATCTGCAGTTCACGTGTCTACCTTTCGGCCTAACGACGTCACCTCGGGTCTTCTCCAAGGTCCTATTATCTGTTGTAGCTCTGCTTCGCATCAAGGGGGATCGTCTCCACCACTATCTAGACGACCTACTTCTCCTAGCTCAAAACAAAGATCAACTTTTAGAGCACAAGAGCTTAGTCATTTACACCCTGCAAGAATTTGGGTGGCTTCTGAATTTAGAGAAGAGCCATCTAGAGCCAACACAATCCCTTGTGTTTCTAGGGGCTCACTTCAACACAATGGAAGGCACCATCTCCCTTCCAGAGGAGAAGATTGGAGTACTTCGAGACAGAAAAAAGCAAATGAAAGTCGCCCACGGGACTTTAAATGAGGTGTAAATGGTGATCAAAGGGTAGACAAATATAAAGGTACAAGTATTTATTGAATACAGCAGCATAATCCATAATAGGGCATAAGCATGGGTGAAAAAGGTTCATAAAACAGCAACATTGCATGGTAATCCTAAAACATAGCCATGAATAAATAGTAATACATATAATACAGGTATGCATAGTACATCTCTAACCCGACGCGTTTCGCGAGCTTTCCTCGCTTCATCAGGGGCTGATGTGCATAGCTGCTGTCTGTAAATACAGATAAAGTAATTAGAGTAACGGTTATGAAGGGATACAGCAAGAAGCCAGAACCGATCATCCCATACTTACTTGTAAAACCAAGGCTACAAACACATAACCCAAGTACAGGTCGGCGGAGAGCATCTCCCCCGGGAGCTGAAGGGGCCGAGGAACCAACCAGAGGACAGAGGCCAGGCGTGGGGGGCAGCATGGCAGAGTGAGGAGAAGAAAAGAGGGCGTGAACCCAGATTGTTCCCAAATGTACTGCAGGGCAACTCTCTGTATGGAAATGTAAACATATGGTAATATAGAGTTAAAGAGTAAATAAGTATGAGATGTATATCGTGGCATGGAATGCAAGATATGTTGATAAACAAGATCTAAAGTAGTGACATTGGTATTGTCATGGAAATATAAATATGTACTGCTTGCATGATATGCATAAGGTGTCCCGCAGAGCAGAGGGAAAAAGGAGGGTACAAGGTAGAGGAGTGAATGAGAGAGGGAAGAAAGTGGAGGGGGAGGAGGGGAGAACAGGGGGAGGTGAAGTGAATGGTGACAGGAAAGGACAAAAAAGAGAAAAAAGAAGAAAGAAAAAAAAAAAAAGAAGGAAAGAACAGGGCCAGGGGAAAGAGAAAGAGAAAGTGAGAGGGGTGAGGAGAGATGAAACAGAGTGAAGAGGAGGACAAATTAGTTGATGGTGTAATGAACTAGAGAAGTATTTCCGTGTGGAAAGAAAAGTGTAATAAAGGGAATCAATCAGAGGCAGCAAGTGAGGATAGGTCCGCTGTGGAGTGCAGGTAATTATGTAGAAGTAAATGAGTAGGGTGCTTACCAAAATATGCAGCGTCCGGACTGAGTGTAGGAGAAATAGTGAGAGGAAAGTTGCCATGCTGACACCCCCGGCCTTATATCTGGACATCCGCCGGGTTCTCCGCCCCTAACGTCATGCGTCAGGTGGGGCAAAGGGGATCGCAACGCACCCGCCGCAAAGAGGCAGGCACTCGCGATCCCCAGCCCCCTTCAAGATGACACATCCCGCCCATCAAAAAGGGGAGACCGCTGTGATGCAGACATCCCCAGGTGGGCGTGGAAAGGCATGACGCCGATGCACTGGTGGCCCCGCCCCTCCGGAAAAACCAGAGAGACGGGGACAGCTGGGGAGGTGAATCCCCATTTGTGCATCGCAGCTCCCGGGGGGTAGAACAGACCGCCCAACCCGAACACGGGCGCAGTGAAGGAGCTAGGTCTACAAGTACATGGTAGATAATATAAACAGTAATATAAAGATATGCTAGTAAGGGTCATGGAGGTTCAGTAATAGCCGAACCCATGTAGCCCCTAGGATCTAGGGTCAGCATCAGACCAGGGCATTATGGTGTTTTCCACCTGGGTACAAATTTACAAGGAAAGTCTGGGAACTGACCCCTAACATAAAACACCTCCATCCCTAATATCAGAAAAAAGCAAATGAAAGTCGCCCATGGGACTTTAAATGAGGTGTAAATGGTGATCAAAGGGTAGACAAATATAAAGGTACAAGTATTTATTGAATACAGCAGCATAATCCATAATAGGGCATAAGCATGGGTGAAAAAGGTTCATAAAACAGCAACATTGCATGGTAATCCTAAAACATAGCCATGAATAAATAGTAATACATATAATACAGGTATGCATAGTACATCTCTAACCCGACGCGTTTCGCGAGCTTTCCTCGCTTCATCAGGGGCTGATGTGCATAGCTGCTGTCTGTAAATACAGATAAAGTAATTAGAGTAACGGTTATGAAGGGATACAGCAAGAAGCCAGAACCGATCATCCCATACTTACTTGTAAAACCAAGGCTACAAACACATAACCCAAGTACAGGTCGGCGGAGAGCATCTCCCCCGGGAGCTGAAGGGGCCGAGGAACCAACCAGAGGACAGAGGCCAGGCGTGGGGGGCAGCATGGCAGAGTGAGGAGAAGAAAAGAGGGCGTGAACCCAGATTGTTCCCAAATGTACTGCAGGGCAACTCTCTGTATGGAAATGTAAACATATGGTAATATAGAGTTAAAGAGTAAATAAGTATGAGATGTATATCGTGGCATGGAATGCAAGATATGTTGATAAACAAGATCTAAAGTAGTGACATTGGTATTGTCATGGAAATATAAATATGTACTGCTTGCATGATATGCATAAGGTGTCCCGCAGAGCAGAGGGAAAAAGGAGGGTACAAGGTAGAGGAGTGAATGAGAGAGGGAAGAAAGTGGAGGGGGAGGAGGGGAGAACAGGGGGAGGTGAAGTGAATGGTGACAGGAAAAGACAAAAAAGAGAAAAAAGAAGAAAGAAAAAAAAAAAAAGAAGGAAAGAACAGGGCCAGGGGAAAGAGAAAGAGAAAGTGAGAGGGGTGAGGAGAGATGAAACAGAGTGAAGAGGAGGACAAATTAGTTGATGGTGTAATGAACTAGAGAAGTATTTCCGTGTGGAAAGAAAAGTGTAATAAAGGGAATCAATCAGAGGCAGCAAGTGAGGATAGGTCCGCTGTGGAGTGCAGGTAATTATGTAGAAGTAAATGAGTAGGGTGCTTACCAAAATATGCAGCGTCCGGACTGAGTGTAGGAGAAATAGTGAGAGGAAAGTTGCCATGCTGACACCCCCGGCTGACCCTAGATCCTAGGGGCTACATGGGTTCGGCTATTACTGAACCTCCATGACCCTTACTAGCATATCTTTATATTACTGTTTATATTATCTACCATGTACTTGTAGACCTAGCTCCTTCACTGCGCCCGTGTTCGGGTTGGGCGGTCTGTTCTACCCCCCGGGAGCTGCGATGCACAAATGGGGATTCACCTCCCCAGCTGTCCCCGTCTCTCTGGTTTTTCCGGAGGGGCGGGGCCACCAGTGCATCGGCGTCATGCCTTTCCACGCCCACCTGGGGATGTCTGCATCACAGCGGTCTCCCCTTTTTGATGGGCGGGATGTGTCATCTTGAAGGGGGCTGGGGATCGCGAGTGCCTGCCTCTTTGCGGCGGGTGCGTTGCGATCCCCTTTGCCCCACCTGACGCATGACGTTAGGGGCGGAGAACCCGGCGGATGTCCAGATATAAGGCCGGGGGTGTCAGCATGGCAACTTTCCTCTCACTATTTCTCCTACACTCAGTCCGGACGCTGCATATTTTGGTAAGCACCCTACTCATTTACTTCTACATAATTACCTGCACTCCACAGCGGACCTATCCTCACTTGCTGCCTCTGATTGATTCCCTTTATTACACTTTTCTTTCCACACGGAAATACTTCTCTAGTTCATTACACCATCAACTAATTTGTCCTCCTCTTCACTCTGTTTCATCTCTCCTCACCCCTCTCACTTTCTCTTTCTCTTTCCCCTGGCCCTGTTCTTTCCTTCTTTTTTTTTTTTTTTCTTTCTTCTTTTTTCTCTTTTTTGTCTTTTCCTGTCACCATTCACTTCACCTCCCCCTGTTCTCCCCTCCTCCCCCTCCACTTTCTTCCCTCTCTCATTCACTCCTCTACCTTGTACCCTCCTTTTTCCCTCTGCTCTGCGGGACACCTTATGCATATCATGCAAGCAGTACATATTTATATTTCCATGACAATACCAATGTCACTACTTTAGATCTTGTTTATCAACATATCTTGCATTCCATGCCACGATATACATCTCATACTTATTTACTCTTTAACTCTATATTACCATATGTTTACATTTCCATACAGAGAGTTGCCCTGCAGTACATTTGGGAACAATCTGGGTTCACGCCCTCTTTTCTTCTCCTCACTCTGCCATGCTGCCCCCCACGCCTGGCCTCTGTCCTCTGGTTGGTTCCTCGGCCCCTTCAGCTCCCGGGGGAGATGCTCTCCGCCGACCTGTACTTGGGTTATGTGTTTGTAGCCTTGGTTTTACAAGTAAGTATGGGATGATCGGTTCTGGCTTCTTGCTGTATCCCTTCATAACCGTTACTCTAATTACTTTATCTGTATTTACAGACAGCAGCTATGCACATCAGCCCCTGATGAAGCGAGGAAAGCTCGCGAAACGCGTCGGGTTAGAGATGTACTATGCATACCTGTATTATATGTATTACTATTTATTCATGGCTATGTTTTAGGATTACCATGCAATGTTGCTGTTTTATGAACCTTTTTCACCCATGCTTATGCCCTATTATGGATTATGCTGCTGTATTCAATAAATACTTGTACCTTTATATTTGTCTACCCTTTGATCACCATTTACACCTCATTTAAAGTCCCGTGGGCGACTTTCATTTGCTTTTTTCTGATATTAGGGATGGAGGTGTTTTATGTTAGGGGTCAGTTCCCAGACTTTCCTTGTAAATTTGTACCCAGGTGGAAAACACCATAATGCCCTGGTCTGATGCTGACCCTAGATCCTAGGGGCTACATGGGTTCGGCTATTACTGAACCTCCATGACCCTTACTAGCATATCTTTATATTACTGTTTATATTATCTACCATGTACTTGTAGACCTAGCTCCTTCACTGCGCCCGTGTTCGGGTTGGGCGGTCTGTTCTACCCCCCGGGAGCTGCGATGCACAAATGGGGATTCACCTCCCCAGCTGTCCCCGTCTCTCTGGTTTTTCCGGAGGGGCGGGGCCACCAGTGCATCGGCGTCATGCCTTTCCACGCCCACCTGGGGATGTCTGCATCACAGCGGTCTCCCCTTTTTGATGGGCGGGATGTGTCATCTTGAAGGGGGCTGGGGATCGCGAGTGCCTGCCTCTTTGCGGCGGGTGCGTTGCGATCCCCTTTGCCCCACCTGACGCATGACGTTAGGGGCGGAGAACCCGGCGGATGTCCAGATATAAGGCCGGGGGTGTCAGCATGGCAACTTTCCTCTCACTATTTCTCCTACACTCAGTCCGGACGCTGCATATTTTGGTAAGCACCCTACTCATTTACTTCTACATAATTACCTGCACTCCACAGCGGACCTATCCTCACTTGCTGCCTCTGATTGATTCCCTTTATTACACTTTTCTTTCCACACGGAAATACTTCTCTAGTTCATTACACCATCAACTAATTTGTCCTCCTCTTCACTCTGTTTCATCTCTCCTCACCCCTCTCACTTTCTCTTTCTCTTTCCCCTGGCCCTGTTCTTTCCTTCTTTTTTTTTTTTTTTCTTTCTTCTTTTTTCTCTTTTTTGTCTTTTCCTGTCACCATTCACTTCACCTCCCCCTGTTCTCCCCTCCTCCCCCTCCACTTTCTTCCCTCTCTCATTCACTCCTCTACCTTGTACCCTCCTTTTTCCCTCTGCTCTGCGGGACACCTTATGCATATCATGCAAGCAGTACATATTTATATTTCCATGACAATACCAATGTCACTACTTTAGATCTTGTTTATCAACATATCTTGCATTCCATGCCACGATATACATCTCATACTTATTTACTCTTTAACTCTATATTACCATATGTTTACATTTCCATACAGAGAGTTGCCCTGCAGTACATTTGGGAACAATCTGGGTTCACGCCCTCTTTTCTTCTCCTCACTCTGCCATGCTGCCCCCCACGCCTGGCCTCTGTCCTCTGGTTGGTTCCTCGGCCCCTTCAGCTCCCGGGGGAGATGCTCTCCGCCGACCTGTACTTGGGTTATGTGTTTGTAGCCTTGGTTTTACAAGTAAGTATGGGATGATCGGTTCTGGCTTCTTGCTGTATCCCTTCATAACCGTTACTCTAATTACTTTATCTGTATTTACAGACAGCAGCTATGCACATCAGCCCCTGATGAAGCGAGGAAAGCTCGCGAAACGCGTCGGGTTAGAGATGTACTATGCATACCTGTATTATATGTATTACTATTTATTCATGGCTATGTTTTAGGATTACCATGCAATGTTGCTGTTTTATGAACCTTTTTCACCCATGCTTATGCCCTATTATGGATTATGCTGCTGTATTCAATAAATACTTGTACCTTTATATTTGTCTACCCTTTGATCACCATTTACACCTCATTTAAAGTCCCGTGGGCGACTTTCATTTGCTTTTTTCTGATATTAGGGATGGAGGTGTTTTATGTTAGGGGTCAGTTCCCAGACTTTCCTTGTAAATTTGTACCCAGGTGGAAAACACCATAATGCCCTGGTCTGATGCTGACCCTAGATCCTAGGGGCTACATGGGTTCGGCTATTACTGAACCTCCATGACCCTTACTAGCATATCTTTATATTACTGTTTATATTATCTACCATGTACTTGTAGACCTAGCTCCTTCACTGCGCCCGTGTTCGGGTTGGGCGGTCTGTTCTACCCCCCGGGAGCTGCGATGCACAAATGGGGATTCACCTCCCCAGCTGTCCCCGTCTCTCTGGTTTTTCCGGAGGGGCGGGGCCACCAGTGCATCGGCGTCATGCCTTTCCACGCCCACCTGGGGATGTCTGCATCACAGCGGTCTCCCCTTTTTGATGGGCGGGATGTGTCATCTTGAAGGGGGCTGGGGATCGCGAGTGCCTGCCTCTTTGCGGCGGGTGCGTTGCGATCCCCTTTGCCCCACCTGACGCATGACGTTAGGGGCGGAGAACCCGGCGGATGTCCAGATATTAGGCCGGGGGTGTCAGCATGGCAACTTTCCTCTCACTATTTCTCCTACACTCAGTCCGGACGCTGCATATTTTGGTAAGCACCCTACTCATTTACTTCTACATAATTACCTGCACTCCACAGCGGACCTATCCTCACTTGCTGCCTCTGATTGATTCCCTTTATTACACTTTTCTTTCCACACGGAAATACTTCTCTAGTTCATTACACCATCAACTAATTTGTCCTCCTCTTCACTCTGTTTCATCTCTCCTCACCCCTCTCACTTTCTCTTTCTCTTTCCCCTGGCCCTGTTCTTTCCTTCTTTTTTTTTTTTTTCTTTCTTCTTTTTTCTCTTTTTTGTCTTTTCCTGTCACCATTCACTTCACCTCCCCCTGTTCTCCCCTCCTCCCCCTCCACTTTCTTCCCTCTCTCATTCACTCCTCTACCTTGTACCCTCCTTTTTCCCTCTGCTCTGCGGGACACCTTATGCATATCATGCAAGCAGTACATATTTATATTTCCATGACAATACCAATGTCACTACTTTAGATCTTGTTTATCAACATATCTTGCATTCCATGCCACGATATACATCTCATACTTATTTACTCTTTAACTCTATATTACCATATGTTTACATTTCCATACAGAGAGTTGCCCTGCAGTACATTTGGGAACAATCTGGGTTCACGCCCTCTTTTCTTCTCCTCACTCTGCCATGCTGCCCCCCACGCCTGGCCTCTGTCCTCTGGTTGGTTCCTCGGCCCCTTCAGCTCCCGGGGGAGATGCTCTCCGCCGACCTGTACTTGGGTTATGTGTTTGTAGCCTTGGTTTTACAAGTAAGTATGGGATGATCGGTTCTGGCTTCTTGCTGTATCCCTTCATAACCGTTACTCTAATTACTTTATCTGTATTTACAGACAGCAGCTATGCACATCAGCCCCTGATGAAGCGAGGAAAGCTCGCGAAACGCGTCGGGTTAGAGATGTACTATGCATACCTGTATTATATGTATTACTATTTATTCATGGCTATGTTTTAGGATTACCATGCAATGTTGCTGTTTTATGAACCTTTTTCACCCATGCTTATGCCCTATTATGGATTATGCTGCTGTATTCAATAAATACTTGTACCTTTATATTTGTCTACCCTTTGATCACCATTTACACCTCATTTAAAGTCCCGTGGGCGACTTTCATTTGCTTTTTTCTGATATTAGGGATGGAGGTGTTTTATGTTAGGGGTCAGTTCCCAGACTTTCCTTGTAAATTTGTACCCAGGTGGAAAACACCATAATGCCCTGGTCTGATGCTGACCCTAGATCCTAGGGGCTACATGGGTTCGGCTATTACTGAACCTCCATGACCCTTACTAGCATATCTTTATATTACTGTTTATATTATCTACCATGTACTTGTAGACCTAGCTCCTTCACTGCGCCCGTGTTCGGGTTGGGCGGTCTGTTCTACCCCCCGGGAGCTGCGATGCACAAATGGGGATTCACCTCCCCAGCTGTCCCCGTCTCTCTGGTTTTTCCGGAGGGGCGGGGCCACCAGTGCATCGGCGTCATGCCTTTCCACGCCCACCTGGGGATGTCTGCATCACAGCGGTCTCCCCTTTTTGATGGGCGGGATGTGTCATCTTGAAGGGGGCTGGGGATCGCGAGTGCCTGCCTCTTTGCGGCGGGTGCGTTGCGATCCCCTTTGCCCCACCTGACGCATGACGTTAGGGGCGGAGAACCCGGCGGATGTCCAGATATAAGGCCGGGGGTGTCAGCATGGCAACTTTCCTCTCACTATTTCTCCTACACTCAGTCCGGACGCTGCATATTTTGGTAAGCACCCTACTCATTTACTTCTACATAATTACCTGCACTCCACAGCGGACCTATCCTCACTTGCTGCCTCTGATTGATTCCCTTTATTACACTTTTCTTTCCACACGGAAATACTTCTCTAGTTCATTACACCATCAACTAATTTGTCCTCCTCTTCACTCTGTTTCATCTCTCCTCACCCCTCTCACTTTCTCTTTCTCTTTCCCCTGGCCCTGTTCTTTCCTTCTTTTTTTTTTTTTTTCTTTCTTCTTTTTTCTCTTTTTTGTCTTTTCCTGTCACCATTCACTTCACCTCCCCCTGTTCTCCCCTCCTCCCCCTCCACTTTCTTCCCTCTCTCATTCACTCCTCTACCTTGTACCCTCCTTTTTCCCTCTGCTCTGCGGGACACCTTATGCATATCATGCAAGCAGTACATATTTATATTTCCATGACAATACCAATGTCACTACTTTAGATCTTGTTTATCAACATATCTTGCATTCCATGCCACGATATACATCTCATACTTATTTACTCTTTAACTCTATATTACCATATGTTTACATTTCCATACAGAGAGTTGCCCTGCAGTACATTTGGGAACAATCTGGGTTCACGCCCTCTTTTCTTCTCCTCACTCTGCCATGCTGCCCCCCACGCCTGGCCTCTGTCCTCTGGTTGGTTCCTCGGCCCCTTCAGCTCCCGGGGGAGATGCTCTCCGCCGACCTGTACTTGGGTTATGTGTTTGTAGCCTTGGTTTTACAAGTAAGTATGGGATGATCGGTTCTGGCTTCTTGCTGTATCCCTTCATAACCGTTACTCTAATTACTTTATCTGTATTTACAGACAGCAGCTATGCACATCAGCCCCTGATGAAGCGAGGAAAGCTCGCGAAACGCGTCGGGTTAGAGATGTACTATGCATACCTGTATTATATGTATTACTATTTATTCATGGCTATGTTTTAGGATTACCATGCAATGTTGCTGTTTTATGAACCTTTTTCACCCATGCTTATGCCCTATTATGGATTATGCTGCTGTATTCAATAAATACTTGTACCTTTATATTTGTCTACCCTTTGATCACCATTTACACCTCATTTAAAGTCCCGTGGGCGACTTTCATTTGCTTTTTTCTGATATTAGGGATGGAGGTGTTTTATGTTAGGGGTCAGTTCCCAGACTTTCCTTGTAAATTTGTACCCAGGTGGAAAACACCATAATGCCCTGGTCTGATGCTGACCCTAGATCCTAGGGGCTACATGGGTTCGGCTATTACTGAACCTCCATGACCCTTACTAGCATATCTTTATATTACTGTTTATATTATCTACCATGTACTTGTAGACCTAGCCCCTTCACTGCGCCCGTGTTCGGGTTGGGCGGTCTGTTCTACCCCCCGGGAGCTGCGATGCACAAATGGGGATTCACCTCCCCAGCTGTCCCCGTCTCTCTGGTTTTTCCGGAGGGGCGGGGCCACCAGTGCATCGGCGTCATGCCTTTCCACGCCCACCTGGGGATGTCTGCATCACAGCGGTCTCCCCTTTTTGATGGGCGGGATGTGTCATCTTGAAGGGGGCTGGGGATCGCGAGTGCCTGCCTCTTTGCGGCGGGTGCGTTGCGATCCCCTTTGCCCCACCTGACGCATGACGTTAGGGGCGGAGAACCCGGCGGATGTCCAGATATAAGGCCGGGGGTGTCAGCATGGCAACTTTCCTCTCACTATTTCTCCTACACTCAGTCCGGACGCTGCATATTTTGGTAAGCACCCTACTCATTTACTTCTACATAATTACCTGCACTCCACAGCGGACCTATCCTCACTTGCTGCCTCTGATTGATTCCCTTTATTACACTTTTCTTTCCACACGGAAATACTTCTCTAGTTCATTACACCATCAACTAATTTGTCCTCCTCTTCACTCTGTTTCATCTCTCCTCACCCCTCTCACTTTCTCTTTCTCTTTCCCCTGGCCCTGTTCTTTCCTTCTTTTTTTTTTTTTTTTTTTTTTTTTTTTTTTTTTTTTCTTTCTTCTTTTTTCTCTTTTTTGTCTTTTCCTGTCACCATTCACTTCACCTCCCCCTGTTCTCCCCTCCTCCCCCTCCACTTTCTTCCCTCTCTCATTCACTCCTCTACCTTGTACCCTCCTTTTTCCCTCTGCTCTGCGGGACACCTTATGCATATCATGCAAGCAGTACATATTTATATTTCCATGACAATACCAATGTCACTACTTTAGATCTTGTTTATCAACATATCTTGCATTCCATGCCACGATATACATCTCATACTTATTTACTCTTTAACTCTATATTACCATATGTTTACATTTCCATACAGAGAGTTGCCCTGCAGTACATTTGGGAACAATCTGGGTTCACGCCCTCTTTTCTTCTCCTCACTCTGCCATGCTGCCCCCCACGCCTGGCCTCTGTCCTCTGGTTGGTTCCTCGGCCCCTTCAGCTCCCGGGGGAGATGCTCTCCGCCGACCTGTACTTGGGTTATGTGTTTGTAGCCTTGGTTTTACAAGTAAGTATGGGATGATCGGTTCTGGCTTCTTGCTGTATCCCTTCATAACCGTTACTCTAATTACTTTATCTGTATTTACAGACAGCAGCTATGCACATCAGCCCCTGATGAAGCGAGGAAAGCTCGCGAAACGCGTCGGGTTAGAGATGTACTATGCATACCTGTATTATATGTATTACTATTTATTCATGGCTATGTTTTAGGATTACCATGCAATGTTGCTGTTTTATGAACCTTTTTCACCCATGCTTATGCCCTATTATGGATTATGCTGCTGTATTCAATAAATACTTGTACCTTTATATTTGTCTACCCTTTGATCACCATTTACACCTCATTTAAAGTCCCGTGGGCGACTTTCATTTGCTTTTTTCTGATATTAGGGATGGAGGTGTTTTATGTTAGGGGTCAGTTCCCAGACTTTCCTTGTATACTTCGAGACAGAATACACGCAGCCCTTGCGTCATCTCACCTCTCCGCTCTCCAATGCCTGAAAGTAATTGGCACAATGACAGCCACCATTCCTATGGTGAAGTGGGCCCAATGGCATATACGGCCCTTCCAAAGAGGGTTCCTTCTACAATGGGATTCTTCCAGCCAAATCCAGCGCATACACCTTACTCCAACCATGAGAATGTCTCTCCTTTGGTGGCTTCAAGGGAAAAATCTGCGCAATGACCATTCAATCATTCCCATCTCATGGGTCACAATAACATCGGATGCCAGCAATCGGGGATGGGGCGCTCACTGCCTTTCAGAAGTGGCTCAGGGAAGATGGAATTCCCCTGCTCAAGGGATTGTCTCCAACATACTGGAGCTGAGGGCTGCCTTTCAGGCACTCCTGTCATTTCGCCATCTAATAGTGAATTCATCAGTAATGTTAAGGTTGGACAATACAACCGCGGTGGCTTACATAAAGAAGCAAGGTGGAACTCGCAGCTGGTCTCTGATACAGGAAGTAGAGCCAATAATGAGCTGGGCTCAGAAGAATTTGTCCAACATCTCTGCGGTTTACATTTTGGGGATTCAGAATGTACAGGCCGACTTCCTCTTGCAGGTTCAAATGGACAACGGGTGGTCTCTCCACAGAGGTGTTCGAGTGGCTTCTGACCCTGATAGTACTTCCAGAGGTCGATCTGTTTGCTTCCCCATGCAATCACAAAATGCACAGATATTATTTGAGGTTCAGAGACCCTAAGGCATGTGGAATAGATGCTCTCTCAGATCAGTGGAGGTTTCAGAAGGCTCATGCCTTCCCTCCAGTACCAGTGATTCTTCAATTTCTCCGGAGGCTCAGAACAGAGAAGGTGGAGATCATTGCAGTTATTCCTTTCTGGCTCAACAGGCCATGGTTCCCTCTGTTATCACTCCTCAGCTATCAAGACCCAGTTCTCCTACCTCTCAGGCCGGATCTACTGTCTCAAGGCACGACGTTACACCCATGTCCATCCTGCTTACACCTCAGGGTGTGGTTCTTGAGAGGGGAAGGCTCAAAGCTCTAGGTTGTCCTGAAGAAGCTATTCCAACTCTTCTCAGTGCTAGAAGGGGAAGTACTAATAGGGTATATGAGCGTATATGGTCTAGATTCACTGATCATATGTCTTCCAGGTTGAATCCTTGTAACTCTCCAGCAGTACAAGACATACTGAGTTTTCTTCAATCAGGACTTGACCTGTCCTTAGCAGTCAGCTCACTAATAGTTCAGCCATCTCGGCCATCAGTTCTTTAAAGGAGCTATCAGGCTTAGACCTCAAAGAAGACCTAGGTTCCCCAAATGAGACCTCCCTCTTGTCTTGGATTTTCTCTCCAATCTCGGATCAGATCCTGACAAACCTCTTTCCACAAGAGACCTCACGCTCAAGACCACTTTCTTAGTAGCTGTGACTTTGGCCAAAAGAGTGTCAGAAATTAGAAATTTAGGTTCAGAAGAGCCTTTTCTGACCTTTTTTCCAGACAGAGCAGTGTTGATTCCCATGTTAGGGTCAAACCCTAAAGTGACCTCAGTCTTTCATGAAAACTAAAAGATTGTACTTCCTACTTTTAAAACAACAGATAATCAGGATATTCATCCACTTGACGTAGGCCACACTCTAAAACAATACCTGGAGGTCACGGCTCCGTTCAGACAAACAGAATTTCTTTTCGTCCTTCTCCATGGTAAAAACAAAGGAATGCGAGCTTCGGTCAGATCAATTTCTTCTTGGATTGTGCAGACCATTCAGAGGGCATACAAGGCAAAGGGCTTGGCTCCTCCAGAGGCAGTGACGGCTCATTCGACCCGGAGTATCTCGACCTCTTGGGCAGCTTCTCGGCATGTCGCACCTGAAATCATTTGTAGAGCGGCTTCTTGGTCTTCTATTAACACATTTGTCTCTCACTACTGTGTTGAGCCTGCTGCTCTGTCATCCATTAATTTTGGTTTACAAGTATTGTCGGTTGACAATGTTAAATAAAATTTGGTTTCTTTGCTCAAACATTTTTGCCCACCCAGGTGTGTTTGGTGAGTTATTTCCCACACATATGCTGCCATGGAGCCTGTCAGGAAAACGGAAAAATTATATCAAATACTTACCGTAATTTTCCTTTCCTGATAGGCTCCATGGCAGCAGGAGTCCCTCACAAATGTCTGGAGTAGGCTAGATACGCAACATGGATAGCAGCCTAGAGCAAAGATTTATGGGAGAGGGGTCCTATTGGGTAGTTATGGAGGCGGGGCCTACCCACACATATGCTGCCATGGAGCCTATCAGGAAAGGAAAATTACGGTAAGTATTTGATATAAATTTTCCATTTTCTATCACTCATGGTTAGTGTTTGGCTGAAGCCATTTATTATCATTCAACTGTGTTTATTCTTTTTAAATCATAATCACAACAGAAACTACCCAAATGACCCTGATAAAAAGTTTACATACCCCAGTTCTTAAAGTGGAGTTCCACCCAAAAGTGGAACTTCCACTCATTAGATTCCTCCCCCCCTCCGGTGACACAGTTGGCACCTTTCAGGGGGGAGGGGGGTACAGATACCTGTATATTACAGGTATCTGTACCCACTTCCGGCATAGACACCCGCAGAATCTGCGGGTATTTACGCCACTTCCTGCTCCCTCCCCGCTGCCTGCTGGGAAACACACGGGTCCCAGAGGCAGCAGGGACCATCCGGATTGCGCTGCGCGACTCGCGCATGCGCAGTAGGGAACCGGGAAGTGAAGCCGTACGGCTTCGCTTCCTGATTCCCTTACCGAAGATGGAGGCGGCAGCACCCGAGGACGGAGAGACGCTTCGGCCTCGGGTGCCGACATCGCGGGCGCCCTGGACAGGTAAGTGTCCGTGTTTTAAAAGTCAGCAGCTGCAGTATTTGTAGCTGCTGACTTTTAAAAAATTTTTTTTAGGTGGCGCTCCGCTTTAATACTGTGTATTGCCCCCTTTAACATCAATGACAGCTTGAAGTCTTTTGTCTCAGATGGTCTCAGATGGTAAAGCTGCCCATTCTTCTTGGCAAAAAGCCTCCAGTTCCTGTAAATTCTTGGGCTGTCTTGCATAAACTGTGTGTTTGACATCTCCCCAGAGTGGCTCAATGATATTGAGGTCAGGAGACTGAGATGGCCACTCCAGAACCTTCACTTTATTCTGCTGTAGCCAATGACAGGTCAACTTGGCCTAGTGTTTTGGATAATTGTCATATTGGAATGTCCATGTATGTCCCATGCACAGCTGCCTGGTTGATGAATGCAAATGTTCCTCTAGTAATTTTTGATAAAATACTGCATTCATCTTGCTATCAATTATGACCAAATTTCCTGTGCCTTTGTAGCTCACACATTCCCAAAACATCAGCTATCCACCTCCAACACAGTAGGAATGGTGTACCTTTCATCATATGCGTCTGTGTTTCACAGTAGAAATGGTGTACCTTTCATCATATGCTTTGTTGACTCCTCTCCAAATGAAGTGTTTATGGTTGTGGCTAAAAAGCTCAATTCTGGTCTCATCACTTCAAATGACCTTGTGCCAGAAGGTTTGAGGCTTGTCTCTGTGCTGCTTGGCATATTGAAAGCAGGATACTTTGTGGCATTTGCGTAGTAATGGCGACTCGACCATGCAGCCCATGTTTCTTCAAGTGCCTCCTTATTGTGCATCTTGAAACTGCCACACCGCATGTTTTCAGAAAGTCCTGTATTTCACCTGAAGTTATTTGTGGGTTTTTCTATGAATCGACGAAACAATTTTCCAGGCAGTTGTGGTTGAAACCTTAGTTGGTCTACCTGACCGTGGTTTGGTTTCAACAGAACTCCTAATTTTCTTGATTAGAGTTTGAACACTGCTGATTGGCATTCTCAATTCTCTTTTTTTTCACATATTTTATTGAGATTTTCAAAAAAATGTACAGAAATATCATACAGTAAGAAGAATATTTGATTACATGGATTGTACAAATTGGATATCCAAGGATACTGTTAAATCAATTACATTAAATACATTAAAAATCATAAGGGGGAGGGTATTGAGGGGAAGGGGGGCATGGGGTAGAGGTACAAGTGGCACAAATAGTCTGAGCATGATAAACTTTATTAAGATGATTCTACTCTGCTTTTCAAACGTTAGGCGGGTGATGATGACTGCTCCCACTCCGCTACCCCACATGGGCTCATACTGTGGCAGAGTTGGAGCAGCCATCACAAAGGGATATGCAGCAGAGTGAGTGAGTTAAGTTTATTGCGCCTTGATTTCTAATACGTGCATATGAGTATTCTAGTGTTGCTGTAACCTTTGACCTGAGGCGTAAGTCGCTGACATTGTGTTGTGTTTTCATGAGGATGTGGGTTTTTCATTTCTTTACATGTTGTTCAAATGTGACATCAGGGTAAATTCCTTTTGATACCTTGGTTTCCAAGGGTCAAGCTCTCATTGAATATCAACTTTTTTGGGTATTTAGCAGTTTGTAACCTTTCGCTGAGTCAATGAAATTTAGCCAACAGACCCATATTTTATTATATTTGTCTGCGATTTCCTTGGCTTGATGCACCAAATCCTCCATTTCAGCAGTTTTTTGGACCCGTTGAAGCCATTCCTTTGTGGTAGGAGGATTATTTTCTCTTCAGTGAGCAGGAATGCACATTTTGGCTGCATTAATTAAATGGAGGGTAAGGGATTTTTTTATATGCTGATTGGGGTAAAGATGTATGGTGCAGTAGATATTGTGCGGGCGAGTATTCCAATAGGTTGTGATGTGTGATGTGATGCGGTGTACTTCTGTCCTGAATGTTTGTATACGTGGGCAATTCCACCATACATGGAGCAATGAGCCTATTTCGGAATTGCATCTCCAGCATGTGGGAGAGACTTTGGGGTATATTATGTGCAGTCCGTCAGGTGTCCTATACCATCTGGAGTATATTTTACATCCATTCTCTTGTATGGAGACATTTGTAGTCCCTTTGTGTATATGAGTGCATACCTTTTCCCATTCTTCTGTTGATAGGTCAAGGGCTAAGTCCCGTTCCCATTGCTGACTGGCTCTATTTAGATTTGGATTATAATCTGAAATCAACTGAGTGTATAGGTCAGAGATCAAATGTTTTTGAAGTCGGACCTGCAGCATAATGATTCATAATAAGACTGCTCTCTATACCATGTAGATGGGTATTTGGCGCTAAGCAGGAAGTGTTTGATTTGTAGGTGTGCATAAAATGGAATAGATCTGCCTGGGAAATGGAAGGATACTGCAGCCGTTCTGCCTTTCCTCAAAATGATTGGCGGGTCCCGGTGGCCACTGGGACCCTCTGATTGGCTCCCGATGTGTCCAATCACAGGTATGTGATATATGCTGTGGGCGACCCGGAAGCTGTTAAATCCACATTATTCATTGGAAGCACTTTCTCACAGATGAATATTTCATTAGGGGCTCATTATATATTCACTATTGAATGCATATACAGTCAGGTCCATAAATATTGGGACATCGACACAATTATAATCTTTTTGGCTCTATACACCACCACAATGGATTTGAAATGAAACAAAGAAGATGTGCTTTAACTGCAGACTTTCAGCTTTAATTTGAGGGTATTTACATCCAAATCAGGTAAGCGGTGTAGGAATTACAACAGTTTGTATATGTGCCTCCCACTTTTTAAGGTACCAAAAGTAATAGGACAGATTAACAATCATCCATGAAACTTTCACTTTTTAATACTTGGTTGCAAATCCTTTGCAGTCAATTACAGCCTGAAGTCTGGAATGCATAGACATCACAGACGCTGGGTTTCATCCCTGGTGATGCTCTGCCAGGCCTCTACTGCAACTGTCTTCAGTTCCTGCTTGTTCTTGGGGCATTTTCCCTTCAGTTTTGTCTTCAGCAAGTGAAATGCACGCTCAATCGGATTCAGGTCAGGTGATTGACTAGGCCATTGCATAACATTCCACTTCTTTCCCTTAAAAAATTCTTTGGTTGCTTTCGCAGTATGCTTCGGGTCATTGTCCATCTGCACTGTGAAGCACCGTCCAATGAGTTCTGAAGCATTTTGCTGAATATGAGCAGATAATATTGCCCGAAACACTTCAGAATTCATCCTGCTGCTTTTGCCAGCAGTCACATTATCAATAAATACAAAAGAACCACTTCCACTGGCAGCCATACATGCCCAGGCCATGACACTACCACCACCATGCTTCACTGATGAGGTAGTATGCTTTGGATCATGAGCAGCTCCTTTCCTTCTCCATTCTCTTTTCTTCCCATCACTCTGGTACAAGTTGATCTTGGTCTCATCTGTCCATAGCATGTTGTTCCAGAACTGTGAAGGCTTTTTTTAGATGTTGTTTGGCAAACTCTAATCTGTCCTTCCTGTTTTTGAGGCTCACCAATGGTTTACATCTTGTGGTGAACCCTCTGTATTCACTCTGGTGAAGTCTTCTCTTGATTGTTGACTTTGACACACATACACCTACCCCCTGGAGAGTGTTCTTGATCTGGCCAACTGTTGTGAAGGGTGTTTTCTTCACCAGGGAAAGAATTCTGCGGTCACCCACCACAGTTGTTTTCCGTGGTCTTCCGGGTCTTTTGGTGCTGCTGAGCTCACCGATGCGTTCTTTCTTTTTTAAGGATGTTCCAAACAGTTGATTTGGCCACACCTAATGTTTTTTCTATCTCTCTGATGGGTTTGTTTTGTTTTTTCAGCCTAATGATGGCTTGCTTCACTGATAGTGACAGCTCTTTGGATCTCATATTGAGAGTTGACAGCAACAGATTCCAAATGCAAATAGCACACTTGAAATGAACTCTGGACTTTTAATCTGCTCCTTGTAAATGGGATAATGAGGGAATAAGACACACCTGGCCATGGAACAGCTGAGCAGCCAATTGTCCCATTACTTTCGGTCCCTTAAAAAGTGGGAGGCACATATACAAACTGTTGTAATTCCTACACCGTTCACCTGTTTTAGATGTAAATACCCTAAAATGAAAGCTGAAAGTCTGCAGTTAAAGCACTTGTTTGTTTCATTTCAAATTCATTGTGGTGGTGTATAGAGCCAAAAAAATTAGAATTGTGTCGATATCCCAATATTTATGGACCTGACTGTATTTATACATGATTTGCATGATTTATATAAGAATGATATAACTGCTTTTATAGATCTAGGATGTAAATAGAGTAGTATAAGGATAGCGCTGTGGGTAAAGTAAAATATAGCACTATATAAGTACCAATAATTATATAGGTACTTTGTGTATTTAAAACTGTGTGTGTGTTTAGGAGAGATCACACAGGCTCACCACAAGTTTGAGAATTTCAAAAAGTGGCTCATAAAAATAGTAGCTTGCAGTGTATCTTGTGGCAAAACTATCACATTAAACTGTATACTTACAGAACTTTTTGGTTTAGTTTTTGACAGTGTGGTAAAGGCAAAGAACCTCAGTTGTTATTGTCTTCTGTGTTCCCATTGTGAAGATTCATTTACAAGTGCTTTTAATGTTGCTTCCTTTTCCAGTGATGACAACTTCCCTTATTTTTTGTCCCGCAGTCTGTCACAGGACATAAGCTCAGATTGCCCCAGCAAGATCATGGGCAGCAATACAATTTCATAGAAGTATGCATGTTTTCTAAGACTATCCAAAACTTTAACCACTTCAGCTCCGGAAGAATTTACCCCCTTAATGACCAGGCCATATTTTGCGATACAGCACTGCTTCGCTTTAACTGACAATTGCGCAGTCATGCAACATTGTACACAAATAAAACGTATGTACTTCTTTTTTTCCCCACTAATAGAGCTTACTTTTGGTGGTATTTGACCACCTCTGCGGTTTTTATTTTTAGCGCAAAAAAAGAGCGACAATTTTGAAAAAAAAAACAATATTTTTTTACTTTTTGCTATAATAAATATCCAAAAAAAATTTCTTCATCAGTTTAGGCCAATATGTATTCTTCTACATATTTTGGGTAAAAAAATTGCAAAAAGCGTATATTGATTGGTCTGTACAAAAGTTATAGCGTCTACAAAATAGGGGATATATTTATGGCATTTTTATTATTAACTTTTATTATACTAATAATGGTGATGAATGCGACATTGCGGCAGACTGATCGAACACTTTTGACACTTTTTTGGGACCAGCAGATCTCTCTCTACTTCACGGACAGAACAGGGGATCTGTCTGTTTACATTGACAGATCCCCGTTCTGGCTCTCTGAGCAGCGTTCGCGGGTCGCCGACGGACATCACAGCCACACGTATCCGGTCTGGGGTCGCGCTGCGGGTGCGAGCCCCCTATAGCTCTTAAAGTGTCCAACATACACCTACGGCGATTCGCACAGCCGTGCCAACCTGCCGCAATATAATGATGGCGGCTGGTCGGCAAGCAGTTAAACTACAGACACACAGCTAAATATACAAATCAAACTCATATATGGAGACTGTTTTACATGCCAAAGAATTTGCATTTCTCTCTATCCAGCCCTGAGAATTACGCCTGTATACAGCTTTGCTACATCACACAGCCCTGTCTAGCAAGGGAGAAGATTCGTTTTTTTGGCAATTCAGTAAAAAAAAAATTGTTTCCCACCCTGTGACTGGACAGTGAGATGAGAAGCAGTAGATTGTTGAGCTGTCACTCTTTTATTAGCATGTTCCTTTCTCTGCAGCACAAATAATTTGCTCTGTCTGTTTTTTTTTTCTTTTCCAAAATTTTTATTCAGAAAAAATTTTCAACAAATACAAAATCGACATTTATCTTTTTTTGCATGAAGTATTGGAACAAGTGACAAGTCGTTTATAAGAAGGTTACAACACAAATTATTTTGTATACCTGTGAAGTTTTACGTATCCTTGTCCTTATTTTAGGTATATATAATAAAGACCTCAACTGAGTAAAATAACAAAATTTAAACAAAGATAGAACATAGAAAGGAGGAACCTCCTCTAGTTGGCACACAAATGTACTTCACATGTAATGTGGGGAACCGCGGGGGGATGTCCTGCTCCCTCTGTCCCCTCCGCTTGGTGTAACCCCCTAATTTGGCCCCGGAGTGGGCCCCGGGGCCTCAATTGGCCTGTGGGCCCTCTGAGGCCTATTCCAGCTGAATAAAGAGAAAGAGAAAGGGAATGATAGAAGAAAAAGTAGAGGATAGGAAAGGGGAGTGCACTCTGGCCCTGGAGAGAGATATTCCTGAGCCACTCCTATCTCATTATGTAGTTGAAAGATAGTTGATCCAAGGGTGCCATATTTTTTCAAATGTAGCGCTGATAGATTTTTAGTCTACCGCTGATAGGTAAATGTAGTGGGTTACTTGTTAGGTGAAGTTAGATTTGCCTCTGTTCCAGCTTGGCTGAGTTGTGTGTAATTTCACACTGTGGCGGTGGGTGTTGTTGTCACCATGGGCCAGTGTTGGAAAGGCAACGTGCTGAAGCGTATGAGTGCTCCTCTGTCCCGGAGACAACTAGGTGGAGGTGGTCCTGCGAGTTGCATTCTACGAGGGGGGTATTTATGGGACAGACGCCATGTTTGTGGGTTTGTTTCCAGCCACCTGCTGGCCCTCTTGGCCAACAGGTATGCGTTAGGAGTACCACGTCGCGGTCCTTCGATCCGGAGGTTCACGCGGCTGCAGCGTGTGGGTGGACCCAGAAGCCTGTCTGGGGCCTACCACAGCGGCAGAGGAATGGTCCTGGGCTATCCATACCGAGTGAAGAAGCTGGACAACTGAGGAGATCCCAGGGGAGGACCCGTCATGGAAGGATCATGCAGAGTGCTGGTCTGGAGAGGGGCCTGGTGACTCAGTTGCAGGACATATCCTGAAGTAATCTTACTGCATAGTACTGCCAGGTTGGCTTAAAGGTTCAAATGCTGTGTCTGATATTCACCGTAAACCAATACATCCTGTGGCAGAGGATCGTACGGGTTTTGCTACAAACAAGTCTGTGGCAGAGACTTTTGTTCGTGCTGCGCACTGGCTGCTAGGCAAGTGAGAGAGGCCTATCCAGGCGGGCAAAGATTGAATCCCACAAGGGGAGTACATTCAGCTACAAGTGTTCAATACCTACCAATACACTAGAGAATACTAAGAAAAGGTATTTGAGCTTCCCTGCTGCTTTCCTCCTGCCTCTTTCCTGCTACTTCCTTTATTACTTGCTCATTAAAGCATTGGAAAAGATACTCGAGTGTCTGGTGACTACATTGTCCGGAGGTAAACTCAACGGAACCCTAGACCCGGTGCTGGTGAAATAGAGGTGGCGAAAGTGAAGATAACAGCCCGCTTTAAACCAGCAGCTCCACCGAGACTTATTGCTACACAAACAAAACCATTTTATCATTTAAATTGCAGAGAGGCGTTCATTCGCCATTATCCATGACAATTTGGATTCTAGCAAGTGAAAGGGGATCGTTGGGGATTTCCAAGACTTAGCTATGGCTATTCTTGCTGCTACAAATATAAAAGCTATGAGTCTCTTCATGTGTTTCGATGTCCCCTCCCAACAGTTTTTATAAATGTCCATGTCCCCTTCAAAGGCCCAACTCCAACTAAAACTTTTTATTAACTGTTAGAAAGAGCAGAGAGGGTTTAAAGCCTCTGTCAGGTTTTTCAGGAATGGAAGTGATGTGAGATATCTGGAGTATGACAAAGATAAAAACAGTATAAAAACAATACCTTTTTGTTTATTGAGGGTTGGGATTTCTTATATTGATCTAATATATGAGTGTCACAGAAACAGAAAGTGAGGGAAAATGTTCCCAGTGGGTTATTCAGAATGGATAGAGCAGAAGCAAAGAGAGATCCAGACAGTGAGGAGACTCCCCTGCTGTCATTATATATATATATATATATATATATATATATATATATATATATATATATATATATATCAGTACATCTGCAGCCACTGATTGAGCGGCTTTGATCCAACAGGACAGTTGAATAGAAGTTGATCTGGGGATCAACGTCCATTCAACTGCAATGGCTATACATGGATCGAAATTCATCCAGTCCCTGCTGAACCAGCCAAATTTCAATCCACCTATCCTATGGCCACCTTTAAGAAGAGTTTCCTCTCCAGAAAGGAGAACCGTGAGCAGCACTGATAAAATCTCATGAGGCTAGCAGTCAGAGGCAGCAGTGCCCTAGATGTTACACTAGAGATATATAGTAATGAGGAGGAAGGCATAGGCGTGCCAAGGAACAAGGTGTTGCCTATAAGATAACAAATAATCTTCACTTAATGAGTTCAGATTCACTTTAATGTTCACTGAGGCAGTAAGCACAATAAAATTTCAGCAACACAAAAAAATAGCAATGAGGGATAGAGCCACCGTCTCTATAATTTGCTATCTCTGTCTCTTTTGATACTAGAGCTCTCCTATGCAAGACTGTAGGAAAAACCTCCCTTCCCCTTTTACCTACAGTTCTCTTGAAGAATTTAGACATAAGTGTCCAGAGATGGACAGAAAAGGGGGAACACAATCTGTAAAAAAAACTATTATAATTGCACGCTTTAAGGCTTGGTACTACCGGTTTAACTCTGCTGCTGGCACTATTGTAAGTACAACCCTGATTCCACTTTAAAGTAACTCTGCCAGGATACAAATATGAAAAATTCCATGAGAAAGTCTGTCATGTTGGAGCTTTGGCTTCAACGCTTTCTGCGTATCTGACTTGGAATATGCATAGAGGTAAGCAATTCTGACATTTGTTGAAAGCATGTAATTCATAATGTATTAAGGCAAGGTACAGCCAGGCAGGTAGAATTTTCAGGAGACCAGCAATGAGAAACCCATACTTACTCATGACAGATTTTTTTTTAATGCTACATATAGTTGCTTCATTCTGGACACAACTGAGAACATCTGACTAAGAAGACAGAGGATTAAAGAGAAGGCACCAAAGGCACCTGGCAGCTCAAATTTACAAAAACATTTTCTATATTGTGTCGGTTTGATTTTCAATACTTTATTGTTTTATGTCTGACAGGTTCTCTTTAACTTTAAATGCATCATACAAATGCTTCTCTTTGCTTATTCCACAGTATGTGTAAAAACAGAAAGTGGGCTTGTACTAGGAGGCATTGCCCAAGGACCTGCACAATATATGGAAATGGTCATCTCGTCTCATTTGATAAATCCAGGAGAGATTTTAGTGGTGACTGTGATCATGTCCTGGTTCAGGTACTGACTTGATTTTGTTTCTTTGGATGAGTATTTTAATAAATATCAAATGTAACTATTTTAATTCAGAGTTTTTGCAACCACTTAGGACCCACACCCGTGAACAATAACTCTTCACCCGGGGCCATCCTAATGTATTTTTGACTGTGTCATCTGGAGTAGAGGCACCCAAACTTTTATATGTCAGGAGTCAGGGTGCCGTTGTTTTGGATACCTGTAAATTTAAAATTGTTAATATTGTATATAATTAAAAAATAATAATTGTGGTGAATTTTTTTTTTAATTTTTATTACTTTTGGATGTTGCGTTGTTAGTATTTTGGCCATAGTTTTCATTCCTGTTGTTAGAAGGGAGATTGAGCTGTAATTGATTACATAAAGACTTTATTTATTCAAAGGCATAAATACAATGGACTGCTTTAAATTATCCACTCTGCTGACACATCTCAGTTTTTCCCAGGTTAAATTGGTCTATTGAAGACAGCAGACATATTGTTGAAATCTTTGCAGGCAGGGATCTTAAAAGCTTCAATTCAGGGCACAAAAAGGTTCACCTTCAGAAAAATTTTCTAAAAATCCCCCTGTGCAATTATTGCTGTATTCAATAAATAATACTTGCCAGAGCTCCTCCATTTGTAAATAGTAACAGTCCTCCCATTACAGATGAAGATGTCCAGGTGCCCTTAACAGAAAAAAAACACTAGTTGCTAGTTCCTCTTCATCCTGACATTTCAGGAAAGGCTGAATATCACAATAATGTGCCCCAGCACTCCACTTTGGGTCATTCAAACTGAACATGTGCACATTACGTCCTCTCTCGGCTCCAGTTGTTTACTGGTGGCTGCTCTGAGCCATTCAAACTGAGCACATGTGCAATGCACAGTCTCATTCTCCCTTTCTAGTTTAGCTCCCCTATAGAAGGAGACCATGCATTGCACAAGCAGGCAGTTTGAAAGGTCTTTAGCAGCCACTGCAAAGGAAAGCTGGGATGCTTGAATGGCGGCTAGTGCGTCATTGTGATATTCAGTCTATATATATGTCCTGTATAGTGGAGTTAGGAAGTAGTTCAGCAGCTGACCTCGTTTATACACATCCTGCACCTGCTTTTCCCCTTCAAGAGATTTTCCCTGCCCTCTTCTGTAGTTACATGCTGACATTGTCAGTGAGCACCATTCTCCTTGAATTCAATGGTGCCAATACCTTCCTCTACTGATCAACTGCTTTGTACCCTCTTCTTGCATAAATAATTCATTTGGCAGAGTGTGCAGATGCTGGGTGATCACTTAACAGCCTATGTGGAGCAGAGCTCTAGTATTAAAACTGCAGAAGTGTGTCCCTGAAAGTATGTAAAGCTTACAATACACTACACAATCTGATTGTACAATCTCCTTTAGATCTACCGTCAGTTATGTAGTGCATAGGCTGCACTGATAGGCACTGATAGGCACTGATGAGGCGGCACTGGTGGGCACTGATGAGGAGGCACTGATGCGGCTGGACTGGTAGGCAGCACTAATGGGCACTGATGGGTGGTACTGATGGGCACTGATAGTTGGCACTGATAGACAGCACTGATGGGCACTGGTAGGCGGAACTGATAGGTGACACTGAGGAGGAGGCACTAATGAGCATTAATTGGCCATCAATGCCCATCAGTGCCACCTCATCAGTGCAGCCTATCAGTGCCCATCGGTGCAGCCTCAGCAGCGCACATCAGTGAAGGAAAAAAATCACCTGTTTGCAAAATTTTATAAGAAACTATGTAAAAGGGTTTTTTTTCAAAATGTTCGGTCTTTATTTGTTTATTTAGCAAAAAATAAAAACCCAGTGGTGATAAATACCACCAAGAGAAAGCTCTATTTGTGTGAAAAATTATAAAAATGTAGTTTGGGTACAGTGTTGCATGACTGTGCAATTGTTATTCATACAATTATTATTGTTGTCGGAAAATTTGAGATCCAGATCTCAAATTTTGTGAGACAGAAATTCCAATGGAAAATGTCCGATGGAGCCTACACATGGTCAGAATTTCCGACAAGAGGCTCCCATCGAACATTTTCCGTCGGAAAATCCGACCATATGTACGAGGCATAAGGGTTTATTTAACTGACTATTTCATTGTCAACATATTTTTCTTGTGTGTTTTCCTTAAAGGATTTCTGTCCAAACAATCGTAAAAAAGGAAAGTTCCAGGTCATTCTAAAGACCATCATGTGCAGTGGGAGCAACACAGTGTGCTCATTCAGACTCAAGATCACCTTTTTGGTAAGAAATACTCATATTTTAGCTGTTATAATCTTCCTGAAATATTTTACAGTAATGATCAATACATACAGTGGATACTGACAGCTTGTTATAGTAATTAATATTGTCAGTATTATATACTTTCTAATCTTTTGGGAAAATATAGATGTGTTTAGCCTCATTCCACTCAAATTATGTCACACCACTCAGTATCCGTAACCAAGTCCAGTTTTGTTAAAGTATAACCTCTGCCAGATTTTTTTTTTTTTGCCATTTGTGTCCCATTGCGGAGAGATCTCTTTACTTCCTGTCACATAGCCAAACAGGAAGTGAGAAGAAATCCCTGCAAATTAGGGGAATTCCTTGGGGACCCCCAGGCCACCAGAACTAGTGTCCCCATTGGAAGATTTCCCCTCTATTACTTTTCTGGGGACAACCTAAAATTTGGGATTTTCTTTTACTTTTACTTTGAATGATAATGGTAAACAGGACAAATAGAGAGGATGAGTGTCCCTAATGTGGGCACATACAGCAAAAAAAAAACGACAGGTGTTCTAATCTCGCTCCACTCTATCCAGAACTGAAAAAAAGTTTTGCCTTTAGTTGTACTTTAAAGGGTAACTCCACTTTTGTGGGAAAAAAATAGCACATAACAAAACAAATAATATAACATACAATTGCACAATGTTATTAAAAAATACCTTTCCTTTTCAATCTGCAAATCTGTAATTTTTTGTAAAATGAAATGCAATATGGCTGCCTGAAGGTGTTCTGTAAACAGAATATGTACAGCACGCCACCAGAAACATAATTTCCTGCTTGTGTGATTGGCTCACTGATATTCCCAGAAGTCTGCACAATATCAGAGGATGTCTAATATCTGAAACAAGTCCAATATCAGGCATCCCCTGCAGCAAAAATGTCATTATTGGTGAGATACCCCCAATAGGAAATCACGTCTAAAGGGATGCAAACCCTGGAAATTTCCTCATTAGAGCCATGCAGGTGCAATAGCTTGTTGATAATTAAGAAATCACTCCCATTAGATTACCTTACCACATGGACACAGACAAACACACAGGCATTTCTTCAGAATAACAAAAGGTAGGAACCTGCAACAAAGTTTGTTAAAAAATCTTGCAATGTACAGTACATACAGTACCTTGAAAAAGTATTCATACCCATTGAAATTTTCCACATTTTGTCATGTTACAACCAAAAAGATAAATGTATTGTATTGGGATTTTATGTGATAGACCAACACAAAGTGGCAGATAATTGTGAAGTGGAAGGAAAATGATAAACAGTTTTCACTTTTTTTTTACAAACAAATATCTGAAAAGTGGGGCATGCATTAGTATTCGGCCTCCTTTACTCTGACACCGCTAACTAAATCTAGTGGAACCAATTGCCTTCAGAAGTCACCTAATTAGTAAATAGATTCCACCTGTAGGATTTACTAAAGGAAAATAGACTGTGCACTTTTGCAAGTGCATTTGCCCTCTGTAAGTGCAGTTGCTCCAGAGCTTAGTAAATGAGGGGGAGCTCTGCTGACTTTAATCCTCCAAGTGCAAGTAAAAATGCTGTTTTTTTATTTTTCCTTGAAGGTGATTGGCTATATTTTGTAATGAAAAGCTCTACCCCATTTACTAAGCTTTGGAGCAACTGCACTTGCAGAGTGCAACTGCACTTTGCAAAGTGGACAATCTATTTGCCTTTAGTAAATAAACCCCTGGGTGTAATTTAATCTCAGTATAAATACAGCTGTTCTGTGAAGCCCTCAGAGATGATTGTTAGAAAACCTTAGTGAACAAACAGCATCACAAAGGCCAAGGAACACACCAGGCAGGTCAGGGATAAAGATGTGGAGATGTTTAAAGCAGAGGTAGGTTATAAAAAAAATCCCAAGCTTTGAACATCTCACAGAGCACTGTTCAATCCATCATCTGGAAACAGAAAGAGTATGGCACAACTGCAAGCCTACCAAAACATGGCTGTCCACCTAAACTGACAGGCCGGGCAAGGAGAGCATTAATCGGAGAAGCGGCCAAGAGGCCCATGGTAACTCTGGAGGAGCTGCAGAGATCCGAAGCTCAGGTGGGAGAAACTGTCCACCGGACAACTATTAGTCATGCACTCGGACCTTTATGGAAGAGTGGCAAGAAGAAAGCCATTGTTGAAAGAAAGCCATAAGAAGTCCCATTTGCAGTTTGTGAGAAGCCATGTGGGGGACACACAAACATGTGGAAGAAGGTGCCCTGGTCAGATGAGACTAAAATTGAACTTTTTGACCTAAAAGCAAAATGCTATGTGTTGCGTAAAACTAACACTGCACATCACCCTGAACACACCATCTCCGCCGTGAAACATGGTGGTGGAAGTATCATGTTGTGGGGATGTTTTTCTTCAGCAGGAACAGGGAAGCTGGTCAGAGTTGTTGGGAAGATGAATGGAGCCAAATACAGGGCAATCTTAGAAGAAAACCTGTAATGCCGCGTACACACGGCCTGGACTTCCCAACAGAAAAAGACCGATGGGAGTTTTCGGTCAGACATTCCGACAGTGTGTATGCCCCATCTGACTTTTTCTGATTTCCGACGGACTCAGATAAAGAACATGTTCTAAATCTCTCCTTCGGAAATGCTGACGGAGTTTAGCTCGTTGGCAAGTCCGGCCGTGTGTACGCAGAATTAGAGTCTGCAAAAGACTTGAAACTGGGGCGCAGGTTCACCTTCCAGCAGGACAATGACCCTAAAAATGCAGCCAGAGCTACAATGGAATGGTTTATATCAAAGCATATTCATGTGTTAGAATGGCCCAGTCAAAGTCCAGACCTAAATCCAATTGTGGCAAGATTTGAAAATTGCTGTTCACAGATGCTCTCCATCCAATTTGACAGAGCTTGAGCTATTTTGCAAAGAAGAATGGGCGCAAATATCACTCTCTAGATGTGCAAAGCTGGTAGAGACATGCCCAAAAAGACTTGCAGCTGTAATTGCAGTGAAAGGTGGTTCTACAAAGTATTGATTCAGGAGGGCTCAATACAAATGCATGCCGCACTTTTCAGATATTTGTTTGTAAAACAATTTGAAAACAATTTATCATTTTCCTTCCACTTCACAAATATGTGTCACTTATGCCGGCGTACACACGAGCATACTTCTCGTCCGCCTACACTCTGAAGGACTTTTTGAGGGAGTTTCGACAGAGTTGCGAGGGAGTTCCAACGAAACAGACTTGCCTACACACGATCACACCAAAGTCTGATCGTTTCGAATGTGATGACGTACGACTGGACTAGAATAAGGTAGTTCATAGCAAGTAGCCGATAGCTGCCCTTGCTCTGTTTTTGGTCCGTCGGACCAGCATCGGAAAGATTTGAAACATGTTCTATTTCCAGGTCCGTCGGAATTTTCAACAGAAAAGGTCCGATGAAGGTCTGATGAAGCCCACACACGATTGGAATGTCCAACGGAATCGTTCCGTCGGACCTTTACTGCCAGAAAGTCCGCTCGTGTGTACGCAGCATTAGTGTTGGTCTATGATATAAAATCCCAATAAAATACATTTACGTTTTTGGTTGTAACATGACAAAATGTGGAAAATTTCAAGGGGTACGAATACTTTTTCAAGGCACTGTAGATCACCCCGAGGGGAATGCTTATTTTCCTCAACAAAAGTGGAGTTACTCTTCATCATCACTATATGGATTGCCAAAATCCAAATGTTTCATCTAAGCATGAGATTGCTGGGAGTAAAGATGAATAGGATGGTACTCAGATCACTGATTTATTAGGACATTTTATTTAGATACATAGCATGTGTTAGACTATGGAGTTGATTTACTAAAGGCAAATAGAGTGTGCACTTTGCAAAGTGCAGTTGCACTTTGCAAAGTGCAGTTGCACTCTGCAAGTGCAGTTTCTCCAGAGCCTAGTAAATGTGCTAAAGCTTTACCTTGCAAAGAATACCCAATTACATGCAAAGAAAATTTTAAAAAAATTGCATTTTTGCTTGCACATGATTGGATGGTAAAAATCAGCAGAGCTTCTGCTCATTTAAGCTCTGGAGCAACTGCTCTTGCAGAGTGCAACTGCACTTTGCAAAGTGCTCAGTCAATTTGCCTTTAGTAAATCAACCACCATGTGACATCATCACTGAGTCCCTTCATCTATGCAGGGATGGGCATACCATTCATAATAGGTAGGTGTTCTAGATAGAATGAACTAGCATGCAGATCACTCTGGATGATGCCCATGCACAATGTAGGCCTACTGCAAATTATAGCGCAACTGTCCAATTATTAAAAAGTGGCAGGGCGGAGATAGCCAAATTAGGACAGATGGGCTGGATGAAGCTGTTCATCATCCATCCAGGATGTGGTACAGCTGCTGCGGGGAAATAAGCTCCTTTTATTTATCATAGTGTACAGAGATATGAGATTTGCTGCAGTCTGATTAGCAGAGAAAATTATAAATTGGTGAAACATTTGAGCCTCAGCAAAAGTGCAGTTGCACTCTGAAAGAACAGTTGCTCCAGAGCTTAGTAAATGAGGGAGAGCTCTGCTGACTTCCATCATCCAATCATGTGACAGCAAAAATGCTGTTTTTTTTTTTTTTTTTTTCCTTGCATGTGATTGGATATTCTTGAAGCTTTACCTTATTACTTAGGCTCTGGAGCAACTGCACTTGCAGAGTGCAAATACACCTTGCAAAGTGTACAACCTATTTGCCTTTAGTAAGTCAACCCCAATGGATCAATTTTTTCAAGCAAAATTAGCTGAAAAAAGTGAGACTCATATGTGAATGCTGTCTAAATCTTGCGTGAAATCATTGATAATTAAGCCCCATATGGTAATAAGGTAAGGAGTTTAGCTTTAATGTCTTAAAGTGTGATTTGAGTCTTGTGCAGAGATATTTGCACTGCAAACTAATAACCTGGACAGGCAAACATAAAAGTTAATTTACTAAAGGCAAATAGACTGTCAACTTTGCAAGGGGAGTTGCACTTGGAAAGGATTTTTCCCCAAAGCTTAACAAACGTGGTGACACTGTTCTCTTTAACCCTAGGTGAATGCCCAGCATACCTCTCAGCCCCCTAGAATGCAGCGGTCATTTCCTGATTAATCTAATGCTAGGCTAAGTACTATCATATGGGGGGGGGGGGGGCTAGCTACATATAACTATAGCTTTCAGAAAGTACATATTGCCATAGTAATTTTAGGGAGGACTGATATGGTGCATTGGGTAGCACTTTGTCACTACCCTAGGGTGCAAGCTGCAGGATTACTTTGCTAATTTTGGCACTTTACATGGTTACTTTTGAATGTAATTTAATTTTGATCAGCAGCAACTTCTTATCAGTCACCTATGATTTTTTTTTTATTTCAGAATACAATTATTGAAATATATGAAGGAAAGGTAGAAGAGACTGACAGACACCATAATCAACAAAATAGCGATGACTACAGTGTTGGCTTAGTGGGGCAAAATATTGTCCTCAAGAATGAATATTTGATAGTTACATATGATCAGAAAATGACAGCCACTGTGGAAGTCACAAGTTCATCTGAGGTATATACAAACCTACACTCTAAGGGCCCTTTTGATATGTTCCCATTGACATACAATGGAAGGTGCCTTTTTGGTGTACTTTTGAAAAACTGCACCAAAAATGCAGCATGCAGGACATTTCAAGTGCACCTGCAGTGTAAACAGTTACATAGGATTTTTTGGGGAAAAGTTTTCATGCAGTTTTGTCACCCTGGAAAAGTGCAGCAAAAGCGCACAAGTATGCAAAGGGCCTAATGGAACTGTAACAAGGAAGGTGTCTTATAAAGCATTAGTAAAAGCTACCACATTACAAAAATACTTACGAAAGCAAGAATGTTAAAAATATATTGGCAAAGCTATGACTTGGTTAAATTGATGATAGGCAACTCCTATCCTCATATTGATTAGTGGTTCCAAATTAATAACAACTACTGCAGTAAGGAACAGACACAAAAGATACGCTCAGCATCTTTCTAAATTACTGTTCTGCTTTATTATGACGCAATTGAAGGTTTTTATGCACATGATTACGTAGGTATCACATTAATATTACAATTGTACGTTTATGGTAACAAGGGGCGTTACATAGGCAGCTAATTCTAATCAGGATTCGAAAGAATGTAAACATTGACTGAAAACATTATTAGTGCCGTGTGCACAGTGAGGGCAGAGTGCAATACATACAAAATACAATACAATTATATACAGAACGTACACATTTCCATTACAGTCTCCCCTCTTTTGATCAATATTTTGATCACTAACCATACCTGCTATCACCTTTAACCTGGAACCTCCACACGCTTAGGTGGAGGTAGTCCTGACCAAAGAGGCAAAAAAAACTCCATTGTGGAGAAAATAATAGCTGAGCAACTTTTTTCATTACCAAATGACTTTTCATTGTGAAAAACAAATGATTGATATTTACAGAGTACTGTCTGTACACTCCTGTGGCCAGAATGGCCTTCTAGCTGAATTGTGGGCATGCTGACTTATCAACACATGTAAACACAGACATATCTACATAAAATGGAAGACATACAAAAGACCAATATGACTTCAACATGGCTAAACTACTTCTCAAATATATATATCCCTTACAATTAAAGTAATTGAATCAAAAAGTACCCTAGACTGTGATCAAAAGAGGGAAACAAATCAAACACACAGATTTCTTTAATTTGGTCATTTTTGCAGTGTCTGGTGTGGATCCAGGTGACTTTTCCTTCAAGTTTTGCAAAAACTGTACACGAAATAGATGCTGTTTTGAGTCTCCAAACATTTCCTTATATATAAATGTCTCTTAACAATCCACAAGTCACCTGGCTTTAGTTTTAGATCCTTCCAAACTTTTAGGATCTGGAATTGGGGAGAAAACACCTAAATGAGTTTGTCAAAAACCTTAAAAGATCAGCAACATTCTCTGTGAGATCCGAATGGAGGACTTCAGCTGCTGAGACAAAATATGAGCAAGTGAGTAACACACTCCCAAACAAAATCCCATAGGGAGAGAGTCCAACATCCCCCTTAGGGGCTTCATCAAATATAAGAAAACATTCAGGCAAAAGTTTTCTAGTTTCTTACTCTACTTTTTCCGCTACATTGTAGACAGTATGGGGTGTAAAAATAAAACCTCAAAACTTGTAGTAAGGACTCTCCTATAAACATGATTTCCTCTGTTACTCACTGTACTTTCTGCACTCTATATTTACAAACTACTTCTGATAACACGTTTTACTGTGGCCTTTGCAGTAGCATTTGCCACCGGACATCCAGAAAACATGTCCATACAGACAAAATGCATACTTGTAAGATCCTAACTTGGGCATCTGGATATATCTTTTTGTAATCTCTGGAAGGGATCTTCAGCTTTTGGTAACACCTTTGGTAACAGGTAAAACAAGAAGTGGTATGTTATAAAAACAACTGTGGTGAACCCTGGGTCTATCCCATGCTCATTTACTAAGGCAGCCATAACTGCTTGTGACTGATGACACGGTCCATGTGTCAAGCTGGAGGGAAAAGAGTGGCTGGCAGACATAAATGATCACCTTTTCCAAAGTCCTATTTCATAAGAAGTTGCCCCCTGTGGACCACTTGTTTTTCTCGTTCTGGAGTGGAATCTGTGAGTTGCACAGACCCATCAAGTGTCCGGGGCTGTAAATGCAGCATCCTTAGTCACCTGGTCTGCTTCCATGTGTTAAAGTTAATATGGCTACCTCAGCAAGAACCTGGAAAGCTGAAAACAGCCAATCAAATTAACTTGGCATGCTTTATTGGTTTACCTGCCGAAGTAAAAACAAACTTCTGGCCCTTCAAATGAAACCAAAAGCTCTCTATATCTCGACTATCTATATAAATATACACTCTTTTTATAGCTCACAGGCTTTGCTAAAACATGGAGCTCTGCTTCTTGAGCTGGGCAAAAAGGATCCAATGACTTTGAATACAGAGTATCCTTCTGGGTGATAAACTGCATACTCAAATCTACAAAAAAATGTAATATCTGGGTCTTCAGGGAGTGTGTCCTGCACTGGGCTCACAGCAGCTGATTCTTATGTCATCAATTTAACACATGCGTCTTTTCCTTTCTTTTGAATAAATGTACGCATTTTTCATTGTTAGATTTGTACATAAACAAACTCATATTTTAAACCTTTCATTAGACAAACATTTAGTTAGCTGTATATTTGCTGCACAGAATGTCAGACCATTAAAAATTAAATGTTTGACCAAAACAATATCTAACTTTGTCTAATAGCACCTTTGCATAAAAGCTGCAGCTCTGATATACTGGGATGAACCCTTCATTACTGGGTCCAGCTTGCATAAATATATTACAATGGCTTGTTTTCTATCATGCTATTTGTGTAAAAACTCCAGTTTCTTGTTTCAAAAGACAACTTTTTCCTGGCAATATTATAATAAATGATAACAATACCCTGCGGTCATGGAGAGATGCCCATAAATCCAAAAAAGTCTTGCTTTTATACCACGGCACTTACAAGGAAAAGGGGCACATCATTTCACAAATCCACACTTTCTGCTTTGGATTTCAAAAATAAAAACAAAAGGATCAACAATCTGTATGATGGACCAGAAAGCATCAAAAACTATAAAACAACTGGCTGCAGGTGGTATCTATCCTAAGAGAGTGTGTGGACTTGATGTGATGGGTCTGTTAGATTTAAATGTTATTTATTATAACTCACATCATGGACCATCAAGCTATTATCAAAAACCTTAAAATTTCATTCTTGTAGAAAAACTTCTTATGTATTCCATCCATCTTGGCTTTGTTAAATATTATGGCAGCTGTATTCCAAATAACAACCTCATCTTAATCTTTTTTTTTCTCTCAATAAGGGCTTATTGAATAAATGTAAAAATACAAAATTGTTATCTTAATCTAAACTAATCCCATTTTTACAAATTTCCCCAATAACCTGGATTTCATTTCCAACCAAAGGTTGTCTAAACCAGTTTCAATATATCTATATAATTGTTAAACTCATATTAGAAATGAATACTCATTATTACTTAATTTTACTTAATTTCCCTTTTTAAATGCACTGTTTCCACTATCAAAGGATATTCAATTTGTGTAATACACGGTTAAATGTAACCTTCATTTTACCATGTTTGGAAAACAGATTCAAAATAATTGTGATCACATTGTTTACCATTAGATTCGTTAACCCGGCACATTTTGTTATAAATGTTTTGTCTAAAAAAACTGGATTTGGCATGGTGTCCTTCCAGCTTATCACTGACCACATTCTTTCAGGAGAGCACAAAGGAGGGGGTCACATCTGCGTACATGACACACACAAGCAATAGAACTAAAGGTCCCAGCATTCGCACACACATTCACCAATATCTCTTACATTTTTCCCATTTGTACACAACACATGCATATCATTCTCTCACTTTCTTTTAACTCTCATTAATATTTTCCTGCCTTAAATTCTGCATTCCTTATTTTGTTCAGATATCTTTTATATCTAGCTGCTATGGTCAGACGGGCAGCCAGAGTGCTCATCCCATCTTCCCTCTCTGACAACATTTAAAGTATTCTGTTTTAACTCAAATTTCTCTGTATTAACTCATTATATTATTATATATTGTTATATATATTATACATTATATTATATTATATTATATTATATTATATTATATTATATTATATTATATTATATTATATTATATTATATATTGTTATATATATTATACATTATATTATATATTGTATTAATTTAACTCTAATAGTTGTAGTGCCTGACCCCAAATTCATCCCACAACTTAACATGAAAATGTCCCTTTCTGTCTAGTGTTAATGTCACCCTTGATCCATCCTGCTCACATAGATAGCTGTTTCTCTAGCTGTTTACTCTGCATGATTCTTAGTCCATGTGGACTTTGGTAACCCAGTTACCCATTGTGGATCCCTGTCCACTTTAACCATTAATCTAGGGGCTCAGTATAGGCAGAACCGCACCTTCGGTTCATATATAGCGCTCCTCTTGCTATGGGCATTTTTGAGGGTTTCTAACCATTTTTCTTACCCAATTATTGATGTTGGGGGAAAGAATAGTGCCCCATAGTTGGTGTCAGTGGGTGGAATAGTACTTTGTATCAGTGGGAGTAATAGTGCCCCAAGGGCCGGATAAAGGCAAGCAAAGGGCCACATTCGGCACTGTCCTAAGCTGTCTGGCTGCAGTGTTAATACAGGCATAGGTCTGTACAGTGATTCAAGTACGCATTCATTGTTTGTCCATGATTTACACCCTACATGGTTTGTAAATATAATGTTTCTGTGGATGTAAGATGGCTGCGCTAGTGACTGCACTATTTTGAACTCCTGTGCTTCTGCACACAGTGGCCACAGACATTCTCCTGCTGTCCTTTGTGAGCTGTCAGTGATTTATTATACAAAGATTTTGAAATGCACAGGTAATAATTATAATTAATCTGAAATATTAATAAAACTGTATGGGGGTGGCTACAGATCAGCTTCAAATAGTTGTGGGAAAGGACATTTACTATGGGATGAATTTACTAAAGGCAAATAGGCTGTTCACTTTGCAAGGGAATTCTCACTTTATAAGGGGATGTTCTTTTAGTTTAGTGAATGAAATACAGCAAATAAAAATACTGTTTTATTTATTCTCTTTGCACTTAATTGGGTGTTCTTAGCAATGTGAATTTGCAATACATTCACTAAAATAAGGGAAAATTTTCTTTGCAAAGTGAAAATTCCTTTGCAAAGTGATCAGCCTTTTTGTGTTTAGTAAATCAATTTCTATGTGCCTAATTAAAATATATGAAGTACCAATTTGAAAAACATTGAAATGAATGAAAGTGTGTGTGCAAATTTATATAAAACATTTAAGTATTTGCAAAGAGGTTAAATAAAGCTAAACTCCAGAGACATAAAAAGAGCTTCATTTTATCGAGTGAAGCATTTCTTATATAAAACAAAATGCATTTTGAAATTTAGTATTTAGTACTTAGTAGACATTCTTGATTCTGTCTTTATATTAGCTTTCTGAAATCCCCTACCTAGAAAGACTGGGAGGGAAAAGAAACACAGGGAGCCAATTGGCCAGGGTATTTTTTGTCTTAAAGGGATGGTCTTAAAGGGGCAGAATGCGGGAAGATCATCCAGTGGGGGTGTCGACATCTGCACTGCACCCCAGGCACCTGCATCTCCCTTGCCCGCATCCTGAACTCAATTGGAGCCGCTCAAGAGATCAGATCTGTGGGAGCTGTTGGGAGACAAACTGTCACTTGTAAACACAAAATCCAGACTTCTGTGTTTACAAGTAGGGATGAGCTTCGAGTTCGAGTCGAACTCATGTTCGACTCGAACATTGGCTGTTCGCAAGTTCGCCGAACACCGAACAATTTGGGGTGTTCGCGGCAAATTCGAATGCCGCGGAACACCCTTTAAAAGTCTATGGGAGAAATCAAAAGTGCTAATTTTAAAGGCTTATATGCAAGTTATTGTCATAAAAAGTGTTTGGGGACCCGGGTCCTGCCCCAGGGGACATGTATCAATGCAAAAAAAAGTTTTAAAAACGGACGTTTTTTCAGGAGCAGTGATTTTAATAATGCTTAAAGTCAAACAATAAAAGTGTAATATCCCTTTAAATTTCGTACCTGGGGGGTGTCTATAGTATGCCTGTAAAGGGGCGCATGTTTCCCGTGTTTAGAACAGTCTGACAGCAAAATGACATTTCGAAGGAAAAAACTCATTTAAAACTACCGCGGCTATTAATGAATTGCCGGTCCGACAATACACATAAAAGTTCATTGATAAAAACGGCATGGGAATTCCCCACAGGGAAACCCCGAACCAAAATTTAAAAAAAAAAATGACGTGTGGGGGGGTCCCCCTAAATTCCATACCAGGCCCTTCAGGTCTGGTATGGATATTAAGGGGAACCCCGGCCAAAATTTAAAAAAAAAAATGACGTGGGGTTCCCCCTAAATTCCATACCAGACCCTTCAGGTCTGGTATGGATTTTAAGGGGAACCCCGCGCCAAAAAAAAAAAAAAAAAACGGCGTGGGGTTCCCCCAAAAATCCATACCAGACCCTTATCCGAGCACGCAACCTGGCAGGCCGCAGGAAAAGAGGGGGGAACGAGAGTGCGGCCCCACCCCCTCCTGAACCGTACCAGGCCACATGCCCTCAACATTGGGAGGGTGCTTTGGGGTAGCCCCCCAAAACACCTTGTCCCCATGTTGGTGAGGACAAGGGCCTCATCCCCACAACCGTGGCCGGTGGTTGTGGGGGTCTGCGGGTGGGGGGCTTATCGGAATCTGGAAGCCCCCTTTAACAAGGGGACCCCCAGATCCCGGCCCCCCCCTGTGTGAAATGGTAAGGGGGTACTTACCCCTACCATTTCACTAAAAAAGTGTCAAAATAGTTAAAAATGACAAGAGACAGTTTTTGACAATTCCTTTATTTAAATGCTTCTTTTATCTTCCTTCATCTTCTTCATCTTCTTCATCTTCTCTTCTTAATTTTCTTCTGCGGGCCGCTCCGCATCCATGCATGGAGAGAGGCTCCCGCTGTTGGGGCTACCCCAAAGCACCCTCCCAATGTTGAGGGCATGTGGCCTGGTACGGTTCAGGAGGGGGGGGGGCCCGCACTCTCGTCCCCCCCTCTTTTCCTGCGGCCTGCCAGGTTGCGTGCTCGGATAAGGGTCTGGTATGGATTTTTGGGGGAACCCCACGCCGTTTTTTTTTTTTTTTTGGCACGGGGTTCCCCTTAAAATCCATACCAGACCTGAAGGGTCTGGTATGGAATTTAGGGGGAACCCCACGTCATTTTTTTTTTAAAATTTTGGCCGGGGTTCCCCTTAATATCCATACCAGACCTGAAGGGCCTGGTATGGAATTTAGGGGGACCCCCCACGTCATTTTTTTTTTTTTTAATTTTGGTTCGGGGTTTCCCTGTGGGGAATTCCCATGCCGTTTTTATCAATGAACTTTTATGTGTATTGTCGGACCGGCAATTCATTAATAGCCGCGGTAGTTTTAAATTAGTTTTTTCCTTCGAAATGTCATTTTGCTGTCAGACTGTTCTAAACACGGGAAACATGCGCCCCTTTACAGGCATACTATAGACACCCCCCAGGTACGAAATTTAAAGGGATATTACACTTTTATTGTTTGACTTTAAGCATTATTAAAATCACTGCTCCTGAAAAAACGGCCGTTTTTAAAACTTTTTTTTGCATTGATCCATGTCCCCTGGGGCAGGACCCAGGTCCCCAAACACTTTTTATGACAATAACTTGCATATAAGCCTTTAAAATTAGCACTTTTGATTATTCATGTTCGTGTCCCATAGACTTTAACGGTGTTCGCGTGTTCGAGCGAACTTTTTTCCTGTTCGCATGTTCTGGTGCGAACCGAACAGGGGGGTGTTCGGCTCATCCCTATTTACAAGTAATAGTTGTGAGTAGGGAGCAAAGGACCTAAGCCAGAGGTGGTGGAAATGAGTTCCACCAAGTTCCAGCTGAAAAAAAGCCCTGATCTCAGTATTATTTTTTACAGCAAGTGACTTCCTCCAACGTAAAAGTGATCCACACGGCTATACAGCCACTGGATCACTTTAACAGGTGGTGGAAGGGGGTCTCCCCCACCTCTAATTAGTGAGCCCGGCAAGGATGCGACTGACAGCATCGGCTTCCCCAGACACAGTGAGAGAAACTGATGTTGTTCTTTCCACTGTGTGATGCCAGAAACTGGAAGCGACAAAGATTTTGTCACTTTTGGTTTCAGTCTCATAAAAAAGCCGTTACCAGCTTGCGAAAGTATCTGAGCAACCTGATCTTGGTTTAAACAAATGCTTTGGAAGCCAGAGGAGAGATCTTGGGTCTAATAGAACCCAGATCTCTCCAAAAAGAGGACCTGCCACAGCTCATGCTATCACAAGGGATGTTGTTCATCCCTTGTAATAGCAATAAAGTTGATCCAAGAAAAAAAATGAAAGATGAAGTGTCACCAGTGACAATAGATCCTGCACCAGCCAGCATCAATAGATCTTCCAGCACACCCCACACCCCATGCTATTACATACATTCAGTGCTGGAGGTGCAAGAACTGCGCTCCCCCGCATTCCTGCTAAAAAAAAAGCCCTGTATATGTATGTGTATGTGTATGTATATCATGGCCAGTCAAAGAATTACTTTACCTCTCCCTGGTCACAAAACTGTGGAAGTGACCCTCCAGCGCTTGCTCCATGTCATGATCGTCCAGAAAGATTAGCCTGGGCTGAAAAACACTGTAACATAATATATATATATATACACCTTTCTGGACCTGTAGTCTGTATATACACACATATATAATCCTTACCCTCCCTGGCGGTATTCCCTGGCTCGGGGTGGAATTTCAGAACCAAAAGCGGTAACCCCGAGCCAGACTCGGGATCACATCGCAGGATCCAGGAAGAACTTATTTACCTTGTCCCCTGGATCCTGCAATGTCTCCCCGCAGTGTGAGCGGCTCGTCCTCCACTCGATTCATCACGGAGCTGAGCTCCGTTCCCTGTGAGCGTTGCGACGCACGGGGACGGAGAACTGCGCCAAATTCAAAAAGTGAAACACACACAATACATACAGTACACTGTAATCTTACAGATTGCATTACTGTATGAAATTATTTCACATCCCTTTTGTCCCTAGTGGTTTCTCCTGTCGCCTGCATGCAGTTTTATTTTATTAAAAACTGTTCTTTCTGCCTGGAAACTGGAGATTGTCCATAGCAACCAAAACCGTCCCTTTACATCAAAAGTGGTTTTAGACCAGCTAGAAAACAGCGATAATAAATTAGAATCACTCGCAGAATTGAGCGATAGTGATTTGTGGGGAGATCTGTCATCAAACACTGAAAAGTAATGACAGCGACAATTCTGCAACTGGGCAAATTTCAGTGTTTTTGATTTGATTACATTATTGAATAATTTTAATTATTACTATATTATTATTTGGTATAATTATTTATAGAATAAATTAAGAAAAATCTGCTGCGCCAACCAAACAAACATCAAGCAGCCAACACCACCAATTAGACTAATTGTATAGATTAATGAAAGAAAGAAAAAGTGTAGCGCTATATTGTGCCAATAAACATCGATGTGAAATGTATTATGTAAAACACCTGTGTATATAACAAATACTAGGTCCTGCTAGACCTCACGGAAAAAACACTGGACAAGTTAAAAAATCAAGTGATCCAAAAAACCATTGCTGGCAACATGCTATATGGTATAAAATAATATGAATTGTGTGTACACAGTAAAAATAATCCCACACCCTCAGATCAAACACAAACATATATAGTAGGAATTGGGGTGGGGATAAATGGCAAGTCCCTGGGGTATTGGACAGTTCATTCAATCTAGCAGAGGAATCCTGGAGCATAGATGTAAATCTCACAATAGCATCTATTCCTATCCCCAGTGGACTCTTTCAATACTCGACCATGCGGAAAGTAATGTAAAATGCCCTTACCAGACGTGGTGGACTCACAGGCCGTAGGCGGTGAGTCGTACGAGCTTGCACCGTTAGGTACGGTACGGTTACAGCTGTCCTTGGTCCATGGCAAGATGGTCCTGGAAGGGTCCCCAATCCTGAGCTGTACCACGGATTTGTCCTCCAGCGATCGTTTGGGTCTCATACAATTGAGACAGAGGAAGAAGGAGAAAAAAGGCTCCACATAGTGTAAATTCCGGATTACCAGGAAATTTTATTGTATTATAAAAAGTTCCAATAAAAATTCAGGTAAAAACAAAGTTCATATAAGCGAAAAAAAGATATGTTTAGCGCAGTAGACAGATGGTTGAGGTAGCGTCATACACCCGACGCGTTTCGTCTGCAAAGACATCAACTGGGGTAAAGCTAACCTCTCATCTGCTGCGCTATTTATTTAGAAATGCTCAAATTTACATTGGGGACACCTGTGCGGCGTGACTTCTGGGATTTGTGTCATGTGAGGGTTTTCCCTAGTCAGCTGACTGTCTTTCTAACCTATCCAGGAGTTGGAAATAACTAAAAAACCAAGCCTCGGCTTGGTCATCTTACTCAGCCAGTTATGATTGAGCAATTAGGACATGTGATTGCTACGTCGGAGCATCCCGCGGATCGCAAATCACTCCTCTATGTTATCTGGCTGTTTCCTGGTTTGTGCGTCATCACGTTTTAACGCGATGACGTCACGGGTCAAGACATACCCTCTCATTTTCAAGGGAGTACGTCCAGTCGGAAACACGTCCTGTCGCGCAAGCGCAGCAGCGCGAACCCGAGGGTCCCTCCGCCCTCAGTGTGTCAGGACATGATGATGCAAACAGGCATCTATTGAGAACACATCTTTTACCACGCCGGCCACTCATAATGCTCTTTGTGTTTATCAAGATCACCTGATCAAAACCTGGTTGGCTATCTGCACACAGAGAGAATGCAATCATTGGGACACAGAAGTGGTGTAGGTGTGCGGACTGTCAAATCATCGAAGGTGACTTTTCCCCTGGATATGGAGCTGTAATAGTCATGACACACATGTTCCCCTATGTTTACAAATATTGCTTCTAGGCACTATCAGAATAGTGATTGCAAACATCTAAAAATAGAAGAATTAAATAAACAATAAAAATAAAGATAAAATTAGACACATGGAATAAAAGTCCATTCTGTGCTTCACTAAACGAACCATCTAGCCCAGACGTATGTCCAGGAGGAGGGACATATATTCCTCGTTTTTGGCAACCCAAACATTGGGCTCAGGTGTGCTTTCAATTGATAACAAAAAGGCATATAAATAAAATAAAAATCCATTAATGAAAAATCATTAATAAAAAATCATTCTTAATGAAAAAATCATTCCTAATAAAAAAATTTGTGGGAACGGTATAGTAGGAATAGTAATGTCTATTATAAAGTAATGTCTATTATAAAGTAACTGTACCTGATGAAAAACGCTCCTGGATGGCATCTTATGGGGGCTTAACATAAAGGGATAAACAGAGGGGCATGACTAGGACCTTATGACTGATTGATAAATGCATTAATGTCCCACTCAATATTTAAACCATGGGGTACGTAGCATTTAATTTGATGTATCCACCACGTTTCGAGTCTAGAGACTCCCCTTACGTTTGATTCCCCTCTCCAATGTGGTATAAATCTGTCTATGACCTGAAAAGTAGTCCCTGCTGGATTACGGTCATGATGTAATGCATAGTGTTTGGAAACACTGTGATTGGTTTTACCTTTTTTGATTGCTTTAATATGTTCTTTTACCCTTGTGGTGAAATTGCGTATTGTCCGACCAATATATTGCTTTTTACACGGACACGTGATAAGGTATACAATGTGTTTAGTTTTACATGTAGCAAATTGCTTCATCTTATAATCTTTGCCAGTAACGGTAGAATTAAATGTTTCCATTTTACGTGCTTGACAGACATTCCATTTACAAACTGTGCATCTCCGACAAGGATAGAATCCTTTCATGTTATGAAAAAACGATATCTTCTCTGGGGGATCGAACACATTTGGTGCGATCTGTCCTTTAATTGATGGAGCACCCCTAAAAATAGTGGCTGCCTGTTCGGGTAACACAGGGCCTAGAATAGTGTCACTTTTTAGTATTCTCCAATGTTTTTTAATGATGTCCTTAACTTGTTTATGTTGAGTGGAAAAACTTGTCAGAAAGGACCACTTATATTTGAGATCTGCAATTTTTTTCAGTCTTTCCGATTGTGCCACCAACAAAGAGGCACGATCTATTAGGGCCACTTGTCGAATCTCTTTGGTAATTAGAGAGTTATCATATCCTTTTTCACAGAAACGTGATTTTAAAGTCTCCGCCTGCTGGAAGTAATCGGAAAGATGGGAGCAATATCTCCTTATTCTCATCAACTGGCTTCTCGGGACAGATTTTAGCCATGCCTCATGATGGCACCTATCGGTCGGAATATAGCCATTGCGGTCCGTAATCTTAAAATAGGTTTTTGTATCAAGATGGCCATTATTGGATGTAATCTCTAAATCCAAAAAATGGATCTTGGACCGACTGGCTTCATGGGTCAAATGGATCCCCCTCTGGTTATCATTTAGAGTCGCAATGAACGAATCCAAAGAGTCCATATTGCCCCTCCATAGGAGGAGGATTTCGTCTATGTACCTCACCCATAGAACTAACTCTGGGGGGTTTAAAGCATAGACGACATCCTCCTCCCATTTAGCCATGAAAATATTCGCCAGGCTGGGGGCAAACTTGGCCCCCATGGCTACTCCCTTTGTTTGCAGATAAAACTGGTCATCATACCAAAAATAATTAGCACCTGTGGCAAATTTTAGTAAGTCCATAATAAATCTTTTCTGTGTTCGGGGAATATTCCTGTCTCTCGAGAGAAACAACTCCACCGCTTCCAGACCCTGAGCTTGGGGTATGCATGTATATAAGGAAGTAACGTCCGCAGTGACTAGTATTAAGTTGGTATGATGACCAGTTTTATCTGCAAACAAAGGGAGTAGCCATGGGGGCCAAGTTTGCCCCCAGCCTGGCGAATATTTTCATGGCAAAATGGGAGGAGGATGTCGTCTATGCTTTAAACCCCCCAGAGTTAGTTCTATGGGTGAGGTACATAGACGACATCCTCCTCCTATGGAGGGGCAATATGGACTCTTTGGATTCGTTCATTGCAACTCTAAATGATAACCAGAGGGGGATCCATTTGACCCATGAAGCCAGTCGGTCCAAGATCCATTTTTTGGATTTAGAGATTACATCCAATAATGGCCATCTTGATACAAAAACCTATTTTGAGATTACGGACCGCAATGGCTATATTCCGACCGATAGCTGCCATCATAAGGCATGGCTAAAATCTGTCCCGAGAAGCCAGTTGATGAGAATAAGGAGAAATTGCTCCCATCTTTCCGATTACTTCCAGCAGGCGGAGACTTTAAAATCACGTTTCTGTGAAAAAGGATATGATAACTCTCTAATTACCAAAGAGATTCGACAAGTGGCCCTAATAGATCGTGCCTCTTTGTTGGTGGCACAATCGGAAAGACCGAAGAAAATTGTAGATCTCAAATATAAGTGGTCCTTTCTGACAAGTTTTTCCACTCAACATAAACAAGTTAAGGACATCATTAAAAAACATTGGAGAATGCTAAAAAGTGACACTATTCTAGGCCCTGTGTTACCCGAACAGGCAGCCACTATTTTTAGGGGTGCTCCATCAATTAAAGGACAGATCGCACCAAATGTGATCGATCCCCCCAGAGAAGATGTCGTTTTTTCATAACATGAAAGGATTCTATCCTTGTCGGAGATGCACAGTTTGTAAATGGAATGTCTGTCAAGCACGTAAAATGGAAACATTTAATTCTACCGTTACTGGCAAAGATTATAAGATGAAGCAATTTGCTACATGTAAAACTAAACACATTGTATACCTTATCACGTGTCCGTGTAAAAAGCAATATATTGGTCGGACAATACGCAATTTCACCACAAGGGTAAAAGAACATATTACAGCAATCAAAAAAGGTAAAACCAATCACAGTGTTTCCAAACACTATGCATTACATCATGACCGTAATCCAGCAGGGACTACTTTTCAGGTCATAGACAGATTTATACCACATTGGAGAGGGGAATCAAACGTAAGGGGAGTCTCTAGACTCGAAACGTGGTGGATACATCAAATTAAATGCTATGTACCCCATGGTTTAAATATTGAGTGGGACATTAATGCGTTTATCAATCAGTCATAAGGTCCTAGTCATGCCCCTCTGTTTATCCCTTTATGTTAAGCTCCCATAAGATGCCATCCAGGGGCATTTTTCATCAGGTACAGTTACTTTATAATAGACATTACTATTCCTACTATACCGTTCCCACAAATTTTTTTATTAGGAATGATTTTTTCATTAAGAATGATTTTTTATTAATGATTTTTCATTAATGGATTTTTATTTTATTTATATGCCTTTTTGTTATCAATTGAAAGCACACCTGAGACCAATGTTTGGGTTGCCAAAAAGGAGGAATATATGTCCCCCCTCTTGGACATACGTCTGGGCTAGATGGTTCGTTTAGTGAAGCACAGAATGGACTTTTATTCCTTGTCAAAAGAAGTTTATTGAGTATACAATATTATAAAGATGCATAAAGTAAGTTTACAAGGATCTATAAAGTAAGCTCATTGTTTTACAGTAGGGTTTATATAGGTAAATATCATGAAATTTCAAATATTAAACATTGGGTTCACGTAAACCTAAATTAAAGATATATATAATTTCCTTAGTTACTTTTGTAGGTATTTAAATGATTTATACCTACTATACATATTGTTTACAGGTAGAGTGTATATAGGTCAAATAAATTCTGATAATGAGCTTTAATCGTAAGGTGGAGAAAAGGAAAGAGAAAGAAGAAAAAGGGTAGAAAGGCAGAGGTATGGTCCACAAGGTTGTCCCGCTCGTCAGTTTATTATTCTTTTTAGTTCTCTTTGAATCCTTAGAATGGGTGTCTCTGTAAGTCATTTAATCTGTTACCATGGAAACAGGACAGAGTCATTGAAATTTGACAGGAACTGTTGTTTTATCCAAGGATGCCAAAGTTTTTCAAATTTTGGAATTTGATTTTGATCGATGGCTACCATCTTAGCATGGGACATTGTATTATTCATTCTGTGAATTGTTTCTGCTAGTACCAATGTAGGAGATTTCCATGCCTTGGCCACTGTTTGTTTTGCAGCCGTTATTAGTTGGATCATAAGTTTGACGTGAGAGAGTGTTAACCATTCCGGTTTTAGATTAAGTAAAGTTATATATGGATCTGGTTGTATTATTTTTTTAAATATTTTAGATGCAATCACGAAGACTTCCTTCCAGAAGGTTTGGATTACTGGGCACGTCCACCATATGTGTAAATGTGTGCCTATTTCTGGACATCCTCGAAAACAAAGAGCTGAGGTATTAGGTGAATATTTTGCCACTCTAGCGGGTACAAGGTACCAGCGAGTTAGGACTTTATAATTTGTCTCCAGTGCTAAGATGTTGGGTGAAGATGACTTAGATGTGAGCCATATGTTAGACCAGTCCGTGTCTTCTAAAGTTCGTCCCAATTCCTCCTCCCACCTCTGAACGTAAGAGGGTCTATTAAGATTTACTACTCCATATAATTGATTATAAAGTGATGAAATTGTACCTTTAGCAAATGGATCTTTTGTACAGATTGATTCAAAAATGGATAATTGGGATAATGGTGTATCCCCCTTTAGGAATGGTGTATAGAAATTTTTGATTTGGAGATATCTAAATATCTCAGAGTTTGGTAGATCATATTTTTCTCTAAGCGATGGGAATTAAAGGAATGATTTAGATGCTATGAAGTCATTTAGTGTCTGAATGCCTGATGTTGTCCAAGCTTTAAAAGAATTTGGGTAGATCCATGCCGGATAAAAGGCCGGATTTCTGATAAAAGAAAGGAGAGGATTGTGTGGAGATTGTAACTGATATTTAGTTTTTAGTTTATCCCAGAGAGATAAGAAGTGTTTAGTTATGGGATTATGAATTTTAAAGTCTTTAGGATCAAGCCATAACAAGTTTGATATTAATAGAGGGTCATTTTCTGAAGCCTCTATAAATACCCATAATGGGATTTCCTGTTTTGCATGGTATTTGGACAGACTGGCCAAATGTGCTGCTCTGTAGTAGTTAGTAAAATTAGGATATCCCAGGCCTCCTTTATTTTTGGGAAGATGTAGTGTGTGTATAGGTATACGTGGTTTAGAAGAGCCCCATATAAACGAAGTTGCTCTTTTTTGTACTATTCTCAAAAAATAGGAAGGAATTGGAATAGCGAGGACTCTGAATAGATAAAGCAATTTGGGTAGAATAGTCATTTTGATTGCAATAATCTTCCCTATCCAGGATAAAGGAAGTTGCGACCATTGTTTTATTAGATTTGTGATCTGTCTTAATACAGGAGGATAATTGGTTGAGAATAAGTCAGAATGAGATGCTGTTAAATGAATTCCAAGATATGGGATTGATTTTTCTGCCCATGTGAATGGGAGTGCAGCCCTAGCCGGGATCAATTCCATGTTTGTGAGTGAAATATTAAGCACTAGGCATTTCTTAGGATTAATCATAAGGCCGGATAGGGCTGCAAATCCATCAAGAGCTGGTATTAAGTTAGGACCAGAGACCTGTGGTGATGATAGAAAAAGTAATATATCGTCTGCAAATATACATAATTTGTGTGTAATACCTCCTACTTCAATGCCAGTTATAGTTTGGTTTGTTCTGATGTATTGGGCCATGGGTTCGAGTATAAGGGCAAATAATAAGGGAGATAATGGGCAACCCTGTCGGGTACCTCTTTCGATATTAAAGGCATCAGATTTGTATCCAGCATATTTTATATAGGCTTTGGGTTTATTATATAATGCTTTGATCCATGTTAAAAAGTGGGGTCCAAAACCACATTTTTGTCATGAATATTGCATATATTGCCAGGATACTGTGTCAAATGCCCTCTTAATATCGAGAGATAGAAAACATAAAGGGATTTTCCGTTTTTTAACAATATGTGCCAATAACACTGCCCTGCGTATATTATCGCCTGCCTGTCTATTTGGCATGACGCCTACTTGATCTCTATGTATTAATTTTCCTATAATGCTATTGAGGCATTTTGCTATTATTTTTGCTAATAATTTGATATCAAGGTTTAAGAGAGATAGGCCGATAATTGACACAGGAAGTATCATCAGAAAGGGGTTTTGGGATCATACAAACAATTGCCATTAGTGTTTCTTGCCGAAAAGAATGTCCTTCTAGAAGTTTGTTAAAAGTTTCAGTGAGAATGGGAGAGAGTATTTCTGAGAATGTTTTATAGTATAAAGCCGAGTAGCCGTCTGGGCCTGGTCTTTTGTTAAGTTTTAGGTCTTTTATGGCGTTAGCAACTTCATCTATAGTTATAGGCTCATCCAAACTGCTTTTTTGATTCTGAGACAACTCAGGTAAGGTTATTTTTGAGAAGAAGGATTCAGCCTCTGTAGGATTAAATTCATTGTTTGTCTTGTATAAAGTTGCGAGATGTGAGTGAAATTTATGGACTATTTTAACTGGATTACAAGTATAAACATTTTTTAATAATTTCAAACTTATTGGTTTGAAAGATTTGTTAGTTGAATTTAATGCCCAAGCCAAATATGTACCTGGTTTGTTTGTATTCATGTAGAAATTGTGTTTGGAGCATTTGAGGGATTTATCAACTGACTCAGTGAGAAATAGATCGTATTCCAATCTAGATTTTTCCAGATGAGATTTTGTACTCTGAGATGGATTATCTTGGAATGATATGTAGGCTGCATTAAAATTGAGTTCTAGTTTTTTTGCTAGATTTTTGCGTTCCCGTTTAAATAGTGCCATTTGTCTTTGTATTGTACCACGCAAGACAGGCTTATGAGCTTCCCACAGTGTTATTGGGGAGATGTCTGTTGTATTATTAATTGATATGTATTCCTTTAAGCTTGTTCAATGGCCATCTGATGTAGTGGGTGTTTGAGCATTATGTCCGGTAAGTACCACGTTGGGTCATGCGCTTTTGGTATGGCTGAGGCTATAGTAGTGTATACTGCATTATGGTCAGACCACGGAATCTGAATTATATCTGATGCAATAATTTCTGGTATCATTCCTATTGTTAGAAAAATATGATCTATTCTGGTGAAGGTTTGATGAGGGTGCGAGAAATAAGTGAATTTCTTTTTCATTGGGTTACTTTCTCTCCACGAATCTACCAGATTGTATTTGGAAAGAAGTTGAGAAAAAGGTAATCTAGAGCAGTGTTTCTCAACTCCAGTCCTCAAGGCGCACCAACAGGTCATGTTTTCAGGATTTCCCTCAAATGGAAGGGCTGTGGTATTTACTAAGGCAGTAAAACTGATCAAATCACCTGTGCATAATTAGTGGAAATCCTGAAAACATGACCTGTTGGTGCGCCTTGAGGACTGGAGTTGAGAAACACTGATCTAGAGGTTATTTTGGATGGTGTAAAAGGTGATTTATCTAGAAATGGGAGGAGGACCTGGTTTGAATCCCCGCACATTATCACTGTTCCTATTTTGTGTGTATTAATCACTTGTAATATATGTGAGAGGAATGGTGTAGGTTGTTTGTTAGGAGCGTAGTAGGAAATCACCGTGATTGCTGTATCCATTATATAACCCATGAGTATCAGGTATCTACCTTCTGGGTCTTTAATTTCTGATGATAAGGTGAATGGTGTGGATCGGTGAAATGCAATTAGAGTTCCCCTTTGTTTGGTACAGGCAGAAGCCGTGTAAATTTGTTGATAAAAAGGAGAAATATATTTTGGAGTAGAATCTTTGGTGAAGTGTGTTTCTTGGATGCATTCTATGTGAGCCTTCTTGTTATGGAAAGTACGGAAGGCTTTGGTCCTTCTTTGAGGGACATTTATTCCCTGAACATTCAGGGAAAGTATATTCAGTGGTGCCATGGCAACAGATCAAATAGTTTTGACTTACTTTTTGTTATGCAGAGCTGACTGCGCAGATCAACCTGTGTGGACTGAAGAGATGAAAAGATAGAAAAGAAACCAGTGAATTCTGGAGTAAAGAGTAAACAAAAAACATATGAGATTAGATGATACATTGTATAAATTATTTTTTGCAAGTAATCACAATTTACCCGTGAAAGAGAATAAATATCTCTCTCAGGGGAATAAGTGCCTTCGTCACACTCCCACTTAATATGGTTGGGAGAATGAGGAGGGCTAATGGGGGTACACGGATCTTCCACTTACAGGAGAGAAGTGCTATGTCAAAAGACATCAAAATGATGATTCATTAATTGGAGTGCAGAGTATAGTTTTTGTTGAAATTATTTATTCCAGGGTGGTTGTATATGGTTAGTCTTGCCCTAGGCTAAATAATTCAGTTAGAAAGGTACTGTTAATAACTTTGGTATTGATGAAGATAGTTTGAATTATTTTGGGATTTTAACCCTTTTAGAGTAAACAATTACATATTTTACTCATATGTAACTGTTTAGATATGTTAACTCATAAAATTGAGGTTGTATTGCTTCAGATTAGAATAAACAAAAACATAGTTCTAGGTACTAGTTAGGTAATAATATATTTGTTTTAAGAAAAGAAAGAAAAAGCTTCCATTACTTCTGGATTATTGAACATATTTGTTCTAAAAAGTAATACATCTATTGTTATTACCTGAAAATATATAACTGAACAAGAATTTCCTTATTTCACATATATATTCTAAGGCTATATGAATCAGAAGTAATAAGAAATATAACTGGAATGTAACATGATCCCACACAGTGTGTGACTATCAGAATGCAGTTACATTCAGTTATAAATACAGTTTTTTATAGAGAACCATCTCTTAGTATAATAAATGAAGAGATATCAGGAATTAGGATGTCAGTCCATTGAATCTTCTTGGTCCATGGATGATGTGGCATAATGGCCTCTTTTGTGAGAATGATGATTCCCATTTTGTTCTGAAATTTTCTGGGTGCTGCCTGAAGGTGAAGATGATGCCATTCTTCTGCGTGTGGGAGAGTTGCTGCTTGTGGGTTCTGTCAGATTTAATTTTAAAAGGGTTTGTTGTAGTTCATCTGCTGATCTGCTTCTGTAAATTGTACCTTGGTAGTTAAATCTGACTGAAAAGGGGAAGCCCCATTGATACATAATGTTGTGGCGTTGCAGTTCCATTAGTTGGGGTTTCATAGATCGTCTTTTAGTAATAGTAAGTTGGGATAGGTCAGCAAAAATTTGATAATTGTGTCCTTGAAAATTAAGTTCCTTTTTTTCTCTTGCAGCAATTAGTATTTGTTTATTTGATTATATCACGTGGGGGTCCATCTTTCTTTTTGGCTGTGAGGGCTCTGTGTACTCTGTCCAGTTCTAAACGTTCAATAGGGATATCTGGCTTTAGTTCTTGTAATAGAGCAGTAATAGTAGATTGCAGGTCTGTCACAGTTTCAGGTATTCCCCTTATGCGCAAGTTTGAACGTCTGGCTCTATTTTCGTAATCTTCGAGCTTAGTTTGAAGTATTAAATTCTCTTCTTTTAATTGTTCCAGTTCTGTTATATTTTCTTGGGTTGTAATTTCAATTTCATCCATTTTTATTTCTAAGGCTGCGGTGCGGTTTCCCAGCTCTCTTATTACTTTGGTTAGGCTTTTTGTTATTTGGTCTGAGGTTTGTTTTAAAGCCTTATGAAGCATCTTTTCAAATTGTAATTATATTACTGGGGATGCTGAGGAGGCTTGTGGAGAAGTTTGTGAGAGGATTTGTTCTGTATCTGACTCAAATGGAGAGTCTTGCTGTGACATTTTCTGTCTGTGAGAGCGCCCTGATGCTGTATATTGTGAGGTGACTGGAGCTGCTTTAGTTGCAGTGAGTGCCTGTGAGCTCTTTGTGAGGTGATTTTTATTTCTGCCACGGCTTCCTCCCAGTACCATATTTCCTGCCCAAACTTTCACAGTTTGTTCCCTGGGGCAAAAAGGTTCAAATGGATACCTTTTGAGCCTGCAGGCTCTGCTTTGTCCTTCTCTTCTCTCCTCAGCGGTGCGGAGCTCTAACAATGCATGTCTGCTCCGCTAGACTCCGCCCATCTCAATGGACTTTTATTCCATGTGTCTAATTTTATCTTTATTTTTTATTGTTTACAGCTCCATATCCAGGGGAAAAGTCACCTCCGATGATTTGACAGTCCGCACACCTACACCACTTCTGTGTCCCAATGATTGCATTCTCTCTGTGTGCAGAACCAGGTTTCGATCAGGTGATCTTGATAAACACAAAGAGCATTATGAGTGGCCGGCGTGGTAAAAGATGTGTTCTCAATAGATGCCTGTTTGCATCATCATGTCCTGACGCACTGAGGGGGGAGGGACCCTCGGGTTCGCGCTGCTGCGCTTGCGCGATAGGACGTGTTTCCGACTGGACGTACTCCCTTGAAAATGAGAGGGTATGACTTGACCCGTGACGTCATCGCGTTAAAACGTGATGACGCACAAACCAGGAAACAGCCAGATAACATAGAGGAGTGATTTGTGATCCGCGTCATTGCGCTGGGACGCTCCGACATAGCAATCACATGTCCTCATTGCTCAATCATAACTGGCTGAGTAAGATGACCAAGCTGAGGCTTGGTTTTTTAGTTATTTCCAACTCCTGGATAGGCTAGAAAGACAGTCAGCTGACTAGGGAAAACCCTCACATGACACAAATCCCGGAAGTCACGCCGCACAGGGGTCCCCGATGTAAATTTGAGCATTTCTAAATAAATAGCGCAGCAGATGAGAGGTTAGCTTTACCCCAGTTGATGTCTTTGCAGACAAAACGCGTCGGGTGTATGACGCTACCTCAACCATCTGTCTACTGCGCTAAACGTATCTTTTTTTCGCTTATATGAACTTTGTTTTTGCCCGAATTTTTATTGGAACTTTTTATAATACAATAAAATTTCCTGGTAATCCGTAATTTACACTATGTGGAGCCTTTTTTCTCCTTCTTCCTCTGTCTCAATTGTATGAGACCCAAACGATCGCTGGAGGACGAATCCATGGTACCGCTCAGGATTGGGGACCCTTCCAGGACCATCGTGCCATGGACCAAGGACAGCTGTAACCGTACCGTACCTAACGGTGCAAGCTCGTACGACTCACCGCCAACGGCCTGTGAGTCCACCACGTCCGGTAATGGCATTTTACATTACTTTCCGCCTGGTCGAGTATTGGAAGAGTCCACTGGGGATAGGAATAGATGCTATTGTGAGATTTACATCTATGCTCCAGGATTCCTCTGCTAGATTGAATGAACTGTCCAATACCCCAGGGACTTGCCATTTATCCCCACCCCAATTCCTACTATATATGTTTGTGTTTGATCTGAGGGTGTGGGATTATTTTTACTGTGTACACACAATTCATATTATTTTATACCATATAGCATGTTGCCAGCAATGGTTTTTTGGATCACTTGATTTTTTAACTTGTCCAGTGTTTTTTCCGCGAGGTCTAGCAGGACCTAGTATTTGTTATATACACAGGTGTTTTACATAATACATTTCACATCGATGTTTATTGGCACAATATAGCGCTATAATTATTTATAGTTATTTATTATATTATAATTTATGATTTTGTGTTTCAAACTTTTTCATACCCGAGATGTCTACTAGACTCTTGTTTGGACAGATTTAAGTGAGTTGTTCCTAAGAATTACAGGCCTACAATATAAAATGCCAAATTTGCAAATAATGGTACCCCTTTCAGCATCAAAAATATGAAATAATCATACCTCCAGGGAGGTTAACGCCTCATTTAGACTTGCGTTTGGGGAGTGTTGATGCGTGGTTACCACTACAATGATTAAGTAAAAAATGTTCTGCATCCTTAATGACTCTCAATCCAAATTCCTTAAAACATGGGAACTGTGGTTTAATTAATACCTACCCTCTTTCCAGCTTGACTTACCTATAATTTGTCACCCTGATTTATTCTTGAGTCTGTGGGGAATATCCCCCGTGCCCCCTATTCCTACCTCCCTCTTCCTTTTTCCTTTCATTTACTATTTGTTTTCCTTTTCCTACATTTTCTCATCTCCTGAACTTATCCTGTTATCCTGTTTGTATCTAACTCTTATCATCTTCAATCACTCTATGCAACTGTTTCATCCAGCTTCCTGGGTGTATCTGCTGTATTTTTCATTTCAATGAGAATCAATAAAAAGAACTCAACGGAAAAACTTCAGTTGAGCCACGTTTTTTGCACCCCATACAGCCCCTATTAAGCTGCAAAGACAGCGGACAGGTTTACATGCCGCAGAGTCACGGTTCTTTGCTTCGCACCTGTCACATTAAGTGGGCAGAAAGCCTGCCGAACATAACTCATTCAAACAAATAGGAGTCACCACAAACTCCCCACAAATATTTGCAATGCACAGAGTAGCGTCGCGTTGGTGCGGCAATTATAGGGTTAAAATTGGTAGGGAGCAAGTTAATTTACCCTAAATAGACAAATATTTTTCTATAAATATGCCCCAAATTAATATATATATATTTTTTCTTGCACATTTTTACTTAACAGTTTGACTAATTAGAATTCCTTGGCACTGTGTTTATATATCAGGGTACAATCTGTGGACTGTGTGGAAATAATGATGGCCAGTCAAAGAATGACTTTACCTCTCCCTGGTCACAAAACTGTGGAAGTGACACTCCAGCGCTTTCTCCATGTCATGATCGTCCAGAAAGATTAGCCTGGGCTGAAAAACACTGCAACATAATCAATAATGATGTTTTTGCTACCTGCCACACATCGGTAACATAATATTTTGTTTTTGGCTTTTATCTTGCTTGGCACACTTAGGCAACTTTATTGTGACTGCTTCTAGCCTTGCAAAAATGTATTTGATATTCAGCCCCAGACCATTTGGCTGGCCAAAGACCAGAGCACTTTTTGCGATTCCCAAACAAAAATGACGTTCTTTTTTTCACACAAATAGAGCTTTCTTTTGGTGGTATTTGATCACCTCTGCGGTTTTTTTTTTTTTCGCTATAGACAAAAAAAGAGCGTCAATTTTGAAAAAAACGCATTATTTTTTATTTTTTGCTATAAAAAATATCCCCAAAAATTATATAAAAGAACATTTTTTTTCCTCAGTTTAGGCTGATACGTATTCTTCTACATATTTTTGGCAAAAAAAAAAATTGCAATAAGCGTATATTGATTGGTTTGCGCAAAAGTTATAGTGTCTACAAAATAGGGGATAGTTTTATGGCATTTTTATTAATAATATTTTTTTACTAGTAATGGCGACGATCTGCGATTTTCATCATGACTGCGACATTACGGTGGACACGTCGGACAATTCTGACACATTTTTAGGACCATTGGCATTAATACCGCGATCAGTGCGATTAAAAATGCATTGATTACTGTAAGAATGTCACTAGTAGTGAAGGGGTTAACACTAGGGGGCAGTGAAGGGGTTAATGTGTGTCCTAGTTTGTGTTCTAACTGAAGGGGGATGGGGACTGTGCAGGGGAGCTAACAGATCGCTGTTCATACTCTGTATGAACAGACAATCTGTCAGTTCTCCCCTCAGAGAACCGTAAAACTGTGTGTTTACACACACAGTTTTCGGTTCTCCGTGTGTCCCGGGCTATCGCGAGAGACCACCGGGCACTCGCAGCGGCTCGGGGAGTGAGCGGGGGGGCGTGCCTCCGGTGGCACGCACGCACCCCCTAGTGACCACAGGGCGAAGCGACGTTACATAACATCGTTTCGCCCAGCCGTGCCATTCTGCCGCAGTACAACTGCTGGTTGGCATGTGGTTAAAAGGTAAATTAAAGTGGTTCATTTCCGGCTCGAAGGACAAAAAAAAAAAGGTAAATTAAAAAAGTACAGCATTTCAGTTTGTGAACAAAATTCTTGCTAATATTTAAAGTGTTACTAAACCCAGGACCCTGCATTCACTATATCTGGTCTCCCACAGTACACAGAACATCGAAATGTGATCGTTTTAGTACGGTAAATATAAACTGCTAAAGACCTTTTTTTTAATAGCCGTTAGAGCAGTCTTGTGACTTCTATCAGTGTCTGGTTTAGACTGGGTTCACACTAATGCGAATTGGATGCGGGTTTCTTCGCATGACAGGAGAGTGTGACCGACTCTCTCGGTTCTCACATCTCCAGGGCGGCTATGGAGCATACTGCAGAAGGGTCCTGTGCATCTTTCGCTCTATTTTAGGTCCGAATTTAGGCAAAAATGCTCACCTGATTCGCCCTTGAAATGGAGAACAGGGATGCACCGGACCCCCTGCTGCGAGCCACTCCACAAACAGTGTGAACTTAGCATAAAGCTTGTAGGATGAGTTTTGATTCTGCTATGATTGTCTCATAAAGGTGCAGGGCCCCTGGCCCTCTGTATAGACAGTGCTGATTGGCACAGTGCTGATCACATGAAAAAAAACTGAGCATGTGCAGCTTGTCCCCTAGCCTCTGTTTTATCAGGAGATAGTTTGGGGACAGTGGAAGAAGGGGAGGATCCAAGAAGACAGGCTCAAACAGCCTTTTTACACAATGCAGAGGATTAACCCCTTAGGTTCCACAGTGAGTATAACTAGTAACACTTTAAGTCACTTTGCCTATAAACCTGTACTATTAAAAGTAATCCTTTGTGATATCATATATGCCTGCTTCCTCCCCTCTCTGATATGTGTATATATATATATATATATATATATATATATATATACACACATACACAGAGTAATGTGCAACAAAGGCTGTAAGCATGTGTAAAGAAATGCTGTAAACTAAGAATGCTTTCAAAAATAAAAATATATATTGTAATTGTTAATTTTTACAAAATGCAAAGTGAGTGAACAGAAGAAAAATCTTGTCTTTTGACAATGGCGCGGCTGCCAGGGGGTTGGGCCAAGTTCTACATTCGGCATCTACATTTGGACTCAGGGGCGCGCCCGTCAGGTAACCCTCAGGAAAGCGCTTCTCCCAGGGGGGTATCTGATTCAGGGAGGAGCCGAGAGAGCCGCCGAGGGACCCTGGAAGATGAGGTTCGGGGGCCACTCTGTGCAAAACGAGCTGCACAGTGGAGGTAAGTATGACATGTTTGTTATTTAAAAAAAACAAAAAAAAAAACAAAAAAAAAAACGAACCTTTAGTGTCCCTTTAATGCATTAGATAAAAGACACATCATGCTAAAGCCTTGTACACACGATCAGATTTTCGGACAACCGTTCGTCCATTTTTTGTTACATGCTACTCTCATGTCGAAAGTGAAGAGGTTACGCACCATACTAAAATTCTCGTATGACAAGACTTAAACTTCAGAAGTGAAGTCATGTGTTGAATAGTTTTGTATGTATTCTTTTGTTTCTGAGCATGCACAGTCTTGCTTTTTCAATTTTTTTTTGGACGAAAACCATACTAATTAAACAAAAATTGGACGTTGTGTTCACATCCGACAAAAAGTTTTTAGTCTGCACATCTAGCTTTTGTCGTATGAAAAATCGGAATTGGCTGACGAAAGCACAGTACTAACGATCCGAAAATCGTCAGATCGTTCGTCGGACTAAATTTTACTTCTGATTTTCGTATCGTCTGTACAGGACTTTACTTCCCTTTGACGTCAGAAGATATCTCAGCAGTGCCATCGGCATAGAACTTGTGGAAAAATGTGGGACCCAAGTACACCCTTCGATTGTCCAGAGAAGTCTGGCCAAAAGTGGCCTTCATAGAACAAGAAAAACCATACCACCAACTTAGTAACAAAGCTAAGAGACTCAAATATGCATGAAAACATAGGAACTGGGGTGCAGAAAAATGGTAGCAGGTGCTCTGGACTGATAAGTCAAAAATTGAAATACAAGGGGTCTCCTACTTTCAAACATCCGGCTTACAAACGACTCCTACTTACAAACAGAGGGAGACAACAGGAAGTGAGAGGAACTCTACCACTAGGAAGGGAAATTCACTCCTGTAAGAGTTAATATGGGAAAAAGGTGTCTCCACTGATGCTTTATTATCAGTCCATGTTTTCCTAACAACCCAAAATTTTCAAAATCCAATTGTCATTGGGACATAAAGTGAGGTGAAATCTTCTGAACAGGGGCACAGACAGCAAAACAAATGTTACAGGAGTGATAACCCTTCCCTATGTTATCCAAAAGCTTAAAAATAGATCTTTTTGCCTAGAGCTACACTTAAAAAATGTACCTGTTCCGACTTACAAACAGATTCAACTTAAGAACAAACCTACAGTCCCTATCTTGTTTGTAACCCGGGGACTGCCTGTATGTGGCTGTAACAGGAGGCAGTTTGTTTGTGAAGGGCTGGAGAGCGGTACAATAATTAGTGTCTACAGGCAACAAGGAAGCATGGTGAAAGTTCTTTGCAAGTTTGGGTCTTCATTTCTGCCAATAGATTTGGAGGATTTGGTCAGGATCAATGGTGTCCTCAAAGCTGAGAAGTACAGGCAGATACTCATCCATCATGGCATACCATCAGGGAGGCCTGTTAGTGGCCCCAAATTTATTCTGCAGCAGGACAATGACCCCAAACATACAGCCAATGTCATTAAGAACTATATTCAGCGTAAAGAAAAACAAGGAGTCCTGGAAGTGATGGTTTTGCCTCCACAGAGGCCTGATCTCAAAATCAACAAGTCTGTCTGGGATTACATGAAGACACGGAAGGATTTGAGGCAGCCTACATCCACAGAAGATCTGTGGTTAGTTTTCCATAATGTGTGGAACAACCTACCAGTCAAGTTCCTTAAAATACTGTGTCCAAGTATACCTAGAAGAACTGATTCTGTTTTGAGGACGGGGTGGTCACAACACATATTGATTTGATTTGGATTTATCTTCTGTTCATTTACATTGATTTTGTTAATTGATAAAAATAAACTATTAACACTTTCTGAAAGCATTTTTAATTGACAGCAATTTGTTTCACCTCCTGAAGACAAATAAGTAGAGAAACTTGAGAATGGAGCATCATGTGACTGCGGCTTTAGGTGAGTAAAAAGGAATTTTTATTCTTTTTTGCAATGTCCGCGATCAGCTAGAGATAAGGGGGGAGGAACCCTCAGATTTAAGCATTGAACCTAGAGATACTATTGCACAGGATAACTGGGCAGCTCAGATCCTGTGTAGCATCATTAGAACAGTGCATTTTATTTGATTTGATCTGCTCATAATAGCTGTTCTTAATGTTTTAATAGGTGGAAACTAAAGAATTCTTTGACACCTGTGTGGCCGATACCTGCAGCTGCAGCACTGGCATTGGAAACTGTGAGTGTCTGTGTGCCTCTGTAGCTGCGTATGCTGCAGAGTGCAACAAACATGACATCTGCATAAAATGGAGGACTCCTGAAATTTGTCGTAAGGCTTTTATTGTATTTTGCCATATTTGTCAATGTAATAACTTTGACACAGCAATCATTAAAGGAAGCCTGTCCAGAAAGGTTTTGATGGCTGCTTTTGCTGATTCTCCTTCTAAGAATGTTAGTTTCCTGGCTGTCATGCTGATTCAATGGCTTCAGTTCATGTATGCAGATTGGGTGTCCTGGCTTCACTCTGACTTTCTAATCTCCGTGCTTGTTCTTTGTAAGTGACTCAGCACATACTGGATACGGAGACCACCAGTCATCTGTGCTTTAGAAGGAGACCAGCAATATCATCCCTGTATTTCAGGACAGGTTCCCTTTTAAGTTTGTATGTATTATTAAAATATTCACAAGTTTGATTAACTATTTTCTTTCTCAGCTTTGTTCTGTGACTATTACAATAAGGATGGGCAGTGTGATTGGCACTATAAGCCCTGTGGGGTTCCCTGCCTGGTGACATGTAGGAACCCCAATGGAGAATGCGACAATCAAACACAACAGCTGGAAGGTAATCATTACTCTAACACAGCATATTAGCTCTTTTATTCATAGAATTTTCTGTTGAAGCAAAATATACATTTTCAAATGTCATGTGGCCATATTAGGTCCAGTAGCAGCTGGTTTTTAATATTTTGGGGGGCGGCAAACAAACCTGGCCCCCTCACTCGCACTACTGCGTGTGAGAGAAGGACGGGGAGGCGACAATCAGTGGCCTAACCTTAGGAGGCCGATGACAAGGTGGTGCTGGATCCGAGGTAGGGCTCCTGGAAGCTTAAAGAGGCCATTGCTGCCCCTCCGCCCCTTCACCCCTCCACCTGCTGCTCCTCGCTCCAGCTTGCCGAGGGAAGAGCCAGGGCCGTTGCCTCTACTCCTGGCTGAACAGGCTTTGCTTCTCTTTCCGGTGAACAGGAAGTGGGTCCTGAGACCTGATTGGTGAATTGAATTCCCTGTCCAATCTAGTCTCAGGACCCGCTTCCTGTTTGGCCGGGAGGAGAAGCAGGAAGACATTAGTGAATATTAATTTGTTAATGTCGCGCATTCGCTGAGTCACCTAAGATGGCCGCCGGCTGTTAGTGCTCTGCTCCACCACGGCCCAGCGTTAACCACCGGAGCGTCGGGAGCAGTCCGCAGAGCTTCTAACCGGACGGCAAGAGCGGGGGAAACCCCCTAGAACAGATCCCCGAAAACGGCGAACGTCCGCCGGAATCTGGTGAGCCAGATGACCGCGACGGGCCCTCCGCTCAGCTACGCCAAGATGGAGGCTGCTCCATGAGGCCCTCACACACAGGAGGAGATGGAGCTCTCGAGGGGGGAGCAGGACTCTTAGCATCTACCACCACCACAGTTCCCAGGTGAGGACTATCCACCCCTGCCCCTGGCTGCATCCCCAGCTTCCACAGAATCCCTCCTGAGCAGGATGGGACTGGGCCTTCCCTCAACACCAATGCTAGATCCTCATACAGGCATGCTTTTGTCAGCCCCAGAAGCCCAGCCTGAAATCCCTGTACCATCAGACTTCCCCTCCATGATGGAAGCTTTCTCTCATCTCCTTTCAAAAAGCCTGGCCCAAAATGCAGCACACATTACCTCATCCATTCATGCTGATCTGCAGCAAATAAGGATGAGGATGGACATAATTGAAAAGAAAGCTGACCAAGCAGTTTCCTGGATTAATCAAAACACCGCAAGGATACAAGGTATGCAAGATCAGCTGGAATCAGCATTTGCCAAAATCGATGACCTCGAGAACAGGTCGAGACGCTATAATTTCAGAGTGCGAGGTCTCCCTGAATCAGAGAAAAATGTTCATAGTGCAGTAAAGACCCTTTTACGGAACCTTATACCGGATATCACGGAACAACAACTTGAACTGGACAGAGCGCACAGAGCCCTACAGCCCCCCCGTTCCGATGGTCTCTCTAGAGACATGATTGTGAAAACCCATTTCTACTCCATTAAAGAGGAGGTGATGAGAAGATCTAGGGGCTATGAAAATCTAACACTGATGGGGCACAGGATCCAAATTTTTGCAGACTTGTCACCATACACTGTGCAAAAAAGACGCTCTCTCAAACCTTTACTCCAACCACTGCTTGACAAAGAAATCACATATCGTTGGTCTTTCCCACTTCGATTAAATTTCTCCTATAGAAATTAGAACTACGGCTTTTCCTCATTTGCTGAAGGGGAACGTCTGCTTCTTCAATTGGAATTGATTCCTCAAGATCCTGCTTCCTTACAGAACAGCAGGAGCTCATCATCATCTACAAAAAGGCCCCCATCAGCAAGTCCGCTGCAACACAACTGGCTTAAACAGAGCTCCAAACGCTCCAAAGAGAACCTTCCACCATGACGGGCTATCCTCTATTTGGATCCTGAACCTGTTCCGGTGATTCCTGATGGACTTATCGGGCTAACGTTAACGCTTACATAGTATCCTTGAAAAAGTCACGTGTCAGTGATGTAACGCGTGGGAGGAGCTTAGGACGTTCAGTGCTGCAATACACCTGAAGGTTAACAGCAGCTGTTTCTCTATGGGAAACCTCGTCCACAGCGGCTGACTGCAATCTGCTTATTTGAATGCTTCTAATAGACCGGAGTTTGTGAGTGTATCTCTTGTCCCTGTTTTGCTTATGTACTATCTAGTAAGTTCACTGCACAATGATCTATTTTTTCTTTGCTTGCTTTGCATAAAACCTTTATACTGAGAGCCAAATCACCAGCAGTATAATGGCTGAAGTAGGATGCAAGAAAAACTAAATATCCTGATACAAACGATCTAACGCAGTGAGTCAATCAATCTGGATTAAGGGAAGGAACTGTTTAATTATTTTTACTTTCTCCCACTATTTATCTCTGCCTGGACATTGTACTCAGAGTGTCATTATTATTTTATTTATATTCACCGTCACATCACCAATTTGAAGATTTATTTTGGCAATTTTAACACATGTATTAGCACCATAATTATTTATTTATTTTATTCACATGTATGCATTTTTTATTCCTGGATTTAAGCTTAGTCGCAGCAGCATATTGTGCACTATTTATTTAAAGCGCATCAATTTTATACTTAGTACTATTTGTTTGGTTATCTGATCACAGCTTTAATTTACTGATTTTTTCATAGCACTAACTATATTGGTATATATATATTTTTAAGCACAATTTATTTATATCACACATATCTATCCACATCAGCGCTTGGTTTTTATTAATTTTTTTAGCACTGTTTGTGTAAACGCTGCTCTGGTTACATGTATGACAGATCTGTGAATAAGTTTTTGGCAACATGTCTAATCTCCCTTTTACTTTCTTTCTCCCTTCTACTCTCTCTTCCTCTTGCCTTCAACTCGAGAGTCTCCAGGTTCTGCGCTCATTCGTGGCTTCTCCTTCCAGGTCTTTCACCCCAATTGGGTCTCCCACACGTGAACATCGAGATGAACTATCCTACAAATTCAGGTATGACCTTTCTCATGAGCACATTCCCATGACATACAAGTCATGGCTGATAACTGCAAAGTTCATCCAACACTTAATTTTATTTCCCACAACACTCAGGGATTGAACTCCCCTGTTAAGAGGAGGAAATTGTTCCAAGTATACCAATCCATGCACACGGATATTCTTTTTTTGCAGGAAACTCATTTCCCAATTTCATATAAACCCACATTTCTCCATCGCAACTTTCCCCAATTTTTTATCGCATCAGCTCCCAACAAGGCAAAAGGGGTGGCCATATGTTTTTCTAAACATATCAATCTCTCTCAACCTAACACGATTATAGATCCTATGGGACGGTATTTACTAGTTTCAGGGAATATAGATGGTGCATTATACACCTTTGTCTCATATTACGCCCCTAATAAAGGCCAACGGGCATTTTTTGATTCCATGCTACACAAACTCCGCCCACACTTCAAGGGAACAACTATCTTGGGGGGGATTCAAATTTAGCCTTTGACTTCTCAATGGATAAATCAGGAGATGGTCTAAAGAAACTCAAGCACCCTACTAAACAGAGCTTTAAAGTTGCTCAGTTGCTACACGAAGCAGGATTGGTAGATGCCTGGAGGGAAACTAATCCTCGTACTAAGGATTATTCTCATTTCTCTGCTCCTCATAATTCTTACGCCAGGATTGACCACATCTTCATACAGGTCTCTACGATCCCTGTGACTGTTAGGTCCCGGATTATAGACTCCCCACTGTCGGACCACTCAATGGTTACTCTGTCCACCCATAAAACATCAGGCTATAGAGAACGCAACCGCTGGCGCCTGCAGGAATCCCTCCTTAACGACTCCACACAGGCCACCATAATAGAGAAATCTATTAAAGAGTACTTCACAATAAACACCACGTCGGATATTACTCCGTACACAGTTTGGGCTGCTCATAAAGCGGTAATCAGGGAGAAAATAATGCAATTAACAGCTACACTGAAAGCAGAACACAAAAGCGATATGATCAAATTGACCGCAAATTTTCGTGAGCTTGCAAAAGCACATACGCTTGATCCTAATGCGGAGTCCCTATCTCAGTTGGATAGAGCTCGGGCCCTCCTTAACCTGAACCTAACGACAACAGCAGAAAGGCACCTCAGGTGGACAGGGGCGCGTTTCTACTCACAGAAAGATAAGATAGGAGCGAAACTGGCGGTAAAACTCACTCCTAAGCCTCGCCTACTGACATTCCCTAAAATTAAATTGAACTCAGGTGACCTGTCCCAGAATCCTACCAAGATCATGGAAACCTTCCATCAGTTTTATGCGGAACTTTACAGACCCCAAAATCAACATTCAGGACTACCACGGGATGACTTCTTTGACTCCCTGCCTTTCCCCTCATTATCCCAAAACACAGGAACTCACTTGAAAGCCCCTTCTCGGTTCCAGAGGTTCTAGACACCATTAATTCCTTGAAGCTTAGCACCTCCCCTGGACCGGATGGGTTTTCCACCGGGTACTATAAAAAATTTGGGGAAACCTTAGCCCCACATCTCACAAAGCTTTTTAACTTTCTTAGGGAAGGTCACCCTCTGGGACCTGATCTAAATGCAGCATACATTTCTGTGATCCCCAAGCCAGGGAAGGATCCGAGTGAAGTCGGAAATTACAGGCCTATCTCCTTAATCAACAACGACATAAAGATTATGATGAAGATCCTAGCCAATAGACTTGCCAGTTTTATCAATAACTGGGTATCCTAGATCAGTGTTTCTCAACTCCAGTCCTCAAGGCGCCCCAACAGGTCATGTTTTCAGGATTTCCCTCGGATGAAACAACTGTGGTAATTACTAAGGCAGTGAAACTGATCAATTCACCTATGCAAAATAATGGAAATCCTGAAAACATGACCTGTTGGGGCGCCTTGAGGACTGGAGTTGAGAAACACTGTCCTAGATGATAAAGCGCCCTTTAAACAGAAGACACCCCCACCGCGCCAATGGCTCTAAATACCTAAAAAAGTTGGTGCTGACCAGTGCTAAATGGTGAGCACTACATAAACGTGAGATATAAATTCTAAAGTGTTAAGAAAAGCTGCCCCTTAAAAAATCAAATATGCATACCAAATATTTAGTCCTAGATGCCACTAATTACCCAAATAACCCCTCAAGGCACATAGGAAAAATATGGGGCGCTATAAATATATTGTGTGACCAAAAAACTGTGTTAGCACAAGAGTGGTGAAACCCTCTTATTGTGTTTATATAACTCGTGACAAACAAGTAATGCTACCAATCTCTGAATAGCATATAAAATAAAAAAAAATATATGTGACATACAGGTGGAACACTAAGTGCAATCACTACACTCCATGCTGTGACATATCAAAACATCACACAACAGTCCATATATTTCAAATAAATCCGTCCAAAAGGAACTGCTTGTGACAACATCTAGTGTAATATCAGGTGCATATACTCAGGTGTCTTTGTGTGTCTTCCACCTCACCCCTGTGTTCAGTGAATCACACCCTCCAGAAATGCACTCACCGATTAACAATGCCAGCACTTTCATGCAAGGCAATACACGCTTGTTTTACCACACTCAGGGGTAAATGGAACAATCGGTGTCCAGGAGGATAGTTGTTAAATAGATCCACATGAAAAAAATAATAAGGTGCTCCAATAGTGTGAACCAGCAAACAACATTTATTAAAAAACTACTGCAATCTTCAACTGATGCACTCACATTATACCAAAGATAAAACAGCAGAAATCATGTGTAGATCACATCAATCTTCAAGCAAGTGTGGATAATACAACAAAACAACTATTGGTCACGGCGGACCCGAGGTGTGCTTTCACTGGGCTGCAGTCTCACCCCTCCCTTCGGCTATCCTCCGCTCCTCCGTGCACTAAAACTTCCCGCCTCCTGTGTGGCTAACAGCGCTGTGTGTCACGTCTCACAGCCACGCCCCCGACATGTTTCGTCATAGGTAGACTTAATCATGGGATTGGCTGTGTCTGCTGTCCTTCACCCCTTATATTTGCTCTTAATTGACGCCCATTCGTCCGCGCATTGCGCATGCGCACACCTCGCGTCTAAAGAGATGGGGAGTGAGGTAATCATTACTAAGATAAACCCCCCCCCCCTATACACTGTACAGTGAAGTATCCCGTGGGGACATATTTGGAGCGTGGTAACTTATTTGTAAGATGGTCCTTATGAAGCATGTATGGAGTGTCAGCAATAATGTCATTAACATACTTATATGAGAATACCACCATATGTTCAGATTTTTATATTAGATTAATTTTTAACATATATTATATATTTTAAATTTTTAACTTTAAATTTACACCCGTAGGGAGTGATATATTAAAACAAGAGAGGTTCTCACCATGAATACATTTATGTAAGCTAGGCATTCTGCAATATGGATACTGGTCACTAGGTGGAAACTTGCTGTTTGAACATAAGCCAGCATGCAATAAGGCTGGAAGTGATGATGTGTGCAGTTACCACTATTGACCAGTGGGTGAATCTGTATAGGATGCTTTATCCAGCTCACCATAACGGATTCGATTTTTAATACAGCGATTGGAAGTTATATATAAAGTGATTAATTTAAGGTGATTTATGTATAATGTTTTATTAATGTATGTGCTCGATCCCACCTGTCAGATGGTCTGATGTGATATCTTGTGTAAAATCAGCAGAACGGGGACGCGAGGTGTGCGCATGCGCAATGCGCGGCCGAATGGGCGTCAATTAAGAGCAAATATAAGGGGTGAATGACAGCAGACACAGCCAATCCCATGATTAAGTCTACCTATGATGAAACATGTCGGGGGCGTGGCTGTGAGACGCGACACACAGCGCTGTTAGCCACACAGGAGGCAGGAAGTTTTAGTGCACGGAGGAGCGGAGGATAGCCGAAGGGAGGGGTGAAACTGCAGCCCAGTGAAAGCACACCTCGGGTCCGCCGTGACCAATAGTTGTTTTGTTGTATTATCCACACTTGCTTGAAGATTGATGTGATCTACACACGATTTCTGCTGTTTTATCTTTGGTATAATGTGAGTGCATCAGTTGAAGATTGCAGTGGTTTTTTAATAAATGTTGTTTGCTGGTTCACACTATTGGAGCACCTTATTATTTTTTTCATGTGGATCTATTTAACAACTATCCTCCTGGACACCGATTGTTCCATTTACCCCTGAGTGTGGTAAAACAAGCGTGTATTGCCTTGCATGAAAGTGCTGGCATTGTTAATCGGTGAGTGCATTTCTGGAGGGTGTGATTCGCTAACACAGGGGTGAGGTTGAAGACACACGAAGACACCTGAGTATATGCACCTGATATTACACTAGATGTTGTCACAAGCAGTTCCTTTTGGACAGGTTTATTTGAAATATATGGACTGTTGTGTGATGTTTTGATATGTCACAGCATGGAGTGTAGTGATTGCACTTAGTGTTCCACCTGTATGTCACATATATATTTTTTTATTTTATATGCTATTCAGAGATTGGTAGCATTACTTGTTTGTCACGAGTTATATAAACACAATAAGAGGGTTTCACCACTATTGTGCTAACACAGTTTTTTGGTCACACAATATATTTATAGCGCCCCATATTTTGCCAGTTTTATCCCCTTATATATAAAGAACGATCAGGTAGGGTTCATACCTGGGAGGCAAGGCCCGGACCAGATTAGAAGGACAATAGATGTAATTTCCCTCCTTAAATCTAGCTGGGATGGAGGTTCCCCACAAACAGGTTTTATTCTTTCTATTGACCTCCACAAAGCGTTCGATTCAATCGACTGGAGCTACCTTTCTGAAACCCTTAGACGTTGGAACTTTGGCCCCCATTTCCTAATTATAATTAATTCCTTGTACTCTAACCCCTCTGCCCAAGTACGGTTGATGGGAAGATACTCTTCCTTCTTCTCAATTGGGAGGGGCACTAGGCAGGGCTGCCCCCTATCGCCCCTTCTCTTTGCAATGGCCATTGAATCACTGGCCATAGCAATTAGAACGAACCCTGATATTAAGGGGGTGACTTGCGGAGAACATGAGCATAAATGCGCACTTTATGCGGATGATCTCTTGCTGTATATTACCTCCCCTTTAATAACTACCCCAAACATTTACAGGGTCCTGAACTCATTTAGCAAAATATCCGGATTAAAGGGTAATATGTCCAAATCCATTGCTTTAAATATAACTGTTGCTCCCGACATAGTGACACAACTAACTAATAACTTTGAATTCTCCTGGGCCCCAATGACCATTCCTTATCTGTGGATTAATTTAACCCCAGATGTAAATAACCTCTTTAAAGCCAACTACCCCACCATGCTCAATAGGTGTAGAGGGGAATTACAAAAGTGGTCAAGATGTGGCCTATCCTGGTTGGGACGAATTCACGCAGTGAAGATGACCCTCCTTCCCCATCTCTTATACCTATTTCGCTCTCTACCAATCCTGCTTCCGAGGAATGTTATGCGAAAGTTTCAATCAGAGATTACTCGTTTTATCTGGGGTAAAAAGGGTTATAGATGTCCCTCCAAGATACGGTATCACCTTAAGACAGAAGGAGGCTTAGGCCTCCCGGATCTATGGAACTACTTCCAAGCGGCGCATTTGTCGCAAATCTCTATAGTTTTTTCTAAAGGCCCAAAACCCGAGTGGCTTTCAATGGAAAGAAGAGCTACACCCCACAACACCATTGACTTCCTCCTATACTGTGATCCTACCATTAGACCAGCTATAATGGCCCCCACTCTCTCTCACTCCATAGCAACATGCACTAAACTTTTACAACAACCCTCCCTTACATCACAGCTCAAGCCTTTATCCCATCTATTCCACAACACAAAATTTACATCGGGAGCAAATATCCGAGCATTCCGATGGTGGACCGACAAGGGCCTTTATCGGATCGGACATTTCCTAACTCCTGCTGGCCTCCTCACTATATCATACTTCAAGCGTAAACTAGAAATGCCGGACACGGAACAGTTCCGTTTTACACGAATCTCACACTTCTTACATTCTATCTGGACTAACAAACCGGAACCTCCCTCAATAACCCCTTTTGAACATTGGTGCTCGAACCTGATGGATCAAAAGGGGGAATCTCCTTGATTTATACTGCACTACAGACAAACCTGAACAAGCCATCTTACGCAAAGACCTGGGAGGAGGATACAGGCGAAGTTTGACAGACGACAGACTGGTTCAGATCCTGGACGCGCTCCTACAAAAGGTATTTGTAACATTTCCCTCATAGAAGCCAGTCTAAAGGTCTTGTCCAGATGGTATTATGTCCTGTCCAAATTAACAATAATATATCCCGGTACCTCTCCTCTTTGTTTCCGAGGGTGCAGCCTAGAGGGCACCATGCTTCACATTTGGTGGACTTGTCCCCGCATCAGAACCTTCTGGAAGCTCATTTTTCGTACAATTAGCAAACTGATTGAGGTCTCGGTTGCCCCCAATCCACATATTGCCTTATTTAATCATGATATACCCAATACACCTAAACACTTACGGGCACTATCATACTTTGTTTTGCTAGGTGCAAAAATCACTATAGCAAAAGCCTGGAAGAAACCCACGGTGTCCTTCCAGGCTTGCAAGAGGAAAATATCCTGGATCATGTCCCAGGAACAAATAGTCGCGAAGCTGAATGACAAAGTCGAGAAATTTAATACCATCTGGGAACCTTGGGCCACATTTTGCAACATATCCCTTATACCAGGTTTGGAACCTGACGCAAGTTTAGCCTCTGCTAAATAAACCTCTCTCTCCACCTTCTCTACTCCTTCTTATCCCTCTTTTCACACGTTCTCTGTCTCCCCTTTTTAAGATTGATTAGACCCCGCTATTTCTCAGGTATAACATGATTTCTCTGAACACTGAGAGGGGTTCTCGAAACTTTGTAGCTCGGGATGTCCGGGGGACCCTTTCTCCCCCTCTCAGGAAGATGAATGGACATTTCGGCATGAAACAGAAGTGGGGGGTCTTGTTCTGTTAGCCCCCCAGCCAATTTATAATGCTCCTGGGGAGACGGATGGCACGGGGTAGAACCCGACCACACCTACAGGAAGATCCCACGGGGGTGTGTGCAAGGGCGTCCGGGGTCATCCGACGTCTTTCCTCAGGGAATGAATCCCTATTTATACCTGTCCACCTGGGTTGGAGGGGTCCACCGGACATCCCTGATTAATACACACGGATCAAAGGATCTGTGCTCACATTACGGTATCCTGAGACTCCTGGGGAACCTTTCTGAAAGCTTTACACCTGTTAGTATTTCCTCATATGGTATTCCTGAGACCCAGGAGTCCGGGTTTTGTTCTATATAATCCAGGACTTTTGTTGCTCGGCTCACGAGAATTTCTATGAATTTACATGGATAATCCCTTACAACAGAAATGTATATCACAGCTGAGAGTTATTCTCGTAACGACAGTTTTGCTTCCTTTCTTTTGTACTAGATTGTAATTTTTGTTCTTATCCATGTAACACATTATAAGTTGTTTCCTCAGTTGCCTGAAATGTACGCATTCTCATGTATGTCATGTTAAAACAATAATTAAATGTTTTGAAAGTAATTTGTTAATGTCACACAACTGGGTGGGCTCAGGGCGCAGTGCTCAGTGCCTTAAGTCCATCCTTTTTTGAAGCCAATTAAAGCCAATTAGAGCTTCAGGCTCTAATCATGTGCTTCAAAAAAAAAAAAACATTGAAATCCATGCGTCTGACACCCTGCAGAGGCTAGCCCACTATTTTACAATGGGTCAAGTTTAACGATTTGTATGTCACCTTGTGGACTTATCTGTTTTATTTACAATTAACTTTTTAACAGAGTGCCAGGAGTATAGCTATCGCTATACTTCCAGGGTTCTTACACTGAACCTTTGGGTCTCAGATCCTGCATCTGCTCCGCCCACTCCTTATGCCCTATCACGGAAGGTTTTGTATTATGTGAACCCATTGACCAAATACAAAACCTTCAGAGAAAGGACAGAAAAAAGGGAGGGCAGGAAGTCACATAGCAGCCAAATGTCTCCTGTTGGGAGTATAGCAACAGCTGTACTTCCATCACTTAGTAAAAATGTAAATTGTAAATAAATGAGTGAAATCCACAAGGTGGCATATGTGTCAATAGACACACTGTAAACCAGCACATGTTAAATAATGTCTTAATTCCTGGAGTTCTTTTTTTTTTGTACATCACGGGACACAGAGCACCACAGTAATAACTGTATGGGTTATACGCCACCTTCAGGTGATGGACACAGGCATAATTACAGACAGGAAGTCCCCCTCCCTATATAACACCTCGCACACAGAGAATAACTCAGTTTTTTCGCCAGTGTCTAAGGTGTTGGTCACGGTTAAGATCTGTGCTAAAGAAGCTCCCTGGAAAGGCCTGCAGGGTCAAGGAGCTGCACAATCTGATCCATTCAAAGGCCACAATCAAAGGCTAAGGCGAATGGTACCCGAGCCTCGATACAGAAGAACGAGGTTTTGCCCATAACGCTTCTCTTTAAGAGAGCTGGGCCCTGGTATCCAGCGCCTTGGTCACATTCTCATACCACAGGTTTTGTTCTGGCAGGACGATATACGGGTCCTACATTAAAAGGGGATCCCGTCCCCTTTAAAGGTCTGGCATGACTCCAACCCGCCGTGGTGGGTGAAGATTGGGTCACTGTGAGTATTCCAGTTTGTACCCTGTGGCAGGAATGGTAAGTTAAGAATATCCTGGGACATTCCTATGGACTTCTTTTAAGTAGATGTTGTCTTGCCTGTATTTGTGTTTTCAACCACTAGAGGGTGTTATTAACATATGTAGTGTTAAACATCTCATGCTAGTCCCTATGGATAGCTGTGTCAAGCAGTACCTGTGGAGGGGTTTGTTTCCTAGGCTCCTGTCAGCAGCTACTCATAGGGGGAAGAAGGGGGGAGAATCCAGGCATCAGTGTACTCACCCCCTTCCCCCCTCCCCCCGGGATTGCCGTTGTGTACCGCCACGCGCGCATGTGCGAAGCACTCCTCCTTCACAGTTTGTGGATTGAGAGGTCGTCACAAAGGGGAGGGGAACGGTGCCACCGGTGTGCACGTGGATCAGCGTGCATGCTTTCTCACGGTGCAGGAGCGGACCGGCGGCTTTGTATAAGCCATTGCCGTGTACAGAGTGCTGGTTGAAGGAGGGACACAGGCACAGTCCAAGGGCATGTAAGCGTTGCGTGATTGGCTACAGGCAATTCAAACACATCTACTTAGCATCTTGCTGACATTGATAGCGGCATATTAACCAATGATAAGACTGAGCTCAGCAATAGATGCATGGTAATGGTACCTCTGCTGTGTGCTTAGGTCTATTTATTCCCAAAAGAAAGGGACAAAATCGGGGAGAAAAAACGCAAAAGCGCAGCGATCAGGGTCTGAGCACCCTAGTCATGCCTCCACAGTATCATCCTCTTCTGAAAGTCCTGAAGCTGTTGACCAGGCTGAGCCGTCAGGCATTTTAGCTACCTCCAACATTCCAGCCTCTGCCAATGTCAATAAAGACGCTAGATAGCTAGTTTGCTCGCATCCTACTCCTAGGCTGGGAGGTAACGCGAAAGATACCCTTCCCCTACCCTGGACTCAGCATCTGCGGATCAGGAGTGGGTAGAGGATTCAGATGTGCCCCTGGGGGACCCACTAGAGGGGCAGGAGGATGGTTCCTCATTTGAGCACTCTATCCCAGAGGATTTGGTTTCATCTTCACAGTCGCAAAGGTTGTTAGTTCAATCACTCACTGAAACAGTGCGCTTTTGTTATAAATTACAGCAGAGACGGCTGAAGCACCTTTCTCCTCTTTGGGTTCAATGAAGCCTCCTCAGGGTTCACATGCTTTTCCTATGCACCTGTTGCTGGAACAGCTTATTTATGCTGACTGGGATCATCCAGATAGGCATTTTATTCCTCCTAAAAGATTCTCTCAGATTTATCCTATGGAGGAGAAATTTACTAAAAAATTGAGTTTGCCAGCAGTAGATGCGGCTGTTTCTTCTCTGAATAAGAGTCTTACTTGTCCAGTAGACAATGTGCAGGTGTTTAAGGATCCAGCAGATAAGAGACTGGAGACATTGCTTAAAGCCTCATTTTCCAGCAATCGGCGTCTGCCAATCTCTTAATGACAAAGTAAAACAAGTCATCAAAGTGGAAGAGGTCTCAGATTTGGCTGAATTGCCCAGGGCCTTTTGTTTTGCGGTTGACGCTATTAAAGATTCTATTCATCAGGCGTCTACCTTGCCCTTCTGTTCACAAGCTCAGGATTTTTTGGCTTAGGCATTGGTCAGCAGAGTTGCCTTGTAAGAAGCTGCTAACTGGTTTTCCCTTTCACGGGGAATGATTATTTGGGGATGATTTGGAAAAATATATCCAGAAGATATCTGGTGGAAAAAGTACCCTTCTTCCAGTAAAAAGGAAGAGGTATGCCCGGTCTCAGATTTGGCTGAATTGCCCAGGGCCTTTTGTTTTGCGGTTGACGCTATTAAAGATTCTATTCATCAGGCGTCTACCTTACCCTTCTGTTCACAAGCTCAGGATTTTGTTTTGCGGTTGACGCTATTAAAGATTCTATTCATCAGGCGTCTACCTTGCCCTTCTGTTCACAAGCTCAGGATTTTTTGGCTTAGGCATTGGTCAGCAGAGTTGCCTTGTAAGAAGCTGCTAACTGGTTTTCCCTTTCACGGGGAATGATTATTTGGGGATGATTTGGAAAAATATATCCAGAAGATATCTGGTGGAAAAAGTACCCTTCTTCCAGTAAAAAGGAAGAGGTATGCCCGGTACACACGGTCGCTTGTCGGAAATTCCGACCGTGTGTGGGCTCCATCAGACTTTTTCCATCGGATTTTCCGACACACAAAGATTGAGAGCAGGCTATAAAATTTTCCGACAACAAAATCTGATCGCGTCAATTCCGACCATGTGTGGACAATTCCGACGCACAAGGTGCCACGCATGCTCAGAATAAATTCCCAGACGGAACTGCTCGGTCTGGTAAAATTAGCATTCGGAACGGACATAGCACTTTCGTCATGCTGCAATGTTTTAAATTGTTTAATGTATAACAAAAAGTGTAGATTGGCAGCCGACTGTAAAATTGTGCCACATCCAAATATTAATCTATACAGAGAGAAGGGGTTCCCCTATTGTTGGACTTTTAAGGCACATATAAAAAGGCGTGAAAAAGTATATAGAGTACAAATATAGTTTATTAAATAGAAAAACAATAAAAATATGACAATATAGCATCGATATAGCATTGATTATTGGGAATGCGAATCAAGAAATTTTACATTCTTTTAAAGCAGTACTCTTGCACCCGTTGCGTTTCGGAGTTAATTAGCCTCCTTCCTCAGGGGTGGGTGTGAGTTAGAGATAGTTCTAAATTAAAAGAGATATGTTGAAAAAACAATAGTGAGCATGAAAATATGCATATACGTGAAACATTACATGAAGCATGAGAGTAGCCTCGTTGTAACAATCTCTCCCGTAGCTTGTTAGCTTCTATTTTAAAGGTATTATCGTTTGAGCAATTTTGTCTTACCCTGAGGCACTGGCTGTATGGGATAGTATCCATGAGGGGGTTGGGCTGGAAACTGGTGGCGTGCAGAATTGCATTGCTCGCAGTAGGTTTCCTGTATAGCCTGCTCAGAATGGCCCCCTCCTCCCCTTTATAGGCTTCTACATCTAAAAATGTAACACAGTGTTTGTCAAAAGACATAGTAAAGTTTAAGTTGAAGTCGTTGCGGTTCATCCTCAAAAGACATTCTTGAAGTAAATCTGATGGTCCATCCCATCCGTCCCCTGATTTGCAATGCTTCCCTGATCTTAGAAGCTGAAGAGTAGCGTACAGAGGACAGAGGATCGGTTGGATTCTGTTGCCTCAGGTCAAAATGCTGGGAGGAGGAAGCCTAGGTATGGCTTGTTGGAGCCAGGGAAGTTGATTTACTGAAACTCGAGACAAAATTAATTATTATTATTACCATGCCCAGCTGCAAAATCTGGTGCAGCTGGGCATGGTAATAAATTAGCTTTAGGCTGGGTTCACACTTGCTGCGACTGCGGCTCTCAGCAGGGGGTCTGGTGCGTCCCTGTTCACCGATTGAGGTGTGAATCAGGTCTGAATTTTTGCCTGAATTTGCACCTGATTCGAAGTCAAAGACGCACAAGACCCTTTCCAAATGCGGACCGCAGTTGCCCTGGAGGTGTGTGAACCAACTCAGCCAATCAGGAGGAGAGTCCTGGATGGCTAAGACACTCGTGGACATTGCTGGAGAGTAGGGATGAGCCAACCACCCTCCGGTTCGGTTCACGCCAGAACATATCGAACAGGCAAAAAATTTGGAAGAACACACGAACACCGTTAAAGTCTATGGGACACAAACATGAAAAATCAAAAGTGCTCATATTAAAGGCTTATATGCAAGTTATTGTCATAAAAACTGTTTAAAAAATTTAAAAACTGAAGTTTTTTCGGGAGCAGTGATTTTTTTAATGCTTAAAGTGAAACAATAAAAATGAAATATTCCTTTAAATATTGTGCCTGGGGGTGTCTATAGTATGCCTGTAAAGTGGCGCATTTTTCCCGTGTTTACAACAGTACCACAGCAAAATGACATTTCTAAAGGAAAAATTGTCATGTAAAACTGATCGCGGCTGTAATGAATTGCCGGGTCTCGGCAATATAGATAAAACTCATTGAAAAAAAGAATATGGGTCCCCCCATCCATTACCAGGCCCTTTGGGTCTGGTATGAATAATAAAGGGAATCCCAAACCAAAATTTGAAAAAAAATTGCATGGGGGTCCCCCTAAAATCCATACCTGGCCCTTCAGGTCTTAAATAGAAATGAAGGGGATCCCCGTGCCAAATTAGAAAAAATGGTGTAGGAATCCCCCCCAAAATCCATACCAGACCCTTATCCGAGCACGCAACCTGGCAGGCCACAGGAAAAGAGGGGAGGATGAGAGAGCCCCCCCTCCTGAACCGTTTTCCACAAAAAAAAGTGTAAAATAACACAAGACCTTTATAAAAAAAAAAATGTCCAGCGATATCCATTCATCTTCTATCATGCCGCCCGACAGACCAGAAAAAAAAAAGCCGCAACCGATCCACCTCCATGGGAGGCTCCCGCCGACTGGCGCTTCTTTTCTGTGACAGTTATTATATAGCTGAGGACAGTGACCTTCGGGCAGCGTGAATTTATATCGTGGGACATTTTTATTTTTTTATTTTTTAAGAAAGGACTTGTCCCAAGCTGTCTCTTGTCTTTTTTTACCATTTTTGACACTTTTTTTGTGAAATGGTAGGGGTACAATGTACCCCGTTACCAATTCACATAGGGGGCGAGGCCGGGATCTGGAGGTCCCCTTGTTAAAGGGGCATCCAAATTACGATAAGCCCCTCACCTGCATACCCCCACAACCGCCAAGGATAGGGTTTTGGGGATGAGGCCCTTGTCCCCATCAACATGGGGACAAGGTGCTTTGGGGTCAGACCCCAAAGCACCCTCCCCATGTTAAGGGCATGTGGCCTGGTATGGTTTCGGGGGGCGCTCTCTCATCCCCCCCTCTTTTTCTGCAGCCTGCCAGGTTGCGTGCTCGAATAAGTGTCTGGTATGGATTTTGGGGGGACCCCTACAACATTTTTTTTTTAATTTTGGTGCAGGGTTCCCCTTAAAATCCATACCAGACAGGTCTGGTATGGATTTTGGGGGGACCACTACGCCATTTTTTTTTAAATTTGGCGCAGGGATCCCCTTAATTTCCCTATGAGACCTGAAGGGCCTGGTATGGATTTTAAGGGGACCCCCATGTATTTATTTTTTTAAATTTTTTGGCTCCCCTTCATATTCATACCAGATCCAAAGGGCCTGGTAATGGACTGGGGGGAACCCATGCCCTTTTTTTCAATGATTTTTATCTATATTGCAGAGACCTGACAATTCATTCCATCAGCGATCAGTGACAATTTTTCCTTTAGAAATGTCATTTTGCTGTGGTACTGTTCTAAACACGGAAAAAATGCGCCACTTCAGGCATACTATAGACACTCCCCCCGGGCATGATATTTAAAAGGAATATATTTTATTTTTATTGTTTCGCTTTAAGCATTAAAAAAATCACTGCTCCCGAAAAAAACAGCCGTTTTTAACCACTTAAACCCCGGACTACTTGGCTGGCCAAAGACCCTGAGCGTTTTTTGCGATTCGGCACTGCATCGCTTTAACTGACAATTGCGCGGTCGTGCGACGTGGCTACCAAACAAAATTGACATCCTTTTTTCCACACAAATAGAGCTTTCTTTTGGTGGTATTTGATCACCTCTGCGTTTTTTATTTTTTGTGCTATAAACAATAAAGAGCAACAATTTTGAAGGAAAATGCATTATTTTTTACTTTTTTCTATAATAAATATCCCCAAAAAATATATAAAAAAACATTTTTTTCCTTAGTTTAGGCAGATATGTATTCTTCTACAAATTTTTGGTAAAAAAAAGAAAAAAAAAATCGCAATAAGCGTTTATTGATTGGTTTGCGCAAAAGTTATAGCATCTACAAAATAGGAGATAGTTTTATGGCATTTTTATTAATATTTTTTTTTTATTAGTAATGGTGGCGATCTGTGATGTTTATCGTGACTGCAACATTATGGGGGATAGATCGGACACTTTTGGCGCTATTTTAAAACCATTCACATTTATACAGCGATCAGTGCGATTAAAAATGCATTGATTATTGTGTAAATGTGACTGGCAGTGAAGAGGTTAACCAGGAGGGGGTGCTGCATGGGTTAAGTGTGTCTTAGAGAGTGATTCTAACTGTGGGGGGGAGCGGCTACTTGTGATACGACACTGATCACCGCTCCCGATTACAGGGAGCTGTGATCAGTGTCAGTGTCACTAGGCACAACATGCTGATGTAAACAAGCATTTCCCCGTTCTTCCTCTCCGTGAGACGATCCCGGGTATCCCCGCGGACATCGAGTCCGCGGGACCCACGATCACACTCATGGAGCTCGCGGCAGGCACGCGACCACACAGCGGCAAATTTAAAGGGACGTACCTGTACGCCCATCTGCCTGTCCATGCCATTCTGTCGAAGTATATGTATATGCGGTGGTCGGCAAAAAATTTTTGCATTGACACATGTTCCCTGGGGCAGGACCCGGGTCCCCAAACACTTTTTATGACAATAACTTGCATATAAGCCTTCAAAATGAGCACTTTTGATTTTTCATGTTAGTGTTCCATAGACTTTAACGGTGTTCCGGCAGCTTTCGAATTTGCCACGAACACCGCAGAAAAAATTGGACTGGTGGAGATTAACACTACATATTGACCCTTTAAATGCCAAAGGTTATTGATACCTAGAGGGCTTAACTCTAAATCTATGACTTATTTGAATAGATCAATACTTGTATATGAATTTTATTTGGTACACTGTTTTAGTAAAATTATTAACTTTCATTATAGAGTGAATGTACAATAAAATGTTTTTATTTTTTGTAACTGTATCCGAACTATTAAATTGATAGCAGTACAGATGAACACTGCAGCCAAAAAGGTAGGCGTGTTCATGTGCCAGCTGAAGACTTTCATTTTTTTCAGTGGAGCCTCCAGCTTGCATGTGATCACTACGTAAATGCTGAAATAGTGATCACATGATTGGGAACCGCACTGATCATCAGTGGGGACCCCAACTGTCATTTGCAGCTGCAATTGAGAATCAGCAGCTGTGCAGCTTGGCAGCAACTGGTCCTCAAATGGAAGAACAAATATAATCCCATTTTAGGGCATGGGGTATTGTGCCAAGGAATGTTCATGTATGGATTGCTGATTGGAAGGGGTATATTTATACTATTTAGTAGGGATCGACCAACATCGTTTTTTCGGTGCCGATACGATACCGATATTTTGGCCACCTATCAGTGTTAGTGCTGTCACAAGGAATTTAAACATCCCTTGTGACAGTAATAGGCAGTGACAGGTACTCTTTATGGCGGGGGGATCAGGGGTCTAAGACCCTAAACCCCTCCTCTGCACTTGAAAGCATTCAAAATGTCAAGATCAGCTTTTTTGAATACTTTTTTTTTTTCTAAAACTGGCGCCTTTAAGATGCCAGTAATCCAGGAAGTGATGTCATGACATCGTTTCCGGGCTACTGGATCCAAGATCCGAACGAAGCATCGGCTTTGTTCAGGTCTTTGGCCAGCCGGCAGACATGGTGGCTGGTTGTTCGGGCCTCCCAGTGGAACGAGAGAGCCCGGGCGAGTGGCGGAAGGCGACGGGAGGGGGGGTGTTTCATCCCGTTGCTTGTAATAACAGCCGAGCGGCTGCTGAGCCACATCGGTTGTTATTACAATGAAGCCCACCGTCCGCTCTAAAGAACATTACCAGGGTGATGCCAGCAGCTGCAGGCATCACCCCAGTAAAACCCCTTGAAGCAATATCGGTCTAGTTTGCGACCGATACCGTTTTTTGGAAAATGCTTATATTGGCCCGCAATAATCGGTCTTACCGATAATCGGCCAATCCCTACTATTTAGGGCAGGTTCACACTTGTGCAGGGAGCTGCGTTTTTATGCAGAAGAAAAATGCAGCTCTCTGCAAGGGCACACAGAAAAATTAAAAATGGAAAAATTTAGTTTGTAAATGGATAGAAAGCTGGCTAAAAGACTGTTTTTCAGAGTAGTGATTAATGATTTTTACTCTGAAAGGTCTAAAATTATTAGTAGTGTAATCCAAGGTTCAGCGTTGGGATCCTTACTTTTTAATATATTTACAGTATATATGATATAGAAATGTGTGAAACAATCAGCGCCACCCTAAATTAATCAAGTACAAAGTTGCAGCCGCTATACACTTTAAGTGAAATCAATATAACTTTAAAAAAAAAAAAAAATATATATATATATATATATATATATATATATATATATATATATATACACACACATATAAATATATAAATATATATTATAAATATAAATAAATAAATATATAAATATATGTGTATGTGTACCAAAAGACGCACATACACACACACACACACACACACACACACACACACAGTGCAGAGCTACTACGGTGATAATTCAATTCTATACTTAGTGCTATGTATACATGCAATAAAATTCTAAATGGTCTTCCTCAGCAGATGCTTCTTACATGTATTGAGATCATGTGCTGAGGAAGACCATTCAGAGGTCGATACATGTGCAGAGGAGAGGATCCGAGCCTTTGACGTTGTGCAGCCACAATGGTGAGAGAGCGGACGCTCCCAATACATATAACAAGCAAATTTTGTTTTTATATCTAGTAAGTATCTTCTTTTAGCAGGGTTTTGAATAAAAGTTTTATAGCAGAGAGCACTATGTTGGCCGTGTTTTTGATCACATGATACATGAGTCCCTTGAAGTGGAGGAATAGCTGAATAATCTCAGAGATCAACTCCCTATCTGTGAGTGATACATTGGGTGGAGTGGAGATTGTGAAAGGGAGAAATTGAACAGCTGAGTCCTGAGAGAAAGAAAAGACGTTTGGGGAGTGAAAATAAAGAGTTCATTTGAGTCTTCCTGACTCATCCTTAAATTGAGCAGATTAAATAGCTAGTGGTGGTTTGAACAAGCCACAAGCAATAAGAATTATTGAGAAGCACGGTGATATGATAATAACACTGGAGCACTACTATCAAGATTGATATTGATTTATGGGACATTTATTATGATTTTTTTATGAATTTGAATTTTATTGTATGTATACATAGCACTAAGTATAGCATTGAATTATCACTGTAGTAGCGCTGCACTGTGTGTGTGTGTGTGTGTGTATGTGGGTCTTTTAGTACACAGACATATATATGATATAGAGTCTGGGATTAAAAGTACCATTTAAGTATTGGCAGATGAGACCAAGCTATGTAGTGAAATAATGTCCTTACATGATGTCTCCAACTTATAAGCCAACCTCAATGGACTGGTGCAGCTCCCACCCCTGCCCTCCATTCAGCACTATGCTGCCTCTGGCTCTCTGCTCTGCAATGAAAGTGAGAGCAGCGGAGGCTAGGGGAGGCAAAGCCATGTTCACGATCTACCTGTCGGCTCCCCAGGGTCGACCAGAAGGTCCCAATCAACAGCTTGCTGACCCCCCAATTTAACAGATGTCAATGCAAGTCCCACTGAAATTGCACAGAAATAGTGCAGGAACCTTTTTCAAAGTCGCTGCAACTTGAGTCACAGCGATTTCAACTGTTCCATTGCTGCAAATGGGATGCAACTTGTCATGTGACTTTGAACTGTCAAGGATATGACTAGTCTCACTGGTGTGAGCCAGGGCTTACTGTCTGATATTTAATAAAATGAAATAATTCCAAATAATTAGGACTTCCATGCACCCACATGGTACTTTCTGTTTTTCTTCTCATAGGTTGTTACCCAGAATGCAAAGCAGAGCGGCCTTACTTTGATCCAGAGAGCCAAATGTGTGTTTCTGCATTAAACTGCTCAGTCTGGTAGGTGGCTTAAAAATACAGTATTTAAAGTGCAACTAAAGTCTTTAAAAAAGATATACTGTAACTGAGAGAGTAGAGTTTATTCTGCATGCAAAGTCTATTTTGACAACCCCTTCCCCCCCCCCCCCCGGTTCCCAGACATCCCAACCTGCAAAAAATAATTTCAGGGAGGTGGCAAAGTTATTACAGGGAGGTGACGCAATGCAACGCAACACGCCCCCCCCCCCCCCGACACATTAGTATATGTGTGAACATTTTCTGTGTGTGTATAATGTCACTCACATGCAGCCTATGTCACACATATACACCTCATATCACTCACTAACACATAGATGATCAGAGACTGCAGATATGGTCAGAGACTGCAGACATGGTACAAGAGATGGTCAGAGACTGCAGACATGGTACAAGAGATGGTCAGAGACTGCAGACATGGTACAAGAGATGGTCAGAGACTGCAGACATGGTACAAGAAATGGTCAGAGACTGCAGACATGATACAGGAGATGTTCAGAGACTGCAGACATGATACAGGAGATGTTCAGAGACTGCAGACATGGAACAGGAGATGGTCAGAGACTGCAGACATGGAACAGGAGATGGTCAGAGACTGCAGACATGGAACAGGAGATGGTCAGAGACTGCAGACATGGAACAGGAGATGGTCAGAGACTGCAGACATGATACAGGAGATGGTCAGAGACAGCGTTTAAGGTTGAACCCAGTGTAAAAGTATATAGTATCGCAGGGCTGTGCCACACTATTTAAAACAGCTCTGCAAGATCAAGTCAGTAATCCTTCTTTGAAAAGTACAACCAAGTGACAAAGCAGCAGCACATTTCATTTCCAAAATAAAAAAATTCTTACAAACAAAGTTCTGGTCAGGATTAGTGGAGGACAGTAAACAGTTAATGGGTCTGTGAAACTGATAGCCTGAATCAGCAGTAAATCCTTCACAAAAACATCAATCTATGCAGCACACACAGAGCTCTGGCTAAATAGCTGAGCTGAAATGGTTAACAGCCAACCATGTGTGACCCAGTCACTGGACACAGATTGCTGGTGGGCTGCAGGTCTTCCAGAGATCCTATCAGAGTGTGCAGCTATAAAGAAAAAGAAAGTAAGGAGAGAGGAAGAAGCTGATCACCTTGCACTGCCTGAAGGTATACATTTCTGGAAGACACCGACCATCCACTTAGCCAGCATTACATGTGACTGCAAAGTTCCCCAATTTTACATTCAGCCAGAGATGTGTGCTTAGTGCTGCAGGATTTGTTTTGCTCTGGTCATACCTTCTGCTATGTCCTCGGGCTTCAGGTACTGTGTTGATCAGTCAAATGTGGCGGGCTGGAGAGGGGGAGGGTCACACTCCGTCTTCTGCATGATATACCTGTAGCCACTTGCTCCTCCAGCCCTCCACTGCTAGACATTTCCTCAGCAAGCCCCACCTCCTGTTCACAGCACAGCCCCTGCCGAGGAAACGGAAAAAAAAGTTCCAAAGCTCCTAGCAGCTGACAGCGGCCCCCTGAGTGACAGCATCGGCCGGGAGATTGTGTGGCGCTCGCAGGTGTCTGGGAGCCTGCAGTCAAATGTGGGAGATTCCCGCAGGTCGCGGGAGACTTGAGAAGTCTGGGTTCCTGGTCACGTTTTCTTTTCTGTGTACTGCACTTTACAGCATGCTGACAACAGATCTGGCTGCTGGAGACAATTTTAACTCCTGAATTGAAAAATCAGTGACCAGGAAGGAAAAACTACATACAGTATACTTATGCTTTAAACCACTACTACTCCCTCCTCCTACCTATGCTGTATAGTGCTGGTAAAAAAGAAAATATGTATAAATACCATATTTCAATCCGCTCTGGTATGGACAGGTGATGAAGAAGCTCTGGCCCCCCTGTGTCATGGAGCTGCTGCTACAGGGGAGAGAAGGGAGCACCAGACTTGATGGGCAATGGAAGCTGGTGAGTGACACCCCAGCTCCTGGAATTCATAACTGCTGAGGCGCAATGGGCCCATGTCCAAATTAATGTAACCAATGAGATCAAATCCCCCACCACCCTTGCTCTTTTACCCCATTAAATAAAACCACACCATTAGGTTGGAAAGGGCAAGGCCACAGCTTTATTAAATTCCAACACGTAACATGTGAACACATTTAACCAGTGCCAGTCACAGTCATACTGTGAGCACTCAGTTCCAAAAGGGGGGAGTGGAGCTTGTCCTTAACATAAGTGCTGCACAGACAGCCTACTTCCAATTTTTCATCAAGGGCATAGCCCATTACAGCAACTTTAAATGTTAGCAAGGTCAAGAAACCGCCATCTGCGCGTCAGTGGATAGCTGACGAGCGCCCCACTGTAGCCAGCACCTGTTCCACACCTCACTGCAAGCCAAGGTTGAAGATGTCCAACCCAATGTCATTGAGGTGAATGTCATCCAGTCTCAACAGATCAATATTAGCACCCTCCAAATCCTTGTGTCGGATGACAAACCCCCCGAATTGCCAAACAAACTTGGTGACCTGGGCGTTAACTTTTCAACGGAAGCATTCCAGCCGAGGGCCAGGTATTTCCCTGGCCCAAAGCAAGCGAGGCACGATTTCAGACCAGATGAGAACCAAATTGGTATAAACTGCATAGCATTGAGTAGGGATGAGCTTCGAGTTCGAGTCGAACCCATGTTCGACTCGAACATCGCCTGTTCGGTTGTTCGGCAAATTGTGAACGTTATGGGTGGCTTTGGCCAATTATGGGTCAGGGGGTTTAGTACACGCCCCACACTATATAAGGCCGCCTGCATGGCGGCCTTGTGTAGTGTGTTGCGGCGGCAGGGAGAGAGAGACAGAGAGACAGTGTCATTTGATCTAAGTTAGATAGAGTATGCAGGCGAGTCAGTTAGATGCACTTACAGTGTATTGTGTGTATATATATGTATATGCATCCTAGGTGTTTGTATATATATATATATATATATACACACTGTATTCAGTTTAGCTACATCCGTTCCTGTTATTCTCTTCCTAATAAACTGACAGACAGGCAGGTGTTTTTAAAGTATTTACAGTTAGTGTACTGTGTCCTTTTCACAGTGTGCACCTAAAGCTACCTGAAGACAATTGCTGGTGTTCTTCTGATCCTATTAATACCACAGGCAGGCAGCTGCAGTATTTACAGTTAGTGTACTGTGTCCTCTGCACAGTGTGCACCTAAAGCTACCTGAAGACATTCGCTGGTGTTCTTCTGATCCTATTAATACCACAGGCAGGCAGCTGCAGTATTTATAGTTAGTGTACTGTGTCCTCTGCACAGTGTGCACCTAAAGCTACCTGAAGACAATTGCTGGTGCTCTTCTGATCCTATTAATACCACAGGCAGGCAGCTGCAGTATTTACAGTTAGTGTACCATGTCCTTTGCACAGTGTGCACCTAAAGCTACCTGAAGACAATTGCTGGTGTTCTGATCTCTTAATACCACAGACAGGCAGCTGCAGTATTTACAGTTAGTGTACTGTGGCCTCTGCACAGTGTGCACCTAAAGCTACCTGAAGACAATTGCTGTTGTTCTCATACTAATAATACTACAGGCAGGCAGTTGATTCTGCTAGCTGCAGTATAATCAGTATATATATAAATATATATATATATATATATATATACATCCCAGCTTTGTGCAGCTACATCTCACTGCAGGCCATTAATATGTCTGGAAGGCCAACAAGGAGAGGCTGACAGTCACAAGCCAATAAAAGAGGGCAACAGTGCTGGTCATGGACACGGTGCATCCTCATCAGCACATGCCGTGTCTAGAGGTAACAGTGCTGGTCATGGACACGGTGCATCCTCATCAGCACATGGCCGTGGATCACGCTTGTCCTTTTTTTCAGCAGCTGGCCGTGTTGTGCCGCAACATGCTGAAGACTTGGTAGAGTGGATGACCAAGCCGTCCTCATCCTCCTCACCCTCTCTCACCCAGGCTCAGGGTACTTTGTCTGGCAAAGCAGCTGCCAACGTGGCCTCTTCCCTCGGCTCAGTGGCATCAGTCACTCCTTCCCTAGCCCCACCATGTCCTCCTGAGGAGTCCCCCGAACTGTTTGACCACAGTGTTGGGTACATGCTCCAGGAGGATGCCCAGCATTTTGAAGGCTCCGATGATGGTACCCAGCTAGTTGAAGGCAGTAACGTGAGCCCAGAGAGAGAGGGTGCCCAAGAAGAACAGCAATCTGGCTGTCATGTTCCCCCAGCTGCAGCATACTGCCAGGTTTGCTCCAGTGATGAGGAGGGAGGGGATGATGAGGAAGTCACTGACTCCACATGGGTGCCTGATAGGAGAGAGGAGGAGGAGGCACATCTCCAACGAGGCAGAATGCCCTCCAGGGGCCAGCTTAAGGGCAGCACACCGACTGCATCACACCGCAGAGCTCTGCATGTGCAGGGCGCTGCAGTCTCTGCGCGTTATTCCAAAAGTTCTTTGGTGTGGGCCTTTTTTGAGACGAGTGCATCAGATCACACTATTGCTATTTGCAATATATGTCTCAAGCAAATCTCGCGTGGCCAAAACATCACCCGCTTGGGCACCACATGCTTGACCAGACATATGTCGACCTGCCATGCAGTTCGTTGGCAAGCGTACCTAAAAGACCTGCACCGAAGAACAAAGCGGACCTCTCCTTGCTCCTCATCAATTGGGATCTCCAACCCCACTATACCTTCAGTCCTGTCTGAAACCTGCACTGAGAGGAATGAAGGTGTAGAATTAGGTGAGTCACAGCCAAGTACTTGTGGGCAATCTGCTATTGGTACACCAACGTCAGATTGTACCAGGCAAATTTCCCTGCCCCAGCTGCTGCACCGCCGAAAAGCCATCCACATGCCCAGCAGTTGAATGCTAGCTTGGCTAAATTGCTAGCACTTCAACTGCTGCCTTTTCAGTTGGTAGATTCTGCCCCCTTCCGTGAGTTTGTGGAATGTGCGGTTCCTCAGGGGCAGGTTCCCAAACGCCACTTTTTCTTAAGGAAGACGATTCCGGCTCTCTACCGGCATGTGGAAAGCAATATTTTGGCCTCGCTGGACAGGGCCTCGCGGACAGGGACGTTACCTATCTTTTACTGCGCACTGGGTGACTCTTCTGGCAGCTGGGAAGGATGCAGAACAGGGTGCAGTAGTGTTGGAGGTTGTTCTGCCACTACGCCTCCAAAATTCTACTAGTGGTGATTCTGCCACACCTCTCTCATCCACCCCCTCCTCTTCTTCTTCCTCCATGGCCTCTTCCTGTGCTGATTTGTCCTCGGAACCAGCGGTGCTCGGTAGGCATTCGAGGGGCTATGCAAGCATGCAGGCAGAAAGATGCCATGCGGTGCTTGAACTGGTGTGCTTGGGGGACAGGAGCCACACTGGGGCAGAGATTCTGTCAGCTCTGCAGGGGCAGGTTCAGAGGTGGTTGACGCCACACCAGCTTAAGCCAGGAATGGTGGTTTGCGACAATGGCACCAACCTCCACTCCACACTCCGACAGGGACAACTGACCCATGTGTCCTGTTTGGCTCACGTCCTTAACTTGGTGGTGCAGCGGTTCTTGGGCAGGTACCCGGGCTTACAGGATGTCCTGAGGCAGGCCAGGTAAGTCTGTGTGCATTTTCGCCGGTCATATATGCTTGGCTGGCTGACCTCCAAAAGGAATTTAACCTGCCCTAGAACTGCCTAATTTGTGACATGCCCACCAGGTGGAACTCAACGTTGGCCATGCTGCAGTGGCTGCACATGCAGCAGAGGGCCATCAATGAGTACCTATGCGACTATGGCACCAGGACAGGTTCAGGGGAGCTTGTTTTTTTTTCCCCACGCCAGTGGACTATGATCAGGGATGCATGCACTGTCCTGTCACCATTTGAGGAGGCCACAAGGATGGTGAGCAGGAACAGTGCATGCATCAGTGACACTGTCCCTCTTGTCCATGTGTTGGAGCACATGCTGCGTGGAATAATGGACAGGGCACTTGAGCCAGAACACAGGGAGGAAGCGGAGGACTTCCTTACCTCTCAAGGCCCCCTTTATCCAGACAGTGTTCCTGCGTGCCCACCGATCACACAGGAAGAGGACGAGGAGGAGGATTGTGTCAGCATGGAGGTGGAGCCTGGCACTCAGCATCAGCAGCAGTCTTCAAGGGATCATTTACAGTCCGAAGAAAGCCATGGACTTGTACGTGGCTGGGAGGAGGTGGCTGGGGATAATGTCGTCCTTAGTGACCCAGAGGACTCTGGACTGAATGCCTTAGCAAACCTACACTGCATGGCCTCCCTGATCCTGCAAAGCCTGCCGAAGAATCCTCATATTCGTGGTATCAAGAGGAGGGATCATTACTGGCTGGATCCACGTTACAATGGTAAGGTGGCAGACCTTATCTTGCCGATCGCAGAGGGAGCAGAGGATGGAGGCCTTGCAGAAAGGTTTGTGCAACGTGTTTCCAGAGCCTGGGAAGTTACAATTACCTGGTCCTCCTGGACAACGTGTTGCTGAGGCTTCGGTCAGTCACAGAAGGAGCGGTGGAGAAGGTGGCCATCTGACCGATGAGTTCAGACAACTTTTTAGTCCGCAGCCCCAAGGTATGATTGGTTCCAGCAACCATCGCCAGCGTCTGATTCACATGGTGCAGGAATACCTAGGGGCAAGATGAGACTTGGACACCTTTCCCAACCGAAAATCCTCTGGGTTACTGGGTCTTGAGAATGGATCACTGGCCAGAACTTGCACAGTATGCAATTGAGCTACTGACCTGTCCTGCATCCAGAGTTCTTTCGGAAGAAGCCTGCTGCTGGAGGCTTTGTAACCGATGACAGGGGGCGCCTGTCCACCGAATCGGTCGATCGGCTGACCTTCATAAAAATGAATCAGTCTTGGATCACCAGCTACCAAGCAGCAGATGCTGATGTAACCGAATAATTTTTTTTTTAATGTGAGATCCCTTCAAGACTGCCTATGCTGATACTGAGTGACTATCCTGTTATGCTGAGTGACAATCCTCTTCCTCCTCAATTTTTATGCTGATAGCTTGTAAGAACATTTTTGGTTCTGGGCACTGCCACCAGTGGCTAAGGCCCAATTTTTCAGCTCCTGTTTAACAGGGGCGTATAATTACAATTTTTGATGCAATACCTTGCAGCAGGGCTCATTCCTGTGCTCCAACTATAGCATCTGTGAGGGGTTGCAGTGGCCCAATTTTCTACCCCTGTTCAACAGGTGCATGTAATTACAATTCTTGATATAATATTTCACAGCAGGGCCCGTTCCAGCGCCCACCAAGAGTAATTTTGAGGACTTACAGTGTTGTGGCACCAGCACCACCACCACCAAAGGCCCAATTTTTCTACCACTGTTCAACAATGACATGTAATTACAATTCTTGATATAATATTTCACAGCAGGGCCCGTTTCTGCACCCACCAAGAGTAACTGTGAGGGCTTACAGTGTTGTGGCAACACCAACACCTAAGGCCCCAATTTCTGAAGAGTATATAGGGCAAGCCCCTTTTTTCAAACACTAACAACTTACAAACGACTCCTACTTGCAAACGGAAGGAGACAACAGGAAGTGAGATTAAATCTACCCCTAGGAAGGGAAATTCTCTCCTGTAAGAGTTAATATGGGAAAAATGTGTCCCCTCTCCACTGATGCTTTATCACCAATCCTTGTTTCACTAAAACCCCCAAATTTTCAAAAAAGATTTGTCATTGGGACAAAAAGTGAGGTGAAATCTTCTGAAGAGGTGCACAGACAGCAAAACAAATGTTACAGGGGTGATAACCCTTCCCTATGTTTTCCACAAAGCTTAAAAATAGATTTTTTGGCTGGAGCTACACTTTAAAAATGTACCAGTTCAAAATTACAAACAGATTCTACTTAACAACAAACCTACAGTCCCTGTCTTGTTTGCACCGCCTGTATACTGCTGTTTAGAGTATATAGGGCTTGGGGGCCCCACGCCTTTCCTTTTTTTAATTTGGGTGTGGGGTTCCCCTTAATATCCATACAAGACCCAATGCCGTTTATTTACTAATTTTCATCCATATTGCCGGGACCCGACATTACATTAAAGCCGTAAGCAGTTTTAAATGACTTTTATTCCTTTACAAATGTTATTTTGTGCAGGGACTGTTCTAAGCACAGGAAACATGCGCCACTTTACAGGCATACTATAGACACCCCTACGTATGATATTTAAGCATCATTAAAATCACTGCTCCCAAAAAAACGGCCATTTTTAAAACTTTTTTTGCATACATGCACCCTGGGGCAGGACCCGGGTCCCCAAACCCTTTTTACGACAATAACTTGCATATTAGCCTTTAAAATTAGCACTTTTGAACGTTCGGGGGGTGTTCGACTCATCCCTAATGGCCACAAAGAAAAGCCTATTGGAGAACCTAGGAGAAACCCAGGCAGTAAATCAAAGGAAATTTTATTCTAGTTTAAGTACAAAAATTGATGTTAAAATGTTTCTTAAACATTTTCTGGCATATCCATCAGGGTTTCTTCTTGAAGTCCGGCCTCAGGCCCAACTGAGGCCACATAGTTCATTGAATTTCTCATTAAATAGTTGTGTAGAATGCAGCATGCTAGGATTATCTGGTTAGGTTTATATCCTGCCAGGTTGATTGGCGTAAGGAATAGACGGAACCGGCTGGCCATTATCCCGAAAACGGTCTCCACCACTCTTCTGGCTCTGGCCAGATGGTATTTATAAACCTCTTGTCTGGGCTGAGGGTCCTCATGGCTTCAAAACGGTCGGCTGGTCAGAATGAACTAACAGAAAGCACTGAAAAACAGAAAGACTAGCACAAACCGAAGAGCAGTAATGATCGTCAGTCAGTCATGGTTACCATCTCCGCAGCTCTGCCCCTGGATGTCTCTCTGCCACATACTGCAGAGCAGACTGAAGCCGCCTCCCCCTCCTTGGCTATTTACAATTACACGGAGAGGGAAGAGGGACACCGCTGTGCATTCCTGGCGCTGATCTGAAGTCTGTTCTAAGCTATATTATGTGTATGTAGATGGATAGAGGAGGGACAGGTATAGTAATCAGGAAAAGGGTAAAAAGTGCCCCCCCAGCACGTTTCTGACACCCACCTCTCCACTAGCACAAGTGGAAGGGGGGGGTCAGTACTGTGGGGGGTTCTCTACTTAGTGGGGGTCTGTACTGAGGGTGGTTCTCTTCTTAGTGGGGGGTCTGTACCGAGGGAGGGGGTCTATACTTAGTCAGGGGGGTCTATACCGATGGAGAAGGGGTCTGTATTTAGTGGGGGGTCTATACTGAGGGGGGAAGTCTGTACTGAGGGAGGAGAGTCTATACTTGGTGGAGGGGGGTCTTTACTGAGGGGGTATATACTTAGTGGAGGGGGGTCCATACCGAGGGAGGGGATCTATAGTTAGTTGGGGGGAGGGTCCGTACTGAGGGAGGGGGTCTATAGTTAGTGGGGGGGTCTGTACTGAGGGAGGGGGCCTATAGTTAGTGGAGGGGGTCAGTACTGAGGGAGAGGGCCTATACTTAGTGGAGAGGGGGGTCCGTACTGAGGGAGGAGGTCTATAGTTAGTGGAGGGGGGATCGTACTGAGGGAGGGGGTCTATAGTTACTGGGGGGGTCAGTACTGAGGGAGGGGGCCTACACTTAGTAGAGAGGGGGGTCTGTACTGAGAGAGGGGGCCTATACTTAGTGGAGAGGGGGGTCCTTACTGAGGGAGGGGGCCTATACTTAGTGGAGAGGGGGGTCTGTAATGAGGGAGGGGGTCTATAGTTAGTGGAGGGGAGTCCATACTGAGGGAGGGGGTTAGGGGTCTATAGTTAGTGGGGGGTCTGTACTGAGGGAGGGGGCTTATACTGTCCCTGAATGGCAGTTTGGAAATGTGGTCACCCTATGCAGCCTGTGTCCGCCAGTGCAGCCTATGTCACCAATGCAACCTGTGCCCACCAGTGCAGCCTGTGCCCGCCAGTACAGACTGTGTCCCCATTGCAGCCTGTGTCCCCATTGCAGCCTGTGTCCCTAATGCAGCTATGTGTCCCCAGTGCAGCCTGTGCCCGCCAGTGCAGCCTGTGTCACCAATGTTATCTGTACGCGCCAGTGCAGCCTGTGTCACCAGTTCAGCCTGTGTCACCAGTGCAGCCTGTGTCCGCCAGTGCAGCCTGTGTCCGCCAGTGCAGCCTGTGTCCTCCAATGCAGCCTGTGCCCGCCAGTGCAGCCATGTGTCCCTAATGCAGCCATGTGTCCCCATTGCAGCCTGTGTCCCCATTGCAGCCATGTGTCCCCATTGCAGCCATGCGTCCCCATTGCAGCTATGTGTCCCCATTGCAGCTAGTGTCCCCTTTGCAGCCTGTGTCCCCATTGCAGCCTGTGTCCCCAATGCAGCTATGTGTCCCCAGTGCAGCCTGTGTCCGCCAGTGTAGCATGTGCCCACCAATGCAACCTGGGAACGTCACCGTGTGGCCTCGCCATCAGTTATAAAATAAATGTCACCTGCGAGGACATGTCATACGGCGGGTACCTCCCATGGAGGTGGGTCGGTCTTGGCTTTGTTTTTTGTTTTTTTTCAGTCTGTCGGCGGAGCAAGAGAAGAAGATGAATGGACTTCGTGGGATATTTTTATTTTTTCATTTTTTAATATAGGACTTGTCCCAAGTTGTGTCTTGTCTTTTGTACCATTTTTACACTTTTTTTGTGAAATGGTAGGGGTACATGTGTACCCCATTGCCATTTCACACAGAGGGCTTCCAGATTCCGATAAGCCCCCCTCCCACAGACCCCCACAACCACCGGGCAAGGGTTGTGGGGATGAAGCCCTTGTCCCCATCAATATGAGGACAAGGTTTGTTTGGGGGCTACCCCAAAGTACCCTCCCCATGTTGAGGGCATGTGGCCTGGTACGATTGAGAAGGGGGGCCCTCTCTCGCCCCCCCTCTTTTCTTGCGGCCTGCCAGGTTGCGTGCTCGGATAAGGGTCTGGTATGGATTTTTGGGGAACCCCACGCCATTTTTTTTTTAATTTTGGTGCGGGGTTCCCCTTAATATCCATACCAGACCTGAAGGGCCTGGTATGAAATTTGGGGGGACCCCCACGCAATTTTTTTTTAAAATTTTTATTCGGGGTTCCCCTTAATATTCATACTAGATCCAAAGGGCCTGGTAATGGACTGGGGGAATCCCATGCTATTTTTTTCAATGACTTTTATGTGTATTGCCGGGACCGACAATTCATTATAGCTGCGATTACTTTTAAATTACTTTTTTTCCTTTAGAAATGTCATTTTGTGCAGGGACTGTTCTAAACAAGGGAAAAATGTGCCACTTTACAGGCATATTATAGACACCCTCCAGGTACGAAATTTAAAGGAATATTTCATTGTTTCACTTTAAGCATTATTAAAATCACTGCTTCCGAAAAAACAGAAGTTTTTTAAAACTTTTTTTTTTGCATTGATACATTTCTCCTGGGGCAGGACCCGGATCCCCAAACATTTTTTATGACAATAACTTGCATATAAGCCTTTAAAATTATTTTTTTTTTTCATGTTAATGCCCCATAGACTTTAATGGTGTTCCGGCGGCTTTCGAATTTGCCCCGAACACCGCATATTGTTCGTGTTCTGCAGAACCTTCAAACAATCAAAGTTCGGCCCGAATTTATGCTCAGGCCGTACCGTTCACCCATCCCTAGTCCTGGCACACAATTGTGCAAAGCAATTATCTGACCGGGGAACTATTCGTCCCATAATCCTTTTATTTGGCACACAGCTATGATGTCACTGGATACATTGATCACTAAAGGGACAGGCAATATGAAATGCTAGAAGGTACAGTGCTTTATGTTTGTAGTCCATATTGCAGGCATGTCCAAAGTCCGGCCCATGGGCCAATTGTGGCCTGCGTTCTGGTTTCGAACTGGTAATGTGGACATGCATATTTTTTGTGGCCCCGAGCATCGGGGGCCACAAAAAATATATATGCTGGCTGCCTTGGAGGGGACAGGGAGGGGGCGGGATGAGTGCCGTACATACAGGAGAATTTACTGTTCACACAGTGGCCTCTGTAAAAGGAAGTCCCGTCTCTTGTGCTGCCATTGGACGACTGTTCTGTCCATCATAAAGAGGCTACTGAGAAAACAGGAGTTTCTCCTGTTTGTAATCTGTTGGCGCTCATCCCGCCCCCTCCCTGTCTCCTCCAAGGCTGCAGATGGGCATGAATCAGGCTGTACTGTGGAAATGTGGGTGCTGCATTCATGTCAATGGGGGTGCTGCATTCATGGCAATAATGAGTCTGCATTCATGTCAATGGGGGTGCTGCATTCATGTCAATGGGGGGGCAGCATTCATGTCAATGAGGGTGCTGCATTCATGTCTATGAGGGTGCTGCATTCATGTCTATGGGGGTGCTGCATTCATGTCTATGGGGGTGCTGCATTCCTGTCAATGGGGGTGCTGCATTCATGGCAATGGTAAGGCTGCATGCATGGCAATGGTGGGGCTGCATTCATGGCAATGGTGGGGCTGCAGATGGGCACTGATTAGGCTGCATTAATGGGTACTGACCCTTATTTTGCTTCACAGTTCTTTATTTAAAATTTAAGATTTTTTCCTGAAACTTCCCTCTTAAAGTAAGGTGTGTGTTATACGCCGATAAATACGGTATATCCAAATAACAGGCTCAAGCTTATCATTTCACCACACACAGCCACAAAGGCGAGAGAATTCTTGTTGGGCAGTGTATTAGTGCTCAGACGAACACACTTAGACCGAATTTTAATGGTTCAAAGGATGTCAGGCAAAATGGTCGGCACTCACGCATGTTCACTTCATTAAATATGGCCCTCTGTGAAAAAAGTTTGGACACCCCTGCCATATTGCTACATCAGTAACTTTATAGCAGGGGTTTCCAGAGACCTGAAAGTTATTTTAAGGGTTCTTTGTGTTGAAAAGGTTGAGAAAGGTTGCTTGATAGTGTAACTGAAGGCAAAACATTAAGTAAATACAAAATATCTTTATAAGTGTCAAATACTGAATGAAAATAGTATCAAGAAATCACACAAATATATAAATACCCTTCTTCCACCAATAAAAATACAAAATTGTCTTTTTTATTGGTGGAAGGTTATTTACAGTATATATGTGTGTAATATTTTATACTATTTCCATTCAATATTTGACTTTTAGAAAGATGTTTTGTATTTACTTAACCACTTACAGACCGGAAGATTTTCCCCCCTAATGACCAGGCCATTTTTTGCGATGCGGAACTGCGTCGCATTAACTGACAATTGCGCGCTCATGCGATGCTGTACCCAAACAAAATTGATGTCCTTTTTTTCCCACAAATAGAGCTTTCTTTTGGTGGTATTTGATCACCTCTGCTGTTTTTGTTTTTTGCGCTATAAACAAAAAAAAGCGACAATTTAAAAAAAATATATATATTTTTTACTTTTTGCAATATTCCCAATTAAAAAAATAAATAATAATTTCTTCATCAGTTTAGGCCGATACATATTCTTCTACATATTTTTGGTAAAAAAAATTGCAATAAGCGTATATTGATTGGTTTGCGCAAAAGTTATAGTGTCAACAAAATAGGGGATAGATTTATGCCATTTTTATTATTATTTCTTTTTTTTACTAGTAATGGCAACGATCAGCAATTTTTAGCGGGACTGCAACATTGTGGTAGACAGAACGGACACTTTTGACACTTTTTGGGACCATTGACATTTATACAGCGATCAGCGCTATAAAAATGCACTAATTACTGTATAAATGTAACTGTCAGGGAAGGGGTTAACACTAGGGGGCGATCAAGGGATTAAATGTGTTCCCTTATGAGCGTTTCTATCTGTTGGGGGGATGGGACTCACTGGAGGAGAAGACATATCGCTGTTCCTAAATACTGGGAACAATCTGTCTCTCCTCTCCTGTCAGAACGGGGATGTGTGTGTTTACACACACACATCCCCATTCTGGCTCTCTTGCCCCTGATCGCTGGTTGCGAAAGCACCCGCTATTACCCTTAAAGGTGCCGACGTACACCTATGGCGATTCGCGGGATCGTGCCGACCTGCCACAGCATATGATAATTTAACTTGGTTGTTTTTGATACACCAAGTGTGTCCTGTGACAGCAGCTGACCTTTGACTGGAATTCTAGTCACATTTTTTCTTTTGTATAAATACATATGCTGCAGAGACCGCACTGACTTAGTGACTTACTAAAAATAATAGTTGTCACCAGAACAGGATAACAAGTGAGATTAAGACCCCTTTCACACTAATGCCCCGTACACACGGTCGGATTTTCCGATGGACAATGTCCGATCGGAGCGTGTTGTCGGAAATTCCGACCGTGTGTGGGCTCCATCGGACATTTTCCATCGGATTTTCCGACACACAAAGTTGGACAGCAGGAGATAAAATTTTCCGACAACAAAATCCGATCGCGTCAATTCCGACCGTGTGTGGCCTGTTCCGACGCACAAAGTGCCACGCATGCTCAGAAGAAATTCCGACACGGGACAGCTCGTTCTGGTAAACTTAGCGTTCGCCATGGATACAGCACTTTCGTCACGCTGCAATTTTCAAAATGGTTTAATACCGCGCACTCTCTTCTTCTTTATAATGTGACAAGAATATAGTAGTTTTTCTGCTCATATTCACACACACTTCTCACAAACTTATTTTGTTACTATTTATCGGGATTCCCTCAATATATTTTGATTTCTCACATCTGACAACATATTTTTGTATATTTTATTTATTTTTTTTGGCTTTAATGTAGAATCTTTTTTTGTGTTTCTCTTTTTTATTTTTTTATTTTTTGGTGATTTTGATTTGTACTCCCGAAAATGTTTGTGTGTTTTTGGTGACAAGTTCCCACAACACCATTAATATGTTAATAATCTATTTAATCTATAGGAGATTGTTTGGTGTTGTTGTCCCTTGTTAATTTCACATTGTACTTTAGAAATGTACCCTAATACTCACCAACAAACTGTCCTTTTTGGATGAAAACACACACAGGAGAGTAGAATTTACCTAAAAAAATTTTATTAAGGGGTCACAACTATAAAAAAACAAAGAGGGAGGCAACGCTGGAGAAACTGCAGAAATTGGCGAAGCCTTGGACCCCCAGGGCAGACATCAATTATTTAAAAGCAAAATTGGTGGCCTGAGGAGTCCATATCTTAGGGAGTGCAGTGTGGTTCAGAAGTCCCAGAGATCTGGAAAGCAGCAGGTGACATCTATGTCCCCAGGCTGTGGTCATACGAGAGACTGCATCTTCTGTCAGACCAGACTGAACCAAGGGCAATCACTCTTTGGTCTTCCTTCCACGCTTCCTTACAGGCTTTGGCTGTGGTGGTGGAGTTGTGGCAGCAGGAGGAGGAGGAGGATCGTCCATCTCAATGACATCCGTCTTGGGTGTTAGTTCCCTACTCTCCCCCTTACGTAGGACTTTATAAATCAGGTCCTCAGAGAGCCTGCGTTGGCCCCCCTGCATGCCCTGCAATTTTGTGGCAGCCATGCAGGCAAAGGCCTCTGCAGGACTGGGGAAGGCTCTGAGGGACGCAGAAGCCTCCTGGATCAGCCTGTATGCTGAATCCTGCACAGGACTGGGAGTGGCCTTCCTGGCCCTTTTGTATGGCAGGCGGAGGGGAGGAAACTGAGACTCAGTCAGGCTGCGACTTGTCCCAGGCTTCTCTTGGCTGCCACTTAGCCCCGCCTCCTCCTGGCTGTCACTAATCCCCGCCTCCTCCTGACTGCCACATTCCACAGCCTCCTCCTGGCTGAGGTCTTCCTGTGTATGAAAAAGAGACATAGTTTTAGTATTTTTTCCATCAATCACACACAATTTTCACCTCCTGACTGCTGCAAATTGAATGTTAACAAATATAACAGACTATCCTTCTGAGCTCAGCATTTTGCATTCTTGTCCCAATTTTGGGTGCCCACTACTGTCTATTGATATGTAAAACACTTTTTTTAATCAGCAATTAATGATCAATAATAACATCTAGTAAAAATCATTTCTTTATTGCCCAGAAATCTGTAGAAGAATGCTATACCTGACTCCAGCTGGGCTCCTCCACTTCTTCCTGGCTGGAAGGCCCAGGTTGGACATCGGAAGCCTCAGCTGGGATGGAAGGAAGCGTGGAACGAAGAGTAGAGAGGGATTCCATGACTTCAGTGTGGTCTGACAGAAATCGCAGTCTCTCGCAGTACCACAGCCTGGGGACATAAACGTCATCTACTGCAGCTCCGGACCTCTGGGAATCTGTGACCTTCTTGCGCTCCCTCAGATATGTGCTCCTCAGGCCACCAATTTTAGCTTTTAAATAGGTGATGGTTGCTGTGGGGACCACCGGCTTCACCAACTCTAGCAGTTTCTCCAGCGCTGCCTGCCTCTTCTGTTTGTGATTATAGTGGGGGTGTCTGACCTGCCACAGACAGGGCAGCTCTCTGTACTTGTCAATAAACAGGGGCAGGAAATTGTGGTCGTTGAACCCATCCATTTTCTCTGCAAGACACAACACAAGAAAACCCTAATGTCAGGCCAAACTCCCCTAATCTTGTTACAATATAGGCTTCCATTTCGAAGCAGTATAGGCCCAAGTTTAGATCCTACCTTCGTTAGCACGATCAGCGTCTCCGATGCTCCTTCCTCCGCTCACAGATCGTACGTAAGACGCGCGCGTGTTACGCTTTATACACACTGCGCATGCGTATAACTCCGCCCACCCCTGACTTTCTTTCTAGTCTATTCCCCGCCCCTTTTCGTTCGGCGCAGTGGGGGAAGAGCACATGGCGGATAGACAGCAGGATCGTGCTAATTGTAGCAACGAGGAGGAGGAGGAGGAGGAAAGGCCGGAGCCTGAAATGTCCAGATCCAGAAGGAGATTTAAGGACTCAAATATGTCCTTTGGGGAGATGTTGGAGATGGTGGACATCATGAAGAAGGCCGACTATGATGGAAAGTATGGGCCTTACCCCAACCCCAATGTCCGAAAGGCCAAGATCATGGCGAAAGTGGTCAGGAGTCTGCACCGGAATTTCGGGGTACGACGATCGAAAGATCAGCTCAGGAAACGGTGGTCGGACCTGAAATTACGAGAACATGAGCAGTATAGAAAGATCCGGAGAGTGCTGCAAAAAAGTAAGTAGTCGTGCTGTGTTCCTATTCTTTATGTTTCTTACGTTCATGCTGCTCCATGTTCTTTTAGGAACTGTTGTACAGTTTAAAATGGCAACTTTCATGTTCATGGGCACATTATTCGTTCAGATCACACATTTTTATTTTGGACTATAAAATACCATTGTTTAGGCCATATGCATTTGGCCACCATTTTGAGGCCCTATACTTGTCTTCAAAGAATTGGGTTGTGTAGATGGCTTTGTTACTAGAATGAAATGCAAACTAGATTGTGTGTAAGGAGAGGACACTGAGCAGCTGTTTTCACATCTGGACACTGGAACACTAGTGTGGGACACAAGAACACCATTTTTATTAGGGGGGGGGCACACAGGTGCTCCAGTGTATACTATAGGGGGGGGGGGGGGCTACATCTGTGAAGCTTGTACTAAACAGGTAAAGTATTGAAGCTTGACAAAGGACACTAATAAAATTACATCTTGGAACTCTGCTAAAATAGATAATTGTATCCACAGGCCACAGGCTCAGGAAAGAGATGGATGGCGGCATTTTTTTGAAACCTAATTTATTTTGGGTTTCCTCTCTTTTTAGGTGATCGTGAGGTTGTGGATCCAGATCCTTTCACATCCAAAAGTGCCCAGATCCTGATCGGGGAGATCATGGGGTGTAATTTACAATTGGAAATCATCAAGCAAAACATCAATGATGTTATTCCAAAATATAAAAACATCATTGATGTTTTGGGGCGAGTTTAAAACCCCTCCAAATCACTTTCTTCTTTTGTGTGCTACAATGTGCGAAATGTTTTTGTGATTTTTCCCAAAGCCAAATTTGGAGGATGCACACAGTGTGCCAACATGTGCTATCTGCCATCACGGGAGATCAATGGACGCGTTTTGGGGGTGCAACCCCTTCCTCAATAATAAAGTAGCGGTGAGGAAGGGCTTTCTCCCCCAAAACATGTCCCTTGATCCCCCGTGATGGCAACTAGCACATGTTGACATTGTGGAATTTGTGTGCATCTTCCAAAATTGGCTTTTCCTGGGGTGATTTCCCCCCATCTGAACGCAATATCAAACATAGTTCCTAAATACTCATGTCTGATATTGCCTTCAAGTTCTACCAAATGTGAACTTTGTAAGATCAAGATTTGTGTCTTTCTTGTTGGTTTTACACAGGCCTGTTTTATATAAAATGCACATTTTGATTTTGGATAATGACACCACAAAAATTGGTATACAACAAACATGTCAGTTTGTCAGAAAAACCTTTGGTAAATGCACATGTGATTGTGCTGGTATTAAAAAGATTGTTCATCAAGAATGTGTGGATTATTGTCTCAATGCTACAACGTTTTTGGGGTGATGTAATTGTTGTTTTATGAGAAAATGGGGGTAATTTCCTAAGGGCAAATCCACTTTGCACTACAAGTGCTGTTTCAGTGCAGTTGCAAGTGCACTTGTAGTGAAAAGTGTCTTTGCATTTAGTAAATAACAGCCAACAGTGCTTTGTAAGGTTACCCAATCACAACATTTTCTGGACTCCACACATTTCTGTCAGGGTCAGCTCAAACAAACACAAGCAGTAAATGTCCACAAAGAAGAGCCTGGGGGGAGATGCCTGTCGAGAACTTGAGGTCCTGCAGACTTCTCCCTGTGGCCAAATACCGCAGGGTAGCGACCAACCTCTGCTCCGGAGTGATGGCTTGCCTCATGCAGGTATCCTGCCTGCTGATATAGAGGGTCAGTGAAGCCAACAGACGGTGAAACACGGGGTCCGTCATCCTGAGAAAGTTCCTGAAATTATCAGGATTATTCTCACGGATCTCACGGAGCAAAGGCATATGAGAGAACTGGTCACGCTGGAGCAACCAATTCTTGGTCCATGAACTCCTCCCCACCCTGTTCATGGACTGGACTTGTGTCAAGGTCAGGACCCCAACACCAAGCCCCCGCACAGCACGAACTCTACGAGGAGTACGCATACGAAACATGGCTAGAAAACGGTTGGCTGCTCAGAACGAAGTGACAGAACGCACTGAAGAACAGCAAGGCCTGTGAAGAGCGACCTGAAAAACAGTAACGAACGAACAAGAATACAATGACTACCTAAAGTCACGCGGAACTTGCTGCACGCACTGAAGAGCAGATACAAACCCACAAGCACAAACTGAACGGCAGAAAACGATCTGAAAGCCACGAGTCTTAAAAAGCGCGAATCGTCTCTCACCAAACTTTTACTAACACGAGATTAGCAAAAGGAGCCCAAAGGGTGCCGCGCTTGGTTCTGAACCGGCCTTTTCTAGTCTCGTCGTACGTGGTGTACGTGACCGCGTGGTTGGCGATCGGAAATTCCGACAACTTTGTGTGACCGTGTGTAGGCAAAACAAGTTTGAGCCAACATCCGTCGGAAAAAATTCTAGGATTTTGTTGTCGGAATGTCTGAACAAAGTCCGACCGTGTGTACGCCCTATAAGGCAGTTTTCAGGCATTTTAGTGGGCTGGTGATGGCTTCCTTACAATCAGTATCCCTGAGAAGAAGCTATCATATTTAGCAGTAGTTGTAATATCAATGCTAAATGTATCACATTCTGATGCAACTGGATGTCCAGTTTGTAAAAAAAATAAGGTGAAAAAAATGTGATAAATACTGCAAAATAAAAACAATTATTTTTTTTTAATAAATTGTGTGCCTCTGAGATAAATACAGCACAAGGTATTTTAACACAAAAATTTATGCAGCATTTAACTGTTAGTCAATTGACCCCACAGACAGCAAAAGTAAACTGACAGAGGTTTTAACCCTTCCCCACTTTTTTGTATTGTATGTGTATGTTGTACCCTATATTTTTTATTGTTTCAAGTTGTTTTTACATTTTAGAGCTATATGATATGTTGTTCTACTTGATTTTTTTTTTTTTTAATATGTACGGCAAATAATTTTTTTCTCTTTTTTCTTTATAAAGTACTGATGGCAATAGACTCTGCAATCAAAACACAGGAGGTAAGACCATATAATTATAGCAGTCTCTGGACCATGTGAACATGGGGGATTTACACAGTTCAGTATCCATGCTATCATAGATAAAACAAATCTGCAAAAATGACATACATAAATAAATATATTAAACTTGCCAATATACAGCAGGCACCATAAAGTTCTTGTTTTTTTGTGAATCCCCCCCCCCCCTCCAGCTGCTGGAATGTGCTGCCAGAATCCTTGTAAAATACATTGTACCTGGTACTTCCAGGTGTGGAGCAAATGTGCAAAATCTTCCTACCTCCAACAATTCAGTATTTAGTAGCTGAGTTTCAATCGCCAGTGTCACATACAGGAGATGGGTGTGTTTTTTTTTTTTTTTTATAGGGGCTTGCCTGGCTCTGTGAAAATTTAGATTTCTTCTGTAAAAACATTATTTTGCTATATCTCTGTACATAGATATAAATATGAGGATGGATATGAATCTAAGTTAGATGTTGGAATGTTCAATTAGAAATAAGCTTAGGTTCCAACTGTCCCTCATTTAGAACCAAATCTCTCTGTCCCTTTTTCTTCCTTAGTTGTCCCTTTTTTTTTAAAACAATTGTTTTTTCAGGAGCAGTGATTTTTAACCACTTCAATACAGGGCACTTATACACCTTCCTGCCCAGACCAATTTTCAGCTTTCAGCGCTGTCGCAGTTTGAATGGCAATTGCACGGTCATCCATCACTGTACCCAAACTAAATTTTTATAATTTTTTTCCCACAAATAGAGCTTTCTTTTAGTGGTATTTGATCACCTCTGCAGTTTTTATTTGCTAAACAAATAAAAACAGACCGAAAATTTAGAAAAAATAAAAGTTTTGCTTTTGTTTCTGTTATAAAATTTTGTAAATAATCAAGTTTTCTCTTTCACTGATGGGCACTGATAAGGCGGCACTGACAGGCACTGATAAAGCGGCACCGATGAGGTGGCAACAATGAGCGGGCACTGATGGGCACTGACGATGGGTACTGATATTTGGCACTGATGGGCACTGGTAGGCGGCACTGATGGGTGGCACTGATATGCAGCACTGATGGGCATTGATAGGCGACACTGATGGGCACTCATGGGTGGCACTGGTGGGCACTCATGGGCACTGATAGGCGACACTGATGGGCACTGAAAGGCTGCAAAGATGGGTTCTTATGGGTGGCACTAATAGGCGGCACTGATGGGCACTGATGGGCACTGATAGGCGGCACTACTGGGCACTGTTGGGCACTGATAGGCGGCACTGATGGGCATTGATACGTGGCACTGATGGACACTGATACGCGGCACTGATAGGCATCCCTGGTGGCACTGGCAGTGGTAGGCATTGTGAGTGGGCACTGATTAGCAGCTGCCTGGGCATTGATTGGCAGCTGCCTGGGCACAGATTGGTATTTCCCTGGGGGTCTAGGGGGGGCATACTTGGTGATCTAGTGTGGATGACCATCCTGGTGGTCCTGGGGGGCATGATGATGGTCCTGGGCGGTATCCAAGGGGGTGCTGTGCTGATAAACAATTAGCACAGACCCCCCTGCCAGGAGAGCAGCTGATCGGCTCTCCTATACTCGCGTTTGTCAGACGCGAGTGAGGAAAAGCCGATCACCAGCTCTTCCTATTTACATCGTGATCAGCCGTGATTGGACACGGCTGATCACGTGGTAAAGAGTCTCCGTCAGACTGACACACCGCAACAACGATCGCCGCGATGCGCGCTCCCGAGGGTGCGCAGCGGCTTAATATCCCGAGGACATCATATGACGCCCAGTCAGGTTATTGAAACCACTTTGCTGCCGTTATTCTGCTATATGGCGGGCAGGAAGTGGTTATGATGCTTAAAGTGCAACAATAAAAATGTAAAATGTCTTTAAATATAGTGCCTGGGGGTCCCCTTAGTCTGCCTGTAAAGTGGCGCATCTGTAGCATATATAGAACATGCAGCAGCAAAGATTGCATTTCTAAACGCCCCCCCCTTTTCCTGACCTACCAGGATGCGTGCTCGAACAAGGGTCTGGTATAGATTTTAGGGGGGCCCCGCCGTTTTTCTTTTTTTTTTTAATTTTGGCGTGGGGCTCCCCTTAAAATCCATACCAGACCCCAAGGTGTGCATTATCTACTCAAATGTCTCAGGATAGGAGATGGTGTTTACGTTGGGGCTTACTGCGCAGTGCAGGAGAGTGAACATTGTGGTATTTTTTTGAGTACTATGTACCCCATTCTCATTCACATGGGGGGGCGGGATCAGGGGGCCCTCTTACTTAAAGGGAGCTTCCAGATTCCGATAAGCCCCCTGCCCGCAGACCCCCACAAGCACAGCCCAGGGTTATGGGGAAGAGACCCTTTTCCCCATAAACATGGGATCAATGTGCTTTGGGGCGGGGGGGAGAGCCCCCCGCCCCAAAGCACCCACCTAGTACAGTTCAGCGGGGGGCACTCGTTGCTGTGATAGTAATCACATAAAAAACAAAGAAAATGATAATGAAATATATAAAAATTGTAAAAAAAATGGCCAAAACCCCTGTTGCCCCACACACCTGCGCAAACGCAAGCCCAGGGTGCGTACGTGTATTTAAATTGCAGTCACACCAGACATGTGACATGTAATCACGAACGGCAGAGTGAGAATAATAATTCTAACAGAAGAGCTGCTAGTTAACGCTAAATTGATGAGCGATAATGGCTTTTAAAGCGTCACCACGCAGTTATAAAACATGAAATGTAAGGTATCTATTTACTCAATGCAACCTCTTTTATATTTTAACCAAAAATGGGTATTATATGGTGTGATTTTGCACTAAAATGTATTTTATTATACATTTTCCCGAAAATCAGCATTTAATAAACAGTTGCACAAATATCACGTGAAACAAAAATTTGCAATGATCTCTTTTTTATTCTACAGGGCCTATGCTATCAGAACATATATAATATAATCTGGGGGTTTATGTAATTTTATTAAGGTAAAAACAAATATTGCGCTTACACAAATAAATATAAGCTGCGACTAAAAAGTAGTAAACCATAAATCATATAAAAATCAAAAAGTCGCGCTAAAAACTGAAGGTGACAACAGGCAAATGCCTAAAAAACCTCATAGGAATATGAGGGTGAGTAGTAATCACTAAATAAATAAGTTTTATAGGAGTGCTGAGCAATGTACATACACACTATAAAAATAAACAAAACTAAATGCTGTTAATTAAATGGGACACAGATATTATTAACTATGTCCGTGTGAAACAATCAATATTGCATGACCCAATCAATGACAGGTGAGTATCTCAAATAACTATAGAAATACTATTGTGACAAATCTGTGACAAAAAAAAACCAAAGCATGATAAATGAGGGAAAATAATAAAGGAATAAAGAAAAATACAATAAACCCAAAAAAAAGTCCGTAGCTCAAAAAAACAGTAATGATATAAGTCCATCCGTGTTAGATTAACATGCATGGAAAATGACTTGTCTCCAAGTGCTCAGGGAGGAGGAGCTACGTCCCAACGACACCGCGATTCACACACCCGGAAGACACGGGTTACTTTGGAGCCGGCCGGCTTTTTCTCACACATTTTAAACTACTATGTTTCTGTAAGTGCAACCTTTAAATTTTTTTTACTCAATAAAACGCTGGTTTTATGCTATGTGGAGCACTTTGTTTTTTGCATGGTGACATTTCCTTATTTGCTGAGGCTGGTGGGAGAGAGTCCCTGGATCTGGACGCTGAGTGCCTGCTTTAAAGATCCCTGGCTGGGGTTGCAGCCATCCGCTCCCTGGGTCTCCTGTAATTAAGAGACCATTTCTATCTGGTAAGAGGCAGCAATTTTTCCAAGAGGTGGAGGTCTGTCTACGCACTCTATTTTTCACCACAGCAAGATTTTGTTACATTATTTCACAGAGCACTTGGAGACAAGTCATTTTCCATGCATGTTAATCTAACACGGATGGACTTATATCATTACTGTTTTTGTTGAGCTACGGACTTTTTTTTGGGTTTATTGTATTTTTCTTTATTCCTTTATTATTTTCCCTCATTTATCATGGTTTAGTTTTTTTTAGTCACAGATTTGTCACAATAGTATTTCTATAGTTATTTGAGATACTCACCTGTCATTGATTGGGTCATGCAATATTGATTGTTTCACACGGACATAGTTAATAATATCTGTGTCCCATTTAATTAACAGCATTTAGTTTTGTTTATTTTTATAGTGTGTATGTACATTGCTCAGCACTCCTATAAAACTTATTTATTTAGTGATTACTACTCACCCTCATATTCCTATGAGGTTTTTTAGGCATTTGCCTGTTGTCACCTTCAGTTTTTAGCGCGACTTTTTGATTTTTATATTATGTCATTTTATTGCCAACAATTTGGATTTTTACATGTATACAACAAAGAAAAAAATTGCTCTGGAGCCAAACTGGTTACTGCTTTCACCCAGCAGCTCAGAGTGTGGCCTTTCTACCCCCACCTTATGTGCACGCACAGCTGCGCGGTAGGAGTATCTTGGCACAGAGTGGAAGCGGCAGGTGGTAGTGGGGGGGCCCAGGTCAAATTATGCATTGGGGCCCACAAGCTTCGAGCTACATCTCTGGAGAGAAGACTTTTCAAAACTCTTACCAGCACACAATATTAAATCTTGCTAGATTCCATATTATATACTCTTACATGCTGCTTGTTGCCATTATCCTGAAATCAATGTCAAAAATGTAATTTATTGTGAAACCAAATATGTACTGCTATTTATACCATTAACTGCAGATAACATGATTACCTTTATTTCTTGTTCTTATGTGCAGAATGCTTGTGTTGCTACGAGGGACAGACTTACCAGACAGGAGAGAGAATAACAGTTTCAATCAATGGAGAGAAATGTGTGATTGGATATTGCATGGATGCTGGATTGATAGCATTTACTGACTCAATCTGTGGATTTACAAATACAACAACAGGTAACATTTTGGAGATGCCATGTACCCATTTCATTATTTCCCGAGTACACAGGGACTCATGCATCAATATATTCCTATTCAGGTCTCATGCTGACTGGGGACTGAGGAAAAATAAGTTTAGTCCTTACTAAGAAGGACCTTAAAGGTCTACCTGTGGATTTGTCAGGGTGCAACTGAATTTAGTGCGGTGCTGGAGTATTGAGACTTGGGGTACTGGTACCACGAAAACTTGTGTAAATACACTTCTCTAAAATGAGAAAGGACCCAGTTGCAATTACTGTTTGACAGCTATAGCTACAATGGGGAGGAGGGGGGGATTTTAGTAACAACCATGCTATAGAGCAATAACAATTATGAATAGTAAACAATAGCTATACAGAGGAACAAAATGGCTCCTTATGATATAAGCTAAATAAATAGTAACTACTAGCAATCAACTACACATTTATAAATCATTGTGAGATCAAGAGTAATTAGTGACTACTAAATGGTACTTGACTTGTTTAACTGAACACATTAGTGAACTATTTTTTCCATTTACTTAACAATTGATTGTTTCCTCTAGTGATTAATCTCTAGCAATTTTAGTAGCACAATGGTTCAGCATATTGATAGTCATGATCAGCATGATAGTTGAAACTCAGATGACTACTGATCTAAAATATACAGATAGGATGACCTCAGATATCTACCTTTCCAACAGGGGCTTATCATGAAATGAGTGGGTCAGTGTGCAAGATAAAAAATGGGCCCCAGGCATAGATAAAATAAAATAAAATAAAAGCAAAACGTGGGTTTGGCTTAAATTGTGTGAAATGTTGGGTGTGGCTTAAAGGGGTGTGGTTTAATAGAGTCTGAGATTACTTACATAATGCAAAATGTGGTAATGTTAAATAGGGAATGTACAGTGCAGAGTGTAAGGTGGTGGGTAGTATGTGCAGGAGAGGAGGTGTGGAGTGTAAGGCGGTGGGTAGTATGTGCAGGAGAGGGGGTGTGGAGTGTATGGTGGTGGGTAGCATGTGCAGGAGAGGTGTGCGGAGAGTATGGAGGTGGGTGAAAAAAATATTTAGCTTTAAACACTTCAGTGATGCCACACTAGGTCTTGATTACCTGACCAGAGAAGTTCCTCTTTGGAAAAATTTTGTATTGTTACTCTCTTACTGAGGTATGTTTCCACTTATCAGATTATTTAAAGCTGTACTCTAAGCAAACTGCTTAAAACACACTATGATGCACATGACAGACGGGAAAATGACACCAGTTTTGTGTTACAGTTACAGAATACATTGGTATCTGTTGACTGGACAATAAGAGCAGCAACATGTTGATAAATCATCAGCTCCTTACTTGCTATTCCCTGTCAGGACATGTGCATGTTGCAAAGTCCAGCTGGCTTCTACTTCTGCTCCCCCTCCCAATCTGAGTTCAAGCAATAACTGGAGGCTGATTTCAATCACATACCTATTTCATACAAAAGAGAACAAGGAGGCGGGACTTTAAATGAAGTACGCGGAGGGTCAAGTGTTGTGTGGCATTATAATTAACATATCTATAATATATGTAAAGAAGTAGGACATTTGTCTCATAATTCATATTCAATAGAAAATTGATATACTACACATATAATGAAATACCTGCATGGAGTAAAATATTAAATTAAAAAATGTATTTCATACAGCAATAAATAATACATAAATACTCCAAAAAAATGGATGACACATGATACATATAGAAAAGCCCAAAATTGTATAGCACATAATTAGAATATAGTCAAATACATAATGCATGAACAGAATCCACAATATATATATCATTACAGAGATATCTTGCACGTGTACATGCTTTTTCCTGATGAGGGACATCAAGTCACGAAACGCGTTGAGTTAACAGATGTTGTGTTCAAATCACATACTTCATCCTACCAAATCATTGTGGATTCTGTTCATGCGTTATGTATTTGACTATATTCTAATTATGTGTAGGGATGAGCCGAACACCCCCCGGTTCGGTTCGCACCAGAACCCGCGAACGGACCGCAAGTTCGCACGAACGTTAGAACCCCATTGACGTCTATGGGACTCGAACGTTCGAAATCAAAAGTGCTCATTTTAAAGGCTAATTTGCATGGTATTGTCCTAAAAAGGGTTTGGGGACCCGGGTCCTACCCCAGGGGACATGTATCAATGCAAAAAAAACTTTTAAAAACGGCCGTTTTTTCGGGAGCAGTGATTTTAATGATGCTTAAAGTAAAAAAAAAAAAGTGAAATATTCCTTTAAATATCGTACCTGGGGGGTGTCTATAGTATGCCTGTAAAGTGACGCGTGTTTCCCATGTTTAGAACAGTCCCTGCACCAAATGTCATTTTTAAAGGAAAAAATCTCATTTAAAACTGCTTGCGGGTTTAATGTCATGTCGGGTCATGGCAATATGGATGAAAATCAGTGAGACAAACGGCATGGGTACCCCCCAGTCCATTACCAGGCCCTTTGGGTCTTGTATGGATATTAAGGGGAACCCCGCACCCAAATTAAAATAAGGAAAGGTCCCTATATACTCTGAACAGCAGTATACAGGCGGTGCAAACAAGACAGGGACTGTAGGTTTGTTGTTAAGTAGAATCTGTTTGTAATTTTGAACATTTTTAATGTGTTTAGCTCCAGCCAAAAAATCTTTTCTAAGCTTTTTGGAAAACATAGGGAAGGGTTATCACCCCTGTGACATTTGTTTTGCGTCTTTCCTCCTCTTCAGAAGATTTCACCTCACTTTTTTGTCCCAATGAAAAATGTTTTTTGAAAATTTGGGTTTTTTTGTGGAACAAGGATTGGAAAGCATCAGTGGAAAGGAAAAATTGTTTTCCCATATTAACTCTTACAGGAGAGAATTTCCCTTCCTTAGGGGTAGATTTCATCTCACTTCCTGTTGTCTCCTTCCGTTTGCAAGTAGGAGTCGTTTGTAAGTTAGATGTTTGAAAGTAGGGTCCTGCCCTATATACTCAGCAGAAATTTGGGCCTTAGGTGTTGCTGTGGCCAAAACACTGTAAGCCCTCACAGGGCCCTGCTGTGAAATATTAGATCAAGAATTGTAATTACATGCCCCTGTTGAACAGGAGCTGAAAAATTAGGCCTTAGGCACTGGTGCTGGTGCCACAACACTGCAACCCCTCACAGACACTCTAGTTGGAACGCAGGAACGAGCCCTGCTGCAAAGTATTGCATCAAAAATTGTAATTACACGCCCCTGTTAGACAGGGGCAGAAAAATTGGGTCTTAGGCACTGGTGCTGGTGCCACAACACTGCAACCCCTCACAGACACTCTAGTTGAAACGCAGGAACAAGCCCTGCTGCAAAGTATTGCATCAAAAATTGTAATTACACGCCCCTGTTAGACAGGGGCTGAAAAATTGGGTCTTAGGCACTGGTGCTGGTGCCACAACACTGCAACCCCTCACAGACACTCTAGTTGGAATGCAGGAACGAGCCCTGCTGCAAAGTATTACATCAAAAATTGTAATTACACGCCCCTGTTAAACAGGGGCTGAAAAATTGTGCCTTAGGCACTGGTGGTGGCGCCCAGAACCAAAAATGTTCTTACAAGCTATCAGCGTGATGATTGAGGAGGAAGAGGATAATTACTCAGGGATAGTCACTCAGCATCAGCATAGGCAGTCTTTGAAGGGATCTGAGATTTCAAAAAAAATTATTCGGTTACATCTGCATCAGGTGCTTGGTAGCTGGTGGTGATCCAAGACTGATTCATTTTTATGAAGGTCAGCCGATCGACCGAGTCGGTGGACAGACGCACCCTGTGATCGGTTACCACGCCTCCAGCAGCACTGAATGTGCGTTCCGAAAGAACGCTGGATGCAGGACAGGCCAGTAGCTCAATTGCATACTGTGCAAGCTCTGGCCAGTGATCCATCCTCAAGACCCAGTAACCCAGAGGATTTTCGGTGGGAAAGGTGTCCAAGTCTGATCTTGCCCCTAGGTATTCCTGCACCATGTAAAACAGACGCTGGCGATGGTTGCTGGAACCGATCATACCTTGGGGCTGCGGACCAAAAAATTGTCTGAACGCATCGGTCAGACGGCCACCTTCTCCACCGCTCCTTCTTTGACTGACCGAAGCCTCAGCAACACGTTGTCCAGAAACAGGAGTTTGTAACCTCCCAGTCTCTGGGAACGCGTTGCACAGACCTTTCTGCAAGGCCTCCCGAAGATGTTTCATCCTCTGCTCCCTCTGCGATGGCAAGATAAGGTCCGCAACCTTACCCTTGTAACGTGGATCAAGGAGGGTTGCCAGCCAGTATTGGTCCTTCTCCTTGATACCACGAATACGAGGATCCTTACGCAGGCTTTGCAGGATCAGGGAGGCCATGCAGCGTAGGTTTGCTGAGGCATTCGGTCCGGAGTCCTCTGGGTCACTAAGGACAACAACGTCCGCAGCCACCTCCTCCCAGCCACGTACAAGTCCATGTGTTCCTTGGGACTGATCCCTTAAAGACTGCTGATGCTGAGTGCCAGGCTCCACCTCCATACTGACACAATCTTCCTCCTCCTCCTCCTCCTCCTCCTCGTCCTCTTCCTGTGTGATCGGCGGGCACGCAGGAACACTGTCTGGATAAAGGGGGCCTTGAGAGCTAAGGAAGTCCTCCTCTTCCTGCCTCTGTTCTGCCTCAAGTGCCCTGTCCATTATTCCACGCAGCGTGTGCTCCAACAGGTGGACAAGGGGGACAGTGTCACTGATGCATGCACTGTCAGTGCTCACCATCCTCGTGGCCTCCTCGAATGGTGACAGGACAGTGCATGCATCCCTGATCATGGCCCACTGGCGTGGGGAAAAAAAACCAAGGTCCCCTGACCCTGTCCTGGTGCCATAGTCGCACAGGTACTCATTGATGGCCCTCTGCTGCGTGTGCAGCCGCTGCAGCATGGCCAACGTCGAGTTCCACCTGGTGGGCATGTCACAGATTAGGCGGTTCTTGGGCAGGTTAAACTCCTTTTGGAGGTCCGTCAGCCGAGCACTGGCATTATATGACCGGCGGAAATGCACACAGACTTTCCTGGCCTGCCTCAGGACATCCTGTAAGCCCGGGTACCTGCCCAAGAACCGCTGCACCACCAAGTTAAGGACGTGAGCCAAACAGGGCACATGGGTCAGTTGTCCCTGTCGGAGGGCAGAGAGGAGGTTGGTGCCATTGTCGCAAACCACCATTCCTGCCTTAAGTTGGCGTGGCGTCAACCACCTCTGAACCTGCCCCTGCAGAGCTGACAGAACCTCTGCCCCAGTGTGGCTCCTGTCCCCCAAGCACACCAGCTCAAGCACCGCATGGCATCTTTTGGCCTGCGTACTTGCGTAGCCCCTTGAACGCCTACGGAGCACCGCTGGTTCCGAGGAAGAGGCCATGGAGGAAGAAGAAGAGGAGGGGGTGGAGGAGAGAGGTGTGTCACAATCAGCATTTTGGAGGCGTGGTGGCGGAACAACCTCCAACACTACTGCACCTTGTCCTGCATCCTTCCCAGCTGCCAGCAGAGTCACCCAATGCGCCGTGAAACTTAAGTAACGTCCCTGTCCATGCCTGCTGGACCATGAGTCAGCGGTAATATGCACCTTACCGCTGACCGCCCTGTCCAGCGAGGCATGGACATTGCCTTCCACATGCCGGTAGAGAGCCGGAATCGCCTTCCGTGAGAAAAAGTGGCGTTTGGGTACCTGCCACTGAGGAACCGCACATTCCACAAACTCACGGAAGGGGGCAGAGTCTACCAACTGAAAAGGCAGCAGTTGAAGTGCTAGCAATTTTGCCAAGCTAGCATTCAACCGCTGGGCATGTGGATGGCTGGGAGCAAACTTCTTTCGGCGGTGCAGCAGCTGGGGCAGGGAAATTTGCCTGGTACAATCTGACGTCGGTGTACCAAAAGCAGATTGCCCATAAGTACTTGGCTGTGACACACCTAATTCTACACCTTCATTCCTCTCACTGCAGGTCGCAGAGAGGACTGAAGGTCTAGTGGGGTTGGAAATCTCAGCTGATGAGGAGCAAGGAGAGATCGTCTTTGTTCTTTGGTGTGGGTCTTTTAGATACGCTTGCCAACGAACTGCATGGCAGGTCAACATATGTCTGGTCAAGCATGTGGTACCCAAGCGGGAGATGTTTTGGCCACGCGAGATACGCTTGAGACATATATTGCAAATAGCAGCGGTGCGATCTGATGCACTCGTCTCAAAAAAGGCCCACACCAAAGAACTTTTTGAATAACGCGCAGAGACTGCAGCGCCCTGCACATGTGGAGCTTTGGGGTGTGATGCAGTCAATGTGCTGCCCTTAGGCTGGCCCCTGGAGGGCATCCTGCCTAGTTGGTGATGTGCCACCTCCTCCTCCTCCTCCTCCTCCTCCTCCTCCTCTCTCCTATCAGGCACCCACGTTGAGTCAGTGACCTCATCATCCCCTCCCTCCTCATCACTGGAGCAAACCTGGCAGTATGCTGCAGCAGGGGGAGCATGACTGCCAGATTGCTGTCCTTCTTGGGCACCCCCTCTGTCCGTGCTCATGTTACTGCCTTCATTGAGCTCAGTATCATCATCAGAGCCTTCCAAACGCTGGGCATCCTCCTGGAGCATGTACCCAACACTGTGGTCAAACAGTTCGAGGGAATCCTCATGAGGACATGGTGGAGCTAGGGAAGGAGTCACTGATGACATTGAGCTGAGGGAAGAGGCCGCTGCTTTGCCAGACAAAGCACCCTGGGCATGGGTGAGAGAGGATGAGGAGGATGAGGACGGCTTGGTCATCCACTCGACCAAGTCTTCCGCATGTTGCGGCTCAACACGGCCAGCTGCCGAAAAAAAGGCCAAGCGTGTCCCATGGCCACGTGCTGATGAGGATGCACCGTCTCCACGACCAGCACTAGACACAGAGCCTGCTTGCCCTCTCTTATTGGCTTGTGACTGTCTGCCTCTCCTTCTTGGCCTTCCAGACATACTAATGGCCTGTAGCTGCACTAAGCTGGGATAGAACACCTGTAATTTTCTTCAGGTAGCTTTATATACTGTAACCAGACAAGCCTGCCTGTCAGTAGGAAGATAACAGGAACGGATCTAGCTGAACACTGTGAGCAGGACGTACTGCACTAAATGTATATAGCAGGAACGGATCTAGCTGAACACTGTGAGCAGGACGCACTGCACTGAATGTAAATAGCAGGAACGGATCTAGCTGAACACTGTGAGCAGGACGCACTGCACTGAATGTAAACAGCAGGAACGGATGTAGCTAAACACTGTGAGCAGGACGCACTGCACTGAATGTAAATAGCAGGAACGGATCTAGCTGAACACTGTGAGCAGGACGCACTGCACTGAATGTAAATAGCAGGAACGGATCTAGCTGAACACTGTGAGCAGCACGCACTGCACTGAATGTAAATAGCAGGAACGGATCTAGCTGAACACTGTGAGCAGGACGCACTGCACTGAATGTAAATAGCAGGAACGGATCTAGCTGAACACTGTGAGCAGGACGCACTGCACTGAATGTAAACAGCAGGAACGGATGTAGCTAAACACTGTGAGCAGGACGCACTGCACTGAATGTAAATAGCAGGAACGGATCTAGCTGAACACTGTGAGCAGGACGCACTGCACTGAATGTAAATAGCAGGAACGGATCTAGCTGAACACTGTGAGCAGGACGCACTGCACTGAATGTAAATAGCAGGAACGGATCTAGCTGAACACTGTGAGCAGGACGCACTGCACTGAATGTAAACAGCAGGAACGGATGTAGCTAAACACTGTGAGCAGGACGCACTGCACTGAATGTAAATAGCAGGAACGGATCTAGCTGAACACTGTGAGCAGGACGCACTGCACTGAATGTAAATAACAGGAACGGATCTAGCTGAACACTGTGAGCAGGACACACTGTACTAAATGTAAATAGTCTAGCTGCCTGACCGTGGTACTAATAGGATCAAAAAGAACACCTGTAATTTTCTTCAGGTAGCTTTATATACTGTAACCAGACAAGCCTGCCTGTCAGTAGGAAGATAACAGGAACGGATCTAGCTGAACACTGTGAGCAGGACGTACTGCACTAAATGTATATAGCAGGAACGGATCTAGCTGAACACTGTGAGCAGGACGCACTGCACTGAATGTAAATAGCAGCAACGGATCTAGCTGAACACTGTGAGCAGGACGCACTGCACTGAATGTAAATAGCAGGAACGGATCTAGCTGAACACTGTGAGCAGGACGCACTGCACTGAATGTAAACAGCAGGAACGGATGTAGCTAAACACTGTGAGCAGGACGCACTGCACTGAATGTAAATAGCAGGAACGGATCTAGCTGAACACTGTGAGCAGGACGCACTGCACTGAATGTAAATAACAGGAACGGATCTAGCTGAACACTGTGAGCAGGACACACTGTACTAAATGTAAATAGTCTAGCTGCCTGACCGTGGTACTAATAGGATCAAAAAGAACACCTGTAATTTTCTTCAGGTAGCTTTATATACTGTAACCAGACAAGCCTGCCTGTCAGTAGGAAGATAACAGGAACGGATCTAGCTGAACACTGTGAGCAGGACGTACTGCACTGAATGTAAATAGCAGCAACGGATCTAGCTGAACACTGTGAGCAGGACGCACTGCACTGAATGTAAATAGCAGGAACGGATCTAGCTGAACACTGTGAGCAGGACGCACTGCACTAAATGTAAATAGCAGGAACGGATCTAGCTGAACACTGTGAGCAGCACGCACTGCACTGAATGTAAATAGCAGGAACGGATCTAGCTGAACACTGTGAGCAGGACGCACTGCACTGAATGTAAATAGCAGGAACGGATCTAGCTGAACACTGTGAGCAGGACGCACTGCACTGAATGTAAATAGCAGGAACGGATCTAGCTGAACACTGTGAGCAGGACGCACTGCACTGAATGTAAATAACAGGAACGGATCTAGCTGAACACTGTGAGCAGGACACACTGTACTAAATGTAAATAGTCTAGCTGCCTGACCGTGGTACTAATAGGATCAAAAAGAACACCTGTAATTTTCTTCAGGTAGCTTTATATACTGTAACCAGACAAGCCTGCCTGTCAGTAGGAAGATAACAGGAACGGATCTAGCTGAACACTGTGAGCAGGACGTACTGCACTAAATGTATATAGCAGGAACGGATCTAGCTGAACACTGTGAGCAGGACGCACTGCACTGAATGTAAATAGCAGCAACGGATCTAGCTGAACACTGTGAGCAGGACGCACTGCACTGAATGTAAATAGCAGGAACGGATCTAGCTGAACACTGTGAGCAGCACGCACTGCACTGAATGTAAATAGCAGGAACGGATCTAGCTGAACACTGTGAGCAGGACGCACTGCACTGAATGTAAATAGCAGGAACGGATCTAGCTGAACACTGTGAGCAGGACGCACTGCACTAAATGTAAATACCAGGAACGGATCTAGCTGAACACTGTGAGCAGGACGCACTGCACTGAATGTAAATAGCAGGAACGGATCTAGCTGAACACTGTGAGCAGGACGCACTGCACTGAATGTAAATAGCAGGAACGGATCTAGCTGAACACTGTGAGCAGCACGCACTGCACTGAATGTAAATAGCAGGAACTGATCTAGCTGAACACTGTGAGCAGGAAGCACTGTACTGAATGTAAATAGCAGGAACGGATCTAGCTGAACACTGTGAGCAGGACACACTGCACTGAATGTAAATAGTCTAGATAGAAGATAACAGGAACGGATCTAGCTAAACTGAATACAGTGTATATATATATATGCAACACCTGGGATGCATATATATACACAATACACTGTAAGTGCAGCTAACTGACTGACTGTTCTGCCTAATCTATCTAACTCAAATCAAATGACACTGTCTCTCTCTCTCTCTATCGCTCAGCACACCAGAACACACACTACACAGGGCCGCCGTGCAGGCGGCCTTATATAGTGTGGGGTGTGTACTAAATCCCCTGAGCCATAATTGGCCAAAGCCACCCTGGCTTTGGCCAATTACAGCTCTCTCTACTGACGGCGCTGTGATTGGCCAAGCATGCGAGTCATAGTGCATGCTTGGCCAATCATCAGCCAGCAATGCACTGCGATGCCGCAGTGAATTATGGGCCGTGACGCGCCACACGAATTTGGCGCGAACGGCCCATATCGTTCGCAATTCGACGGACGGTCGAACAGCCGATGTTCGAGTCGAACATGGGTTCGACTCGAACACGAAGCTCATCCCTAATTATGTGCTATCCAATTTTGGGCTTTTCTATATGTATCACGTGCCATTGATTGTTTGGATTATTTATGTAGTATAATAAATAGATAAATGCAGCGCTAGCAACTAAGCACACTACAAAATTAATATATATAAATAAGTGCGGATGAACAATTGATAATAGCTGAAAACTGTTGCAGCTGCTGCATGAAAAAGTGCTAAAAACTTCACATAGGTTAAACGAATGAATGCAGCGCTAGCAACTAAACCACACTTAGAAAATAAATGTGTATCTGTGAAAAAATTTTAAATATAAAAAGTGAAGAATACAATTGCAATCACTGAAATGATATTAGATATGATCAAAAAAGAAAATTGCAACTAATGCATAGAGTGCTAAACTGGAACATGTGACATAGGAATAGACAACACTAGCAACTAGAAGAATCTAGGGAGACATAGCGCCAGCATTAGCAAAAGTGACTGTGATTAAAAAAATATTTTTTGACACATATAAAAGTGACATAAAAAACGGAGATGAATGTGCAGATTCCCTGAGAGAAATCCTGCTGGTCAGCAATGGCAGGCTTTCAGCCCTTCAGCCTACATAGAACACAGTCAGTCACCTGAAATGTTGTAGTTTCTACAGGCAAATAAGATGGAAACTGGATCGTTGCCAATGAGATAGGTGCTTGAGGATAGGGGACATCATATTTCACCCAAAATATAAAAGGAAGAAGACATGGTGAAGTACCGTAGGGTAAATAATCAAGCGCGCATAGTAGCGCTACTCACAAGATAGAAGCTGCAAACAGGCATTCAGAATGCTTCCGCAATTGCCGCTGTGATAGCGTGCGTTCCGCAAAAGTTAGGAAACAGCGTCACTGGTTAGAACGTGAGCCTAATATTGTGTCAACGCATTTCGCTCCTCCTCCAGGGCGCCATCAAAGATGTCTTTGATGCCCTGGAGGAGGGGCGAAATGAGTCGATGCAATATCATTTAATTTAAAGTCTTCATTTAAGACTTCATTTAAAGTCCCACCTACTTGTTCTCTTTTGTATAAAATAATAGGGATGGAGGCTGATGACAACGTCATCTCCTCATATAAAGTCCCACAGACCCCCTTCTTTTGGAAACACATACCTATTTTAGTTTTATGGTAAAAAAATACATTTACCTATTTAAAAAAACAAACAAACATACACCTGCATTAACCCTTTCACTGCCGAGTCCGTATGGCCCTACAGTGCTGCTTCCAGCTGGCCAGGTCTTTCCACCTTCTGCTATAAGCTCATGGTCACTTAAGTGACCATGAGCTTATAGCCAAACTGTTAAGCAGACTCTGCTGAACAAAACAATAGCTCTGATTAGTGCCAACCAAGCCGCTCATCAGAGCTTTTCCCCTAAAAAGACAGACACCCACCCTGCCGCTGCTGCTTCTTTGCCTCTCTCCCGTCCCTTCCTGTCCTCCACTTCCCCTGCTGCATGATACTAAAATGCCTCCCCTACCCTTCCTAACAATTGTAAAAAAGAATACAAATACAAAACATAGTTAGGATAGTTTTATACAGGCGTCCAAATCTCTCTTGCCTCTGAAGCCTGATCCGTGTTCGGATCGCACTCCAAAGGCTACTGACAGGTAGTGAGAAAGTAATGCAATGCTTCTTTACCACCTATCTTAGCCCCCTTTTTGGCGACAAATATGCTGCAACTGCATGCATTGCACGTAGTTGTGGGGCACGCAGTTGACCTGAATGTGTAGCGTTGTGAAGGAGGCATCACTACAAGTCAGGTCAACAAGTCAGGTAAAACATCGTGTCCACAGCATGTAAACACCCCCATCCACTGCCTCTTGCAGCTTAAGGTGGGGGCGGTTAGCGGGCAGCAGAAACGCAGCTCAACAACACACATTTCTCCCCCCCCAACCGCAAGTGTAAACAAGGCCTAAAGCCTCGTTTGTGCAGGGCATACTACAGCCAGGCAGTGTTGAGCTACACAGGGATGCACAGGTGTTTAATGCATCTGCATGCAGGCCATCCCAGTAGCAACTGCTTGGGAATGCGCAGGTGTTCCATGCATTCCTGTAAAGGCAGTCCCATCCATATCAATTGGGATGCATGTCCCTGAAATCACACTGTCTGCTTTTAGGGCTATGCACCTAATCCTGCACAGATGTCAGACCTGTCCTTACAGCCACTGTGTCCAAACTGACACGAATAGGACTGCCTACACAGGGATACACAGAGCACATGTGCACCCAAGTGAAGGTAAAGAAGGCCCTCCATGGGCGTACACTTAATTACAACCCATGTGAATGAGGCCTTAGTAGGAATTTAGCAAGAGTCTTGTAAGTTATGCTGTTTATGTGTGCAAATAGGAATTTTAGTGTTTTTTTTTTTGTGAAAATAGCGATTTGATAAACATTTGTGCAAATATTGCGTGGCCTTAATAATCAGTAGAGCCTTCTTTTTATTCTACTGTTCATATGCTTTCAGAAAATATATAGTTTGGAGGGTCTTTTGCTAACTCTAAAAGCTGTAAGGGAAAAATGAAAAACTCCAGATTTTTTGGGAAATGTATCTTTTGCATAAGTTTGACTTTCACCATTTTGCAAAAGGGCGCAATTTAAAATTTACATATATTTGATATTTATGAACTCAATACAGGTTTAACTTTTATATTTAGTAGGAATTTAGCAGGAATTTTGTAAAAATGTATGTTTTTGTATCTGCTAGTATTGATATTTATAGCAAAAATATTGTTTGATAAACATTTGTGTGAATATAATTAGGCCTTAACATTCAGTAGCAACTTCTTTTTATTCTACTGATTATGTGCTTTCAGAAAATATATACTTTGGGTGTTCTTTTATAAACTCTGAAAGCTATAAGCGAAAAAGTAAAAACTCCTGATTTTTAGAGATCTTTTTGCATATGTTTGATTTTTGCAAAAAGGATTTAAAATTTACAAATATTTGTTTACTCAATACATGTTTAGCTTATATATTTAGTAGGAATTTAGCAGGAATTCTGTACAATTTCCTGTATTTGTGTCTGCTAATAATGATTTGAGTGTATTTTCAGCAAAAATATTCTTATGATAAACATTTGTGCAAATATCTAGGGGCATTAAAAATCAGTAGCACCTTATTTTTATTCTACTGGTCATGTGCTTTCAGAAAATATATGGTTTGGGGGGTCTTTTACACACTCTGAAAGCTGTAATTGAAAAATTTAAAACCTCCAGATTTTTAGAGAAATGTGGATATTTACATTTTTGCGTATGTTCGATTTTCACCATTTTGCAAAAAGGCACAACTTAAAATTTACAAATATTTGTTATTTATTAACTCAATACAGGTTAAGCGTTTATATTTAGCAGGAATTTTGTAAAATTTGCTGTGTTTTTATCTGCTAATAATGATTTTAGTGTATTTTTCAGCAGAAATATTGCTTTGATAAACATTTGCGCAAAAATCGCGGGGCCTTAAAAATTAGAAACATTTTTATCCTACAGATCATGTGCTTTAAGAAAATATGTGGTTTGGGGGGGTCTGTTGCAAACTCTGAAAGCTGTAAGGAAAAAAAGCAATGGAAAAATTGCAAAAATGATCCGGCCAGCTAAGTTTAAAATTGGAGCACAGTGCCTGGCAGCGAAAATGTTAAAGGCTGTTTTATTATATCTGCTTGGAGTGCAGCTTTATTTATGTTTCTGTGTTTTGCAATGATTTCATTATTTTCAGTCGTGCTTATTTAGTTAACATAAACTTTTTCCTTCTAAAGTTCCAGTTGAAACCATGAAGACCTCGACCAAGCTCTTTTCCACCACGACTTCTTCAGTATCTGAAATAAAGACAAGCATTGGAACCACAGCATCTCCTTTACCTACAACTGTCCTGTTAAGCTCATCGTCACCCAAAAAGACAACCGCTTCTACCACAACAGTGCATATATATACTGAGAGATTTCTACCACCTATGACTATCTCATTAAGCTCAACTTCACCCAGAGAAACTACTACTTCTGCCACAACAGTGCACACTTATGCTGAAACATCTCCACTACCTACAACTGTCCTGTTAAGCTCATCTTCACCCAGAGAAACTACTACTTCTGCCACAACAGTGCACACTTATGCTAAAACATCTCCATTACCTACAACTGTCCTGTTAAGCTCATCGTCACCCAAAAAAACAACCGCTTCTGCCACAACAGTGCATATATATACTGACACATTTCCACCACCTACGACTGTCTCATTAAGCTCAACTTCACCCAGAGAAACTACTACTTCTGCCACAACAGTGCACACTTATGCTGAAACATCTCCATTACCTACAACTGTCCCATTAAGCTCATCATTACCCAAAAAAACAACCGCTTCTGCCACAACAGTGCATATATATACTAACACATTTCCACTACCTACGACTGTCTCATTAAGCTCAACTTCACCCAGAGAAACATCTACTTCTGCCACAACAGTGCACACTTATGCTGAAACATCTCCATTACCTACAACTATCAGGTTAAGCTCAACTTCACCCAGAGAAACTACTACTTCTGCCACAACAGTGCACACTTATACTGAAACATCTCCATTACCTACAACTATCCCGTTAAGCTCATCGTCACCCAAAAAAACAACCGCTTCTGCCACAACAGTGCATATATATACTGACACATTTCCACCACCTACGACTGTCTCATTAAGCTCAACTTCACCCATAGAAACTACTACTTCTGCCACAACAGTGTATATATATAGTGACACATTTCCACTACCTACTACTGTCTCATTAAGCTCAACTTCACCCAGAGAAACTACTACTTCTGCCACAACAGTGCACACTTATGCTGAAACATCTCCATTACCTACAACTATTCGGTTAAGCTCAATTTCACCCAGAGAAACTACTACTTCTGCCACAACAGTGCACACTTATGCTAAAACATTTCCACTACCTACAACTGTCCCTTTAAGCTCATCATCACCCAAAAAAACAACCGCTTCTGCCACAACAGTGCATATATACACTGACACATTTCCACCACCTACGACTGTCTCATTAAGCTCAACTTCACCCAGAGAAACTACTACTTCTGCCACAACAGTGCAAACTTATGCTGAAACATCTCCATTACCTACAACTATCCCATTAAGCTCATCGTCACCCAAAAAAACAACCGCTTCTGCCACAACAGTGCATATATACACTGACACATTTCCACCACCTACGACAGTCTCATTAAGCTCAACTTCACCCAGAGAAACTACTACTTCTGCCACAACAGTGCACACTTATACTGAAACATCTCCATTACCTACAACTATCCCGTTAAACTCATCGTCACCCAAAAAAACAACCGCTTCTGCCACAACAGTGCATATATATACTGACACATTTCCACCACCTACGACTGTCTCATTAAGCTCAACTTCACCCAGAGAAACTACTACTTCTGCCACAACAGTGCACACTTATGCTGAAACATCTCCATTACCTACAACTATCCCGTTAAGTTCAACTTCACCCAGAGAAACTACTTCTTCTGCCACAACAGTGCATATATATACTGACACATTTCCACTACCTACAACTGTCTCATTAAGCTCAACTTCACCCAGAGAAACTACTACTTCTGCCACAACAGTGCACACTTATGCTGAAACCTCTCCATTACCTACAACTATCCCGTTAAGTTCAACTTCACCCAGAGAAACTACTTCTTCTGCCACAACAGTGCATATATATACTGACACATTTCCACTACCTACAACTGTCTCATTAAGCTCAACTTCACCCAGAGAAACTACTACTTCTGCCACAACAGTGCACACTTATGCTGAAACATCTCCATTACCTACAACTATTCGGTTAAGCTCAATTTCACCCAGAGAAACTACTACTTCTGCCACAAAAGTGCACACTTATGCTGAAACTTCTCCATTACCTACAACTGTCCCGTTAAGCTCATCGTCACCCAAAAAAACAACCACTTCTGCCACAACAGTGCATATATACACTGACACATTTCCACCACTTACGACTGTCTCATTAAGCTCAACTTCACCCAGAGAAACTACTACTTCTGCCACAACAGTGCACACTTATGCTGAAACATCTCCATTACCTACAACTATCCGGTTAAGTTCAACTTCACCCAGAGAAACTACTACTTCTGCCACAACAGTGCACACTTATGCTAAAACATCTCCATTACCTACAACTGTCCTGTTAAGCTCATCGTCACCCAAAAAAACAACCGCTTCTGCCACAACAGTGCATATATATATTGACACATTTCCACCACCTTTGACTGTCTCATTAAGCTCAACTTCACCCAGAGAAACTACTACTTCTGCCACAACAGTGCACACTTATGCTGAAACATCTCCATTACCTACAACTATCCCGTTAAGCTCATCTTCACCCAAAAAAACAACCGCTTCTGCCACAACAGTGTATATATATACTGACACATTTCCACCACCTACGACTGTCTCATTAAGCTCAACTTCACCCAGAGAAACTACTACTTCTGCCACAACAGTGCACACTTATGCTGAAACATCTCCATTACCTACAACTATTCGGTTAAGCTCAATTTCACCCAGAGAAACTACTACTTATGCCACAACAGTGCACACTTATGCTAAAACATCTCCATTACCTACAACTGTCTCATTAAGCTCAACTTCACCCAGAAAAACAACTATTGCTGCCACAACTGCTCACACTTATGCTGAAACATCTCCACCACCCACAACTCTCCCATTCAGCTCATCTACACCCAGAAAAACAACCGCTTCTGTCTCAACAGTGCATATTTATACTGAAACATCTTCACCACTTACGACTTTTCCATTCCACTCATCCTCACCTAGAAAAAAAACTGCTCCCTCCACAACAGTACCTTCTGCCACTATATCCTTTCCACTACTTACTACTTTCTCACTAAGCTCATCTTCAGCCAGAAAAACAACTACTATTTCCACAACAGTACATACTTATGCTGAAACATCTCCACCACCTATGACTGTCCCTTTAAGTCCACCTTTAACTACTCCCTCTACAGCTGTGCATAATTACTCTTTAACCTTTCCACTACCTACGACTTTCCCATCAAGCTCATCTTCACCCAGAGAAACAACTACTGATACTACAACATTGCACACTTCTGTTGAAACATCTCCACCACAAACAACTGTCCCATTAAGCTTATCTTCACCCAGAAAAACAACTATTGCTGCCACAACAGTGCATACATATGGTGCAACATCTCCACTACCTACAACTGTCCCATTAAGTTCATCTTCACCTGAAAAAACAACTGCTCACTCTACAGCAGTGCTTACTACTGTCCTGTTAAGCTCATCTTCACCCATAAAAACAACCACTTCTGCCACAACAGTGCATACATATGCTGAAACATTTTTACCACCTACGACTGCCCCGTTAAGCTCAACTTTACCCAGAAAAACAAATACTTCTGCCACAACAGTGTACACTTATGCTGAAACATCTCCACCACCTACAACTTTGCCATTAAGCTCATCTTCACCCAGAAACAAAACTACTGCTGCCACAACAGTGAAATCTTATACTGAAACATCTCCGCCACCCACAACTTTCCATTTCAGCCCATCATCACCCAGAAAAACAACCACTTCTGTCTCAACAGGGCTTATTTATACTGAAACATCTTCACCAACTATGACTTTTCCATTCCGCTCATCCTCACCTAGAAAAATAACTACTCCCTCCATAACATTGCCTTCTTACTTCATAACCATTCCACTACCTACTACTTTCTTAATAAGCTCATCTTCACCTAGAGAAACAACTACTGTTTCCACAACAGTACATACTTATGCTGAAATATCACCAGTACCACCTGTGACGGCCCCATCAAGTCCATTTTCAACTACAAAAACAACTACTCCCTCTATAGCTGTACCTACTTACTCTGAAACATTTCCAATGCCTACAACTGTCCCATTAAGATCATCATCACCCAGAAAAATTACTACTTCTGTCTCAACAGTGCATACTTATGTTGAAATCTCTCCACCACCTATGAGTGTCTCATTTAGCTCAACCTTACCTAGAAAAATAACTACTCCGTCCACAACAGTACCTTCTTATTCTATAACCTTTCCACTACCTACGACTTTCCCATTAAGCTCCTCTTCACCCACAAAAACGCCTGCATCTGCAACAAAAATGCATGCTTATGCTGAAACATCTCCACTACCTACAGCTATCCTGTTAGGCTCAACTTCACCAAGAAAAACAACTACTGCTGCCACAGAAATGAATACAGGCTCATCTTCACCCAGGAAAAGATTACCTACGACTGTCCAGTTAAGCTCATCTTCAGCTAAACAAAAACTGACTTCCTCTACAACAGTGCATACTTCCTCTAAAACAAGTCCACCAACTATGACATTCTCTTTAAGCTCATCTATGCCAAGTGAAATAACTATTGTCAAGAAAACAGAACAAGACAAGGAACCACAGTCTTCAATTGTGCTATTAAGCTCACCCTCACCTAAAGAAACACCTATTCACACTACAACTGTGCCTAGTTACATTGACACATTTCCACAATCTACAACTTTCCCATTACTTTCATCTTCACCCAGAAAAACAAGGACTTTTACCACTACAGTGCATGCTTTTGCTGAAACTTCTACACTACCTGGGACTGTACCATTAAGCCTATCTTCACCAAGAGGAACAACTACCGTCACCACAGAAATGTATACAGGCTCATCTTCATCCAGAAAAAGAACTACTCCTGCTACTACAGTGTATACTTACACTGAGTCACCACCTTCAACTCTAACGTTAAGCTCTTCTACACACAAAATAATAACTACACCTGCCACAGCATTAACAACCTTTAAGCTTTCAACCTTTGTTTCTGTGCCTCAACCCGAGCATACAACAACAAAAACTCAAGCTCGGGCCACCATTAATGCTTATTCAACCCCTTTAACCACATCTGTTTTCAACACAACCAGGTTTCCCTTCTATACCACAATGTCTAAAATGACAAAAACCTTAAAAACTTTAGCCACCACTGAAGAACTAAAAACTGGATTGAGAAGGAGCTCTTTCGCCTCAACAACTGAAAGCAAAACAACATACCCACTAACAGGTATTGCTTCTATAATTAATTATTCATACCTATCTGATATTGGTGTTCTTATTTCTAATTTATGTGTCCATTGGATGAAGGATTCATTAATATCTGTCCAATTGAAGTCTATTCAAATGAGATATTAAAGAATATACTGACCTCAAAACCAATATTTTAATTTTGTGGTAAAAACTATTGTTTAAAATCACCTAGTTGATGATGATTTCTTGATGATTCCACTTCAATACAGGGCACTTATACCCCCTTCCTGCCAAGACCAATTTTCAGCTTTAAGAGCTCTCACACTCGTTTTCCACACAAATAGAGCTTTCTTTTGGTGGTATTTAATCACCACTGGGTTTTTTATTTTTTGCAACATAAGCGAAAAAATAGCAAACATTTTGGGAAAAAATCTTGCAATCTTTGGGCCACAATGTATACTGCTACATATCTTTGGTAAAAATAACAAAACATAAGTGTATATTATTTGGTCTGTGTGAAAGTTAGAGTCTACAAACTATGGTGGAAATCATTAAAAATTGATCACACACCTGATGCACTGATGGCTTATCTCATTTCTTAAGGCCCTGAAATGTCAGGAAAGTACAAATACCCCCCAAAAGACCCCTTTTTGAAAAGTAGACAGTCCAAGGTATTTAGTAAGAGAAAGTATAATGTTATACTGTGCTACTGTTTAAACAACAATGGACAATTGTGCAAAAGAAATGGATATAAACAGTGCAGCGCTAAACATTAAATTATAAATGTGAAAAATGGTAATAAATAGTAAATCTTATGAGAGTACAAATAAATGTGAAAATGGTGTCACACTCAGGTGTCAAGTAAACTAATGAAAAGTCCACGATAAAGTAAGTGAGTCCATAAAAATATATACATAATGTGTGATCCAACTACTGATGATCGGTCACCTAAGGAAAGAAGAAATCTCTGCCGTGAGAAAATCTGCCACTAATTGGAATATAAGGAGGCTTAACAGAACACATGGACCCAATTCAGCTTATACTAAATGGATCAAACGGGCAATGATGTCTCAACACCTAGATATGGATGTTCGGCTCCAATCTTCTCCAATAGACTGTATGTTGTTAGGGAGATTGCCAACTACCACGGAAACCGATGTAATAATAAATATAGATATACAGGGCCTTTCAGAATCAGAAGTGGAATCTTCTCATCAATACTCCATTAAAACATAAATCCAAAGAGAGTGGATAGAAGACTCAACATAGTGTAAAACCATCAATATAAATTTATTAAAAAACATAGACCACTCACATTTCAGTATACAGCAAAGCATGAGTTGAACAATGCATGGTGAACCAAGAAATTGAGCTGTAATGGCAAAGACAGGACCCCAGATGATGTCTGATTGAGACAAAATGAGTTTGGTGTACTGTCCTGTCTATACCATTACAATTGTCTCTTTACCGCGATCGTGGATGGGCTGTGTCAGGGTGACAAGCCCTGTCCCCAATCACCACCTAGGGGCATGTATGAGCGCCATGCACAAGGACAGAGCATGTGGCCAGCTGTGATTGGACACAGCCAGTCATGTGGTAAAGAGCCATTTTTATTGGCTCATTACACTGATCGTGGATGGGCTGTGCATTTAATTTTTGTCCATTGCTGTTATTATTATTCTTGCTTCATGAGTAGGGATGAGCTTCGAGTTCGAGTCGAACTCATGTTCTACTCGAACATTGGCTGTTCGCAAGTTCGCCGAACAGCGAACAATTTGGGGTGTTCGCGGCAAATTCGAATGCAGCGGAACACCCTTTAAAAGTCTATGGGAGAAATCAAAAGTGCTAATTTTAAAGGCTTATATGCAAGTTATTGTCATAAAAAGTGTTTGGGGACCCGGGTCCTGCCCCAGGGGACATGGATCAATGCAAAAAAAAGTTTTAAAAACGGACGTTTTTTCAGGAGCAGTGATTTTATTAATGCTTAAAGTCAAACAATAAAAGTGTAATATCCCTTTAAATTTCGTACCTGGGGGGTGTCTATAGTATGCCTGTAAAGGGGCGCATGTTTCCTGTGTTTAGAACAATCTGACAGCAAAATGACATTTGGAAGGAAAAAACTCATTTAAAACTACCCGCGGCTATTGCATTGCCGACAATACACATAGAAGTTCATTGATAAAAACGGCATGGGAATTCCCCACAGGGGAACCCCGAACCAAAAAAAAAAAAAATGATGTGGGGGTCCCCCTAAATTCCATACAAGGCCCTTCAGGTCTGGTATGGATATTAAGGGGAACCCCAGCCAAAATTTAAAAAAAAAATTGACGTGGGGTTCCCCCTAAATTCCATACCAGACCCTTCAGGTCTGGTATGGATTTTAAGGGGAACCCCGCGCCAAAAAAAAAAAAAAAAAACGGCGTGGGGTCCCCCTAAAAATCCATACCAGACCCTTATCCGAGCACGCAACCTGGCAGGCCGCAGGAAAAGAGGGGGGGACGAGAGTGCGGCCCCCCCCCCCTCCTGAACCGTACCAGGCCACATGCCCTCAACATTGGGAGGGTGCTTTGGGGTAGCCCCCCAAAACACCTTGTCCCCATGTTGATGAGGACAAGGGCCTCATCCTCACAACCGTGGCCGGTGGTTGTGAGGGTCTGCGGGCGGGGGGCTTATCGGAATCTGGAAGCCCCCTTTAACAAGGGGACCCCCAGATCCCGGCCCCCCCCCCTGTGTGAAATGGTAAGGGGGTACTTACCCCTACCATTTCACTAAAAAACTGTCAAAAATGTTAAAAATGACAAGAGACAGTTTTTGACAATTCCTTTATTTAAATGCTTCTTCTTTCTTCTTTCTTCTTTCTTCCTTCATCTTCTTCTTCTTCTGGTTCTTCTGGCTCTTCTGGTTCTTCCTCCGGCGTTCTCGTCCAGCATCTTCTCCGCGGCGTCTTCTATCTTCTTCTCCTCGGGCCGCTCCGCACCCATGGCATGAGGGGAGGCTCCCGCTCTTCTCTTCATCTTCTTCTCTTCTTCATCTTCTTCTTCATCTTTTTCTTCTTCTTCTTCTTCTTCTTCCTTCTTCTCTTCTTCTCTTCTTCCTGTCTTCTCCGGGCCGCTCCGCAATCCATGCTGTGGCATGGAGGGAGGCTCCCGCTGTGTGACGGCGTCTCTTCGTCTGACGGTTCTTAAATAACGGGGGGCGGGGCCATCCGGTGACCCCGCCCCCCTCTGACGCACGGTGACTTGAGGGACTTCCCTGTGACGTCACGGGGAATGCCACAGGGAAGTCCCGTCATGTCACCGTGCGTCAGAGGGGGGCGGGGTCACCGGGTGGCCCCGCCTCCCGTTATTTAAGAACCGTCAGACGAAGAGACGCCGTCACACAGCGGGAGCCTCCCTCCATGCCAGCATGGATTGCGGAGCGGCCCGGAGAAGACAGGAAGAAGAGAAGAAGAGAAGAAGGAAGAAGAAGAAGAAGAAGAAGAAGAAGAAGAAGAAGAAGATGAAGAAGAGAAGAAGATGAAGAGAAGAGCGGGAGCCTCCCCCCTCATGCCATGGGTGCGGAGCGGCCCGAGGAGAAGATAGAAGACGCCGCGGAGAAGATGCTGGACGAGAACGCCGGAGGAAGAACCAGAAGAGCCAGAAGAACCAGAAGAAGAAGAAGATGAAGGAAGAAAGAAGAAAGAAGAAGCATTTAAATAAAGGAATTGTCAAAAACTGTCTCTTGTCATTTTTAACATTTTTGACAGTTTTTTAGTGAAATGGTAGGGGTAAGTACCCCCTTACCATTTCACACAGGGGGGGGGCCGGGATCTGGGGGTCCCCTTGTTAAAGGGGGCTTCCAGATTCCGATAAGCCCCCCGCCCGCAGACCCTCACAACCACCGGCCACGGTTGTGAGGATGAGGCCCTTGTCCTCATCAACATGGGGACAAGGTGTTTTGGGGGGCTACCCCAAAGCACCCTCCCAATGTTGAGGGCATGTGGCCTGGTACGGTTCAGGAGGGGGGGGGGGCCGCACTCTCGTCCCCCCCTCTTTTCCTGCGGCCTGCCAGGTTGCGTGCTCGGATAAGGGTCTGGTATGGATTTTTAGGGGGACCCCACGCCGTTTTTTTTTTTTTTTGGCGCGGGGTTCCCCTTAAAATCCATACCAGACCTGAAGGGTCTGGTATGGAATTTAGGGGGAACCCCACGTCAATTTTTTTTTTTAATTTTGGCTGGGGTTCCCCTTAATATCCATACCAGACCTGAAGGGCCTTGTATGGAATTTAGGGGGACTCCCACATCATTTTTTTTTTTTTTATTTTGGTTCGGGGTTCCCCTGTGGGGAATTCCCATGCCGTTTTTATCAATGAACTTCTATGTGTATTGTCGGCAATGCAATAGCCGCGGTAGTTTTAAATGTGTTTTTTCCTTCAAAATGTCACTTTGCTGTCAGACTGTTCTAAACACGGGAAACATGCGCCCTTTTACAGGCATACTATAGACACCCCCCAGGTATGAAATTTAAAGGGATATTACACTTTTATTGTTTGACTTTAAGCATTATTAAAATCACTGCTCCTGAAAAAACGGCCGTTTTTAAAACTTTTTTTTGCATTGATTCATGTCCCCTGGGGGAGGACCCAGGTCCCCAAACACTTTTTATGACAATAACTTGCATATTAGCCTTTAAAATTAGCACTTTTGATTATTCATGTTCGTGTCCCATAGACTTTAACGGCGTTCGCGTGTTCGAACGAATTTTTTTCCTGTTCGCATGTTCTGGTGCGAACCGAACAGGGGGGTGTTCGGCTCATCCCTATTCATGAGTATACTGAAAAATATGTTGTCATTTAGAGAACAGGGATGTAAAAAATTTATCTGCTTTGTATATGATATATGCTAGCTATGCCTAATGTCTTCTTTTTTATTACCAATTCATTATTTTATTCACATACATGCATTTATTCATATAGATGCAATAAAATATATAATATATAATCGAGCGGCTAAAAGCCACTTGATTGTTATCCTGGAGGAGCGGGAGGGGACTCCCCCCCTCCCGCCACCTTCCGCCGCTCTAACCGGACCTCCCATCCCACCAGGAGACCCGATCCTCGATCTGCCACTTCTGGCGGCTAGAGACAGACTGGCACGAAACCGGAAACGGCTTCGTTCCAGTCTCCTGAATGGAAACACGGAAGCAACGTCACAAGGTCACTTCCTGTTTATTCGGCTGCCAATGGCGCCAGATTTAAAAAAATATACAGTATTTAGAATCGCCGTTTTCGGCGATCTGAATACCTTGAAGTGCAAAGGAGGGATTGGATTTTAGACCCCCCTATCCCTTCATAAAGAAGAGTACCTTTCACCACCTATTACTGTCACAAGGGTTGTTTACATTCTTTGTGACAGCAATAAAAGTGATCAATTTTTTTTTTTTTTAAAACACAATTTAATAATATAAAAATAAATAAAATAAATAAGAGAAATTTTTTTCTAAAGCGCCACTGTCCCCGCGAGCTCGCGCAACAAAGAAAACGCATACGGAAGTTGCGCCCACATATGTAAACGGTGTTCAAATCACACATGTGAGGTATCGCCGCGATTGTCAGAGCGAGAGCAATAATTTTAGCATTAGACCTCCTCTGTAACTCTAACTTGGCAACCGTACAAAAAATTAAAAGCATCGCCTATGGAGATTTTTAGCTACCATAGTTTGTTGCCATTCCACAAATGCGTGCAATTATAAAGCGTGACATATTTGGTATCTATTTACTCAGCGTAACATCATCTTTCACATTATATAAAAAAAATTGGATAACTATACTGTTTAGTTTTTTTTTTAAATTCATGAAAGTGTCCCTTTTCCCAAAAAGTTGCGTTTAAAACACTGCTGCACAAATACTGTGTGACATAAAATATTGCAACAATCGCCATTTTATTCTCTACATTCTCTGCTAAAAAAATATATAAAATGTTTGGGGGTTCTAAGTAATTTTCTAGCAAAAAATACAGATTTTAACTTAACTTGGTAAACATCAAATGTCAGAAATAAGCTTAGTCATGAAAGGGTTATATATATATATATATATATATATATATATATATATATATATATATATATATATATATATATATATATATAATTTTTTTTTCCTGCCAAGTCTGCATTGGTTATGCCTTTCTCTGAATTAAACTGCCCTGCTTTGCTGTCCAGTTTTGCACTGCTATTTCATCTGTGGTCTCTTAATGCTTTTTTTTTTATTTATTATTAAATAGTTTATTTATTACCATATTTATACATTATACAAAGTGATAGGAAGAGTAAGACATTTCAACATAAAGGGGTATCACATATACATATGAATGTGAAGTCTCAAGTGCATGGTATAATCAGACGGTAAAGCTTTCTATCTTTAATTCAGTTACAGAAATGTACTATAGCATACACAATAATAAAACAGAGATAAAACCTCAAAGAACTTTCAAGACAATATAAAAAAGAATAGCACAATGGGGAATGAAAAATCACAACTGTTACCTGAACTATAATGTGAATTGCGTACAGGACAATTATGTAAGACATTGGATGAGTCAGTCCAGGGGAATATTCAGATTCATCCCATACCTTCCAAATCTTATAAAATCGTGGTAGTGAACCATCAACCAATGCAGTCAAATGTTCCATCTTTCAGATATCTGTCACTGTAGAGAGAAATTGTGAGAGAGTAGGGGGGGATGTAAACAACCAACATCCAGGTATAACCCGTTTTGCAGCCAGTAAAATAAAAGACATTAATCTCCCTGAGGCTTTAGAAATACCTGAGAAAGGAAGGCCCAATATTTAGTGATTAGGATTCAGAGGTATGGGGGTGTCCAATAAATTCTGCAAAAGATCTTGGATCTGGACCCAAAACAAACTGATGGAAGGGCATTCCCAGAAGATATGGAAATGGGTGCCAATAGCCCCATTACATCTCCAACATTGTCTAGAGGCTTCTGGGTTGCAAGCATGTTGAATGTCTGGGGTTCTATACCAGAAAAGAAGAATCTTAAATGCGGTTTCTCTTGACACGACACAACGTGAGGTTCTGGATGTGGACTCCCATATTTTCCCGCAATATAATAAAGAAATAGGATGCTGTAGAATATCGAATCATTTCTTCATATAATTAGGAGTGGAGTCTGTTAGGGGGATGGGTTTGTGTAGAATTTTATATGTAGATGAAATTATTGGGATTCATATGCACCGTTAGCACATAGTAATTCAAAGTTGGTGGGTTTTTCCAGAGATAGTGAGGGAGATTTAGTAAGGAAGAAATGTTTAAATTGCAAATAAGAGTACAAAAGTGTTTTAGGGACCTGATGTTTCACTTGGAGGTCTGAAAAAGACACACAGTAAATCTACGCGTCACTGGATTTACAAGGTGCCGCAATTGAAAAATCCCTGTCTGAGTCCAAAGGAAACATCCAATCATAAGATAAACTATCTGGAATATCTGGGTTAAAAAGCACATTTGAAAATGGAGGACATGGAGAAGAAAGAGAATACCGCTCAGAGCATCTCTTCCATATTGATAACGTAAATAGCATTGGGGCCAAACAGATGGCTCTTAATTGTGGCATATGTTTGCCCAAAGAAAGACACAACATGTAACATGGGTGTACTGGGGAGGTGATCCCTATTTCAATTTCGGCCCATCTATTTGGGGCCTTCCTAGACATCCAGAAAGTCAGCACTTGCAAATGGGATGCATAATAGTATTTAATGATGTCCGGGGCAGCCAGACCCCCCCCCCCACCTATTCCTTAAGGCCAGGACCACTGAGCTTGCAATCTGATGAGAGACATTATTCCATACAAAGTGGAGACATTCCCTTTGGAGTGCCTTTAGTTGTGACATTGGAATTGATACTGGGAGTGTCTCAAATAAGTAAAGTAATTTGGGAAGTATCAACATCTTAAGGACATTAATTCTCCCAATAAAAGATAAAGGGAGGGTGGTCCACTGGTTTAATAAACGGGTGATTTCCGTAAACATAGGAGGGACGTTGGCCTGATAGAGAGTAAAGTAGGAGGGGGTGATGTGGTTCCCCAGATATTTAAGGGTATGAGTGCACCAATGATATTTAAAATTGTGTTGGAGGGAGGCGAGTTGCTCTGAACATTAATGGGTAGGGCTTCTGTTTTTGAAGAATATATTTTAAACCCTGATATAGAACTGAAAGAAACCAGGTATCATGTAGAGAAGGGAGTGATATGTGGGGGTGAGTGTAAGTTAACAAAATGTCGTCGGCAAAAAGTGACAACTTATATTCCTGCTGCCGTAACAATACCCCCAAATGTCTGGGTGAGACCTAATGGCCACAACAAGGGATTCCAGACTAAGAATAAAAAGCAAGGGCGACAAAAGGACAACCCTGTCTAGTACCATTACTCAGGGGGAATGACTGCAACAAGTGAGAAGACGACTGCACTTGGGAAGAAGGATTCAAATATAAAGCATTCAAAGCCTTAATGAAGGGGCCTGAAAACCCGTATTGGGAAAGAACTGCAAACATGAATGGCTAGCTTAAGTGATCAAAAGCTTTTTGAGCATCTAAGCTTAGGACTATGGCAGAGCGTTTTGTCTTAGCCAAGAGGTCAGTCAGGTCTATCGTACGTCTTGTGTTATCTCCTGCGTGTCTTTTTGGAACAATGCCTACCTGATCTCTATGTATTAGGGATGGCAACATCAGTGAGAGTTTGTTGGCTAGAAGTTTTGTAAATATTTCATAATCAGAATTTAGTGTGATGGGTCAGTAGTTATTAGGTATTAAAGGATCTTTATCCTTAAGAAGAGGATAGGGTCAATAGGTATGGGCCTAAAATTGAGATAAAGGTTTTGTAATAGGTATAGGGGAGCCCATCAGGTCCCGGGGACTTATGGGACAGTAAATGATTAATCACGTCTGTTATTTCCTCGGCTATCTCAGGTAATTGTAAAGAAGACATAAAGTTTTAAAACTTTTCTTGTGTAAAATGGGACTGAGAGTCAGAGCTCAAACAATTATAAAGACCTTTGTAGAAATCCCCAAACACCTTAGACACATGCTACGAGGACAATAAGTGGGGGCACCATTTGACTGCAGTATAGATAGAAATGAACGTGGTTTGAGCCTATTAACTAGCATCCTATGCGGTTTGTTAGCATACTCATAGAATTTTTGTCCAGACCACAACAATGTTTTAAAAATCTTATTCAAGTCTAAAAAATTAATACGGTTACAAAGAATGACTATAGCTCTTAAGCGATTCACCGTGGGGAAATGGAGTAGGCACATCTCTGCAGCTCATAGTTTGGTAAGGAGCTCAGCTTTCAGTTTGACAGAGTCTCGTTTTAAGCAAGAACCCGCAGACATGCACTCACTCCTAAAAAAAAGCCTTATGGGCTTCCCACAGGATGGAAATCTCTGACACTGAACTTTCATTTATTTGAAAAAATTCAGACAATTTTGTTGCAAATGATTCTGCATTTCAGGATTTCATAGTAGGAATTCTTTGAGATGCCAATGACATGTTTTGGGTGTTGGAGCAAATAGAACAATATCTAGGTTAGTAGGTGCATGATCTGACCACGTGATAGGATTTATGTCTGAGGAGACTATATAGGGTAACAAGGTGCAGTCACAAAGAAATGGCCTAGTCTAGAATATAATTTGATGGGGGGTTATTATGCCTATACAAAAATAGGCATAATAACCGCCTCAGATCACAGCCCAGTAACCTTGAGAATGAAAATAAAAGGAGAAGTCCTTGAAAGGGGTCCATGGAGAATCAACGAAACTTTATTAGAAGACAGTGAGACCGAAAAAAGCATCATAGAAGAAATTAAAAGATATTTTGAGGAAATTGATACACCAGAGGTATCAAAAGCAACAATATGGGAGGCGCATAAATCTGTTATTAGGGGCAAGTTAATAGCCATAGGGGCAAGAAAAAAACAGGAAAGGAAAACAAACATGCAACAAATAATTAAAGAAATTTATGAATTGGAACGAAAACACAAAAATCAAGTAAACAACAAAATCTTCGGCCTACTATCTCAAAAGAGAGAGAATTAAAAGACTGGATGGAACAAGAAGAAAGGAAGGACTACAACAGAGTAGTACAAGAAAAATATAAATGGGGTAATAAACCAGGAAAATACCTAGCAAATCTGGTAAAAAAAAAGAAGTCTTTGAATTACATTGAGAAGATCAAAAATGAAAAAGGAGAAGTGGTAAATAAAACTACAGATATAGCGATAACATTTCAAAAATATTTCAGCTCCCTTTATGCAATAAAAGGACAGGAAAATTGGAAAGAAGCGAATACAAGAACAAAGAAAATACAAGAATATTAAAAAAAAGCAAACTTACCAAAACTAAAAATAGACCAACTAGAAGAATTGGAAAAAAATATTACGCATGAAGAGGTAAAACTGGCGTTAAAGGAAACTCCCGTAGGAAAAAGCCCAGGACCAGACGGGTTTACGGTTAAATACTATAAAAAATTTGAAGAACAGCTGACTCCAAAACTATTAGAATATATGAATTCCTTAGGGGAAGATGAAGAAATAAGAAGTGAATCGTTATTAGCTCATATTACAATACTACCAAAAGAAGGGAAAGACAAAGTTAACTGCTCAAGCTACAGGCCAATAGCCCTATTGAACGCCTATACGAAGCTGTACTCCAAGATCCTGGCCACTAGGATAAAAAAACTAATCCCACTGTGGATCAACCCGGACCAAACTGGTTTTGTCCCGGGGAGAGAGGGGCGGGACAACAGCCTAAAATCATTATTGATGTTGCACAAGAAGGTGCAGAATGAGACCCCAGTTCTATTCCTGTCATTGGATGCAGAAAAAGCATTTGACAGGGTAGACTGGGGTTTCATGATGGATACATTGCGGCACTTGGGTATCGGGACAAAAATGATGAAGTGGATAACAAATTTGTATAAGGGCCCGACAGCAGTCGTAAAAGTAAACGGTAGACTCTCTCCAAAAATTAAGATGCAGAATGGAACACGGCAAGGCTGTCCACTGTCTCCACTATTATATGTATTGGCTTTAGAACCACTATTAGCAACACTCCGCAATAACAAAGAGGTAGAAGGAGCGAAACTAGGAGGAAAAGAGCATAAGATCGCTGCTTACGCGGACGACATCTTGATGTACGTATCCAACCCAAGAGTGTCACTCCCAAACATACTGAAAGAAATTAAAAAATACGGAGAACTGTCAAACTTCAAAATTAATCCAATAAAAACGGAAATATTAAACATAGGTCTAGAGAAAAAGGAAGTTCAGTTTTTACAAAAAGAATTCCCATTCACTTGGGTAAAAGAACTAAATTACCTTGGAATTAAAATAACTCCTAGAGTCGAAAAAATTTATCAGGCAAACTTTATTCCACTGATCAATGAGGTCAAAGAAGAAATGAAAAAGTTAAGAATACAGCCACTTTCATGGATTGGAAGAATAAATATGTTTAAGATGACGATATTACCTAAAATAAACTACAGATTACAGATGTTACCAGTAAAAATCCCGCAGAGCTTTTTTAAAATAATTAAAACAATCCTGCTAAAATACATATGGCTTAATAAAAAACCAAGAACTAAATACACGCTGATCACAAGGAAAAAGGAGCATGGAGGTCTTGCCGCCCCAGATATAAGTAGGTACTATAAAGCCATAGTTTTAACACGAATGTTAGAGTGAACAAATGAGAAAAATGAAAAAAAGTGGGTGGAAATGGAAAACACAATAAGTGGAGCCACATTACATAAAAATATTTGGATTCCACGGAAATATAGAATATTGGACACCGACACGCACGAAATAACAAAAAATGTATTTAAAATTTGGGACACCATCCACTTAAAGAATGAATGGAAATATAATTCACCACTATTAGCACTCACAGGATCGAATTTCTTCACCCCTGGGAGGGAAATATTTGAAATCCAAGGAATAGGTAACCCACAACTGAAAGATATCACTAGAAATGGCAAAATAAGAACACGAGTAGAAATAGAGGAAAGGAATGGATGGAAGATGAATGAATGGAATTACACTCAACTAAGGCACCTAGTAAGCACAATACCACACCCACTGAGAGATGAAACAAAATTAACTGCACTGGAAAAGCTATGTAGCAATGAAACACCATTAAAAAACGGAACATCAAAAATTTATAGTATACTGACAGATTTGGAAGCACAAGAAAGACCAGAATATATAAATCAATGGGAAAAAGAAATGAATTTAAAAATAGATAACCAAAAAGTGGAAAAAATGATAGAAATGGGATATAATAAGGCTTGGGACATGAAGACCATAGAAATGAATTATAAACTAGTATCAAGATGGTATATGACCCCAGTAAGAATACACAGATTCCATCAAGATAGAACCTCCTTGTGTTGGAGAAAATGTGGCCACATAGCAACGATCACACACATATGGTGGGAATGCCCAATAATAATGGAGTACTGGAAGGAAGTGTTAAATAACATAAAAGAAATAACTGGAGAAGAAATAGAACAAAATATTTGGACTTGCCTCTTCCATATCTACAATAAACCTAAGAAACAATATAGAAAATCAATAATACCTAACCTCCTGAATGCGGCCAAGGCCTTAATTCCCAAGAACTGGCTAAAAAGTGGGAAACCAGGGGGGGAAATAAGAGGGACTGAGAGAGACTAAGATAATAATAGGGTTTATAATTATAGAAGGCGTTTTGTCGTCGGTTTTTAAAATTATTTAAGAATATCCTAGAAGGGAAAAATAATAAAGATGTGACGGAAACAATCCACAATGATGTGAAAAAGGAGAAGAGATAAAGTTTGACACATAAAGTTGAAATAATGTCTCTCGGAAAACTTTCGCTGAAGTGGATAAAAAAAAAAGAAGAAAAAAAAAAAATAATAATTTGATGGGGGGGGAGTAAAACATATATTATTTGTGGGTAGGATGTTTTACAATCCATGTGTTATAAAGATTATTAGAGCAAACTAAATTGAGGAAAGAAGTGGATAGCTTTAGGGCTTGGGTCAGCGGAGTGGATTGAAACAGGGCACATCTATCTTTGGTCGAGGACATGCACATATTAAAATCTCCTCCTATAACCATAAAAGGTTGTGAGAAAGTCTGTAATTTCTCAAAGACCTTTGTGATAAAACCAATCTGTCCCGAATTAGGGGCATAGATGTTAGCCAGGGTAAAAGACATAATCAGATTGGTACAGCTGAGGAGAACATACCAACCATTGGGATCTAAAAAGGAGGAAAGGATTTGTAAAAGACTGAAGTGTTTAATTCAAATCGCTACTCCAGCATTCCCAGAGGGATATGATGTAACAAAAGGAAGTAGGGAAGTGCTTGGAGGCAAATTTGATAGAGCCCCCTGGTCAGAAATAAGTCTCCTGAACCATAATCACATCCTCTCCGGAAGACTTGAATTTCTTTACAGCTATCCATGGAATTCCAGCCCTTCACATTGCAGGAAAAGACTTTAGGAGCCATGATATATCATAGAAATATGTAGCAATTTTAGCATTGATAATAGGTTTACAAACACTGATCCATGGTGAATAGACAATAAAGACATTAAGGCTTGTTTGTTGAAATGGTGCAAAAAAGCCCATCAGCAAACCAGAAGAAGGTAAAAAAAAAGACCTGAAAAGAAAGGTAAAAAAAACAGAAATAATAATAATATTAAGAAAAAAAAACATTGTAGTAGGCCTGAAGGGAAAACCACCCTCAGGAATCTAAGGCAACAGCCTAGGACTATGGTGAGGTGCATGGTTACCTGCAAGATCCAACAATTGGGTCCCGTCTCCTCTAAGAAGCATATAACAAGTTCAAATAGGAAACAACCAGAGTAACAAAGAAAACTTCAGGTGAGCAGAAAGGGGATGACTCCCATACTGGAGTCCCAAGCACAGACAAATCAGCTGTTGATAGTCTGTTGATATTAACCTGTTGCCGCCCGCCCACCGTCATATGATGGCGGAGCGGTGCGGCTCTTGTTCTGGGCCGCTGTCATATGACGGCGGCCCAGCGCGTCACCGACAGGGGTGAACAGCCATGGGCATGGCTGTTCACCATATGATCGGCCGCGATTACGTCACGGCCGATCACAAAGGGGTATTCCCCGCTTTAGACCGCACATGTGCGCGATCGGGAACGCACAGCGTGGTCACGTCGGTGGCGGCGTGTTCCCAGGAACACTGCTCGTCACCGACAAGGGTAAACAGCCAATGGCTGGTGGCTGTTTACCACGTGATCGGCTGTGATCCATTCACAGCCGATCACTAACTGTAAACAAAGACCGGTTACTAGCTGTCACCAGCTCTTCTCTCCTCACACACCGTTTCCAGTATGAGGAGAGAAGAGCCAGGAGCAGTGAGTGCACCTGTCATCATCAGAGACTGCCGTCAGCGGTGCACCTGTCACCCTTCAGTGACCGTCATCAGTGACCGTCGTCAGTGACCCATCCGTGACCCTCATCTGTCACCTATCAGTCCCATAAAGTGCACCAGTCACCATCAGAGACTGCCATCAGTGACTGTCACCCATTACCTGTCACCCACCAGTGACCGTCGAACGTCTCCGATCACCTGTCGCCCATCAGTGACTGTCACCTGTCACCGATCACCTGTCGCCCATCAGTGACCGTCACCTGTCACCCATCACCTGTCGCCCATCAGTAACCGTAATTTTTCACCTGTCACACAGCCCATCAGAAAAAATGTCCAAAAGATTCTATACAAGTGAGGAGGCGTTCCAGATCCTCTCCATGACTGATGAGAGCAGCGGGGAGCTCTCATCAGATTCAAATGCCAATTCCGATTGTGAATCAAATTCAGTATTTGAACCGATCGAAAGTAGTGGATCGGCAAACGATTCAGAGGAAGAATGGATGCCTCCTAAAAGAGCACAGTGCTCTGGAAACCAGGCAGCCACCAGCAATATACCCCAGGATCAAATTCACAGTACCAGCGCTGCTGCCAGCGATAGACCCCAAAACCAAAGGCCCAGTCCTAGAGCTGCCGCCAGTGAAAGGCCACAAGAAATGCCCAGTACCAGCACTTCCGCAGCATCACACCCAAATGCCAGCACAGGAACTCCAACTACCAGCACTGGAGTGCCACGTCCCCCAAGAGCCAGGGCTGCTACATATCTCCCAGATGGTCTTGCCAATCCAACATGGCTGCCTTCCGACTCAGGATCAGCAAGAATTCCCCCTTTCACCGCACAGCCAGGTGTGCAGGTGTGCAGGTGTGTTTTAATTTATTTTTGCCCAACACTTTGCTGCAACTCATCGTGGACCAGACCAATTTATATGACCAGCAGCATATTGCCAACAACCCCCAATCTTCTTACGCCCATCCATTCGAGTGGAAGGATTTGACTCTGGAGGAGTTCAAAATGTTTATGGGCCTCACCATAAACATGGGGCTTACAAAAAAAAGTAAAGGACATGCCTATTTTTCCACCCACCCCATTCACCACATGCTCATTTATTCTTCTGTAATGCCCAGGTCCCGATACAAAATGATAATGCGCTTCCTTCATTTCAGTGACAACACCCAGTGCCCTCCCCACAATCATCCAAATTATGATAAATTATATAAACTTCGCCCACTCATTAATTTCTTTTCCCAATGATTTGCAGAACTCTATGTCTCCGATAAACATATATGTGTAGATGAGTCCCTGGTACCCTTTTCAGGCCGGCTAGGAATAAAACGATACATTCCTAGCAAAAGGGCCAAATACGGAGTGAAATTTTTTAAGCTTTGCAAGAGAGTCATGGGATATCTGTATGTGTTCCGCATATGCGAAGGAAGAGATTCCCAGCTCCAGCCCCCTGAGTGCCCGGCCTACATGGGCACAACTGGTAAAATTGTATGGGACCTGGCCTACCCACTGCTGAAGAAAGGTTACCACATATACCTGGAAAACTTTTATACCAGCCTGCCCCTTTTCAAACACCTATACCTCGCACAAACCCTGGCCTGTGGAACCTCCAGAAAGGATAGAAAGGGCTTCCCACAAGCCATAGTAAACAGGAAATTGCGAAGGGGAGAAAGAGCAACTTTGAGATGCAACGAAGTGCTGGCCTTGAGGTGGAAGGATACATGATGTCCACCATCCATGACGACACTACAGTTGAAGTTCAGAGAAGACGAGGTCCCATTGTAAAGCCAAAATGTGTACAAGATTACAATCTGTACATAGGGGGGGGGGTGGATTTCAACAACCAAATGCTTCAGCCCTATTTAGTAATAAGGAGGTCCCATTTCTGGTATAGGAAAGTAGCACTCTATTTAATTAATTTGGCCATTTATAATGCCTACATAATTTACACCAAATCCACCGAAAGCCCTGCCCACTTCCTAAAATTCATTGAAGAAGTTGTGACGTCCCTCATCTACCATCAAAGACCCCCCCCCCCCAGAAAACCTTTGCTCTGATGCTGTTAGCGGACTTCATGAACGCCACTTCCCAGACCACATTCCCCCATCTGAAGCAGGCCGAAGACGCCAAAAAAGATGTCGAGTATGCAGCAGTAAAGGATTTTGAAGAGATACCAGCTACCATTGTCCCCAGTGTCCCCTTGAACCCAGCCTTTGCATTGGTGAATGCTTCAGACTATATCACACATCCCTTAAATATTAGCCCATATTCTTAACCACTTCCCCATTTTCATCATCTGTGCTGACCATTTCCCATGCTTCCTCAAATAACCATTCCACTTCTACGTGAACTGACCCTGGTCTGTTTTTTGACTATGCCTCTGCCAACCGTTTGGACTGCTTATATGTGAACCGACCCTGGCCTGTTTTACCAAGTACGCTTCTGCCTACTGTTTGGACTGCTTTCATGTGAACTGACCCTGGCCTGTTTTACCAACTACGCTTCTGCCTACTGTTTGGACTGCTTACATGTGAACTGACCATGGCCTGTTTTACCAACTACGCTTCAGCCCACCACTTGGACTGCTTGCACGTCATCTGACCCTGGCCGGTTTTATGGACTTTGCTTTTGCCTACCGCTTGGACTGATCTGTTGCCCTGCTACTGTATGACACAGGGGTCTCACATGTGAGGGGCTCCAGAAATGTTTTTCCGGATGGAGAAAACAATTTTTTTGTTGTCTCCGGGTTTCCTAATTTCCGGATTAGGGTCTGGAGTCCGGAGGCTTCATAGAGATTTGGGTGGGTCGAAGCCTCTCCCCCTGTGCCCCTGTGCACAGGTCTTACCTGATTGCGGCCCTCAGCCTGCTGCTGACTTACTGCCGCCATCCCCCTGCTTGCAGCAAAAACTGACCACACCTCTGCCTGCTACCTGGACTATGGAAATAATTAGCTGTAGCAAGAGGCAGTATGTTTATGAAGGGCTGGAGAGCGGTACAATAATAAGTGCAGGGAGGTAACGGTGCACCAGGACCAATATTATGGCTGTGTTGGCTGTCTCTGCCTGGACAATTTCTATGGACAAATGCTTTGGCTGTGCTGACGATATCCTTGTGCTGACTATAGACAATACTCCTGCCTGCTGCCTGGATAATTACTATTGTTACTAAGCACATCCCTGCCTGCTGGCTGCTGCCTGCTGCCTGCACCAATTCTCTCCTCTTGGGACACTACTAAAACCACAGGTAATACTTTTTTTTACCCTTTCCTCAATAGAATTTATGTTGGAGTGTAATTTTTGGTATGTAAATGCAATGTGTTAGAAATATAAGGGCCTTCAAAAATAATAGGTTTTCAGGAAATTAGATGTGTAATTTATGCTTGTAGAACGCCTGAAGGTGCTACTTCAATGGTGGGCCTCTGTATGTGGTCAGGCTGTGTAAAAGTCTGACACGTGTGGTATTGCCATACTCAGAAGGAGTAGCAGAATGTATTTTGGGGTGTAATTTTTGCTATGTACATGCTATGTGTTGGAAATATCTTAAAAATGGACAACTTTGTGGAAAAAAAAATGCATTTTCATTTTTTTCCACATTTTCCAAAAACTTCTGGAAAAAAATGAACAGTTTAAAAGACTCATTATGCCTCATAGATTATACATTGGGGTGTCTGCTTTCCAAAATGGGGTCATTTTGTGGGCGTTTCCCTTGTCCTGGGGCTCCAGGGCCTTCAAAACTGTAATAGGTGGTTGAGAAATGAGATGTGTAATTTATGCTTGTAGAACGCCTGAAGGCGCTACTTCCCTGGTGGGCCTCTGTATGTGGCCAGGCTGTGTAAAAGCCTCACACATGTGGTATCGCCATACTCAGGAGGAGTAGCAGAATGTATTTTGGGGTGTCATTTTTGCTATGTACATGCTATGTGTTGGAAATATCTTAAAAATGGACAACTTTATGGAAAAAAATGCGTTTTCATTTTTTTCCACATTTTCCAAAAACTTCTGGAAAAAAATGAACAGTTCAAAAGACTCATTATGCCTCATAGATTATACGTTGGGGTGTCTGCTTTCCAAAATGGGGTCATTTTGTGGGTATTTGTACTTTCCTGGCTTGTTAGTGTCTCAAGAAATGAGATAAGTCTTCAGTACATCAGGTGTGATCAGGTGTGATCAATTTTCAATGATTTGCACCATAGTTTGTAGACTCTATAACTTTCACAAAAACCAAATAATATACACTAATTAGGGTTATTTTTACCAAAGATATGTAGTCGTATAAATTTTGGCCAAAATGTATGAAGAAATATTACTAATTTGCAAAATTTTATGACAGAAACAAAGAAAAAGGCATTTTTTCACCAAATTTTCAGTCTTTTTTTATTTATAGCACAAAAAAAACCCACTAGTGATTAAATACCACCAAAAGAAAGCTCTATTCATGTTTAAAAAAGGACACAAATTTCACTTGGGTACAGAGTTGCATGACTGAGTAATTGTCATTCAAAGTGTGAGAGCGCTGAAAGCTGAAAATTGGTCTGGGCAGGAAGGGGGTGAAAGTGCCCTGTAGGCAAGTGGTTAAGAAGATCTTCCGGAGGTGTTAAGTTATCAGGTAAGGAATCTGGAAGGAGCAGCCCGTTGAGGGGTTGAAGAAGATTTCTGTGATCTCTGACCCACTGGGGTCCAGATCTTGGCCGGTGTCTGAAATGGCTTTGTAATCAAAATGGGAAACTAGTTCCTCCTCAGGAATAGGTGGAAGGCCCACGTTGCGAATGAATGTCTCACTTTCATGGAGATCTCTCAGCGAAAATTGCACACCGTCTTTAGAGGTGGATGGGCGGAAGGAGAAGCCCCATCAATAGGCAATTTTGTGGTTTTGTAAATGGGTAGCGACAGGGCGTAGAATATGCCTTTTAGCCAGTGTAATAGGTGAAAATTTGAATCTTGGCGCCCTTGAAGTCTATGTGAGACTTAATACGTGCAGCAATAGTAAGAGCTTCCTTACTTTCGTAGTACTGAAAGCGAACAATAATGTCCCTTGGGTTGGAGCCCAGAGGTGGTTTGGAGGCCAACGATCTGTGAGCTCTGTCAAGGCGCCAGTCTATATCTGGGATATGAGGTGCCAAGGTGACAAACAGGGCCAGAAGATACTAGGTACTGACGTAATTATTTATCATTCATGGATTCAGGGAAACCACGTATCCTTTTTTTTTTTAATCAGATTTTTTTTTATTGATTAAAAAATAGAAAGAGAAAAAGTCTTCCATTAAACAAATACAAAAATATACATCAAAAAGCATTGCAAAGGACATATTATTATCTAGATGTACAGCCGATCAGTTTTGCTTCTCCTGCATCATTATTTTATGTGAAATTACAGTCCATGTAAAAAAGACAAATCTCTGCATGTATATAACCGTGTCTACCATTTTTTATATTTCCTTATTTAGTAAACGTGTCCTTTTGATTTTCTGTTCACCTACTCCCAGTCCTAAAAAGGACAATCGGTCGATGTAGGGGTACTTCCCCCTCCTAAACAGTGCGGGGGGTTTCCAGCGTTCTTCTATTAACTATCTTATACCATTAAAACTTATAACTCATCACTACAGAGCAATTCATCTCCTCATCAGGAATATTATTTCAAATTGATCCACATTCTGAGCCTCTATGTCACCATCCCATCCTTTACCCATCCTTTAGAGCGGGCATCTATGTCCTGCCACTAGGGATGAGCTTCGTGTTCGAGTCGAACACATGTTCGACTCGAACATCGTGTGTTCGGTCGTTCGCCGAATTACGAACGATATGGGCCGATCACGCAAAATTCGAGTGGCACGTCACAGCCTATAATTCACTGCGGCATCGCAGTGCATTGCTGGCTGATGATTGGCCAAGCATGCACTATGACCCGCATGCTTGGCCAATCACAGCGCTGTGTGTACAGAGAGCCGTAATTGGCCAAAGCCAAGGAGGCTTTGGCCAATTATGGCTCAGGGAGTTTAGTACATGCCCCACACTATATAAGGCCGCCTCCGTGGCAGCCTTGTGTAGTGTGTTGCGGTGGAGACTGGAGAGAGATAGATAGACAGAGAGACAGTGTCACTTGATTTAAGTTAGATAGAGTAGGCAGGTCGAGTCAGTTAGCTGCACTTACAGCGTATTGTGTATATATATATGCATCCCAGGTTTTGTGTGTGTATATATATATATATATATATATATATATATATATACACTGTATTCAGTTTTGCTAGATCCTGTTCTTCTCTACAGGCAGGCAGGTGTTTTTACAGTATTTCCAGTTAGTGTACTGTGTACCCTGCACAGTTGCACCTACAGTATAACTACCTGGAGCCAGGTGCTTGTGTAGGCTCTTGACGTATTACCAGTTACTGTACTGTGTACCCTGCACACTTGCACCTACAGTATAACTACCTGGAGCCAGGTGCTTGTGTAGGCTCTTGACGTATTACCAGTTACTGTACTGTGTACCCTGCACAGTTGCACCTACAGTATAGCTACCTGAAGCCAGGTGCTTGTGTAGGCTCTTGACGTTATTTCCAAGTTACTGTACTGTGTACCCTGTACAGTTGCACCTACAGTATAGCTAGCAGTCATGTTCCCCCTGCTGCAGCATACTGCCAGGCTTGCTCCAGTGATGAGGAGGGAGGGGATGATGAGGTCACTGACTCCACGTGGGTGCCTGATAGGTGAGAGGAGGAGGCACATCACCAATGAGGCAGGGTGCCCTCCAGGGCCCAGCCTAATGGCAGCACACTGACTGCATCACACCGCAGAGCTCCGCATGTGCAAGGCGCTGTTGTCCCTGCGTTATTCCAAAAGTTCTTTGGTGTGGGCCTTTTTTGAGATGAGTGCATCAGATCCCACCACTGCTGTTTGCAACATATGTCTCAAGCGTATCTCGCGTGGCCAAAACATCTCCCGCTTGGGCACCACATGCTTGACCAGACATATGTTGACCTGCCATGCAGTTCGTTGGCAAGCGTACCTAAAAGACCCACACCAAAGAACAAAGAGGACCTCTCCTTGCTCCTCATCAGCTGGGATCTCCAACCCCACTATACCTTCAATCCTCTCTGAGACCTGCACTGAGAGGAATGAAGGTGTAGAATTAGGTGTATCAAAGCCAAGTACTTGCAGGTAATCTGCTATCGGTACACCGATGTCAGATTGTACCAGGCAAATTTCCCTGCCCCAGCTGCTGCACCGCAGAAAGAAGTTCGCTCCCAGCCATTCACATACCCAGCGGTTGAATGCTAGCTTGGCAAAATTGCTAACAATTCAACTGCTACCTTTTCAGTTGGTAAACTCTGCCCCCTTCCGTGAGTTTGTGGAATGTGCGGTTCCCAAATGCCACTTTTTCTCATGGAAGGCATTCCGGCTCTCTACCGGCATGTGGAAGGCAATGTCTTGGCCTCGCTAGACAGGGTGGTCAGCGGTAAGGTGCATATTACCGCTGACTCATGGTCCAGCAGGCATGGACAGGGACGTTACCTAAGTTTCATGGCACATTGGGTGACTCTGCTGGCAGCTGGGAAGGATGCAGGACAAGGTGCAGTAGTGTTGGAGGTTGTTCCACCACCACGCCTCCAAAATGCCACTACTGGTAATTCTGACACACCTCTCTCCTCCATCCCCTCCTCTTCTTCTTTCTCCATGGCCTCTTCCTGTGCTTTGTCCTCGGAACCAGCGGTGCTCCGTAGGCGTTCAAGGGGCTACGCAAGTACGCAGGCCAAAAGATGCCATGCGGTGCTTGAGCTGGTGTGCTTGGGGGACAGGAGCCACACTGGGACAGAGATTCTGTCAGCTCTGCAGGGGCAGGTTCAGAGGTGGTTGACGCCACGCCAATTCAAGCCAGGAATGGTGGTTTGCGACAATAGCACCAACTTCCTCTCTGCCCTCCGACAGAAACAACTGACCCATGTGCCCTGTTTGGCTCACATCCTTAACTTGGTGGTGCAGCGGTCCTTGGGTAGGTACCCGGGCTTACAGGATGTCCTGAGGCAGGCCAGGAAAGTCTGTGTGCATTTCCGCCGGTCATATAATGCCAGTGCTCGGCTGACAGACCTCCAAAAGGAATTTAACCTGCCCAAGAACCGCCTAATCTGTGACATGCCCACCAGGTGAAACTCAATGTTGGCCATGCAGCAGCGGCTGCACATGCAGCAGAGGGCCATCAATGAGTACCTGTGCGACTATGGCACCAGGACAGGGTCAGGGGAGCTTGTTTTTTTTTCCCCACGCCAGTCGGCCATGATCAGGGATGCATGCACTGTCCTGTCACCATTTGAGGAGGCCACGAGGATAGTGAGCAGTGACAATGCATGCATCAGTGACACTGTCCCCCTTGTCCACCTGTTGGACCACACGCTGCGTGGAATAATGGACAGGGCACTTCAGGCAGAACAGAGGCAGGAAGAGGAGGACTTCCTTAGCTCTCAAGGCCCCCTTTATCCAGACAGTGTTCCTGCGTGCCCGCCGATCACACAGGAAGAGGACGAGGAGGAGGATTGTGTCAGCATGGAGGTGGAGCCTGGCACTCAGCATCAGCAGCAGTCTTTAAGGGATCATTTACAGTCCGAAGAAACCCATTGAGTTGTACGTGGCTCGGAGGAGGTGGCTCCGGATCATGTCCTCCTTAGTGACCCAGAGGACTCTGGACCGAATGCCTCAGCAAACCTACGCTGCATGGCCTCCCTGATCCTGCAAAGCCTGCGGAAGGGTCCTCGTATTCGTGGTATCAAGGAGAGGGATCAATACTGGCTGGCAACCCTCCTTGATCCACATTACAAGAGTAAGGTTGCAGACCTTATCTTGCCGTCGCAGAAGGAGCAGAGGATGAAACGTCTTTGGGAGGCCTTGCAGAAAGGTCTGTGCAACGCGTTCCCAGAGTGTGGGAGGTTGCAAACTCCTGTTCCTGGACAACGTGTTTCCGAGGCTTCGGTCAGTCAAAGAAGGAGCGGTGGAGAAGGTGGCCGTCTGACCGATGCATTCAGACAATTTTTTAGTCCACAGCCCCAAGGTATGATCGGTTCAAGCAACCATCGCCAGCGTCTGTTTTACATGGTGCAGGAATACCTAGGGGCAAGATCTGACTTGGACACCTTTCCCACCGAAAATCCTCTGGGTTACTGGGTCTTGAGGATGGATCACTGGCCAGAGCTTGCAAAGTATGCAATTGAGCTACTGGCCTGTCCTGCATCCAGCGTTCTTTCAGAATGCACATTCAGTGCTGCTGGAGGCTTTGTAACCGATCACAGGGTGCGCCTGTCCACCGACTCGGTCGATCGACTGAGCTTCATAAAAATTAATCAGTCTTGGATCACCACCAGATACCAAGCACCTGATGCTGATATAACCAAATAATTTTTTTTGAAATGTCAGATCCCTTCAAGACTGCCTATGCTGATGCTGAGTGACTATCCTGTTATGCTGAGTGACTATCCTCTTCCTCCTCAATGATCATGCTGATAGCTTGTAAGAATATTTTTGTTTTTGAGCACCGCCACCAGTGGCTAAGGCCCAATTTTTCAGCCCCTGTTTAACAGGGGCGTGTAATTACAATTTTTGATGCAATTCTTTGCAGCAGGGCTCATTCCTGTGCTCCAACTAGAGTATCTGTGAGGGGTTGCAGTTTTGTGGCACTAGCACCAGTGCCTAAGGCCCAATTTTTCTGTCCCTGTTCAACAGGGACATGTAATTACAATTCTTGATCTAATATTTCACAGCAGGGCCCGTTCCAGCGCCCACCAAGAGTAACTGTGAGGACTTACAGTGTTGTGCCACCAGCACCACCACCACCACCAAAGGCCCAATTTTTCTGCCCCTGTTCAACAGGTGCATGTAATTACAATTCTTGATTCAATATTTCACAGCAGGGCCCATTCCAGCGCCCACCAAGAGTAACTGTGAGGACTTACAGTGTTGTGGCACCAGCACCACCACCATCACCAAAGGTCCAATTTTTCTGCCCCTGTTCAACAGCAGCATGTAATTACAATTCTTGATCTAATATTTCACAGCAGGGTCCTGTGAGGGCTTACAGTGTTGTGGCAACACTAACACCTAAGGCCACAATTTCTGCAGAGTATATAGGGCAGCCCCTACTTTCAAACATCCAACTTACAAACGACTCCTACTTGCAAACGGAAGGAGACAACAGGAAGTGAGATTAAATCTACCCCTAGGAAGGGAAATTCTCTCCTGTAAGAGTAATGCACCGTTCACACGGTCGGATTTTCCGATGGAAAATGTGTGATAGGACCTTGTCAGAAATTCCGACCGTGTGTAGGCTCCATCACACATTTTCCATCGGATTTTCCGACACACAAAGTTTGAGAGCAGGCTATAAAATTTTCCGACAACAAAATCCGTTGTCAGAATTTCCGATCGTGTGTACACAAATCCGAGGCACAAAGTGCCACGCATGCTCAGAATAAATAAAGAGATGAATGCTATTGGCTACTGCCCCGTTTATAGTCCCAACGTATGTGTTTTACGTCACCGCGTTCAGAATGATCGGATTTTCCGACAACTTTGTGTGACCGTGTGTATGCAAGACAAGTTTGAGTCAACATCCGTCGGAAAAAAATCCTAGGATTTTGTTGTCGGAATGTTCGATCAATGTCTGACCGTGTGTACGGGGCATTAATATGGGAAAAAACGTTTCTCCTTTCCACTGATGCTTTATCACCAATCCTTGTTTCACTGAAAACCCCGAATTTTCAAAAAACATTTGTCATTGTGACAGAAAGTGAGGTGAAATCCTCTGAAGAGGAGCACAGACAGCAAAACAAATGTCACAGGGGTGATAACCCTTCCCTATATTTTCCAAAAAGCTTAAAAATAGATTTTTTGGCTGGAGCTACACTTTAAAAATGTACCAGTTCAAAATTACAAACAGATTCTACTTAACAGCAAACCTACAGTCCCTGTCTTGTTTGCACCGCCTGTATACTGCTGTTCAGAGTATATAGGACCTGGGGGCCCCACACCTTTCCTTTTTTTAAATTGGGTGCGGGTTCCCCTTAATATCCATACAAGACCCAAAGGACCTGGTAATGGACTACTGTTCTAAGCACGGTAAACACACGCCACTTTACAGGCATACTATAGACACCCCCGGTACGATATTTAAAGGAATATTTTACTTTTTTTTTCACTTTAAGCATCATTAAAATCACTACTCCCGAAAAAACGGCCGTTTTTAAAACTTTTTTTTGCATTGATACATGTCCCCTGGGGCAGGACCCGGGCCCCCAAACCCTTTTTAGGACAATACCATGCAAATTAGCCTTTAAAATTAGCACTTTTGATTTCAAACATTCAAGTCCCATAGACTTCAATGGGGTTCTAACGTTCGTGCAAATTTTCGGTCCGTTCGCAGGTTCTGGTGTGAACCGAACCGGGGGGGTGTTTGGCTCATCCCTACCTGCCACCAAGTACCCTATTCTGGACCAGTTGGAAGGGGGCAAAACCAGGTACCTCCAACCAGGGATCCCATATATTTTCAAATTTTGTTGGGCTACCTCTGTGTTGGTATGTCAACTCCTCCGTAAATAGGGTGTCGTTTATGGCCTTAACCCATTCCGTGTGTGTTGGCGGTGACACCGAAAGCCATTTTCTAGCTATAAGTTTTCTGGCAATAAACAAGACTCTTAGAATGGCTATGTAGGTGTGTGGCGTATGCAAATCCTCGTCTAACCATCCCAGTAGACACAGCTTGGGGTCAGTGTAAGATTCCATATTTTGTTAATAGAGTTAATTACATCAGACCAATACCTTTGCAGTTTTGGGCACTTTCAGAGCATGTGAATAAGGGTACTGTTATCTACCCTGCAACGAGGGCAAAACGGATCATCTCTTCTCTGCCATTTGTGTAGTTTATATGGGGTACGGTAAGTTCGATATATAATGAATAGTTTGTGAGTTTTTGGGAAGAGGAAAGTGACAACTTGGGTACATTCTCCATTATAGCAGACCATTCCTCATCTGTTATGTGGCCTATATCTTCCCCCCAGCTTGTCCTGCACTTCAATGTCATAGCCTTGGATACCTGCGATGTTAGAGAGTCATATATAGATGATATTTGCTCTTTCCTAGACGATGATGTTACTAGTTGTCTGAGCACCGAGGGTCTAGTTAATTCCCATGTGGACAGTGTAGCCTGTGCTGAAATGGCATGCCTAAGTTGTAGGAATTGGAAAAACAAGATGTTTGGTAGATCATACTCCTCCCTCAGAGATTGAAAATCCCGTATAACTGCGGGACGTAAAGCCTTGCAATTTACAAAATTCGGGAAAGTTTCTATTGTTCCAGATACAAGAACATTCAGAGTATCCTGCATATTGGAAGTGTTGTTTGGCCTTGTTCCATATTTTATCTATAAGTACCAAAGTTTGGTGCTCAGGTATTTTTTGGAATTCTCCTGCTTCTATGCATTCCACAAGGCCCTCGCTCGAAAGTAAAGTGAGCATAAAATTGCTTGTGGGTTCAGAGGACCCAGGGGGCTGCCATCCCGTTAGGTGTTGCAACTGAGCCGCTATGAAGTAATAGTATGGGTTCGGGACTGCTAGCCTGCCCGAGTCCTTTGCCTCTTGTAAGGTTTCCAATTTAATACATGGCACTTGTTTCCTCCATATCAAGGAGCGGAATATAGTGTTGCATTTTTTGAATATATGGATAGGAATCCAGATAGGGGCATTATGGAGCGCATACAGAATTTGTGGACCCCAGACCATTTTTATCAGATTACATCGACCCACCACCGAGAGTGGTAGTTTAATTCAACTAGCTGCTTTTTCCTGTAATTTTTGAATCAGTGAATTTACATTAAGTTTAACACAGAGTTCCAGGTTGGCATGAACAACTAGGCCTAAAAACCAAAATGTATCTACCACCCTGATCTGGTCCACTGCTGAGGGAAGAGGCGATATAAGGGGATCAAGTGGTAACATTGTGGATTTGTCCCAGTTTATTTTGAACCCTGAGAAGGCTGCAAATTTACTGATTAATTCCATGAGATTTATGATGTGTTGCCCAAAAAAATGAGCACGTTGTCTGCATACAGGGCTGTTTTTTCTTCTAAATCTTGCCTTTCAAAGCCACATATAGCTGGGTTCCCCCTGATAGCAGTGGCCAGAGGCTCTATGGCCAAAGCAAAGAGCAGAGGGGATAGCAGGCAGCCATGTCTTGTTCCCCGATGTAGATCAAAGAAGGGGGAGAATGTGTTATTAATTCTAATGCAAGCTTTCAGTGCCCTATATAGTAGTTTAATCCAAGAAATAAACGTCTCCCCCAAGTTGAATTTCCCCAGTACCCTCCAAAGGTAATTCCATTCTACACTATCAAATGCCTTAGCGGCGTCTAGTGAACGGATAGCTCTTCAACCTTGATTATCTGTTGGAATCTGCATATTTAGATATAATAAGTAGTTATTAGCATGTGCTTCCTTGATTGTATGAAGCAACTCCGGTAGGAGTATGCCTCTAAATTTTTTGTACATTTCAATGTGGAGACCATCATTTCCCGGGGCCTTAGAATTAGGGAATGTTGCTAGGGCAAGTTGCAATTCCTCTAGAGAGAGAGGTGCATTTAGCAGTTTTTTGTCTTCTACCTGTATTGACAGGAGTGTGATTTCATCTAAGAATTCAGTTAAGGTGGCTTTGGGATAATTCACCTTTGAGGAATATACATCCTGAAAAAAGGTACAAAATCCCTTCATAATTAAGGGGGTGTCCATAGCTACCTGTGTTGGTGACACCGCCAGGCGGTTGTAACGGGGAGTGGTCAGAGAGACCTCTGGTAAGGTAGGTGACCTTAGGGTCATAGTAGTGTGTTAATGTATTGCCCAACGCCAAATCAATATGTGACAAAGTGGAGTGCGTCAGTGAGTGACATGAGAACTGTGTCTTAAAAGGAAACCCACACCGCCATAAATCAAAAAGCCCAATTTCTGTTATATATTTGGCAAGAGCCATATATGTCCTGGGGCCCTGCAGGCAGTACTTCCTGTGCACATCCAAAGACATGTCTAGAGTACTGTTAAAATCCCCCATTACATACACCGGAACCTGAGGATGTCTAGCAAAAAATCTGGAAAGACATTGTAGCACCGTTAAATTAAACGGTGGAGGTACATACACATTTATGATCACACATGTATGCGACTCCCAAGTTCCCATCAGAAAAATAAATCTGCCTTCTGCATCTATTTGTGCATCAATTTGTGTAAATGACGTAATCCGGGTATGTGTAGAATGGTATTGGACAGGATACTTCGAGAGGTGTAACAGGTTGGTGGTGTCTTTAGTGAGATGTGTCTCTTGCAGACTGATAACAGTGGGAGTCCGGTGTCAGATAGAGGTGAAAATGGCAGTTCTCTTTTTAGGGTCATGCAGGCCTCTCACATTCCATGAGAGGATCGATTCTATTTGCTTTTTCATTTAGTCTTATTTCTCGGTGCATCCCATTCTCCTGTATGGGAAGCCTGTGAGAGGCTAAATCAGATAGTTCAGCATAGGCTCTGGAATGTAGAAAGTGTATCCTGCAACCAGTGCTGTTTGTCTCGCTCTGCGGATCCACGTCTAACAACAAAGCGTACTTGCCTTGTGACCCAAGTATGCATTGCTCAATTAACCAGGGCTTAAAAACTGAAAAAAGAAAAACAAACTTAAACAATGTAATTTCCATTGGAAAACCTTCCAATGGTGCCCCGCAGGGCTCTTGGTGGGGTATTAATGAGGAATGGGACCTTGTGCCCTTAAATTAAAAAAAGCACAGGGGTTACTGGTAGGAAATAAGAGAAATCAATAAAGTCGGTTGTGTCTCTCTGTGGGCTCCATTACTTTTAAGCAAGCATTAAGAATCAGTGTGTGCAGTTTATGCACTTTCTTATCCCGGTTCGTTTCCGCGTGCGGCCGCCTGCAGGTGCCTCTCATGGCGGTCGCCATCATTGGATTTTCAAAAAAATGTACCGAGCCATCAGCAATCACATGCAGCTTGGCGATGTAGAGCATGGAATATATAACTGAGATTGCTCGCAATCTCTTTTTAATCTCTGTGTATTTTGCCTTTTGTTTTTGCACAGCTGCTGAGAAATCAGTGTATATGGACACTCTGGAGCCTTGTACTTCCATATTGGGTTTCTGTCTAGCCAGATGGAGGATAATATCCCTGTCTTTGTAATGTAAGAGTTTCAGCAGAAATGGTCTGTCATTGCCCCTTGGTGGCGGTGGATGCAGTGGCACTCTGTGGGCTCTTTCTACAGAAAAGTATGGAGTAAGGTTGTTTCTCCCAAATGTTAGCTAGCCAGGTTTCAATAAATTCAGTGGGGTTTTTTCCCTTCAGTTTTTTCAGGTATACCGACATATTTGATCTTCTCAATCTGTTCTCCGTGTCCTCCACTCCATTTGCTTCTGTGGCTTTAGCTGAAGTTATGTGAATATCCTGAGCAAGAGGGAGTAGATCATCCTCTAGTGTGCTCACTCTTACCTCCAGAGCAGTGGCTCTCTTTCTTATTTTCTGCATGTCCTGTCTTATATTTAATATGCCTTCTTTCATGCTTTTGACTTCAACAGATAGTTCAGTCAGTGAGGAGCCATATGTGTGGACTGCAGTCAGTATATCATGCAGGGATGGCTCAGTATGCTCAGTGTCTGAGGAGCCTGCTGTTTCAGAGGAAGGGGGGGGGGATTTCTCAAAGTGTGTGCTGCAGCTATGGGTGCCATCTTCTCTGTGACATGCTGTGCTGTTTTCTGGTATTGCACTTGGGGAACGTTTTTTGCTGCCTTTGCTGCATTTGAGGTATGCGGCAGTGGCAGCCCATCCATAGGGGGTGCCGCCCCCGTTCCAGGCAGTCACAAAAAAAAAATGTTTAAAACTGGCCCTTTAAAAAAAAATACAAAAAAAGGTCCTTAAGTGCACTGTGTTCAGACGCTGGACACAATGCACTTAAGGGAAGTGCCACATCTATGCAATCACGAGATTGCAGACGTGGCGCTTTGTTTGCGGGCGTTTAGCCCGCCTTGTGGAGCTTTCTGAAGCGACGAGTAGCTTCCGCCCAGCGCTAGTATCTATTACTATGGCCGGGCGGTTTGATTGACATCTGAGTATGATGTCACTTCCTGTTTCTCTCTCCAAGTGCGCCCAGGAGAGAGAAAACAGGAAGTATTGGAGGAACGGACCTCTCCAGAGGAGACACCGCTGGAGAGGACAACACACAGCAAGGTAAGTAACCAGGGGAGGGGGGTTTGATGGTGACACATGCTGCTGCAATTTGGTGGTGACACATGCTGCTGCAATTTGGTGACGCATGCTGTTGCAATTTGGTGGTGACACATGCTGCTGCAATTTGGTGGTGACATATGCTGCTGCAATTTGGTGATGACACATGCTGCTGCAATTTGGTGGTGACACATGCTGCTGCAATTTGGTGACACATGCTGCTGCAATTTGGTAGTGACACATGCTGCTGCAATTTGGTGGTGACACATGATGCTGCAATTGGTGGTGACACATGTTGCTGCAATTTGGTGGTGACACATGCTGCTGCAATTGGTGGTGACACAGGCTGTTGCAATTGGTAGTGACACAGGCTGCTGCAATTTGGTGACACATGCTGCTGCAATTGGTGGTGACACATGCTGCTGCATTTGGTGGTGACACAGGCTGTTGCAATTGGTGGTGACACATGCTGCTGCAATTATGTGGTGACACATGCTGCTGCAATTGGTGGTGACACATGCTGCTGCAATTTGGGGGTGACACATGCTGCTGCAATTTGGTGGTGACACATGCTGCTGCAATTTGGTGGTGACACATGCTGCTGCAATTGGTGGTGACACATGCTGCTGCATTTGGTGGTGACACAGGCTGCTGCAATTTGGTGACACATGCTGCTGCAATTTGGTGGCGACACATGCTGCTGCATTTGGTGGTGACACAGGCTGCTGCAATTGGTGGTGACACATGCTGCTGCAATTATGTGGTGACACATGCTGCTGCAATTGGTGGTAACACATGCTGCTGCAATTTGGGGGTGACACATGCTGCTGCAATTTGGTGGTGACACATGCTGCTGCAATTTGGTGGTGACACATGCTGCTGCAATTGGTGGTGACACATGCTGCTGCATTTGGTGGTGACACAGGCTGCTGCAATTTGGTGACACATGCTGCTGCAATTTGGTGGTGACACATGCTGCTGCAATTGGTGGTGACACATGCTGCTGCAATTTGGTGGTGACACATGCTGCTGCAATTGGTGGTGACACAGGCTGCTGCAATTTGGTGACACATGCTGCTGCAGTTGGTGGCGACACATGCTGCTGCATTTGGTGGTGACACAGGCTGCTGCAATTTGGTGACACATGCTGCTGCAATTTTGTGGCGACACATGCTGCTGCAATTTGGTGGTGACACATGCTGCTGCAATTTGGTGATGACACATGCTGCTGAAATTGGTGGTGACACAGACTGCTGCAATTAGTGGTGACACAGGCTGCTGCAATTTGGTGACACATGCTGCTGCAATTGGTGGTGACACATGCTGCTGCATTTGGTGGTGACACAGGCTGCTGCAATTTGCTGACACATGCTGCTGCATTTTGGTGGTGACACATGCTGCTGCAATTGGTGGTGACACATGCTGCATCAATTTGGGGACACATACTGCTGCAATTTGGTGGTGACACATGCTGCTGCAATTGGTGGTGACACATGCTGCTGCATTTGGTGGTGACACAGGCTGCTGCAATTTGCTGACACATGCTGCTGCATTTTGGTGGTGACACATGCTGCTGCAATTGGTGGTGACACAGGCTGCTGCAATTGGTGGTGACACAGGCTGCTGCAATTTGGTGGTGACACAGGCTGCTGCATTTGGTGGGACACAGGCTGCTGCATTTGGTGGTGACACAGGCTGCTGCATTTGGTGGTGACACAGGCTGCTGCATTTGGTGGGACAAAGGCTGCATTTTATGTAACACATGCTGCATGTAAGGAGGGACTCCGCTGGGGGCACCTGATGTAAGGAGGGACTCCGCTGGGGACACCTGATGGCATCTGGTGGCAGGCGACGTGGCTAGTGGCACGCTCAGGGCTCTCACTGATTCTGCATTATGGTGAGTTGAATGATTTCATTTTATATTACAAAGTAATATTAGAAATAATGCACTTCAATCATCCTGACACCATAACAACCATGGTGCCGGGATGATTGAAGCGCTAACACCAGGTGTTTGGAGTATCTTTATCTGCTGATTTCTAGAATACTTTTTAGAATACACATATTTCAATTGTTGTGTAGGATCTGGGCCTGCTGTCCCTCTATCCCTCTTTCCCTCTTCCTCCATTCCTCGTTCATCTCAGACACTAACTACACCACCTTAGAGCCACGCCCACTATTTAGCTGAAAGCACGCCCATTTTCATCTAGTGGGAGGGGTCAAAGGGGAAGGGCGGGGTCTGGCGCCCCCATCCTAAAACTTCACCAGCTGCCACTGGTATGGGGCTGTGTGATTTTGTGGTTGCCTGGGTCATGAGCATACCTTTCTAGGCGTGTGGCTGCCGAGGGTTGATGCTCCTTCCCCGCACGCTGTGGGAGCGGGGATCTTCCATCCTCCATTCTCTCCTCTAGTCTCTTGGACATCCCCGTTTTTGAGGTATGGCGACCGGGTGTTGCAGCAGGGGTGGCTCCACACCGGGAACAAAGTGTCTGGTCTATTGCGGCAGTATATCGGGCTCACTTCAGGATTTTGTATGTTGGGATGCCGGAGCTTGTGTGAGACGTGTCCGCTCACATTGAAGTCAAAGCCATGCCCCCACCACATATCCTTAGATTTTGGCGGTGTTCCCTATTTTCCAAATCTTCCTGCTGCAATTGGAGTTGAGAAACTGTGTGTTTAATGTCAGCATTATCTTCTTCAAGAACATGCACATACTGAACAAGCTCATCAAATTAGCTTTCCAACATGTCAGTGCATTTCCCAAGTTGACCAATCTCCCCTCTAAGCTCTTGTGCAATTTTTCCAACCTCTATAGTCACATTATGAGTCAAATCCTGAAGCAGGGTTTGTATCTTTAAGTCTAGCACAGCAACAGTCACCATCGCTGTAGACTTTGAGAACTGGGATTGCTGGGATATGTGGTCCCTGTGCGACATACCTTCTGCCATTAGAGGGAGATCGGCGGGGTCTGGCAGGTCGACTGGGCTACTCAAAGCTGGGGATTGCGGCCTAAGGAGTTAGTGCTCCATATGCTGACTAGACTGTGACCGCAGGATGAATCCTCAGTAAATGTCTTTTTGGAAGCCAATTTTTCCCATGGGGTACCCGGATACCTCTAGCTGTGGATGGTGCTGATGTAGTGGTACAGGAGCCGCGGGCAAGCAAACGAGGATCGGAGCTTGACTCTCACGCCATCTTACAAGTCATGCATTTCCCCCCCCTTAATGCTTTTAGTACCCATCTGTACTCTTAATTTCTAGAACAAATTGCCAATTCTCCCTTATTAAAATGTCTTGCTGCTGACCAATTTTACATTATTATATCAAGAAAACCAGACAATGGTGCAGGGAAATGATTAAAAGATTCTGTACATTAATTGGAACTAAAAACAATAGCACACTTACAGTATAATAGACTGAACATCTGGAACATACACACGGTGCTGAGCCCGATCAGGGAACTGTCAGATGCAGCATCTACAGCCGTACCATGTCCCCCTGGAGGCAGCTGTACGTAGGGGTGGGCACCAATGCTTTTCAAAGGATCCACTTAATTTGTTAAGCCTACTCAGTACTGGAGTAATTTATACAAGAGTGTGTAGTCGCAGTGTGTAGTGTGTAGTGCAGTGTGACACACAGAGTTTAGCATCACACAATGTATTTTGGATTTTGGACAACATTAGCGAACAGTACCGCCACACGTGTAAGCGGCTTCACAGAGGAAATCACATGTACTGACTTATAAACCAGGCAACATTTATTACCGGAGAGACGGTAGTAGGAAGAGTATTTACAGCAGTAATGCATGTAGTTTCACTCCAAGCATGGAGGCACAGATACACAGAACAGTCACTGATGTAAGCGGTAATTGTATTTTCCACTGACTAACACAGTATAAACCCAAGCACACAATGCGTATCTGTAGAGGCTGATATTCACACACGTTACCCGGAAATAACGATATTTCTTCAGCAGATGGATATAGGCATCTGATACGCTTGTCCCGCCCTCACAGTGAGGTCACCGTTTTTATAATCAGCCATGGGGAGTCTTTCATGCAACCAAGATTGCTGATACAGAACCTCCTAGGAACCCTGAGCTATCCCTCACAGGCCAGAACACTCTCCCTATCTTCTCCTAACTCTCCCTCACAAGCGGGTCTCTGTCCCTGTCTATACATGCACGTGAACTCCCTTCAATGTGGCAGGGCTTCCCTATATAAGGTATCCACCCAAAAATGGCCAACCAAATCTCCCGAGATTTGCTGTCCTATCAGGGCACCAGGCTGCTCCAAAATGGTGCCGGAGGCAATGATAGAGGCAGACAGCTCTGAACAATTGTATACAAAAACATATCCAATCGGCTGAAAAGTGAGTATATACACTGCTAACCCACTACCTATTACAGCCAACTAGGCTGCCCTGCACTACAGCTGCCTACATTCCCCTCCCCTTTAAGAATAAGAATTGCAATCCCTTGCATGCACCTAGGGAGAGGTACAGTGCAATAATATAGCAAGCAATAAAACAAGCAATACATACAGTTCAAGTCACATAGTCAGAATACTTGACAGGTTTCAGTCCCCTGGTAATACGCTGTGGCAAGCGAGGCTCCGGGTCTTCCAAATGTCCATTTCCCTCCGAAGCAACGGGATCAGTAGTTGCTATTTCATCCACAAGAGGCTCATCCTCCTCCGGAGTGGGGGCACCATGCACATCTGGCTCCCTCACAAATAAGTCCCATTCAGTAGCAGTAGCCTGGTTCTCTGTATCTCCCCCAGTTAAGGATAAGGTCTCTACCACCGGCAGAGGGGGCAGGTACCAGGTTGTAAAGTCACTGTTGAGGACATCCTGGCTGTTGTCCCATCTAGCAGATGGGGGAAAGACTGGAATAGGATTATTCATTTGTGAATCAGCACTGAACACACAGGGACGAAGGAGATTACGATGCAGTCTCTTGTGAGGTCCATCCGGCTTCTCTGAAACCAGATCATACACAGGCCACCCAGGGAAAGGTTGTTGCATGACTCGATATGGACAGGGCTCCCACTTGGGCTCCAGCTTGCTGCCCTTCAGGTGTTTAGGATTCCTCACCCAGACTCTGTCTCCTGGTGTAAGTGGCAATAATCATACAGTACTTTCCTTGACTAAATCCTGGTGCTTTCCCAGTACTATCAATTTGACTTGATCCAGGTGGTACCAGTGATCTTGGACCCATTCATCGGGGGTCTTTGACGTAAAAGTCTCAGGAGTTTCCAAGAGTAAATCCACCGGTAGACAGCCACAACGCCCAAACATCAGAAAATGGGGGGTATAACCAGTGGCTCAATGCACAGTCTGATTGTAAGTCCAAACAACATCTACTACATATTGTGGTCAACGTTCTCGATGCTCTTGCTTTAATGTGCGAATCAATCCCAACAATGTGCGATTAAAGTGTTCACATGGCCCATTTCCCTGGGGGTGGTAAGGAGTAGTATGAGACTTCCGAATACCACTAAGACGGCACAGTTCAGAAAACACCTTAGACTAAAAGTTCGGCCCTTGGTCGGACAGAATCCTTTTGGTGCACCCATAGGGCTGGACTACCTGGGTCCAGAACAGTCTAGCTGTGGTGGTGGCAGTCTGATCTTTAGTTGGCACCACGATGGTGAACTTAGAGAAGTGGTCCACAAACACCAAGGCATAGCGATACCCTGAAGAGGTGTCAGCCACTGTCAGAAAGTCCATGGTCAGTAATTCAAAGGGTTCTCCTGTGCTCACCACCAAAGGGGTCATTTTCTCTGTTCTCCCTTTGTGGATGGTACAACTCTTACACCCCTGACATACCTTTTGCACCCACTTGGGCAACTGCAGACAAAATATGTACTTATGAATAAAGGCCTCCACCTGTTCTGCACAGAAGTGTCCTCCAATATGGTAAAAGACTTGGCAAACCTCTAAGACCTCCGATTAAGGGATAATCAGTTGATGAATAACTTGCGGCTCCCCTGGAACCCGGGCCTTTTGGTATAAGAGTCCATTGTATCTTTCCAGCCTATCCCACTGATTTAGAAGCTGACACAACGTCGGCGAGAGCCTCCTTCGCTCCCGTGAATCTGGTTTCCGATTCCTGTCCCAATATCTCATGAGCTTGTCAATGTCAGGGTCTTGCCACTGGAGCTGCAGCCACTCTTGAGGAGTATGAATCTCTGGTTCTCTTGGCGTAACTTGGTTGCTCTGCGGAGCCATTGAAGCCAGTTGTTCTTGCCGATGGATCCAAGAGGGAACAACCTCATCCTCTTCGAGTTGTTGATCTAGATCATCCTGAGGCCCGTCGAGAGGAAATCAGGAGAGAGCATCAGCATTACCATTGGAGTGTCCTGTCTTGTAGTGAATGATATATTTGAACCGGGCCAGTCGTGCCACCCAGCATTGCTCCAAGGCCCCCAGTTTAGCAGTCTCTAGGCAACAGGACTGTTGTCAGTATATACAGTTGCAATAAAAAGTATGTGAACCCTTTTGGAATGATATGGATTTCTGCACAAGTTGGTCATAAAACGTGATCTGATCTTCATCTAAGTCACAACAATAGACAATCACAGTCTGCTTAAACTAATAACACACAAAAAATTAAATGTTACCATGTTTTTATTGAACACACCATGTAAACATTCATAGTGCAGGTGTAAAAAGTATGTGAACCCTTGGATTTAATAACTGGTTGAACCTCCTTTGGCAGCAATAACTTCAACCAAACGTTTCCTGTAGTTGCAGATCAGACGTGCACAACGGTCAGGACTAATTCTTGACCATTCCTCTTTACAGAACTGTTTCAGTTCAGCAATATTCTTGGGATGTCTGGTGTGAATTGCTTTCTTGAGGTCATGCCACAGCATCTTAATCGAGTTGAGGTCAGGACTCTGACTGGGCCACTCCAGAAGGTGTATTTTCTTCTGTTTAAGCTATTCTGTTTTTGATTTATTTCTATGCTTTGGGTAGTTGTCCTGTTGCAACACCCATCTTCTGTTGAGCTTCAGCTGGTGGACAGATGGCCTTAAGTTCTCCTGCAAAATGTCTTGATAAACTTGGAAACTCATTTTTCCTTCGATGATAGCAATCCATCCAGGCCCTGACGCAGCAAACAGCCCCAAACCATGATGCCCCCACCACCATACTTCACAGTCGGGATGATGTTTTGATGTTGGTGTGCTGTGCCTCTTTTACTCCACACATAGTGTTGTGTGTTTCTTCCAAACAACTCAACTTTGGTTTCATCTGTCCACAGAATATTTTGCCAGTATTGCTGTGGAACATCCAGGTGCTCTTGTGCAAACTGTAAACGTGCAGCAATGTTTTTTTTGGACAGCGGTGGCTTCCTCTGTGGTATCCTCCCATGAAATCCATTCTTGTTTAGTGTTTTACATATCTTAGATTCGCTAACAGGGATGTTAGCATAAGCCAGAGACTTTTGTAAGTCTTTAGCTGACACTCTAGGATTCTTCTTGACCTCATTGAGCAGTCTGCGCTGTGCTTTTGCAGTCATCTTTACAGGACACCCACTCCTAGGGAGAGTAGCAGCAGTGCTGAACTTTCTCCATTTATTGACAATTTGTCTTACCGTGGACTGACGAACAGCAAGGCTTTTGGAGATACTTTTATAACCCTTTCTTATGCAAGTCAACAATTCTTAATCGTAAATCTTCTGAGAGCTCGTTTGTGCGAGGCATCATTCACATCAGGCAATGCTTCTTGTGAAAAGCAAACCCAGAACTGGTGTGTGTTTTTTATAGGGCAGGGCAGCTGTAACCAACACCTCCAATCTCATCTCATTGATTGGACTCCAGTTGACTGACACCTCACTCCAATTAGCTCTTGGAGATCTCATTAGTCTAGGGGTTCACATACTTTTTCCACCTGCACTGTGAATGTTTACATGGTGTGTTCAATAAAAACATGGTAACATTTAATTCACGACTTAGATGAAGATCAGATCACATTGTATGACCATATGTCAAAGGGGGGTTGTGACCAATCCACATATTATTACCAAGAAAGCACCGACATGCCTCCATCCCAATAAATATGTGGAAAAGTGGGGGGACAGAAGCGGGACTTTGTATGAGGCACGTGGGTAATTATATTGAGTTACATGCTGAATGTTAAGATGTAAATAATGAAGTTAATATAGGTTCCACAAATGGTATTGAAGCGTAATCATGATATAAAAAGTTTTAATGGCATGTGTATTTGGGCCAAATACAATCGAAGGAGAACACATATAAGATCCTAATAAAAGCATATTGACAACAATGTATAACAGGCAAAGTTCATGAATTGATAATACAGTAATAATGACACATATACATGATACATTACATAGGTGCATCAATAGATCTAAACTCAACGCGTTTCATGGCTTGTAACCAATCGTCAGGAGTCCGATGCCATTTAACTAAATCAGAAACAATAAAATACCTATTAATGGGTGAGCAGATGTATGTAAGGGAGATATACTGGAAATGTAATCTTCCGTATACTCACAAGTTGCGCATAGATCGATAGTGATAGTGTGTTCAAATACGATATCCGTCTGGGTCCATAGAGTCTCACCCGGGGTTGAGGCAGAGAGCATACCCCAAAGGGGCCTCCAGCACGGCAGCCAATATGACAGAGGCACCCATGGAGACCGGCAGTCAGGGACATCTGGCGGGGCCATGGGATGTGGATAGGCTGGGGGAAAAAAAAGGTGATAATGATGAGGAAGGGTGTGTGGGTAGGTGGGTGAGTGATGATAGGATCAGTGAAAGCAGTGTGGGATAGCCACAGATGTGTGAAGAAAAGCTTGAGTGGATCAGATGTGAGGGTGATGGGAGGGAATGGATGTGTGTGCGACAGAAGGTCATTGCTGTGGTGGGTAAGCGTGAGTGACAGAAGGTATGAAAGTTACCTGTGTGGTGAGTGGGCCAGCCGAGCCAGAAGTCCGGATGAGTGACGGGGTCATGGGATGCCCGGCCAAAGGCAGCCATTTAATGCCGCAGACATGAGGTGCGCTCACGCCAATGTCATGCGCGGGCGTGATGACGCGGCAAGGGGAGGGAGGGAAGGGCCGATGTGTGCGGCCGCCCACCATAACCTGCAGCGTCTAAGCCCGGAGAGGGAAAAACTCTGAACGTCCCGTGTGCGGCGGCATAGACGCCGCAGGCGGGATGTAGGAGGCATGACGCCGATGCGCCGAGGCAAGGGCCCGCCCACATCGTAGACGAAAGGGTGATGGGTCCTAGGCTGGGCGCATCGCAACCCCGGGAAATAGACAGGACGGAACCCGGCACATATAGTACATGAGAGACAGATGGATGACAATAATGTAAGGGAAAAAAAAAGGGGGAGAAAAGTCTAAAGTGACTCAGGAATGAGTACAAAAGTAATGACTAGAAGCTAGCTCATCTTTGCCTTGAATGTAATCAATGTGGCAAAGAAAACGAAAACATATTTGCTCCCTGCATAGGATACATTCTCTATACAGGGAAGTATGAAACATAAAAAGCTTTGGCCCTGAATTTAATCAGTATTTATTTGACCAAAGCTAAACAAAAGAAAAAAATAATTAATAAGAAATAAGATGGGAAAATATAAAAGGGTAAAAAAAGTAAGAGAGCTTTAGCCCTGAATTGAATCAGTTATTTATCTGGCTAAAGAAAAAAACAAAAAAGAAGAGTAGAGTAAGAACTTTAGCCCTGAATTAAATCAGTGGTTATCTGACTAAAGGGGAACAAAAAATAAAAAATAATAAATAAAAAGGCGAAAAAAGGAGAAAAAAACAAATGGAGATTAATTGGAGGGAAAAAGGGCAATATGGTCCCTAAAAGGCAAGCGAAAGAAAGACAAAAATGGGGGGAAAAAAAGGGAGATGGTAAACGAAAAACGAAAAGTGTAGCATGGGGAACAAGACCCTAATGGTGTTGAACTGTGCAGGACCAGGGATGGAACTGATGTTTAATACTGTAGGGAATCAGTGTACAAATGCCGTTTTAGAGAGTGCAGAGGTATGGACAGTGAGTAATACATGCGACTCATGCGTTGTAAACAGTTAATGAGCAGGAGTAGGACCGTGGGTCTCAATCAGGTAATATACAGTATGCTAGATGGGAGGAGGGGAAGAGAAAAAGAAAGGGAGAGAACAGAAAATGATAGAGTAAGAGGTAGATAGTGAAATGGGGAAAAGAACAAGATGATATGATATGGTAAACGGGTCAGTTGTGGTGCGTATGTGTAAGCATGAATAGGTGGAATAATTTGGTCACAAAAAGTGGGTGTCTGCCACCCTGGTTATCATATGTCAAAGGGGGGATGTGACCAATCCACGTATTATTACCAAGAAAGCACCGACATGCCTCCATCCCAATAAATATGCGAAAAAGTGGGGGGACAGAAGCGGGACTTTGTATGAGGCACGTGGGTGAATATATTGAGTTACATGCTGAATGTTAAGATGTAAATAATGAAGTTAATATAGGTTCCACAAATGGTATTGAAGCGTAATCATGATATAAAAAGTTTTAATGGCATGTGTATTTGGGCCAAATACAATCGAAGGAGAACACATATAAGATCCTAATAAAAGCGTATTGACAACAATGTATAACAGGCAAAGTTCATGAATTGATAATACAGTAATAATGACACATATACATGGTACATTACATAGGTGCATCAATAGATCTAAACTCAATGCGTTTCATGGCTTGTAACCAATCATCAGGAGTCCGATGCCATTTAACTAAATCAGAAACAATAAAATACCTATTAATGTGTGAGTAGATGTATGTAAGGGAGATATACTGGGAATGTAATCTTCCGTATACTCACAAGTTGCGCATAGATCGATAGTGATAGTGTGTTCAAATACGATATCCGTCTGGGTCCATAGAGTCTCACCCGGGGTTGAGGCAGAGAGCATACCCCAAAAGGGCCGCCAGCACGGCAGCCAATATGACAGAGGCACCCATGGAGACCGGCAGTCAGGGACATCTGGCGGGGCCATGGGATGTGGATAGGCTGGGGAAAAAAAAAGGTGATAATGATGAGGAAGGGTGTGTGGGTAGGTGGGTGAGTGATGATAGGATCAGTGAAAGCAGTGTGGGATAGCCACAGATGTGTGAAGAAAAGCTTGAGTGGATCAGATGTGAGGGTGATGGGAGGGAATGGATGTGTGTGCGACAGAAGGTCATTGCTGTGGTGGGTAAGCGTGAGTGACAGAAGGTATGAAAGTTACCTGTGTGGTGAGTGGGCCAGCCGAGCCAGAAGTCCGGATGAGTGATGGGGTCATGGGATGCCCGGCCAAAGGCAGCCATTTAATGCCGCGGACATGAGGTGCGCTCACGCCAACGTCATGCGCGGGCGTGATGACGCGGCAAGGGGAGGGAGGGAAGGGCCGATGTGTGCGGCCGCCCACCATAACCTGCAGCGTCTAAGCCCGGAGAGGGAAAAACACTGAACGTCCCATGTGCGGCAGCATAGACGCCGCAGGCGGGATGTAGGAGGCATGACGCCGATGCGCCGAGGCAAGGGCCCGCCCACATCGTAGACGAAAGGGTGATGGGTCCTAGGCTGGGCGCATCGCAACCCCGGGAAATAGACAGGACGGAACCCGGCACATATAGTACATGAGAGACAGATGGATGACAATAATGTAAGGGAAAAAAAAAGGGGGAGAAAAGTCTAAAGTGACTCAGGAATGAGTACAAAAGTAATGACTAGAAGCTAGCTCATCTTTGCCTTGAATGTAATCAATGTGGCAAAGAAAACGAAAACATATTTGCTCCCTGCATAGGATACATTCTCTATACAGGGAAGTATGAAACATAAAAAGCTTTGGCCCTGAATTTAATCAGTATTTATTTGACCAAAGCTAAACAAAAGAAAAAAATAATTAATAAGAAATAAGATGGGAAAATATAAAAGGGTAAAAAAAGTAAGAGAGCTTTAGCCCTGAATTGAATCAGTTATTTATCTGGCTAAAGAAAAAAACAAAAAAGAAGAGTAGAGTAAGAACTTTAGCCCTGAATTAAATCAGTGGTTATCTGACTAAAGGGGAACAAAAAATAAAAAATAATAAATAAAAAGGCGAAAAAAGGAGAAAAAACCATATGGAGATTAATTGGAGGGAAAAAGGGCAATATGGTCCCTAAAAGGCAAGCGAAAGAAAGACAAAAATGGGGGGAAAAAAAGGGAGATGGTAAATGAAAAATGAAAAGTGTAGCATGGGGAACAAGACCCTAATGGTGTTGAACTGTGCAGGACCAGGGATGGAACTGATGTTTAATACTGTAGGGAATCAGTGTACAAATGCCGTTTTAGAGAGTGCAGAGGTATGGACAGTGGGTAATACATGCGACTCATGCGTTGTAAACAGTTAATGAGCAGGAGTAGGACCGTGGGTCTCAATCAGGTAATATACAGTATGCTAGATGGGAGGAGGGGAAGAGAAAAAGAAAGGGAGAGAACAGAAAATAATAGAGTAAGAGGTAGATAGTGAAATGGGGAAAAGAACAAGATGATATGATATGGTAAACGGGTCAGTTGTGGTGCGTATGTGTAAGCATGAATAGGTGGAATAATTTGGTCACAAAAAGTGGGTGTCTGCCACCCTGGTTATCATATGTCAAAGGGGGGTTGTGACCAATCCACGTATTATTACCAAGAAAGCACCGACATGCCTCCATCCCAATAAATATGCGAAAAAGTGGGGGGACAGAAGCGGGACTTTGTATGAGGCACGTGGGTGTATATATTGAGTTACATGCTGAATGTTAAGATGTAAATAATGAAGTTAATATAGGTTCCACAAATGGTATTGAAGCGTAATCATGATATAAAAAGTTTTAATGGCATGTGTATTTGGGCCAAATACAATCGAAGGAGAACACATATAAGATCCTAATAAAAGCGTATTGACAACAATGTATAACAGGCAAAGTTCATGAATTGATAATACAGTAATAATGACACATATACATGGTACATTACATAGGTGCATCAATAGATCTAAACTCAACGCGTTTCATGGCTTGTAACCAATCGTCAGGAGTCCGATGCCATTTAACTAAATCAGAAACAATAAAATACCTATTAATGTGTGAGCAGATGTATGTAAGGGAGATATACTGGAAATGTAATCTTCCGTATACTCACAAGTTGCGCATAGATCGATAGTGATAGTGTGTTCAAATACGATATCCGTCTGGGTCCATAGAGTCCCACCCGGGGTTGAGGCAGAGAGCATACCCCATACCTCATGTCCGCGGCATTAAATGGCTGCCTTTGGCCGGGCATCCCATGACCCCGTCACTCATCCGGACTTCTGGCTCGGCTGGCCCACTCACCACACAGGTAACTTTCATACCTTCTGTCACTCACGCTTACCCACCACAGCAATGACCTTCTGTCGCACACACATCCATTCCCTCCCATCACCCTCACATCTGATCCACTCAAGCTTTTCTTCACACATCTGTGGCTATCCCACACTGCTTTCACTGATCCTATGACCACTCACCCACCTACCCACACACCCTTCCTCATCATTATCACCTTTTTTTTTCCCCAGCCTATCCACATCCCATGGCCCCGCCAGATGTCCCTGACTGCCGGTCTCCATGGGTGCCTCTGTCATATTGGCTGCCGTGCTGGCGGCCCTTTTGGGGTATGCTCTCTGCCTCAACCCCGGGTGAGACTCTATGAACCCAGACGGATATCGTATTTGAACACACTATCACTATCGATCTATGCGCAACTTGTGAGTATACGGAAGATTACATTTCCAGTATATCTCCCTTACATACATCTGCTCACACATTAATAGGTATTTTATTGTTTCTGATTTAGTTAAATGGCATCGGACTCCTGACGATTGGTTACAAGCCATGAAACGCGTTGAGTTTAGATCTATTGATGCACCTATGTAATGTACCATGTATATGTGTCATTATTACTGTATTATCAATTCATGAACTTTGCCTGTTATACATTGTTGTCAATACGCTTTTATTAGGATCTTATATGTGTTCTCCTTCGATTGTATTTGGCCCAAATACACATGCCATTAAAACTTTTTATATCATGATTACGCTTCAATACCATTTGTGGAACCTATATTAACTTCATTATTTACATCTTAACATTCAGCATGTAACTCAATATATTCACCCACGTGCCTCATACAAAGTCCCGCTTCTGTCCCCCCACTTTTTCACATTGTATGACCAATTTGTGCAGAAATCCATATCATTCCAAAAGGGTTCACATACTTTTTATTGCAACTATATGTCCATGTGACCACTTACTAAGTACTCAGCAAACTTTTCGGTGACGGCCCAGACTACAGCTAACAACTTGAGTTTAAATGAACTGTAGTTGGTCGGGTTACGTTCGGTAGGGCATAAACTCCGACTTACATAGGCAATTACATTCTCTGTTCCATCTTATTCTTGAGCCAGCACAGCCCCCAATCATTGGAGACTGGCATCGGTGTACACCCGGAAGGGTTTACGATAATCAGCGTAAGCCAATATGGGAGCAGAAGTCAGCTCCGCCTTGAGGGCCTCCAATGCCTCACTTTGTGCTGCCCCCCAACTGTCAGTAATGCTGGGAGAAGATTTTCCTTTCCGATTGGCTGGTTGCCCGCACAAAAACTGGGTCAAAGGGGCTGCGATAGTAGCAAAGTTTGGAATGAATCTGCTGTAGTAACCCACAAGCCCCAAGAAAAAGCAAAGTTCTGTTACTGTCTTAGGGGTTGCCCATGTCTTTACAGCCTGAATTTTGTCTGGATCGGGGGACACCCCTTTTGCCTTGACCACATGCCCCAAATACTGGATTTTTGTTTTCATGAGATGACATTTTTCCAGTTTGAGCTGAAGGCCATACTGAGCTAGCCGCTGGAGGACTTGATCCAGATGTAGCAAATGATCCTCGAACATTCTGGAAAAGATGATAATGTCATCTAGGTAAATCAGGACAGATTCAAAGTTCAAGTCTCCCAAGCAATGTTCCATTAGCCTTTGGAATGTACTGGGGGCATTAGTCAGGCCAAAGGCATCCGATTAAACTCGTATAGTCCCAGAGGGGTGATAAAGGCCGTTTTTTTTCACAATCTTCCTCTTTTACCGGGACCTGCCAATATCCGCTGGCCAAATCTAATGTGAAGAAATACTGGGCCTGTCCCAAGGCCATTAGGGATTCTTCAACCCGGGGCAAGGGGTAAGCATCCCGATGGGTACATTCATTCAATCTGCGATAGTCCACACAAAAACGTAAGATGCCATCCTTTTTCCGCACAAGAACTATGGGCACAGCCCAGGGACTACTACTCTCTCGAATCACCCCCCCTTGCAGCATTCTGCGCAATAAGTCTTTGACCTCTTGACAAAGAGCCAGGGGTATATTACGATACCTTTCCAGAATAGGAGCTGTGTCTCCAGTGTGGATAGAATGATCCAAAGCATTAGTACAGCCATAAAATTCAGGGCCTTTAGGGAATGCCATCAAATGTCTACAAACTAATTGCTGGAGCTTGTTGCTTTGTTCCGTGGTCATCCCCTGCACCGGAAGTGCCAGTTGTGTTAACAATTTTGGGAGATGGGTCTCTGCTGAATCAGGTAGAGCCGTCTGTAAAGCAGCACAGGCGGCCTCCACCCCAGGACAAGGATCAGTAATGCAGCTTTTGGGTACTGTATACAAATCTGCAATGGCCACGTCCGTGGGTACTTGTATCAGTGTGGACCCCAAGTTAACCAGTTGCACCAGCACTTGTCATTGCCGGACAACAGACAGAGTTCTGGCTACCAAGCATTCACCTTTGGTTTCCAGGTTGCGTTGTGGTTTGACCATCATAGTGGCCCCTCTTATGTGTCTTCTAGCTACCACCGGAAGGGAGCACACCAACTCTTGATGTGGGGGTATAATAACCTGATGACGGGCAGGGAGATGGATGACCCCCACTTTCTCTGTGTGTTTATGACCCTGCATCTGAACAGTCCGACAAGCATTGATCAGACTCTGCAGGTGTGGTTCTGACTGCTCGGATGCTTGCGTTGAAGCCTCCCGTAGAAGGCGAGTTAAGTCCAGTTCTTTTAGGGCGTTTATGCCCAACACCGCTGGAATTTCTGGGAAGGAGGCCTTTCGGGTCACCACGACCCCGACCCTAAGGAGGGTTTGCTCATAAACTTTCATGGACATCCAAGTGACCCCTACTACTGGAATTGATAGGTTGTTAGCAGCTTTCAGCCTCAACCAGGAGGGGTCTAGAGTTGGGGTCGGCCCAAACTGTTGCTGGTAGAACGAATAGGCCATAGTGGTGAATTCTGCTCCAGTGTCCACCAGACATCTAGCCGGCTGTCCGTTGAGCATCACTGTCGCCACTGGGCACCCAGAAATCATTGCAGGATCACGTTGAGGTAGTGTACATACACTTCTCGTCGGTCGTCTCTCTGCCACAGGAGTCTTTAGTTTAAAGGATGGTCTTTCTGGGCTCCCCATTTCCTTGCAACGTGGCCTAACCGTCCGCACTGCCAGCATTTTTGGTCAATATTGGGGTCCCTCCGTAAGGGGCTGACCGCCGCCTGTTGTTGTTCGTACCCGGTCCGCAGAGCTGCCACCTCTTGCCTGAGAGAGGTGACCATATTAACTAGATCTTGTACGACCTTTTCCATCGAGGGCATCCCCGCAATTGAGGCAGTGGCAGGGCATGGAGCAGTTGCTTCTTCCAGCTCCACTGGCCACCTGGCTCCATGAGTGAGGATAACCTGGCTTCTGGCACCAACCTGTTCCCTCTTAATGGCCTCTTGTAGGATAGCAGCGAATTTCACCGTACCATCGGCCCTCACTGGATCACTTAAGGCTCTCTTTAATGAAGAGGACCATACACCAGCGAGGAACTGGTCCCGGATCAGCTTATCGGGGTTAGCCACCCCGGTTCCGGCAGGAGCCATTTTCTCCTCCAACCGGCACCAGATTTCCTGTAAGGCCACTGCAAATTGAGGGATAGTCTCTCGGTTGTGCTGCTCCCAACAACAGAAACTCTTCCGGAGTTCGGCTATGGATGTACTCTCTTCATACAAGCTTTCTAGGCGGCCCACAATAGCTGTTCTGCTATCCCTTTCCTTCTCGGGCAGAACCATCACAGCCCGGCAAGCTTCTCCTTCTAGCGCATTAACTGCCAAATCGGCAAAGTGTGCTGCAGGTATTTCGAACAAGCGGACCAAACTGACCAATCTCTCCACCCAGTCTGTCAGCGGAATGTCTTGCCATTAAATTTTGCAATCAGGGCCAAAGCCGCACCATATGGTGTCATGATTGACCCTCTAGCCACCCCCTCGCTTAAAGACGATGGTTCTAACATCCTGCCGACTATGCCAAAATGTAAGCGGGGCTAGGGTGTAGTGGCTTCACAGAGGAAATCACACGTACTGACTTATAAACCAGGCAACGTTTATTACTGGAGAGACGGTAGTAGGAAGAGTATTTACAGCAGTAATGCACATAGTTTCACTCCAAGCATGGAGGCACAGATACACAGCACAGTCACTTCTGATGTAAGCGGTAATTGTATTCGTCAGCACTATAGGCACTTTCCACTGACTAACATAGTGTAAACCCAAGCACACAATGCGTATCTGTAGAGGCTGATATTCACACACGTTACCCGGAAACAACGGTATTTCTTCAGCAGACGGATATAGACATCTGATACGCTTGTATATATAAAATAAATGTGTAGTGCTAGTGATGTATATAATACACAAGGACCTAACCAGAATAGAAATCTGGAGGCAGTTTGTGTTATAGATACAATAATATAACACTCTGTAACTGGAGTGCATAAAAAATTACAACCAAAGGAAACAATTGGATCTGTAAATAGGATATGTGAATACAAAAATGTGGCTATATAAGCGATGTGGAATCGTATATAGTCGCCTAAACTTGCATATAATATAATATTCAAAACTGAAATATAAATAAAAATTGCAAGGAAAAGGTAATACAGATGAGTTTGCACATCCAAAGACAACTATTTGAATGGTGTAAAATTGCATATTCTCAAATAAACCTATATGTGAATACAGGGATATGGTGTAATATGTCACAGGAAAATGCAAACACTATAAAAAATGCTATAAAAAATGCATGTGATTGGAGTGAAAATGTAAGCGAATAAATATCACATAGAATTGTATGAACTCAAAATGTGACAAAACATGAAAAGTATATTCTAACACTGATTCAACGGATATATGTATCTTTAGGTATAAAAAGGAGCTTCCATGTAGCATAAATACAGTCTAAATATATACCCAAATATGACCTGGAAATAGTATTAATGTATTCCCAAATGTCATATGCAAAAGTGCCTGAAACCCAAGGTTACAAATGGTGGAATCGCACAATAATGATACACCACATCCAAATAATACAAACAAATAAAAGTCCGTAGTACTGTGACAGAAAAATGTTCACACAAATTGACAGTTGGTATATTATCTAGATTTCTGTATTGCATTTCAGTGCACTATATAATTAAAACGACACCCAGGGTAGTGCTTTCACCTTCTGAGGGCAAGGAAGGGGATGGGATACTCTTACCCGAACTGGTGGACTCACAAGCCGGTGGCGGTGAGTCAATCGAAAAAATGCAAAAATAAAAGCAAAAATAAAAATATGATATGAAGAGAGAAATAAATCTGTGATATAAAACTAATAAAAGTCCAAAAACAAGAAAGGAAATCCAAAGCGATTCAACTGTCCAATTATTAATATTCAATGTTTTGAATTAAGCAAATTATAGTCCCAACTGATGAATGGCATGCTTACCAGATAGCAAGCCAAATCGAGCAGGTGGCTTAAACCCAGCCTGGGCCTTTAAGAAAATGGTCACAGTGGAATATGACAATATTCACTCGTGGAATTAGCGTGGAATCTGCGAAAATTTACCCAAAAAATAAATGACAACAACATAGCGTAATACTGACATACAACTTAGAATATAGAGGAAAGAGTGACACTCACATAGTGAGAAATGTGAATATCATATAAGCACCCAGTGTTTGAAGAAAGCAGATGGCACACGGAGGGCCTCTTTACCACTGACAAATATTATGTACAAATCATGTGGGTAAGTGGATCATCTCCCAGTGAAGAAAATTAGTGAATACACCAGCACCACACAAGGGGCCTTCTTACCAAATAATAAATAATAAATGGTGAATCTTGTAATGGTCAGTCGAATGCCTATCAGTGAAGGGGTTAATCGTGCACCGAAACCATATAGAAAGCCTGCTTATCCGATGTCAGACTTCAGTGAGCAAAATGACTTATCAGCCAGATGAAACGACCAACTTAATGGAGAAAGCGGTATGGATCCATCACAGCAGACATGTCAAAGGCTCTGTCACAGACCTTAACTCACCACAGAAGTACACCGGACATGGATGGAATTCAGAAACCGGAATGCTCGCTTCTCTCCTTCAACAATCGATCGAAGTTGTTATATGCACCGATCCTCATCTCCAATCCTCTCAATAATGATGGTAGTTTTCAAAATATGAAAAGAAGTACCTCCACATAGTGTAAATCCAACTACGGATAAAAAATGTATCAAAAAATAAACTTCCAACACCCAAACAAAAGGGTGCTATAGTAAAACAGGTTCAATTGAACAGGAAAATTGCTCAGTAAAAAGTGGCTCAGCAAGCATATTAGCCTACGCGTTTTGTCTGCATAGGCTTCGACTGGAGTATACAGTGGGGACGGAAAGTATTCAGACCCCCTTACATTTTTCACTCTTTGTTATATTGCAGTCATTTGCTAAAATCATTTAAGTTAATTTTTTTCCTCATTATTGTACACACAGCACCCCATATTGACAGAAAAACACAGAATTTTTGACATTTTTGCAGATTTATTAAAAAAGAAAAACTGAAATATCACATGGCCCTAAGTATTCTGACCCTTTGCTGTGACAGTCATATATTTAAATTAGGTGCTGTCCATTTCTTCTGATCATCCTTGAGATGGTTCTACACCTTCATTTGAGTCCAGCTGTGTTTGATTATACTGATTGGACTTGATTAGGAAAGCCACACACCTGTCCATATAAGACCTTACAGCTCACAGTGCGTGTCAGATCAAATGAGAATAATGAGGTCAAAGGAACTGCCTGAAGAGCTCAGAGACAGAATTGTGGCAAGGCACAGATCTGGCCAAGGTTACAAAAACATTTCTGCTGCACTTAAGGTTCCTAAGAGCACAGTGGCCTCCATAATCCTTAAATGGAAGACGTTTGGGATGACCAGAACCCTTCCTAGAGCTGGCTGTCTGGCCAAATTGAGCTATCGGGGGAGAAGAGCCTTGGTTAAAGAGGTAAAGAAGAACCCAAAGATCACTGTGGCTGAGCTCCAGAGATGCAGTTGGGAGATGGGAGAAAGTTGTAGAAAGGCAACCATCACTGCAGCCCTCCACCAGTCGGGGCTTTATGGCAGAGTGGCCCGACGGAAGCCTCTCCTCAGTGCAAGACACATGAAAGCCCGCATGGAGTTTGCTAAAAAACACCTGAAGGAATCCAAGATGGTGAGAAATAAAATTCTTTGGTCTGATGAGACCAAGATAAAACTTTTTGGCCTTAATTTTTAGTGGTATGTGTGGAAAAAAACAGGCACTGCTCTTCCCCTGTCCAATACAGTCCCAACAGTGAAGCATGGTGGTGGCAGCATCATGCTGTGGGGGTGTTTTTCAGCTGCAGGGATAGGACGACTGGTTGCAATCGAGGGAAAGATAAATGTGGCCAAGTACAGGGATATCCTGGAGGAAAACCTTCTCCAGAGTGCTCAGGACCTCAGACTGGGCCGAAGGTTTACTTTCCAACAAGACAATGACCCTAAGCACACAGCTAAAATAACGAAGGAGTGGCTTCACAACAACTCCATGACCTTCTTGAATGGCCCAGCCAGAGCCATGACTTAAACCCAATTGAGCATCTCTGGAGAGACCTAAAAATGGCTATCCACCAACGATTACAATCCAACCTGACAGAACTGGAGAGGATCTGCAAGGAGGAATGGCAGAGGATCCCCAAATCCAGGTGTGAAAAACTTGTTGCATCTTTCCCAAAAAGACTCATGGCTGTATTAGATCAAAAGGGTGCTTCTACTAAATACTGAGCAAAGGGTCTGAATACTTAGGACCATGTGATATTTCAGTTTTTCTTTTTTAATAAATTTGCAAAAATGTCAACAATTCTGTGTTTTTCTGTCAATATGGGGTGCTGTCTGTACATTAATGAGGAAAAAAATGAACTTGATTGAAATGATTTTAGCAAATGGCTGCAATATAACAAAGAGTGAAAAATTTAAGGGGGTCTGAATACTTTCAGCCCCCACTATATGCTGGCCTGCCACCGCTGCGCTTATATATACAGATATGAATTATAAAAACGTTAAACACCTGTTTGGACATTGTGGAATCTAACTTCTGGTTTCGTGGGCGTGCGTTACAATCATGGTCATGTGACATGATAGTGAGTATATGGGGAAGTAGTGTAACGCAATCAGGCAATGTTCAAACAAAAACTAGGCCTCTGTTTCACCTTCCAATCACCATGACATGCGTTAAACAGGTGACGTAAACGTCACGCGTAAGGACGCAGGGCGTGATTAGTCACATAGTGCTCAGTGTCTGAATATCCCACATGTGACCACAACGTCACATGGGAAAGTGTAGGTAGGGCCAACGTCTTATTGTCGATCTATGCGCAACCAGAGCGCACATAACATAAGGAAATGAAAGACCGGAAGTGGATGATAACCGGCGATGGAATGCAAATGCGTTCCAAGCCTCAGGATAGATGGAAACTTTGTGTTAAAGATGTATATAACACGTCATGGGTAGTTATAAATAAATATATTCACCAAAATTGAAAAATAAGCAATCAGACAGAACATATCTTCTGTGGTGAGCAGCTAATAATTAAAAAATAATAACTGATGGACCAAAGTGTCAGGAAGTGAAATTCCACAAGATCAAATGATGGCTAGTCTCATGACCAGCTTCTGTTGAATGGGCATGCTAGAAAACCAGCATCTGATCCGCATCCGATCAGCTCCGGCAGGCAATGGCTGCGAGCTCTGATTGGTGAACTATAGCAGGGGGAGTCCCCCGTCAGAAAGGCATTGCTTGTGTTAGTACCAGGGCTTTTTTTTCAGGGGGAACTTGGTGGAACTCAGTTCCACCACCTCTGGCTCAGACCCTTTGGTGCCTGCTCACCACAATCACTTGTAAACACAGAAGTCTGGTTTCTGTGTTTACAAGTGACAGCTCTGCACTCTGTGTGCAACCCCCATTAACTCTGCACTCTGTATGTAATGCAATCCTGATATTTTATGCCACTTTAAGACCCTTCTACTGTTTGTGAAATATGACCATACCCACTATTTGATGTGATTGGGAGGGAGTGTGTGGGTGGAGGGGTTTTGGGGGGTTGTGGTTGAGTTCCAGCACCTATTGTTTGAGAAAAAAAGCCCTGGTTAGTACAGTGAGCTTTCTTTCTTTTTCAAGCCAGCTAGGTTGATTGAAAAAACCTTCTAGTGTATAAAAGGCATTACAGAATGATAATCTGCCTGAGATTTCTGATTTGACAGGGAGATAAAATAAGCATTAATCAAGTACTCCTAATAGATAATATTGTGCTACAACAACAATTCAGGTGTGGAGATTCAGACTATACATTGGCTAAAATAATTCTTTGATCCTCTACAGATTTTGTACGTTTTCCCACTTACAAAGAAATGAAGGGTCTATAGTTGTTATCATAGGTGTATTTTTAATGATAGAGACAGAATGTCAACCAAAAATCAGAAAAAAGCAAATGTTATAGATTGAGTTGCAGTTTAATAAGCAGTGGCGGCTGGTGCTCAAAATTTTTTTTGGGGGGGGGCAAACAAACTGAAAAAAATGCAGGGCTGCAAATGGCCATTTATCAGGTGATTATCATTACTGCTAGATAAAATTGTGCCCATTATATGCAGCCTCACTGTGCCCATCACAGTAGGCCAATCACATCCACATTTCAAGTAAAAAAAATAAATAAAACCACTTAACATAACGTGTCCTCATCACAGCCCCCTTTTACATCAGATGTCCCAATCAGAGCCCCCTTTACAGCAGGTGTCCTCATCAGCATCCCTCTATATATCAGGTGTCCTCATTAACGTCACTCTTTACATCAGGTGTCCCAATTAGAGTCACTCTTTACATCAGGTGTCCCAATTAGAGTCCCTCTTTACATCAGGTGTCCCCATCAGTGTCTTCCTTTACATCAGATATCACTATCAGAGTCCCCCTTTACATCAGATGTCCCAATTAGAGTCCCCCTTTACATAAGATGTCCCCATCAGAATCCTCCTTTACATCAGTTTTCTCCACCAGAGTTCCCCCCTTACATCAGATGTCTGTCAGGAACCATGAAACAGACAGAGACAGAAAATGCAGTAAAAATCACACCTTTTAATAAAATGGTAAAAATAGTACAACTGGTAAATGTAGTCAAAACATAGCCAGGGTTTGGTAGCAAAATCGGGTAGTCAAAACAAGCCAGGAAATCGGAGAGCCAGAGATCTGCATAGTCAGAGGCAGCAGATAGGATCAGGAAACAGAAGGGACGTCAGCCAGGCAAGTCTTCAACAGAAACACAGCAGAGTGTCTAGATATGTTTGACCAAGGCGAAGGCAACTGATGAAATGAACTAGGCAGTTTAAATAGCCAGGAGGGGCTGGCTGTGGGCTTGACTGACGAGCAGGAGATGATCAATAGGTGAGGCACTGTGGAACAATGGGTTCTGGCAAATAACTGACAGCTTAACAACCTGAGCAGAGAGAAGGAAAGACTGAGAACCCAGCCCTGACAGTACCTCCTCCTCAATGACCCCCTCCCACCTGGAGGACCATCGGGTTGTAGGGGAAAATGCCTATGGAAAGCACAGAGGAGAAAAGGAACATGTACGTTCGAGGACGAGACCCAAGAGCGTTCCTCCAGACCGTACCCTCTCCAATGAACCAGGTACTGTATGCGCCCACAATCGATCATTGACTATGGGAGTCAATGATCGATTGTACCTCATACTCCTCATGGTTCTCAACCTGCACCGGGCAAGGATGTGGTACCGAGGTGGTGAAACAGTTGCACACCAAAGGTTTCAATAAGGAGACATGAAAAGCATTCAAAATGTGCATATTAGAAGGAAGGTCTAATGCGTAAGCCACTGGGTTGATCCTATGTAAAATACGGAAAGGCCCAATAAATCGTGGTTTCAGTGAGGAAACACGAAGTTGCAGGTTACAAGATGACAGCCAGACCCTCTCCCCAACCTGGTAGGAAGGCGCAGGTAGGCGCCGGCAGTCAGCATGGAGTCTGTACCTCTCACTGGCACGTCACAAGGACTGCACCCAAGTGGAGCAAAGATCGCGGAGATGCTCCTCTAATGCAGGAATTCTTTGAGGAACAAATGAGTCAGGCAACATGGATGGTTGGAAGCCATAATTCGCCATAAACGGAGACAATTGGGAAGCGGTATTGACGGCACTATTGTGTTCAAACTTCGCCCAAAGTAGGAGGTCTGACCAGTTGTTATGGTGGTCAGAAATATAGCAGCGTAGAAACTGCTCCAAGGCTTGGTTGGCTCGTTCTGCGGCCCGTTGGACTGTGGGTGATACGCAGAGGTGAAGGAAAGGTGAATTCTTAACTGTGCACAAAAGGCTCACCAAAACCTGGATACAAACTAGTTACCCCTCTCCGAGACGATAACCTTGGGTAGCCCAAGTAATCAAAAAAACTCCCGAGCAAAAATGGATGCCAGTTCTTTGGATGTGGGCAACTTCTCAAGTGGAATGCAATGTGACATTTTTGAGAATGGGTCAACCACCATAAGGATAACTGTGTTGCCCTGGGAGTTGGGTAACGCCACAATAAAATTCATAGACAGGTGGGTCCAATGCTCCATTGGGTATGGGTTGTAGGAGGCCCACTGTAAGGTGTCGTGGTGTCTTATTCTGAGCACAGATGGAAAGGGCAGCTACAAAGGCAGCTACATCAGTGCGGAGACTAGGCCACCAGAATTATTGTGAAATAGCCCGAACTAGTTGACTCTTCCCAGAGTGGCCAGCAGCCTTGGTAGATTGGTAAGTCTGGAGCACAGCGATGCGTAGATTCTCAGGAACAAAGTAGTGGTCACAAGGTTTCTGTCACCCAAAGGTGAAGTGAGACTGGTACGAACCGTAGCCAGAATACGATCGGGAGGCATCACAGGAACATGAACTGACTCCATCTTGGAAGCAAAGGAAAACTGCCGCGACAATGCATCAGCCCTTACATTCTTAGTACTGGGTAACAATTAGACTATGTAATTGAAACTTGACAAGAAAAGGGCACATCACAACCTTCTGGGAGAGAGGAGTTTAGCTCCCAAGAATGTGAGATTCTTATGGTCAGTCAGAATGAGAACCGGCACAATGGTGCCTTCGAGGAGATGCCTGCATTCTTTAAGGGCTAAAATGATAGCTAACAATTCTCTGTCCCCAATCTCATAATTGCATTCTGCAGGAGAAAATTTCTTAGAAAAATAGCCACAAGGATGCATAGCGCTCTCAGAGGTAGGACGTTGAGACAGAAGTGCACCCACTCCAGTCTCAGATGCATCAACCTCAAGAATGAAGGGTAGCATAGGATCAGGATGTGCCAACACAGAAGTAAAAACAAAGGCAGCCTTGAGAGACTCAAAGGCTTTATTGGAAATCCGGAGGCCAATTCTGTGCTTTACCGTCCTTTCTGGTCATATCAGTCAGGAGTTTGACCAGAAAAGTTCTGAATAACTTTCCGATAATAACTGGCAAAGCCAAGAAAACATTGTAATGAATATAGACCTACGGTTAGAGGCCACTGTAGAACTGCAAATAATTTCTAGGGGTCCATCGAAAAACCGGCAGGAGAAATGTCTTAACCCAGAAATTTAACCTGTTCACGATGGAACACTGCTCCAACTTAGAATACAGGTTATTATGTCCCAACCTCTGTAGCACATGGGAGACATCTATGTGGTGGCTCTCTAGGGATTTAGAATATATGAGAATATTGTCGAGATAAACCACCACACATTGCTGCAACATATCTTGGAGGACATCGTTAATGAACTCCTGAAAAACTGCAGGAGCATTACAAAGGCCAAACGGCATTATGAGGTATTCATAATGCCCTGTCCTGGTGTTAAATGCAGTTTTCCATTTGTCGCCCTCCATGATGCTCACAAGATTGTATGTCTCTCTCAGATCGAGCTTCGTAAAAAAACATTGCTCCCTAAGGCGGTCAAATAATTGCATAATCAAGGGAATCGGGTAGATGTTCTTAATCTTGATGCATTTGAGGCCACTATAATCGATACATGGTCTCAGTTCACCACTCCTCTTTTTCACAAAGAAGAAGCCAGTACCAACAGGAGATAAGGATTTGCAGAAGAACCCTCGAGAAAGTGCGTCAGCAACATAATCCTCCATAGCTTTATCCTTTCGAGGGAGACAAAGGGTAAACCAGGTCACAGGGAGGCATAGCACCAGGTTGAAGGTCAATTGCACAATAATACGACTGGCGTGGATGCAAACTACCGGCTTGACCCTTGTCAAAGACATAGCTGAATTTGCAGTACTCCTCTGGCAAGGAGGAGAGGGAAGAGGTGCACAAGATCTTAGCCACTTTTCAGAAACATGTCTTATTGCATTGTGGCGACCAGGAAAGAACCTCAGCACGCAGTCAATCAAAAGAGGGGTTGTGCTTCTGTAACCAAGGATAACCAATAACCACTGGATGATGAAGAGAGGAAATGACTTGGAATTGGATTCTTTCATGGGGAAGAGCCCCTATGGCCATGGTCAATGGAGCAGTCTCATGAGTCATATGGGCAGGCTGTAGAGGTCTACCATCAATAGCCTCAATGGCAAATGGAGTGGCACAAAGCTGCAGCGGAATCAAGTGCCAAAGGCACCATCTATGAACAGTCCTGCAGCCCCAGAGACGATTAGAGCCTGTATCTAGATACACGACTCAGACCAAGAAAGGGTAACCATGTCACGTCATGTCAACGTCACCTAAGGTCTGTCCCCTACAGGACCTCAAGGTGCAGGCTTTTCCCAGACGGGTAGGACTAGACTTCAAAAAGTGACCTGCCTGGCCACAATAAAGGCACACTCTCTCCCTCCTCCTAAAGGCCCTCTCATCTGCAGAGAGATGTGTGAAGCACAAATGCATGTGTTCTACTTCACTGGCAGACTCGGTACCAGGAGTCATGGGAGGTGAGGGAGGCAAGGGTAGGACTGCAAAGCTCGGAGTCAAATGTACAGGAGGCTTCTGCAAGCAATCCCTAAAGGAAGGTCTCTCTCGGAGTCTGGAGTCAATGAGAATGGCAAATGAGATCAACTTATCCAGATCTGTATGTATGTCTCGGGATACGATCTCATCTTTGGGTTATCTGAGAGCCCCTGAGAAAAAGCAGCCACGAGGGCCTTATTCTTCCAAGCGACCTCTGCTGCCAGAGTACATAATTCAATGGCGTAATTGGCAACAGTTCTCGCACTTTGTATGATGGACATAAGACTCTTGGCAGCAGAAGTGGAGTGTGCAGGAATGTCAAATACCCTTTTAAAGGAAACCACAAACTCTGGGTAACTCAGGACAATGAGTTTTTGCATCTCCCAGAGGGTTTGCCCAGGCCGAGGCTCTATCAGAAAGCAAAGAAATTATGAAGCCTACCTTGCTTTTGTCTGTGGGGAAGGCCTGGGGCAGCATATCAAAGTATATCCCAATCTGGTTCAGAAACCCTCTGCATTGAACTGGATCACCCCCAAACCGATGGGGAAGCGGAGCAGAACCAGACATACCTCTTACAGAGGTAATATTCGAGGTGGGTGCCTACACAGAGACTGGAGCAGCAGCAGGGGCGGCCTGCAACACAGGTTGTACCGGAACAGCCACCGTGGGAGGATCCAGATGAGCAGTGCGAATCAGGAGTGTCTGTAACGCTATGGCAAACTGATCCATGTGGTGATCCTGCTCATTCAACGTAGAAAAAATATTACCACTAGGTGGATTGTCTGCATCTTTTGAATTCATGGCATTCGCCTCCTCTCAGGAACCATGAAACTGACGGACACAGAAAATGCAGTAAAAATCACACCATTTTTAAAATGGTAAAAATGGTACAACTGGTAAACGTAGTCAGGACATACGTTAACCACTTCAGCCCCGGAAGGTTTTACCCCCTTCCTGACCAGAGCACTTTTTACAATTCGGCACTGCGTCGCTTTAACTGCTAATTGCGCGGTCATGCAATGCTGTACCCAAACGAAATTTGCGTCCTTTTCTTCCCACAAATAGAGCTTTCTTTTGATGGTATTTGATCACCTCTGCCGTTTTTATTTTTTGCGCTATACACGGAAAAAGACCGAAAATTTTGAAAAAAATGATATTTTCTACTTTTTGTTCTAAAAAAAATCCAATAAACTCAATTTTAGTCATACATTTAGGCCAAAATGTATTCGGCCACATGTCTTTGGTAAAAAAAATGTCAATAAGTGTATATTTATTGGTTTGCGCAAAAGTTATAGCGTCTACAAACTAGGGTACATTTTCTGGAATTTACACAGCCTTTAATTTATGACTGCCTATGTCGTTTCTTGAGGTGCTAAAATGGCAGGGCAGTACAAAACCCCCACAAATGACCCCATTTTGGAAAGTAGACACCCCAAGGAATTTGCTGAGAGGCATGTTGAGCCCATTGAATATTCATTTTTTTTGTCCCAAGTGATTGAATAATGACAAAAAAAAAAAAAAAAAAAAAAATTACAAAAAGTTGTCACTAAATGATATATTGCTCACACAGGCCATGGGCATATGTGGAATTGCACCCCAAAATACATTTAGCTGCTTCTCCTGAGTACGGGGATACCACATGTGTGGGACTTTTTGGGAGCCTAGCCGCGTACGGGGCCCCGAAAACCAAGCAACGCCTTCAGGATTTCTAAGGGCGTACATTTTTGATTTTACTCCTCACTACCTATCACAGTTTTGAAGGCCATAAAATGCCCAGATGACATAAAACCCCCCCAAATGACCCCATTTTGGAAAGTAGACACCCCAAGCTATTTGCTTTGAGGCATGTTGAGTCCATGGAATGTTTTATATTTTGACACAAGTTGCGGGAAAGTGACAAATTTTTTTTTTTTTTTTTTTGCACAAAGTTGTCACTAAATGATATATTGCTCACACAGGCCATGGGCATATGTGGAATTGCACCCCAAAATACATTTAGCTGCTTCTCCTGAGTACGGGGATACCACATGTGTGGGACTTTTTAGGAGCCTAGCCGCGTACGGGACCCCGAAAACCAAGCACCGCCTTCAGGATTTCTAAGGGCGTACATTTTTGATTTTACTCCTCACTGCCTATCACAGTTTCGGAGGCCATGGAATGCCCAGGTGGCACAAACCCCCCCCAAATGACCCCATTTTGGAAAGTAGACACCCCAAGCTATTTGCTGAGAGGCATGGTGAGTATTTTGCAGCTCTCATTTGTTTTTGAAAATAAAGAAAGACGAGAAAAAAAATGTTTTTTTTTCTTTTTTCAATTTTCAAAACTTTGTGACAAAAAGTGAGGTCTGCAAAATACTCACTATACCTCTCATGAAATAGCTTGGGGTGTCTACTTTCCAAAATGGGGTCATTTGGGGGGGTTTTGTGCCACCTGGGCATTCCATGGCCTCCGAAACTGTGATAGGCAGTGAAGAGTGAAATCAAAAATTTACGGCCTTAGAAAGCCTGAAGGCGGTGCTTGGTTTTCGGGGTCCCGTACGCGGCTAGGCTCCCAAAAAGTCCCACACATGTGGTATCCCCGTACTCAGGAGAAGCAACAGAATGTATTTTGGGGTGTAATTTCACATATTCCCATGGCATGTTTGAGCAATATATCATTTAGTGACAACTTTGCGCAAAAAAAAATAAAAAAAATAAAAAATTGTCTCTTTCCCGCAACTTGTGTCACAATATAAATTATTCCATGGACTCAACATGACTCTCAGCAAATAGCTTGGGGTGTCTACTTTCCAAAATGGGGTCATTTGGGGGGGTTTTGAACTGTCCTGGCATTTTATGCACAACATCTAGAAGCTTATGTCACACATCACCCACTCTTCTAAGCACTTGAAGACATAGCCCTTTCTGACACTTATTGTTTACATAAAAAAATAATTTTTTTTTGCAAGAAAATTACTTTGAACCCCCAAACATTATATATTTTTTTAAAGCAAATGCCCTACAGATTAAAATGGTGGGTGTTTCATTTTTTTTTTTCACACAGTATTTGCGCAGCGATTTTTCAAACGCATTTTTTGGGGAAAAAACACACTTTTTTACATTTTAATGCACTAAAACACACTATATTGCCCAAATGTTTGATGAAATAAAAAAGATGATCTTAGGCCGAGTACATGGATACCAAACATGACATGCTTTAAAATTGCGCACAAACGTGCAGTGGCGACAAACTAAATACATTTTTAAAAGCCTTTAAAAGCCTTTACAGGTTACCACTTTAGATTTACAGAGGAGGTCTACTGCTAAACTTACTGCCCTCGATCTGACCTTCGCGGCGATACCTCACATGCATGGTGCAATTGCTGTTTACATTTGACGCCAGACCAACGCTTGCGTTCACCTTAGCGCGAGAGCAGGGGGGACAGGGGTGCTTTTTTTTTTTTTTTTTTTTTTCTCTTTATTATTATTATTTTTTTATCTTATTTTTAAACTGTTCCTTTCATTTTTTTTTTTTTTAAATCATTTTTATTGTTATCTCAGGGAATGTAAATATCCCCTATGATAGCAATAGGTAGTGACAGGTACTCTTTTTTGCAAAAATTGGGGTCTATTAGACCCTAGATTTCTCCTCTGCCCTCAAAGCATCTGATCACACCAAGATCGGTGTGATAAAATGCTTTCCCAATTTCCCAATGGCGCTGTTTACATCCGGCGAAATCTACGTCATAAAATGCTCGTAGCTTCCGGTTTCTTAGGTCATAGAGATGTTTGGAGCCACTCTGGTCTCTGATCAGCTCTATGGTCAGCTGGCTGAATCACCGGCTGCATTTTCAGGTTCCCTGTTGAGACAGGAGAGCCAGAGAAAAACACGGAAGATGTTGGGGGGGGGGGCATTCCCTCCCACTGCTTGTAAAAGCAGTCTAGAGGCTAATTAGCCACTAGGATTGCTTTTACATGAAAGCCGACCGCTGGCTGAAAAGAATGATACCAAGATGATACCTAAACCTGCAGGCATCATTCTGGTATAACCACTCAAAGTCGTGAATGGCATACCTGAAGACAAAAAAATGGTTAACAATAAAGCACAGTAAACGGTAAAGTATAAATAATTACATACCTGAAAAGCAAACGTGATAAAACATAACAACAATAAAACATTGCAGAATAGAATACAGTAAAAAAGAGCAGAACAATAGAGAGAGAATAGAGAGAGAGAGAACAATAAAACGACAACTATTTTTATTTTATATTTTTGTTTGTGTTTTTTTTTTTTTTTACACTTTTTTTTGTAACTAACTTTTATAACTGTAACCGGTTCCAGGTTCGGGTCTCTCAAAATGCGATGGCATCTCGGGAGACCCTGTGAAAGTGTGCCTAGTCTGTGCAATGCTGTACCCTACGCTAATACTCAACTAGTGCATGGTAGCGTTCAAAACATTCACCAATGCAAAGACCAGGATTATCAGGACAGGAGGGACAATAATAGCGGGTGTCACGTCTATATCCGCGCTTGCTGCAGACACGACATCTTTTTTGAGGGGGTTTGTTGGGTAGGGGTACTCGGGAGGACATAAAGAAAATGCCTCTCATGCAGCCGACTGCATTTGGTTGGGGATGTGAATGGGGGAAGTACGGGCGCTGCAGAAGCGGTGGGTTCCCAATTAGGATTGGCGAATGCAGCAGGAAGGGCACTATGGGCACGACGGGCCTGTGTTTGTCTTTTTGGTGGCAGCGGGACACTACTTGTGCTTGCCACCTCACCAGCTTCAACTGCACTTATGGGACTCGCCACGTCACCAAGTGTTACTGCAGTGCTGGTTTGACTACGACCGGGGTGTACTAGGCCGCTGGCGCTTGCCAGTTCACCAAAACGCTACAAAAAAAACTGTTAGCGATCACAGGGATCCGGCCTGACTCTGCGAACGCTGCAGTTATGCGTTTAGTGTTTTGTAAGTGACAGTGATCGATCGATACTGCACTTGGGTGGGCTGGGCCGGGCCGGGCGGAGGGGCAAAACGCAGGTGCTAGCAGGTATCTGGGCTGATCCCGCTAACACTGCGTTTTTGGGAACCCTAAACTGCTGGGGACGCTAGTATAGATCTGATCAGATCAGATATTGATCCGATCAGATACTATACCACTAAGGGAGGCGTATGCTGCGTGCGTGGGTGTTAGCGGTACTGGCGCTAATCTGACGCTGCCTGGGGCTGGTGCTTGCCAGTTCACCAAAACGCTACCAAAAAAACTGTTAGCGATCGCAGGGATCAGGCCTGACTCTGCGAACGCTGCAGTTATGCGTTTAGTGCCTTGTAAGTGACAGTGATCGATCGATACTGCACTTGGGTGGGCTGGGCTGGGCCGGGCGGAGGGGCAAAACGCAGGTGCTAGCGGGTATCTGGGCTGATCCCGCTAACACTGCGTTTTTGGGAACCCTAAACTGCTGGGGACGCTAGTATAGATTTGATCGGATCAGATATTGATCCGATCAGATACTATACCACTAAGGGAGGTATACGGTGCGTGCGTGGGTGTTAGCGGTACTGGCGCTAACCTGACGCTGCCTGGGGCTGGTGCTTGCCAGTTCACCAAAACGCTACCAAAAAAACTGTTAGCGATCGCAGGGATCAGGCCTGACTCTGCGAACGCTGCAGTTATGCGTTTAGTGTTTTGTAAGTGACAGTGATCGATCGATACTGCACTTGGGTGGGCTGGGCTGGGCTGGGCGGAGGGGCAAAACGCAGGTGCTAGCGGGTATCTGGGCTGATCCCGCTAACACTGCGTTTTCGGGAACCCTAAACTGCTGGGGACGCTAGTATAGATCTGATCGGATCAGATATTGATCCGATCAGATACTATACCACTAAGGGAGGCATATGCTGCGTGCGTGGGTGTTCGCGGTACTGGCGCTAATCTGACGCTGCCTGGGGCGACGCATATCACCGCCGGGCGATCAGGGGGCTAAACCTTTATTCGGTAATAAACGGCGGGTGCCCTGACACTATAAAAAATAAACGAACTAACCAGCGTCACCCGTAACGGTTATACGGTGATCAGTGGTGAAAGGGTTAACTAGGGGGCAATCAAGGGGTTAAAACATTTATTAGATAGTATATGGGGGTCCCTGTCGCTATAAAACGCTGACGGCGAACCTAAATATTTACGTTCCTAACTAGCGTCACCAGCGACACTAATACAGCGATCAGAAAAATGATCGCTTAGCGACACTGGTGACAGGGGGTGATCAAGGGGTTAAAACTTTATTAGGGGGGGTTAGGGGGGTATCCTAGACCTAAAGGGGGGTAATACTATCTGCCCTAACACTAACTGTCACAAACTGACACTATGCAGTAATCAGAAAAAATAAAAAATAAAAAAATACTGCTAATGTCAGTTTGTGACAGGGGGGGGGGGGTGATTGGGGGGGGATCGGGGGGCGATCGGGGGGGGATCGGGGGTGTAAAGTATGCCTGGCATGTTCTACTGTGTGTGTGTGTGTGTTGTGCACTCACTTGTCATCTCTCCTCGGCGCTGGAACGGAAACTGCCAGACCGGGGAGAGATGACATCACATCCTCTGCCTGTGTGAAACGACACACAGGCAGAGGAGGATTCCCATTGGCTGGGAGCGATCGCGAGGGGGGGGCCACGATCGGATGGTCTCCCCCTCGCCTCCCGACGCTCCCAGTCAAATGCCGACCGCCGATGGCACCGGGGGGGGGTCCGATCGGACCCCCCGCCCGCGGGAGGCAGATCACGTACGGGTACGTGATTTTGCCTGCCCGTGCCGCTCTGCCACAGTATATATGCGGTAGGCGGTCGGCAAGTGGTTAATTGAATACGCTGCGCTAAAAATTATATAGATTGTAGTGTATACTAAAACTATGTAAAATTAATCAAATTAATATAACTAATAAATGGATATGCTATACACACAAAACCAATTTAAAGTGCCTCATGCATAACTGAGTTTAAAACCATAAGCATAAACAAATAATATTTAGAAAAAGTGCTCCTGTGCAATATATAGTATCCAAATATGTCATGAATGACCGTGCTGAAAATAAACAACACTGCAGGGGGTATGTAATTCAGATCATAAGACAAAGTGCTCATGTGCATATAAATCGCATCCAAATCGCATCCAACTGCATCTCTAGTAACGTGATAAAAGTTTGTGTAATTCAGGAACAATAAAAAGTGTGATCCAAGACGTGCTGGGGTGTCTTCACTCAGGTGCACCCCCTTAGGTAGTAAACGCTCACTTTGGAGCGTGCGACTTTGCGATTAAGCTAAGTCAAAGCACGCATGTGAACCACCTCTGAGCTCTTTAAAATGTCAGGCTCCTGGATTCCTCAGCATAGTTATCTGGGATATGTGAAAGGAAAAACTCAATAGTGCAATGACATTTTAAACAATTTATTTCACTAAAGCAAAAACCCCCATCTAGGGTACTCACTTTTATGAGGTGCATCAGTGCACCATTTTATGATGAACATGTAGCAGATTATACCAGGGTGGTATTGGGGTGATACAAGCGTCCTCCTTAGCTTACAAGATGGCTTGTCGTGCCGTCCTGACCCCTCCCCAACTAGTGTCGATACTGGGCTATCGTATCTACTTCAGGGGGAAATATAAAAATATAATAATAATAATATATTCTATCTATTTTTGTAGTCAAGACATAGCCAGGGTTCAGAAGCCAAATCGGGTAGTCAGAACAAGCCAGGAAATCAGGGAGCCAGATATCAGCGTATTCAGAGGCAGCAGACAGGATCAGGAACCAGAAGGGACGTCAGCCAGGCAAGTCTTCAACAGGAACACAACAGAGAGCATCTAGATATATCTACGTCACCAAGTTGAAGGCAATTGATGAAATCAGGCAGTTTAAATAGCCAGGAGGGGCTGGCCATGAGCTTGACTAACGAGCAGGAGATGATCAACAGGTGAGTCACTGTGGAATGATGGGTTCTGGCAATTAACCGACAGCTAAGCAACCTGAGCACAGAGAAGGAAGGCCTGAGAGCCCAGCCCTGACAATGTCCCCATCAGAGTCCCCCTTTGCATCAGATTTCACCATCAGAGTCCTCCTTCACCCCAGATGTCCATATCAGAGTCCCCCTTAACATTAGATGTCACCATCAGAGTCCCTCTTTACACCAGATGTCCCCATCAGAGTCCCCTTTTACATTAGATGTTTCCATCAGAGTCCCCCTTTACATCAGATGTCACCATCAGAGACCCCCTATACATTAGATGCCTCCATCAGAGTCCCTCTTTACATTAGATGTCCCCATCAGAGTCCTCCTTTACATTAGATGTCACCATCAGAGCCCTTCTTTACATTAGATGTCACCATCAGAGTCCTCCTTTACATTAGATGTCACATCAGTGTCTTCTTTTACAATAGATGTCACCATTAGAGCCCTCCTTTACATTAGATGTCACCATCAGAGTCCTCCTTAATATTAGATGTCCTCATCAAAGTCTCCCTTTACATTAGATGTCACCATCAGATCAGAGCCCTCCTTTACATTAGATGTCACCATCAGATCAGAGCCCCCCTTTATATCAGATGTTCTTCCTCTCCCCCTCGTACTCACAGCTCTCACATAAGTCGCCTGTCAACCACCTTCAGAGCTGCGGGGATGAGTCAGAGAAACTGGAAGTGAAGACACAGGACCCGCCAATCACACACCACAGCAGGGAACAATGATAGAGGCAGTGTTTTTTTTCCAGTGATTGCAGCGTGTCACGCTTCCCATACACCCGTGTGTTGGGTATCTCGCACACACTTAAAGGGACAGTATTTAATTTATTTTTTTAAATGTATTTATTTTTTATGATGAGTAGCTTGGGGGGGGGGGGTGCGCCCCTGTGCCCCCTATGGGCGGACTGTCACTGAAAAAAAATATATTTGTTCACTTACCAACCAACAATAATTCAGGCTTCTACAGACTGGCTCATGTATGTGCTCATGTGGTACACAGATTAGTTCTGTCAATTTAAGAAGGTGCTCCCAATGACAACTCGTGTATAAAAGACACCTGTCCACAAAATCTCCTTCTTCCATTCAAACCTCATCATCATTGATAAGACCAAAGAGCTGTCAAATGACGTCAGGGACAAGGAGTGTAGACCTGCACAAGGCTTCAATGGACTTCTTAGACCATCAGCAAGGAGCTTGGTGAGAAGGAGAAAACTGTTGGAACGATTATTCACAAATGGAAGAAATACAAAATAACCATCAAATGCCCTTGGTCTGGAGCTCCATGCAAGATTTTGCCTCATACGGTAAGGATGATCATGAGAAAAGTGAGGGATCAGCCCAGCACTACACAGGAGGAGCTTGTGAATGATCTTAAGGCAGTTGGGGCCACAGTCACCAAACAAACCATTGGTAACAGAATACGCTGCCATGGATTGAAATCCTGCAGCACCTGCAAGGTCCCTCTCCTCAAGAAGGCACATGTATAGGCCCATCTGAAGTTTTCCAATGAACATCTAAAAGATTCAGAGAAGGATTGGGAGAAAGTGCTGTGGTCAGATGAGACTAAAATCAAGCTCTTTGGCATTAACTTGACTTGCCGTGTTTGGAGGAAGAAAAAACATGATGCTTTGGGGCTGTTTCTGCTAAAGGTACAGGCCGACTTTGCCGCATTGAGGGGCCAATGAACGGGGCCATGTATTGTAAAATCTTGGATGAAAACCTTAAAAAACCTTCTTCCCTTAGCCAGAATACTGAAGATTGTTCATGGATGGTCTTCCAGCATGACAATGACCCAAAACATACTGCCAAGATAACAAAGGAGTGGCTCAAGACAAAGCACATTAAGGTCACGGAGTTGCCTAGCCAGTCTCCAGACCTTAACTCTATAGAAAATTTATGGAGGGAGCTGAAACCGACTACAAGAAAAGTCTTTCCTCTGTGCTTGCCAACAAGGGTTTCTCCACCAAGTGCTAAGTCATGTTTTGCTTGGGGGTCAAATACTTATTTCACTCACTGAACTGCAACACAATTTATATAATTTGTATCATGTGTTTTTTTCTGGATTCAGAGCTAGGGATTGGTTGATAGACCTACGCACTATCCCATGAGAGGAGGTCAAAAGCTACCCCATATCCAGAAGCACTGGGTTTAATCCACGGTTACTGTTGCAAAGTCTCTATAAAATAGCAAGCCTTCTGCAGTTGTCATTTTAGTCCAAGAACAGGTAATATAATTAGCGTTACTTCACTGACACAGAGGGGGAGAGTTACTAAAACTGGTGCACACATAACCTGGTATAGCTGTGCATGGTAGCCTAGACAATCAGGCTCTAGGTTTCATTGTCAAAGCCAACTCAAACAACCTGTAGTTAGAAGCTGACATTCTATGTGCTCCAGTTTTAGTAAATCTCCCCCAGAGTGCTTACAAACTGTCTAAACAAGCATCGTTGCAGCTGAATAAATCACACCCATGGATTTATTTACAAGTTCCTTTTTTTTCTTTTTTGAATTCTGAAAAAGATAACATGTTTAAAATAATTGTGTGACCTCTTAGAAAGAAAAGAAGAAAAATCAGTTGCAGTGTGGTGCAGAAATGTTTAATATGGTGTGATGTTTTATGCAATAGTATTGCAATATGCTGATTCTGTTTTTGAAAAATTGTGTCTGATTCCTTTGTATTTTATCATGCCAGTTGAATGTTATCCAAAGGCGTACAACATAAATATAACGGTGGGAGAATGCAGCACACCAGAAATGGTATCTATGAATTATTGTGTTGGACATTGTACTACTTCTTCCAAGTAAGTACACATATTTTTAAATACTGCTTGCTTCCCTTTTCCTCTTTTTTTCACATTAACGAGTTTATTAAAGCTTAAATATGACCAAACATAATACAGTCAAGTTATTTTTCAAATACATGTAAAAGTTAGATATTAGTGTGTCTACAACGCAAATGTTTAGCAAGGGAAGAACAACATTGTATGTCAAATTCCCTCATAATGACAACAGAGTTGTAAAGATAAGGGTATTAAATATGAGAGAATACTTGTATCAGTTTAGCAATATCTAAGTAGCAAAAAAATGAGTTTAATGAAGTAAATGTACCAACATATGGTAAGGAATTCCCTTTTCCTTTTGTTTTTTAATTGTATATGTGCAATACTGGTTGAAGGAAAAAAAAAAAAAAAAAGCAAAAACAGGCAAGTAAACTATTGAAAAACAAAATGGTCATACTCTGTAAAATCAACTTAAATTTACAGATGACTAAGATTACAGATGACTAAGCCTAGGTTCACACTGACTGTGAGAATAAAATTGTGCGAGTTCAGCTGAACTGGCACAATTTAATTTCCGCATGTCAGTCCCCTGAGATGGGGGGGGCTATTTCAGAGACATCTGTGGGGGTTTCTGCACAGATGTCAATGGAAATCGCATCTCGATATCACCAAAAGTAGTACAGAAACTGCAAATGCGGCATTGCACTGATTTGGACACTGCCATTGCCAGCAATTGCTGCCGATTAGACATGCGATTTGATGTCAAACTGCATGCCAAATCGCATCAATGTGAACCAGGTCTCACTGTGAGAAAATGATTTTGTACTGAGTGAAATGTTGACCCTATATAAATACTGAATAATAATAATAATAATAAATCCATAAATAAAAAAAGGTGTAATTGCTGATCAATGCTACTGCTATTTAACATTTTCTTAGTCATTGACTTGATTTTATAGAAATATGAATTCTCGCACTTTTCTAAAAAATCACTTAAATCATTCTTATTCTGCATCTGTGATTGAAAAGCATTAAAGGCAGACATAAACATTTAACTAGCATTTTCAGAAGGAAACCAATGATGGCAGCTCCCATAATTGCCTCATGATGTGCACTTTAATATTACCCCTCTCTTTGTGTTCTTACTGAGCAACAAAAATTTCTGAAGGTGGCTTAAAATGTTACTAAACCCACAACAGTAAAATCGGTCTGTATATGCAGTAAAGCATGCTTGTTATACTCACTGTGGAACCTAAGGGGTTAATGCTCTGCATTGTGTAAAAAGGCTGTTTGATCTTGTCTTCTCTGATCCTCTCGTCCTTCCACTGTCCTCTGATAATTTCCTGATAACACAGAGCTTATGGAGTCAGGCTGCACATGCTCAGTTTGGTGTGTATTGCTAGAGAGTTTTTTTCTTTTCTTTGGGGAGTGCATGTGATCAGCACAGGGCCAATCAGCACTGCACTGAGAACCGAGTGATCTAACATTGCTCGGTTTACAGAGTTTCGTGAGCAGAGAGCTTTAGACTGTCAGTCACAGCTTTCTGCTTTTCTCCCTCCTTGCTCATTGGAGCGCTGAGCTGTGGAGGGGGTGGAGCGGCCATCTCAGGGTCTCATCGGCTCGCTGAGCGACTGAGCCGGGTGTCAGTCCAGGTACCTGGCGGATCCAGACTCCCATTGTCAGGATAATGCAGTGCCTGGACTGACATCCATGACATCAGCAGAGAGTGGACTTAAGCCCACTCTCTGCTGAAAACGGGTCACAGGAGTGCAAAACTATTTGCACTCCTGTGATCCATATGAGAAGTACAGCCAAACGAGTACAGCCATTAACCTCCCCTCAGCCTCCTCCCCTCCCTCAATCCAACCAGCTCATTAATTCATCTGAGATGCAATCAAAAATATCTGCTATTCTGCTTACTTGCAGAGCAAGTATACACACTGTGTACACTCCAGCTCGAGCCAGGCTCCTCCAGGTCACAGCGCCGGCAGCAGCTCTCTGCGCTCCCCTGAGTCCTCCCACCCTGCCTCTGGCTGCGAGTGACATTACGCCATTTACGAGGTGCCTCCGTAAGGGAAATGAAGTGCAGCGCGCTGACCAGGGGTGTATCATGAAATGAGTAGGTCCATGTGCAAGATAAAAAGTGGGCGTGGCTTAAATTGCGTGAAATATTGGCTTAAAGGGGTGTGGTTTAATAGAGTCTGAGATGACACACAGTACATAGTGCAGAATGTGGTAATGTGGGTAGTATGTGCAGGAGAGGGATGTGGAATGTATGGAGGTGGGTAGTATGTGCAGAAGAAGGGTGTGGAGTGTATGGCGGTGGGTAGTATGGCGGTGGATAGTATGTGTAGGAGAGGAGTGCGGAGTGTATGGGTGTATGGGTATTAAATGCGGAAGAGGAGTATGGAGTGTATGGTGGTGGGTAGTATGTGCATAACAGGAGTATGGAGTATATTGTGGTGGGTATTATGTGCAGGAGAGGAGTGCTGAGTGTATGGAGGTGGGTAGTATGTGCAGAAGAGGAGTGAGGAGTGTATGGTGGTGGGTAGTATGTGCAGGAGAAGAGTATGGATTGTATAGTGGTGTGCAGTATGTGCAGGAGAGGAGTGCAGAGTGTATGGAGGTGGGTAAAATGTGCAGACGAGGAGTGTGGAGTGTACAGCAGTGGGTAGTATGTGCAGGATGGTGTCAGTAGGACAGTGGACAGTGTCAGTAATTCTTTATTTTTATTTATTTTTATTTATTTTTTTACAATTTAATCTATTTAGGTTTTTTTTTTGTTCAAAATACTGGAGGAGGAGGACACAGCGGACATTGGGGGGATGATCGGTGCAGTGGGGGGAAGTTGCAAGCACTGATCTCCCTGCCTTTTTTTAAGCTGACAGCTGCGGGAGGGAGAGAGGTGAAGTGGCTGTCTGAAAAGCCATGCAGGGTGCTTACAACTGTCCCCCCGCAGCACGGATCATCCCTGGCTGTCAAGGAGCAATCTTCCATGTGTGCAGGGTGGGTCACAGTGCCCCCCCCCCTTTGGGGGCCCGTGTGCAATGAACACCCCGCACACATGGATGATATTCCGCCGCTGACAGATAATGAAGGTGAAGGGCTTGTGCCACGTGCAGGAGCGCATTCGGCACATCTTACAGACAGTTTGTGTTAGTGTAGTTAGACAAAGTTGTGAAGCACACTGCTGGCACTTCACCTGCACCCCCTCCCTCCAGCAAATTGTACCGCCCATGGAATCTGCCCCTAAACAATCAGGTTTAGAAGCTGCGCCCGCATTGTCCTACCTCCCAATGTTTGGCATTGGCCCATTACTGTGACCCATTAAGTGGCTTCACTAACCAGTATTGAGGTTTGCATTGATGGCAGGCAGACCTATTGACCAGGAAAACAGTCAGATGGTATGGCACCACGGGGTGGCTTCATTAACAGTAAGCGTTAGATTTACCAAGATTTATATTTTCATTGTTGACACAAAGGCAAAGTTGAGATTTCAGAAATAATCACAAGTGACATATTCATTTTTATTATGAATTAGTGATATGTATTAATTATATGTGTTTTCATTTTCAAAATATTTTAACTTTCCAGGTTTTCTCTCGAATCTCAAAAAATGATGCGAACGTGTTCTTGCTGCCAGGAAACAAAAACAAGCTCCCAGACCATTGAACTCAGTTGTCAGGATGGTGAAACACAATCTTACACCTATACCCATGTGGAGGACTGTGCCTGCGTGATCTGTTTAGATCAAAATATTGGAACTGTAGGATGACCCTAAGGCCCTGCCTAATTAACATGAGCTATTGACATAGTTTAGCTGAATTGTGGGCTGTATTTAAATTTGTATAAATTTGTATAATAAAGAGGGCCACAATAGTATAATGCACTAACGTATGGTAAAACTTAATACAGTGATAAGGGTCAAGCCAATGTGAATTTGAGACATTAAACTGAAGTAAATCTGGAAGTGTCTGTGAGATGACTAAATAAATGTTTTTGATTATTGCTGCATAGTTTACTGTTTTCACTGTTAATGTATATTCACTAGACAACAAAAAAAAGGCTGGTTTACTAAAGGTTTACTGAGAATTTTCACTCATTCTTTCAATAAATTAAATAAATATTAACCCTTTCATGACTAAGCCTATTTTTGAAATTTGGTGTTTACAAGTTAAATCCGTATTTTTTGCTAGAAAATTACTTAGAGTTCCCAAACATTATATATATTTGAATATAGAGAATAAAATGGCGATTGTTGCAATATTTTTTATCACATGGTATTTGTGCAGCGGTGTTTTAAACGCAAATTTTTGGAAAAGGGACACTTTCATGAATTTTAAAAAATCCAAACAGTAAAGTTACCCCAATTTTTTTGTATAATGTGAAAGATGATGTTACGCCGAGTAAATAGATACCAAACATGTCACCCTTTATAATTGCATGCACTCGTGGAATGGCGAAAAACTACGGTACCTATGAATTTCCATAGGTGACGCTTTAAAATTTTTTTACGGTTACCAGGTTTGAGTTACAGAGGAGGTCTAGGGCTAGAATTATTGCTCTCGCTCTGACGATCGCGGCGATACCTCACATGTGTGTGGTGATAACTGAGTTTATTCTCAACCCCTTAAACAGTTTCCTTGAGTTGTATAGTTGTTATCAGGATCCAAATAAGTGGAAACAGGTTATTGTTATAAAACAATATTTACATTTTTATGACATTAAATCGAGGCACTCTCATTGTATTTCTTTTAGAATTTGTGTAGTGTTGCATAATACTTTAATTTTAGCTTTCTTCATGCAGCTAAAAAATATGACTTCCAGTTGTTTTACAAATATAATAGCACAACAAGTAATGGATGATGCAAAGGTGGATAAAACAGAGGGTCCAAGGTGACAGCATTAAGGATGAGAGAACACCTGAGAAAAGAAGGTTGCTGCACACCCCAAATCGATCAAAGAAAAGGGAATTGTCCCCCAAGAATAAGGGGTTTTCTAGCCACTTAAAGACTAGCCTCGTTTTTGATTTTAGGTGTTTACATGTTTAAAACAGGTTTTATTGCTAGAAAATTACTTAGAACCCCCAAACATTATATGTTGTTTTTTTCTAACACCCTGTCAATGCAATTTTTTTTTTTTCACACCATATTTGCGCAGCGGTCTTATAAGCGCACTTTTTTTTGGAAAAAATTCACTTTTTTGACAACAGTAAAGTTAGCCCATTTTTTTTATATTGTGAAATATAATGTTATGCCAAGTAAATTGATACCCAACATGTCACGTTTCAAAATTGCGCCTGCTCGTGGAATGGCGTCAAACTTTTACCCTTAAAAATCTCCATAGGCGATGTTTAAAAAATTCTACAGGTTGCATGTTTTGCGTTACAGAGGAAGTCTAGGGCTAGAATTATTGCTCTTGCTCTACCGGTCGCGGTGATACCTCACATGTGTGGTTTGACCACCGTTTTCATATGCGGGCGCTACTCACGTATGCTTTTGCTTCTGCGCGCGAGCTCGTCGGGACAAGGCGCTTTAAAAAAAATGTTTTTTTCTTATTTATTTTACTTTATTTAATTTATTTTTACACTGTTTTTTTTTTTTTTTTTTAAATTGGATCACTTTTATTCCTAATACAAGGAATGTAAACACCCCTTGTAATAGAAAAAGGCATGACAGGTCCTCTTAAATATGAGATCTGGGGTGAAAAAGTCCTCATATTTGGACTTAAATGCAAAAAAAAAAAAAAAGACAACAAAAAAATATGCCTTTAAGGCAAATGGGGGGAGCTGACGTTATGACGTTGCTTCCGCCCTCCTATGGTATGGAGATGGGTGGGGGCCATCTTAGCCTCACTCATCTCCATACCGAGGAAGTGACAGGTCCGATCACCTCTGCCGCTACCGACGGCTCCGGTAAGCGGCGGAGGGCACGGGAGAGCGGCGGGAGGGGGGTGGCACCTCTCCCGCCGCCAATAACGGTGATCTCGCAGTGAACCCGCTGCAGAGACCACCATTATCGGAAACACGACCGCCTCCTGTAAAGGTGGATACCTCGGTTGTGGCAGCAGCTGCTGCCGTTACCGAGATATCCACCTTTAAAGTGCCGACGTATATGTACAGGATGCGGTCGGTAAGTGGCTAGGCAGGTTTTCTTCTGCTGCCTAGAAAACCCCTTTTTCTTGGGGGACAATTTCCTTTTTTTTCCAAGGTGACAGCATAAGTGATGATGGTACCAGGTAACACATAGGGTGGATTCAGCAGTAGTGGGCTGGCAATAGCAATCATAAGGCAGCTCCTAGTAGATGAAGAAGTCTATACAAAGCCAAAACACGAAACAAGGAGCACCACTTTAAGTGCAATATGCATAAAAAAAAAAAAAAAATTTTGTCCAGTGGGAAACTTACAGAAAAGTGGACATCAAAGCACATATCAGACCCGCCATGGGTCAGGAGGACCATGACACCAGGGGACCAGCGTGTGGATGCAGAGGCAACCAGACCGGAGAGTGTATGAGATGGGTGACATGCAGCATGTGTAGTCGCTCAGGGTGCGGGCGTTCAAAAGACACTGGGCATCGGCAGCCGGGCGTGACGTCAGAGCTGGCGGGCAGAATGGATGAGCGTATGTTTGGAAGGGCATCATAGGTGTGCGCACAGGGTGTGCCAGGTGTGCCTGGGCACACCCTAATCACCCTGTGCTGGACAGATTCCCCCTGCTGCTTGACTGCAGAGAAATGGACTGGGGAATCTCTGTCCCCAGTCCCTTTCTTTGTTTCAAAAGTGAAACATCAGGGGCCTGTTTAGACCCCTGATACTTCACCAAAGCCCCCAATGGGGCCCCTAAAAAGATTGTAAAAAACAATTAAAAAAATGATTGTATAAAAATATTATAAAACATAATGCAATTGTAAAAATGTAATAAAAAAAGAAACTACCGACACCAACCTCTGCCCCACTGACATCGTCCACTGCTCTAACGATGCTGTCCATTGTCCTACTGCCCTAAATATATATATATATATATATATATATATATATATATATATATATATATATATATATATATATATATATATATATATATATATATATTGTAGCAGAGCATCCGAGAGAGCCAGGAAAAGTCCTGTTCTGGGTTTATACATCTACCAGGCTCCTCTCATACACGTTCAGGTATCTCCGATCCATGGTCCAGTTCAGGTCTTGGTCCTCTTCCCCCAGGCTAATTTAAGCTCACCTGAGCAGACAGCCTTTGCTGCTGGCCTGGGATACTCAGACAACTTCTGTGTAGGAGAGCAAAAAGGTATGTGGAAGCTGACAAGCTGTAGGCTTGCTCAGCCTGGTAGTTAGGATCTGTAAATATTGTTTAGTTAGTGCCGAGACACGGCTAGGTTTTGTTTTGGCTATTTTTGTTCCTATTTGTTTTTTTTGGAACACTGTACAGAACCTGTATATAGACTTGTATATATCACAAATAAACACCACACTGTTTGTCACTATTTCACTGGATTTGGTATCTGTGCCTGAAAGACTGCTTATCCCAGGGAGCTTTGTACCTGCTACCTGTCCCCCAGGTTACATATGGTGGAGACTGCGACCAGCTGTAGTAAGTTACTACTTAAAAGGCCAGTACCTAGAGTGACTAAACATGGAGAAAATCCTAAAACAATTGGTGATATCTAACGCTGCACAGCAACAATCCAATGCTGCACAGCAACAAGCAAACAATGCACTGCATCAAGCAAACGCTACACAGCAGCAAACAAACGCTATCGAACAGGAGCAAACCAAGGCGCTGTGCCAAAAGATTGGTGCTGTACAGGAGCTATCGCAGAGGCTGTTTGAACAGCTAGCCACTGATGCAAAAGAGGATAGGAAAACCCTGGCTGTGGTTGTGGAGACGCTAGTACAGTGGTCACCTGCTAAAGTTAATGTTGTTGGAGACAAGCCCTCAGCCATTCATATGGGTCGCTTTCTTTCTAAGATGACTGCAGATGATGATCCAGAGGCCTGTCTCTTAACGTTTGAACGGACCGCTGAGAGGGAAGGTTGGCCCAAAACCCAATGGGCAGGACTGGTCGCCCACTTGCTGTCTGGAGAATCGCAGAAGGCCTACTATGATTTGGAGTCAGCAGAAGCAGGAGACTATGAAAAAGTCAAGCGGGAAATCCTGGCGCGACTTGGTGTCACTTTGGCAGTTCGAGCACAGCGGGTCCACAGCTGGTTCTTCCAAGATGAGAGGCCCCCAAGATCGCAGATGTTCAACCTAATTCACTTGGTGAGGAAATGGCTACAGCCGGAGTCCCTGTCTGGGCCACAAATAGTGGAGCGTGTGGTCATGGACCAGTTCCTGAGATCACTACCAGTTCCCCTGCAGAAGTGGGTGAGTCAAGGAGACCCCAACTCGGCGGACAACCTCGTGGAACTCGTTGAAAGGTACTTTGCTGCAGAGAGCCTGGTCACCACCCCTACAGCCGCACGGACTTTCCACCCAAAGCCACGGTCTCCCCAGGCAACTGGTAAGACTGTTCCAGGGGAAGTGGGTGGTAAGCATGGCAAGGAAATAGGGGGGAGGATTTTTGGTGCCAGGACTGAAGTTTGGCGTCCCAAACAAGGGAAGCTACTGCCTGTCAGCAAACCAAACTGGGGAAACATCAGGTGTTTTCGTTGCCAAGAACTGGGACATGTTGCAGCAAACTGTCCATTGACAGATGAACCAATGCAGTGTGATCTATCTATTAGAAGGCAGTCTATGTTTGCTGCTGTTTCATGCGCTGCAGCACCAAGTATGGGAAAACACATGTGCCAAATGACTGTTAATAATAAGCCTATTACGGCCTTGGACTCTGGAAGTCTAGTGACTTTGGTTACTGCTGAGATGGTTGAAACTGTGAATTTGCATGCTAAAAAAGTTGCTGTGATCTGTGTACATGGGGATACCTGCGAGTATCCTATAGCCACTGTTCAGTTTAAAACTGGCTTAGGTACGGTGACCCATTCGGTCGGACTTGTGCCCCACTTGGTGCACGAGGCCATCGTTGGTAGGGACTTCCCTAAGTTTTGGGAACTGTGGGATCGTCCCGACCCGGTCACAGTAGCTGACTCATTGAAAGAGCCAGAACTCCTGGCCGCTACTGACAATGTGGGTTCAAGGGACTCTTCTCAGGGCTCCCTGGGTTTTCCTTTCTCAGTTATGGCAGGAGAGCTGGAGGAGCCTGAGGAGGTCCCCACAACCAGTGGAGCTGGACAGCTATCTGCTGAATCTGAGCCTACGTTGGAGTTTGCTGACCTTAATGTACACAAGGAAAATTTTGGTACCGAGCAGAGAAAAGACTAAACCCTTGCCAGGGCCTGGGAAAATGTAATGGTGATTAATGATGTACCTGTTGAATCAGGGGACAGGCTCTGTTTTCATTATTTTAGCAGCAATGAGGATTTACTGTATCGAGTATGTAAAAAAAATGATGAAGTGGTTGAACAGTTGGTGGTCCCTAAGCCATACAGACGGGTGGTGTTGGAACTTGCCCATGGGCACTTGCTAGGAGGTCATTTAGGGGTTGAGAAAATGACTGAAAGGGTGTTACGCAGGTTTTATTGGCCCGGGATACAGAAGGATATTGTGAATTATTGTCAATCCTGTCCTGTGTGTCAGATGTCAGCCCCACTACAACACTTCCGAAGTCCTTTAGTGCCCTTGCCCATTATTGAAGTGCCCTTTGAGAGGATTGCCATGGACCTTGTGGGTCCACTCCCCAAGTCTGCCCGAGGTCATCAGCATATCCTTGTAATCATGGATTATGCTACCCGTTACCCCGAGGCCATTCCCTTATGCACCGCGTCTGCTAAAAACATTGCCAAAGAGCTGTTTATGGTGTTCAGTCGTGTTGGAATCCCTAAAGAAGTCCTTAGAGACCAGGGCACCCCATTTATGTCACGAATAACTAGAGAGCTGTGCAAGTTATTTAAGGTGTCGCAATTGCGAACCTCGGTGTACCATCCTCAAAGGGATGGCTTGGTGGAACGCTTCAATAAGACATTAAAGAGCATGTTAAAAAAGGTTTTTGACAAGGATGGGAAAAACTGGGACTTCCTGATACCATACTTGATGTTTGCCATCAGGGAGGTTCCCCAGTCCTCCAGGGGGTACTCTCCATTTGAGTTGCTTTATGGGAGACACCCTCGGGGACTCTTAGACATAGCCAAAGAAACATGGGAGGGGGGGGCAGACACCCCATAAAAGTGTCATTGAGCATATTGCTCAAATGCAGGACAGGATTGCAGCAATTATGCCGATGGTAAAAGAACACTTACTGCAGGCCCAAGCAGCCCAACAGAGGATATACAACAGGAGGGCCCAACTCTGTGTTTTCTCACCTGGTGACAGGGTCCTGGTGTTAGTTCCCACTGTTGAGAGCAAGTTCCTGGCTAAGTGGCAGGGTCCCTTTGAAGTAATTGAAAGAGTTGGGGAGGTCAATTACAAGGTATATCAACCAGGGAAAAGGAAGCCCGAACAGATTTACCATATAAACCTGTTAAAGCCCTGGAAGGATAGACTGGCGTTAACTGCGAGGTCCCTCCCGGTAACGCCTAAGGGTGGTGAGTCCCTTCTGATCCCCGAGGTCACTATTCCAGACACACCGTCATATTCCCAAAAGCAGGAAACTAGAGAATTCCTGATAAGAAATAGAGAGAAATTTTCAGAGTTACCTGGCACGACTTCATCAGTTCAGCATGATATTGTTACTGAACCAGGGGTCCGTGTCAAGCTCAAATCGTACAAAATACCTGAAGCGAGGAGAAAGGACATCAGCGAGGAAGTTAAAAGAATGTTGGAGCTAGATGTCATTGAGGAATCCAATAGTGACTGGTCTAGCCCCATCGTATTAGTCCCAAAACCGGATGGCACTTGAAGGTTCTGTAATGACTTCAGGAAGCTTAATGCAGTGACAAAGTTTGACACGTACCCAATGCCCAGAGTGGACAAACTTATAGAACGACTTGGCAAGGCTCGCTATCTGACCACTTTGGACTTGACAAAAGGTTATTGGCAAATACCCCTGACTGGTAGCGCCAAAGAGAAGACTGCATTTGTGACCCCGGAGGGTTCCTTCCAATATTAAAAAAAAAAATACCTTTTGGGTTGCAAAATGCCCCCGCGACATTTCAGAGGCCCATGGACAGGACTCTAAGACCCCACCGACAATATGCAGCAGCATATCTAGATGACATAGTGGTACATAGCACTGACTGGGAGTCTCACTTGCCCTGTGTCCAGGCTGTCCTTGATTCCCTCTTCAAAGAAGGTTTTACAGCAAATCTAAAAAAATGTGCCATTGGTCTAGAGGAAGCCAAGTATTTGGGCTACACTATTGGGCGTGGTGTCATAAAACCTCAAGTGAATAAAATAGAAGCCATCCAGGAATGGCCATGTCCTGCAAACAAGAAGCAGGTCAGGGCCTTTCTTGGCATTGCGGGGTATTATAGAAGATTTATCCCAAATTTTGCAACTATAGCTGCCCCACTGACAGACCTTACGAAAGGGAAAGACTCTGTAATGGTGAAATGGTCCTCAGTAGCAGAGGAATCTTTCCAAGTCCTGAAGAAGGCTCTTTGTGCACAACCAGTACTGTACTCCCCCGATTTCTCCAAAGATTTTTTGGTTCAGACGGATGCGTCTGATGTTGGTATTGGGGCAGTACTATCATAGGTACAAAATGGGGAAGAACACCCTGTGGTGTACCTAAGCAGAAAGCTCAATGACCATGAGCAAAGGTATGCAGTCATTGAAAAGGAGTGTTTAGCCATAAAGTGGGCCGTGGACGCACTCAGGTACTATTTGTTAGGGCGCCAGTTTGATTTAATAACTGACCATGCTCCTCTGAAATGAATGGCCCAAAAGAAGGAGACTAATAGACGGGTGAACCGGTGGTTTTTGGCTCTACAGGATTACTCATTCACTGTAAAAAACAGGCCAGGTGTTGAGATGGGGAATGTAGATGCCCTGTCCCGTGTTCACTCCTGTTTGGCTACAGGTGTTCCAACCCTGGGGTTGAAATAAGGGGGGAGGATATGTAGCAGAACGTCCCAGAGAGAGCCAGGAAAAGTCCTGTTCTGGGTTTATACATCTCCCTGGCTCCTCTCATACACGTTCAGGGATCTCTGATTCATGGTCCAGTTCAGGTCTTGGTCCTCTTACCCCAGGCTAATTTAAGCTCACCTCAGCAGACAGCCTTTGCTCTTGGCCTGGGATACTCAGACAACTTCTGTGTAGGAGAGCAAAAAGGTATGTGGAGGCTGACAGGCTTGCTCAGCCTGGTAGTTAGGATCTGTAAATATTGTTTAGTTAGTGCCGAGACACGGCTAGGTTTTGTTTTGGCTATTTTTGTTCCTATTTGCTTTTTTTTTTTTGGAACACTGTACAGCACCTGTATATAGACTTGAATATATCACAAATAAACACCGCACTGTTTGTCACTATTTCACTGGATTTGGTATCTGTGCCTGAAAGACTGCTCATCCCAGGGAGCTTTGTACCTGCTACCTGTCCCCCAGGTTACATAATATATAAATATATATATATATATATATATATATATATATATATATATATATTAATACACACACACACACACACACACGTGCAAGTGTGTTAGAGCTTTGGGGTGCACACCCTAATGCAGTAGGCTGCGCACACCTATGAAGGGCGTATGTGTTCTTACAAATATGATAGACACTAGCATGTGTGTCATGTCCCTGCCCCAATCTTTGCTTGACCTTCCACAAGGCACAGCCTATAATGACAAAAACAAGTTTGTGAAAATCACACAGGAATTCTTCAAAGGGGACAGATCGGTTGTAAGGCTATAAACCATTTATTGATTATCCTTTTAGAAAAATTGTCTTGACCAAATCAATTACCGTATTTATCGGCGTATAACACGCACTTTTTTCCCCTTAAAATCAGGGGAAAGTCGCAGGTGCGTGTTATACGCCAATCCCCTGCGATCCCGAGCTGTCAAAAATCGCCGGCCACGATTTGAAAATGGCGCGAGTAGGTTCGGATAGCTCCGCTCGGGGCTACGAGTGAAACCGAAAGTAAACGAGCGCCACCGGAAAGAGCCGAGGACCGGCTCTGTGTATTTCGGCGCCGGCGGCGCCATTTTCAAATCGCGGTCGGCGATTTTGAAGCACAGCAGCGGGGACAGGGGATCGAAGGCTGCACTGGGGCAAGGCTGCACTGACATGGCTGCACTGACATGGCTGCACTGGGGCAAGGCTGCACTGGGGAAGGCTGCACGGGGAAGGCTGCACTGAGAAGGCTGCACTGGGGAAGGCTGCACTGAGAAGGCTGGACTGAGAAGGCTGCACTGACATGGCTGCACTGACATGGCTGCACTGGGGAAGGCTGCACTGACATGGCTGCACTGACATGGCTGCACTGAGAAGGCTGCAATGATGGGCATTTAAATGTAGTTTTTTTCCCTTCAACTTCCCTCCTAAAAGTTTTTTTTTCCTTAACTCCCTCCTAAATTGGGGTGCGTGTTATACTCCGGTGCGTGTTATACGCCGATAAATACGGTAGCTCAAAACTAACAACAATTTAATGATACAAAAGTACAAAAAGTGTGTACCTCTAATTCCACTACATTAGGGATGAGCCGAACAGCCCCCTGTTCGGTTCGCACCAGAACATGCGAACAGGAAAAAAGTTCACGCGAACACCGTTAAAGTCTATGGGACACGAACATGAATAATCAAAAGTGCTAATTTTAAAGGCTTATATGCAAGTTATTGTCATAAAAAGTGTTTGGGGACTTGGGTCCTGCCCCAGGGGACATGGATCAATGCAAAAAAAAGTTTTAAAAACGGCCGTTTTTTCAGGAGCAGTGATTTTAATAATGCTTAAAGTCAAACAATAAAAGTGTAATATCCCTTTAAATTTCGTACCTGGGGGGTGTCTATAGTATGCCTGTAAAGGGGCGCATGTTTCCTGTGTTTAGAACAGTCTGACAGCAAAATGACATTTGGAAGGAAAAAACACATTTAAAACTACCCGCGGCTATTGCATTGCCGACAATACACATAGAAGTTCATTGATAAAAACGGCATGGGAATTCCCCCCAGGGAAACCCCGAACCAAAATTAAAAAAAAAAAAAAAAATGACGTGGGGGGGTCCCCCTGAATTCCATACCAGGCCCTTCAGGTCTGGTATGGATTTTAAGGGGAACCCCGCGCCAAAAAAAAAAAAAAAAAACGGCGTGGGGTTCCCCCAAAAATCCATACCAGACCCTTATCCGAGCACGCAACCTGGCAGGCCGCAGGAAAAGAGGGGGGGACGAGAGTGCGCCCCCCCCCCTCCTGAACCGTACCAGGCCACATGCCCTCAACATTGGGAGGGTGCTTTGGGGTAGCCCCCCAAAACACCTTGTCCCCATGTTGATGAGGACAAGGGCCTCATCCCCACAACCGTGGCTGGTGGTTGTGGGGGTCTGCGGGCGGGGGGCTTATCGGAATCTGGAAGCCCCCTTTAACAAGGGGACCCCCAGATCCCGGCCCCCCCTGTGTGAAATGGTAAGGGGGTACTTACCCCTACCATTTCACTAAAAAACTGTCAAAATAGTTAAAAATGAAAAGAGACAGTTTTTGACAATTCCTTTATTTAAATGCTTCTTCTATCTTCCTTCATCTTCTTCTTCTTCTGGTTCTTCTGACTCTTCTGGTTCTTCCTCCGGCGTTTCCAACGTCCAGCGTCTTCTATCTTCTTCTCCTCGGGCCGCTCCGCACCCATGGCATGAGGGGAGGCTCCCGATCTTCTCTTCATCTTCTTCTTCATCCTCTTCTCTTCTTCATCTTCATCTTCTCTTCTTTTCTTCTCTGGGCCGCTCCGCATCCATGCATGAAGGGAGGCTCCCGCTGTGTGACGGCGTCTCCTCGTCTGACGGTTCTTAAATAACGGGGGGCGGGGCCACCCGGTGACCCCGCCCCCCTCTGACGCACGGTGACTTGACGGGACTTCCCTGTGACGTCACGGGGAATGCCACAGGGAAGTCCCGTCATGTCCCGTGCGTCAGAGGGGGCGGGGTCACCGGGTGGCCCCGCCCCACGTTATTTAAGAACCGTCAGACGAGGAGACGCCGTCACACAGCGGGAGCCTCCCTCCATGCATGGATGCGGAGCGGCCCGGAGAAGAAAAGAAGAGAAGATGAAGAAGATGGAGAAGAGGATGAAGAAGAAGATGAAAAGAAGAGCGGGAGCCTCCCCTCATGCCATGGGTGCGGAGCGGCCCGAGGAGAAGAAGATAGAAGACGCCGCGGAGAAGATGCTGGACGAGAACGCCGGAGGAAGAACCAGAAGAGTCAGAAGAACCAGAAGAAGAAGAAGATGAAGGAAGATAGAAGAAGCATTTAAATAAAGGAATTGTCAAAAACTGTCTCTTGTCATTTTTAACTATTTTGACAGTTTTTTAGTGAAATGGTAGGGGTAAGTACCCCCTTACCATTTCACACAGGGGGGGGGGCCGGGATCTGGGGGTCCCCTTGTTAAAGGGGGCTTCCAGATTCCGATAAGCCCCCCGCCCGCAGACCCCCACAACCACCGGCCACGGTTGTGGGAATGAGGCCCTTGTCCTCATCAACATGGGGACAAGGTGTTTTGGGGGGCTACCCCAAAGCACCCTCCCAATGTTGAGGGCATGTGGCCTGGTACGGTTCAGGAGGGGGGGGGGACGCACTCTCGTCCCCCCCTCTTTTCCTGCGGCCTGCCAGGTTGCGTGCTCGGATAAGGGTCTGGTATGGATTTTTGGGGGAACCCCACGCCGTTTTTTTTTTTTTTTTTTTTGGCGCGAGGTTCCCCTTAAAATCCATACCAGACCTGAAGGGCCTGGTATGGAATTTAGGGGGACCCCCCCCACATCATTTTTTTTTTTTTTTTTTTAATTTTGGTTCGGGGTTTCCCTGGGGGGAATTCCCATGCCGTTTTTATCAATGAACTTCTATGTGTATTGTCGGCAATGCAATAGCCGCGGGTAGTTTTAAATGTGTTTTTTCCTTCCAAATGTCATTTTGCTGTCAGACTGTTCTAAACACGGGAAACATGCGCCCCTTTACAGGCATACTATAGACACCCCCCAGGTACAAAATTTAAAGGGATATTACACTTTTATTGTTTGACTTTAAGCATTATTAAAATCACTGCTCCTGAAAAAACGTCCGTTTTTAAAACTTTTTTTTGCATTGATCCATGTCCCCTGGGGCAGGACCCGGGTCCCCAAACACTTTTTATGACAATAACTTGCATATAAGCCTTTAAAATTAGCACTTTTGATTTCTCCCATAGACTTTTAAAGGGTGTTCCGCGGCATTCGAATTTGCCGCGAACACCCCAAATTGTTCGGCGAACTTGCGAACAGCTAATGTTCGAGTCGAACATGAGTTCGACTCGAACTCGAAGCTCATCCCTACACTACATGTTAAAAAGACCTAGTGTCTTGGGGGGGCAGCGGTGGCCACCATTAAAACATCCGTCTTCCATAAACCTCACTCGCACATACACACACCCACACACAGATCACACTCGATCGATCAGATGTGATTACTGGTATAAATACCAGTATTAATATTAAATAGACCTCATAGTCCATATATAAAGTATTCTGGTAACTTGTCTTCAGTATGGATTATAAAGAGTGATTATTAACTGGTGCTGTTGCGATGTGAGAGTTCCTTAAACATCCCCTTTAGCTATCTTGTTGCAGAATCAGTTTCCATGTTAGGAAATATCCATATGGAAAGTTCATATATTAGTGACACATTGTATCAACTCGAGTTAAGCAAGAATGTTGTGTTGGTTACATGTAACTAGTAAGATTAACAGCAGTGAAGGGACATCATGCATCTCACTGTATCCTGAAGTAGAGAGATCATTACCGCTGCCGGCATCTAGACAGGATCATCGTGATCTATTGATTTTAGTCACAGCCGCTGCAGGGGATCCACAGGTGGTGGGTGCATTAGTCATCCATTCCAGGAGATCTCGGTCTCAGTAAGGCTGCATCTATATCTTCCGCAATAGTAGCTGTGTCCGTCAGGCTCTGACATTCATTTATCAGACCGAGGGAATTTAGAGGAAGGAGGGAGAAGAAAGGGACCATGTAAGGCTGTATAAGCAGATGGCCATCCCGGTGTCCTCTTCACGGTTACCATATAGACCTGATGCATACATGTTTCGTTTTGTAAAAAACTTCTTCAGAGCATGCGCAATGGTATGTCCTCCCTGTTTAAATCTTTGATCTCATTAGTTCTCAAGTAATTCCATCTGGGGGATTTCTCCAAGCACTGTGGTTCACTTATAGTAACATTCATCACCCGTGCACAGTCACACACACACACACACATTCAGGGGCAGATACATTTTTGGCTAGATATATTTAATCACAAAAATTACCTAAAGAAGTGGGGTGGGGGGAGGGAGGGAAAGGAGGGGGAGGAAAGGGGGGGAAAGGGAGAAGAAGGAAGAGGGGGGGGGAAGAGGGGACGGGGGGGAACAAAAAGGAAAAAAGAGAAGAAAAGAAAGGGGGAAAGGAAAAAAAAACAGGGGGCCTCCTCTCTCCGCTCTCGCTCTCTTAATTATTGTTCCAAAAATACAGAGGGATTACATTCATTGTTAAGACCTTGCGTCTGCATACTGTTTAACGTGAATATCCACATTTTTTCTTTTTGATAAAGTACCTTATCAAAGTCTCTCCTGCGTGAGGGTAAATTTTAGCTTATATATATCCCCTTGCATTTAGGGCCACTTGGGTCTCCTCCACGTTTCTCCAAAAAGTGCAGCGATAGTGGTTTGTCGTCATCCTTTATTCAATATGCTTTGGACATGTTCACCAACTCTTATTTTAAACTGTCTTTTAGTTTTGCCCACATAGATTAATCGACAAGGGCATGTTAACATGTATATAACACGTGTTGTTCTACAGTTTATGAAGTGATGGATTTTGAATTGTTTGGTACCGTCAGAGTTGGTGAACATCTCCGTTTTATCAACATATTTACAGACATGGCATCTGCCACATTGATACATACCCTTAAGAGGGGGTAAGCTCGTGAGCCAGTCACGTCTAACAGATCTAGTATATTCTGAGTGGACTAGATTATCTCTAAAGTTGGTAGCCCTTCTAGCTGTGAGTAGGGGTCTGTTGCCAACTATTTTCCCCAGTACGGGGGATTCAGCAAGAATATGCCAGTGGCGATCCAAAATTCTTCTTACCTGTCCCCACTGTGCCCCAAATTTAGTAATAATCCTTATTGGGGTAGATGTGGTCCTTTCTGGTTGTTGTTCTTTTTTCTTATTAACCAATAGGGAATAACTATTTGTTAGGAGGGCATGTTTTATGGCTTTCCTAATGCATCCATGTGAGTACCCTCTCTCTCGGAACCGTCGGTACATTTCATGAATCTCTGTTTGAAAGTCACTGTCCTCTGAGCAGTTTCTCCTAGTGCGCAGGAACTGTCCCACAGGGATTCCATGAATGAGCGATTTGGGATGGTGACTGGTAGCCAAAAGCAGAGTATTAGCTGCCGTCTCTTTCCTAAACGTTTTTGTAAATATCTGGCCATCCCTGATTTCTATAGTGAGATCAAGGAATGGTAGAGTTGTAGAATCAGATGAGAAGGTAAGTTTAATATTCTTTTTGTTTCTGTTGAGTTCCTCAACAATAAAGGGATTTAGTTCGAGGGGTGTGCCCCCCCCAAATCATGATCACATCATCAATGTACCTCAGCCACAGGTGACAGTGGCTGAGGTACAGAGACGAGGGATAGACGCACTCAGATTCCCACAAGCCGAGATGCAGACATGCATAGGCTGGGGCCCATGGGGCTCCCATGGATGTACCTCTTATCTGTCTGTAGTATTGGCCAAGGAATTGAAAGCAGTTATTGTCCAGCATAAATAGTAATAAGTCTACAATGAACTCATTCTGCGCAGCTAGTTGTGGAAATCTGGAGTCCAAAAAGTGCTGTACTGCTTTGATACCACATTTATGTGGAATTGACGTATAGAGAGATTCTACATCCACACCTACTAATATGGCCCCCTTGGGTACCTTTTTATACCCTCCAGTTTTCTCAGTACATCCCGCGTATCCTGTACATAAGAGGGGAGTTCAGTCACCAGTTCCTTGATCATTGCGTCAAGGAATTTTCCCACCCTCTCCAGGGGTCCTTTAATGGCTGACACAATCGGTCTTCCTGGGGGGTTTGTCATAGATTTATGGAGCTTAGGTATTATATAAAAGGTCGGGATAATAAATTCGTTGGCGCAAAGATATTTACCCTCTCTGTTGGAGAGCAAATGTTCACCAAGGGCCATTCTGAGTTTGAAATTAAGGGCTTCGATGATTTCTGGAAAGGGGTTGTGGAGTAGTTTGTCATATGTGGTTTCATCTTTTAGGAGGCGCATAGTTTCCCTCTCATACAGTTCCCGTGATAGGAGGACAGTGTTACCCCCTTTATCACTACTTTTAATGACGATCTCCTTCGCTTCCTTAAGTTCCCTAAGTGCCTTGCTCTCTGCTGTACTTAAATTATCAATTCCCCGATATTTCCAATCGAGTTTGGACAGGTCCCTTTGGACCTGTTCCAAAAAAGATTGGATCTGCTTGTGCTTCGAAAACGGGGGCATTTTAAGGGATCTAATGGTTAAATTAGAGGGGCGTAGGGACTCAGATGGAGAGCTGTCAATTTCATCATCTGAGTCCTGGCCTATAAGGATTATTACTAAATTTGGGGCACAGTGGGGACAGGTAAGAAGAATTTTGGATCGCCACTGGCATATTCTTGCTGAATCCCCCGTACTGGGGAAAATAGTTGGCAACAGACCCCTACTCACAGCTAGAAAGGCTACCAACCTTAGAGATAATCTAGTCCACTCAGAATATACTAGACCTGTTAGACGTGACTGGCTCACAAGCTTAAGGGTATGTATCAATGTGGCAGATGCCATGTCTCTAAATATGTTGATAAAACGGACATGTTCACCAACTCTGATGGTACCAAACAATTCAAAATCCATCACTTCATAAACTGTAGAACAACACGTGTTATATACATGTTAACATGCCTTTGTCGATTAATCTATGTGGGCAAAACTAAAAGACAGTTTAAAATAAGAGTTGGTGAACATGTCCAAAGCATATTGAATAAGGATGACGACAGACCACTATCACTGCACTTTTTGGAGAAACGTGGAGGAGACCCAAGTGGCCTTAAATGCAAGGGGATATATAAACTAAATTTACCCCCACGCAGGGGAGACTTTGATAAGGTACTTTATCAAAAAGAAAAAATGTGGATATTCACGTTAAACAGTATGCAGCCGCGAGGCCTTAACAATGAACGTAATCTCTCTGTATTTTTGGAACAATAATTAAGAGAGCGAGAGCGGAGAAAGGAGGCCCCCCATTTTTTTTTTCCTTTCCCCCTTTCTTTTCTTCCCTTTTTTTTCCTTTTTGTTCCCCCCCCCCTCCCTCTACCTTCTTCTCCCTTTCCCCCCCTTTCCTTTTTCTCCCCCTCCTTTCCCTCCCTCCCCCCACCGCCCCCCCTCCCTTCTCCTTCTTCCTATCCCCCCCTTCTTTTAAATACATGTATAAGCCGGGCTCGATATGAATATAACTGGATAATATTTAATATTTGAACGGCTATAGATAAAATACCTGTGTTTAACTATATAAGGGGGAAATACTCTTTTGAGACCCTTGCTTCTGTAATCCTATTTTCCCGTATCCCTTCCTGTTTTTGCTATTTCAGCTCTCTGATTATGTAGAGCAGGGGTCTTCAAACTACGGCCCTCCAGTTGTTCAGGAACTACAAATCCCATCATGCCTAGTCATGTCTGTGAATGTCAGAGTTTTACAATGCCTCATGGGACTTGTAGTTCTGCAACAGCTGGAGGGCCATAGTTTGAGGATCCCTGATGTAGAGCATTTCTAACATCTATGGAGCCCGTCTCCTCTTATTTTTTTCTATCTTATTATCCTGATATAGGAAAACTAAGGCTGTTTAAATTCACTTGGATTTCAGTATGATTCCTTCTTTAAGCTGCCTAAATAATTAATCTTTCAGTGTAAAAAAAAATTTTCTTTTAATCCGCTATAGGTGAACATTAACCGCATATGTGTATTAGGTTAGGAAATACTACTTTAGGTAATTTTTGTGATTAAAAATAGCTAGCCAAAAATTTATCTGCCCCTGAATGTGTGTGTGTGTGTGTGTGTGTGACTGTGCACGGGTGATGAATGTTACTATAAGTGAACCACATCGCTTGGAGAAATCCCCCAGATGGAATTAATTGAGAACTAATGAAATCAAAGATTTAAACAGGGAGGACATACCATTGCGCATGCTCTGAAGAAGTTTTTTACAAAACGAAACATGTAAGCATCAGGTCTATATGGTAACCGTGAGGAGGACACCGGGATGGCCATCTGCTTATACAGCCTTACATGGTCCCTTTCTTCTCCCTCCTTCCTCTAAACCCCCTCGGTCTGATAAATGAATATCAGAGCCTGACGGACACAGCTACTATTGCGGAAGATATAGATGCAGCCTTACTGAGACTGAGATCTCCTGGAATGGATGACTAATGCACCCACCACCTGTGGATCCCCTGCAGCGGCTGTGACTAAAATCAATGGATCACGATGATCCTGTCTAGATGCCAGTGGCGGTAATGCTCTCTCTACTTCAGGACACGGTGAGATGCATGATGTCCCTTCACTGCTGTTAATCTTACTAGTTACATGTAACCAACACAACATTCTTGCTTAACTCGAGTTGATACAATGTGTCACTAATATATGAACTTTCCATATGGATATTTCCTAACATGGAAGCTGATTCTGCAACAAGATAGCTAAAGGGGATGTTTAAGGAACTCTCACAACAGCAACAGCACCAGTTAATAATCACTCTTTATAATCCATACTGAAGACAAGTTACCCAGAATAATTTATATATGGACTATGAGGTCTATTTAATATTAATACCGGTATTTATCTCTGTACTTCAGTATATTTATACCAGTAATCACATCTGATCGATCGAGTGTGATCTGTGTGTGGGTGTGTATATGTGCGAGTGAGGTTTATGGAAGATGGATGTTTTAATGGTGACCACCGCTGTCCCCCCAAGACACTAGGTCTTTTTAACATGTATTGGAATTAAAGCTACACGCTTTTTGTATTTTTGTATCATTAAATTGTTGTTAGTTTTGAGCTAATTACTTTGGTCAAGACAATTTTTCTAAAAGGATAATCAATAAATGGTTTATAGCCTTACAACCGATTTGTCCCCTTTGAAGAATTTCTGTGTGATTTTCACAAACTTGTTTTTGCTACTATATTTTCAATTCAGGAGACAACTAAGTTGGAGGTCTCCAATGCTCAACATAGCTTTTGGAGACACCCCAACTAGATGGTGGAACCGGGTGAATCTCAGCAGGGCGAGGCTGATTTATAGCCAATTAATGCCCATTAGAGAACACCGGATGCTATAAAGGAGGAGTTCTTTACAGCCTATAATGAGTAGTTTTGTGAATGACCAAGTGTAGATGTTGGGCAGAGATGCCAGCAACATCATAGGCTGATAGAGAGCTCAGCACAAGTACAGCAGACATATCTAAATGCAACCTTTTTAAGCTGTATTAAGAAAGCCAAAGTTCTAAAATTGAATTACTACATGGCATTGGTAAACAATTACTATACTCTCTGGAGATAATAAAATGATGGCATCCAAAACTGGCACTTTAAAGCCTAAGTAATGGCTTCTATGAATGCAGCAGCTGTGTGGAATGGGAGGACATAGTCAGGCACTCTTGTTGAGTGCCTGTCATAGCACCTTAATTTTATTAACCAATAGATTATGGCAGCATTGGTTAACTTAACCAATGCTGCCATAATCTTCTGGTTAATAGAACTAAGGGTCTGTGACAGGCACTCATCAAGAGGGCCCAACTATGCCTGCTTTTTCCACCCCTCTGCTTCATTGATAGAAGCCATTGCTATTGCTTCTGATCAATGAAGGGAGGACAGGCAAATTATTCCAAGTTCACTCACTCCATTCAAAGATTGCGTTTTATTTATGGAACCTGTAGCAATGTGTTCTGTGAATGGAGCAGTTAGGTGGAAAGGTTGGGGACTCTTGATGTGTGCCTGCCATAGCCCCTTAGTTCTATTAACCCCGGTACACTGGAAGATTACAACAGTGGGGGTGGGGGAAGGGGCGTCTGAAGAGGAAGATTTTGCCAGAAGGAGGACACAACTGCAGGGAGGAGGGACACATCTCACTGAAAGTAAGATCTCTTGTGCTGATTGTTTTTTTTTTCTTTTTAATTTACCACTTCAGCTCTGGAAGATTTTACCTCCTTCATGACCATTTTTTGCTATTTTGCATTGTGCTAATTTAAATAGTAATTGCGCAGTCATGTAAGGCCTCTTTCACATGGACTGTCCGTTCAGGTCCGCCTGTCAGTTTTTTAGGCGGACCTGAACGGACTCTCCAAAGACCTCTATGAATGACATGTCCGCTCACATCTGACCCGCTCCGATCCAAAAAAGTGTGACGGAGGAAAAACCTACTTTTCCATCCGTCTGTGGATCGGGTAACGACGGACTCTATGGTCCGTCATCATCCGATCCCCCATAGGGGGGAGCGGCACTCTGACAGGTCCGTTTGCTGCACAGTGTGCAGCGACGGACCTCTCATCTGCCTGTTCAGTGGGGATCGACGGAGCGATCCCCCGCTGAGCAGAGCGGGCTACGTATATGGACACGTCCATGTGAAGGAGCCCTAAAGCTGTAACCAAACTAAATTTATATCATTTTTTTTCACACAAGTAGAGCTTTATTTTGGTAGTATTTGATCACCACTTGGTTTTATTATTTTTTGTGATATAAACAGAAAAGAAAACGAAAATTAAAAAAAAAACAATATTTCTCAAGTCGTCTTCCAGGATGGCACCCTGAGAGATGACTGGTCCACCTGACAGAAAACACAATCAATCAAGAGGTTAAAGGCCCCCGCCCCTCAGTTTTTGATTGTGTTTCCCCACAGCGAAACTGTTTGTTATTTTTCTGTTGACCTAAAAGCCTGGGGCTGGTGGTCTCCCCCTGGGAGCCGGACCAAATGCCTGGGAAGCTGCTGGGTCCGGCCGGATGGTTCTCATCCTTCCTGGGGGGTTTCCCAATCCGTGTCTCGGGGGAGAGGCAGCAGAAGCGGGACCCTGGTCGGTGACCGTGCTTCTTTCCATGGAAGAGCCCCCCCCGAGTGCTGAAGAACCCTGGGTGCGGTGGTGTACCCAGAACTTCAGGGGCCAAATTTCCTGTTGCCTTTCCTTACCTGTGCGGTGGCCATGCAGTTGAAGGAGTTGGTGGTTTTCCTTCTACTTGCTACAAGACCACAGGAGGTGAGTCTGGGACCCATTCTGGGGTCTGGCCAGGGCTGCCGTTCGTCCGCTCGTCCGTCCGCCCGCCGACCGACCGGAACGACTGTTCACGGGGGTCGTGCGGCAAGAAGCTCTGCATGGAGAGCTTTTCTTCCAGGGGCCTTGCTGAGTGTAGCTCAGCACCATTTTCCTGAAGATCGGGAAATGACATCACTTCCTCCTCTAAGAGGAGTGAGTGGGAGGGCTGCAGCAGAAAGTGACCTCAGGTCCAGTAAAACTTCCTGTCTTCGGCAAGATGGCGGTGGCGAGTTGCAGCCAGCATACAGAGGATATAAAAAGCCACAGGGAACAGGCTCCTATGTCTTCTTTGCGTTCCTGTATGCAGCACCTCCAGGCAGAGATTGGAAGTAGCATGGAACATGAGAAGGAGAGACCTGCAGGGTCTGCGGCCATGGAAGAGACCACAGGGGGTGAGTCTGACCGGCCTTCGGAGGTTTAGAAGGGGGTACCCCAACTCTTCTCCTCCGACTCTCACAGTGTATGCCTGTGTGTTTTTTTTTTTTTTTCAGGGGACGACGCTATTGCCCGTGAGGTTGCCAGCCGTCCTGTGAAATCCTCCACCCGCTCTAAACGATGTGGGAACTGTAATGACAGGCTACCCCCAGAACATCCAAAGCCCTTCTGTTTTAAATGCATACAGAAGTTGACAGGGAAGGAGACATCTCAGATAATGAAGGAATTCCTTACTGTGCAAACTGAGATGCTGTCCACCTTAAAGTCTTTTCAGGCCACCCTTAAGCCTAGGGATTCAGAGGCTCACTCTAGTAAGGATGCCTCTTCCCAGGAGAGCTCCACCTCCTCTAGGAGGTATCGGGCGGAGGTACTGAAGTATCCACTCCCCCACGATTCAGAGGAAGAGTGTGATTTAGAAGTTCCTAATCAGGAGTTTTCTGATGAAGGGGTGATGGACAGCCAAGAGGAGGATGGGAGGGAGGAATCCAGGTCTAGCAGACATATATTTTCTGCCGACGACATGGAAGATCTTCTGAAAGCTATTTATGCCTCAGAAGAGACTCAGGAGCCTGCTGCACAGGTATCCGCTCAGGATAGGATGTATAGAGGCTTGATTAAACCTCAGGCCAGGGTCCTTCCGGTACATTCGTCCCTAAAGGAAGCCATCTTAAGGGAATGGAAAGAACCAGAAAGAAGGCTTCTGAAATATAAAACCTGGAAGCGTAGACGCCCCTTCTCTGAAGAGAATGAGGAAAAGTTTTTCAAAACTCCTAGACTAGACGCCTCCTTAGCACAGGTCTCTAAGCAGTTGGATCTTTCCTTTGAAGATACTGGTAATTTAAAGGATCAAATGGATCGCAGGGCTGAAACCATTTTACGCAGAACCTGAGAAGCTAACGCTGCGGCTATGAGCCCCGCAGTGGCCTCAGTTCGCATCGCAAGGAATGCCGACACGTGGGTCTGTAAATTAATTGACCACGTATCCCGAACCTCAAAATCCAAGGAGGTCCTGGATTCTCTGGAGGTCATAGGGAATGCTGTCGCATATTTAGCAGATGCTGTGGTTGAGACAGTGCGTACAACCGCTAAGACAGGTGCCTTACTAAACTCAGCCAGGCGAGCCCTCTGGGTTAAAACCTGGGATGGGGATAGCTCATACAAAACCCATCTATGTGGTCTCCCTTTTGAAGGGACGCTCCTTTTTGGTGCTGGCCTAGATCAGGCTCTAGCCAGATCTACCGAGAAGGGGGAAAAATTTCCTACCAAACCTAGGAGAGAGAGGAAGCCGTTTTTTCGTGGCCCCCAGGCAAGGAATCGCTTCTCCGAGAAAAAGGTCTCCCCTAATAGACGTTGGGGTGCAGGAAAAGACAAACAAAAAACTGGCGTTCTCTTTTTCAGCCAGAAGTCAGTTGACAAGACCCCCAAATGACTTTCCGGTAGGGGGCAGACTTTCCCACTTTGCCTCTCAGTGGGAAAGGATCACCCAAAGCCCCTATGTACTTTGGATCATAAGAGAGGGTTACAGATTGGAGTTTCTCTCCCCTCCACCCCCCAAGTTTCTCTTGACCTGCCTTCCCAGGGATCCCTGCAAGGTGGTAGGAATCCTTCAGAATTTAAGAGAGTTGGCCAGTCAGGAGGTTATAATACCTGTTCCAGTGGACCAGCAGGGTCAGGGGTTTTATTCCCACATTTTCGTGATACCAAAACCCTCAGGAAGGTATCGTCTTATTATAAATCTAAGGAACCTCAATGTTTTTCTTTGTTACAAGAAGTTCCGCATGGAGAGTGTCTATTCCCTCAGGAGACATCTCCTCAAAGAAGTGTTTATGGTGACCTTGGATTTAAAGACACCTACCTTCATGTCCCCATTTTTCAGGTCCATCAAAGCTTCCTGAGATTTGAGATCGCCTCTTCAGAGGGAGTACAACACTGGCAGTTCACAGCCCTCCCCTTTGGACTGGCATCCAGTCCGAGAGTCTTTACAAAGGTCATGGCAGAGGTGGTGGCTTTTCTGCACCTCCAGGGAGTGGCATTGATTCCCTACCTGGACGACATTTTGATTTACAGTCTAAGTCGGGATCAACTACTTCTGGATCTATCCAGAGTAATGGAGACCTTAGAAGCCCTGGGATGGATTGTCAGCAAGGAAAAGTCCTCGCTGACTCCTGCTCAGACAAAGCTGTATCTGGGTTTCCCGGTGGACTCCTCAGAACAAAAGTTAGTTCTTCCTCAGGGCAAGGTAGAGGGCCTCATATCAGCGGTCACGTCGCTGTTACAGGCAAGCACTATCTCCTACAGAGGTATCATGAGAGTTCTGGGTCTAATGACGTCAGCTATCCCAGCAGTTCCTTGGGCACAGCTACACTCCAGGCCCCTCCAGCAATTTCTTCTATCCTCTTGGGACAGAAAAAGAGACTCTCTGGACATAGCCATCCCGGTCGAAGTAAAGAACTCCCTTCACTGGTGGCTCCTTCCTCAGAGGCCTCAAGGGGGCCTTCTTTGGAGCCAACTTCAGCCTCTCAGGTTAACTACAGATGCAAGTTCCTGGGGGTGGGGAGCCCACCTGGAGGATCTAATAGCTCAGGGATCCTGGGATTCAGAACAAAAAAGGGCCTCCTCCAATTTTCGAGAACTGTTGGCCATAGGAGAAGCACTAAAGGCTTTCAAAGGAAGGATCAGGGGCCTGGAGGTGCAGGTCTTGTCAGACAATGCCACGGCTGTGGCGTTTCTGAATCATCAGGGGGGTACCAGATCCACAACACTCCTATCCCTATCAGCAGAGATCCTGTCCTGGGTGGAAAGTCGGATTCCTTCCATCTCCGCAGTCCACATAAAGGGGACGTTAAATGTAGAGGCAGACTACCTCAGTCGGCAGGTGATTCTGCAGGGGGAATGGGAACTGAATCCAGAGGTCTTTTGCCTGGTAAGTCGGCAATTTGGCGTTCCAGAGATAGATCTCTTTGCCCACGGGAAAAGCAGAAGGGTAAAGAGATTCTTTTCCCTTGCTTGAGAGAGAGGCTCAGAGGGGATAGATGCCTTGGCGCAGGTCTGGGACTTCCGACTAGCCTATGCCTTTCCCCCTCTGGGACTCATTCCGAGGGTCCTTCAAAAACTGTTCCTCTCGGAAAGCAAATTGATTCTAATACCCCCTTGGTGGCCCAAGAGAGCCTGGTTTCCAACCCTGCAGGGTTGGTCCATAGCCCCACTGCTTCACCTCCCGGTCCGGGGCGACCTTCTCCTTCAGGGGGTCCAGTCCGCCACCCAGACCCCAGCTTCTTCAAGCTGACGGCCTGGCTCTTGAAAGGCAGAACCTGCGGGAGAAGGGGCTGTCGGACAGAGTAGTGGATACACTGCTCCTTAGTAGAAAGCCAGTCACAAGGCATATTTATGCCAAGACCTGGGCGATTTTCTCTCGCTGGTGCCAGGAGAGAGGGACTTCTCAAAGAGAGATCCCTGCTATCTTTAGAATTTCCCCAGGATGGAGCAGATCTTGGTTTGGCAACCAAGACCCTTAAGGCGCAGGTTTCAGCCCTGTCCTGTTTCCTTGAGAAACGTTTGGCATTACACCCCCTGATCAAGAGATTTCTCTTGGTCAGGGAGAGGTTGTCCCCTGTTCAAATATCCAGGTGTCCTCCTTGGGACCTTACACTAGTACTGGAGGGGTTAACAAAGGCCCCATTTGAACCGATAGATCAGATCCCCCTTAGGATCCTGACCTTTAAATTAGCCTTTTTACTAGCAATCACCTCAGCTAGAAGAGTAGGTGACATTCAGGCTTTTTCTATTATAGAACCATTTTTTTCTTTATTTGAGGACAGGGTTATACTTAGGCAGGACACCCTGTACCTCCCTAAGGTAACATCAAAGTTCCATGGGACTTAAGAAGTGGTGCTGCCTTCCTTTTGTAGTAACCCCAAAAGTGAAGGGGAAGTTTCTTTTCATTGTCTGGACATCAGACACTGTTTATTATCCTACCTAGAAAGGGTTAAGGAATTCAGAAGGTCCAGCCATCTTTTAGTTAATTTTTCTGGCCAAAAGAAGGGCCAACAGGCATCCAAGGCTTCTATAGTTAGATGGATTAAACATACCATTTCGTTAGCCTATGAGCAGTCAGGTAAAGCAGCTCCTAGAAATCTTAGAGCGCATTCCACGCGATCTCTGGCAACCTCCTGGGCGGAAAGGGCCAGAGCTTCGGTGGAGCAGATATGTAGAGCCGCTACATGGTCAAGCTAGAACACGTTCCTGAGGCATTATAGAGTGGAGTTACTATCTCCTCAGGACCTGGCATTTGGCAGGAAGGTCCTGCAAGCGGTGGTCCCGCCCTAAAGGTAGGCCTGAGCTACTTGCTCTTCTCTCAGTGTGCCGTCCTGGAAGATGATTTGAGAAAAGAACCAGTTACACTTACCGGTAACGGTGTTTCTGGGAAGTCTTCCAGGATGGCAGGCCTACTTCCCACCCGTTCTATTTAGGAAACATGTAATGTTTAGAGTGTGGTGGTGGTTATGTTTTTCACTCTCGTGCACTGGTGTGGGTCAATACTTTGTCACAACTGAGGAGCATCGGGAGGGGCGGGGGCCTTTAACCTCTTGATTGATTGTGTTTCTTGTCAGGTGGACCAGTCATCTCTCAGGGTGCCGTCCTGGAAGACTTCTCAGAAACACTGTTACCGTTAAGTGTAACTGGTTCTTTTTTTTACTTTCCGCTATAAAGCATATCCAATAAAAAAACATATTTTTAAAAATCTAATTTCTTCATAAATTTTGGCCAAAATGTATTCTGCTACATGTCTTTGGCAAAAATATCCCAATAAGTGTATATTGATTGGTTTGTGTGAAAGTTATAGCATCTATAAACTATGGTGTATATACAGTGGCTTGCGAAAGTATTCGGCCCCCTTGAACTTTTCAACCTTTTGCCACATTTCAGGCTTCAAACATAAAGATATAAAATTTTAATTTTTTGTGAAGAATCACCAACAAGTGGGACACAATTGTGAAGTGGAACGAAATCTATTGGATATTTTAAACTTTTTTAGCAATTAAAAAACTGAAAAGTGGTGCGTGCAAAATTATTCGGCCCCTTTACTTTCAGTGCAGCAAACTCACTCCAGAAGTTCAGCGAGGATCTCTGAATGATCCAATGTTGTCCTAAATGTCTGATGGTGATAAATATAATCCACCTGTGTGTAATCAAGTCTCTGTATAAATGCCCCTGCTCTGTGATAGTCTCAGGGTTCTGTTGAAAGTGCAGAGAGCATCATGAAGACCAAGGAACACACCAGGCAGGTCCGTAATACTGTTGTGGAGAAGTTTAAAGCCGGATTTGGATACAAAAAGATTTCCCAAGCTTTAAACATCCCAAGGAGCACTGTGAAAGCGATCATTTAGAAATGGAAGGAGTATCAGACCACTGCAAATCTACCAAGACCTGGCTGTCCCTCTAAACTTTCAGCTCAGACAAGGAGAAGACTGATCAGAGATGCAGCCAAGAGGCCTATGATCACTCAGGACGAACTGCAGAGAACTACAGCTGAGGTGGGAGAGTCTGTCCATAGGACAACAATCAGTCGTACACTGCACAAATCTGGCCTTTATGGAAGAGTGGCAAGAAGAAAGCCATTTCTCAAAGATATCCATAAAAAGTCTCGTCTGAAGTTTGCCACAAGCCACCTGGGAGACACACCAAACATGTGGAAGAAGGTGCTATGGTCCGATGAAACCAAAATCAAACTTTTTGGCCACAATGCAAAATGATATGTTTGGCGTAAAAGCAACACAGCTCATCACACTCAACACACCATCCCCACTGTCAAACATGGTGGTGGCAGCATCATGGTTTGGGCCTGCTTTTCTTCAGCAGGGAGAGGGAAGATGGTTAAAATTGAGGGGAAGATGGATGCAGCCAAATACAGGACCATTCTGGATGAAAACCTGTTGGAGTCTGCAAAAGACCTGAAACTGGGACGGAGATTTATCTTCCAACAAGACAATGATCCCAAACATACAGCAAAATCTACAAAGGAATGGTTCACAAATAAACGTATCCAGGTGTTAGAATGGCCAAGTCAAAATCCAGACCTGAATCCAATCGAGAATCTGTGGAAAGAGCTGAAAACTGCTGTTCACAAACGCTCTCCATCCAACCTCACTGAGCTCGAGCTGTTTTGCAAGGAAGAATGGGCAAGAATTTCAGTCTCTCAATGTGCAAAACTGATAGAGACATACCCCAAGCGACTTGCAGCTGTAATCACAGCAAAAGGTGGCTCTACAAAGTATTAACGCAAGGGGGCCGAATAATTTTGCACGCCCCACTTTTCATTTTTTTATTAGTTAAAACAGTTTCAAAAATCCAAAAGATTTCGTTCCACTTCACAATTGTGTCCCACTTGTTGGTGTTTCTTCACAAAAAAATAAAAATTTTATATCTTTATGTTTGAAGCCTGAAATGTGGCAAAAGGTTGAAAAGTTCAAGGGGGCCGAATACTTTCGCAAGCCACTGTATATTGGAGTTTTTATTTATTTTTACTAATGACGGTGGTCAGCGACTTATAATGGGACTGCGAGTGAGGAAGGCAATCTAACACTAACTGATGCTGGGGATAACTGACTAACTGCCACTGACATCACCAGTGACACTTATACGGTGCTCAGTGCTAAAAATATGCACTGTCACTGTACTAGTGACACTGGCTGGGAATGGGTTGACATCTAGGGCGATCAAGGAGTTAAATGTATGCCTAACAATGTTTACTGTGTGTATTGTGTGCTGCTTTTACTAAGCAATGTGCCAGTTTTTACTTAAAGAAATGGCACATCACTGCTGTCAGTAGAGATCCCTGTGTTGTTTATGTACACAGTACTCTCTTTTGTCATTCGCTCAGCCGTTTGGTTTTGACCATAAATCATTGTCTGGGACCCGCTGATTGGCTTGTACTATAGTGAATGACAGCACAGCCTGGGCAGCAGGAGCACGCACACCCCCCTCTCCGGAAATGCAAATCACATATATATACATGATCCTGCGCAGCCGAGCCGCACTGTAGCAGTAAGGCTACAGGAGGCGGTCAGCAAGCGGTTAAACTTAGGCTTTAAGTAAACTGGGTCCTTGATTAAAGTGAAATAAATGGAATCCTGTCCCTTCCCATGGCTTCAGTTTCTATTTCTTTCCACCTACAGGGAAAGTGGACAAATGACTTATAGAAACAACAGGCTATGGCTCCATGCACACTTGGCTCATGCACACTGCATCTCAAAGGAGCTCAAAGAAGAGGCTCCTACAAGCTTTTGAGCTTTTTTGAGCTCCCATTTTTTTTTCTGCCTGGAAACGCCTTTCCATGTTAACTAATGTTTCCATGCACACTAATGGCCTGTACACACAGTCGGATTTTCTGATGGAAATTGTCCGATCGGAGCGTGTTGTCGGAGATTCCGACCGTGTGTGGGCTCCATCGGACATTTTCCATCGGATTTCCCGACACACAAAGTTTGAGAGCTTGCTATAAAATTTTCCGACAACAAAATCCGTTGTCTGAAATTCCGATTGTGTGTGCAGAAATCCGATGCACAAAGTGCCACGCATGCTCAGCATGAATTAAGAGACGAAAGCTATTGGCTACTGCCCTGTTTATAGACCCGATGTACGTGTTTTATGTCGCCGCGTTTAGAACGATTGGATTTTCCGACAACTTTGTGTGACCGTGTGTATACAAGACAAGTTTAAGCCAACATCCGTCGGAAAAAATCCATGGATTTTGTTGTCGGAATGTCCGATCAATGTCCGACCGTGTGTACAGGGCATATGGCTTTTTTATGAGTTTACCGGCAAGTGCTATTACAGGCAGAAACCCCCACCACCAAACTCACGATTTTAGGAGGAGCTTTCGAGCAGAAAAGATGCCTAAGTGCCCCAAAAGGCTTGGAAAAGCACAAAAGCACTTGAAAAATCTCAAAGTAGCTCAAAGAAGATTGAAAATGCAGAAACAAAGATAAAATTAGCTAAGGGGAGGGTTATGCTCAAAGAAGCTTGAAGGAGCTTGAAGAAGCTTAAAGGGGTTGTAAACTCTCTTGTTTTTTCACCTTAATGCATCCTATGTGAAACCCCTAAGTAACTTGAAGTATTAGGTAGGGATGGGCGAACGGTTCGGCCCGAGCATAAGTTCGGGCCCGAACTTTCGCTGTTCGGACGTTCGATGAACAGCTGAACAAACGGGTCGTTCGACCGTTGGTTTGCCCCCCCCAAACTGACCACAATGCATTGCAGCGCTGAACAGTGCATTGCAAGCCTTGATTGGCTGAAGCAGTGAAAGCTTCAGCCAATCAGGGCACAGAGCACTGTCAGAGTCATGATTGGACACTGTCATCATGACTTTAGCCAATCATGGCTCATTCCTGCCCCACAGTATAATGCCCCATACACACGGTCGGACTTTGTTCGAACATTCCGACAACAAAATCCTAGGATTTTTTCCAACGGATGTTGGCTCAAACTTGTCTTGCATACACACGGTCACACAAAGTTGTCGGAAAATCCGATCATTCTGAACGCGGTGACGTAAAACAAGTACATCAGGACTATAAACGGGGCAGTGGCCAATAGCTTTCATCTCTTTATTTATTCTGAGCATGCGTGGCACTTTGTCCGTCGGATTTGTGTACACACGATCGGAATTTCAGACAACGGATTTTGTTGTCGGAAAATTTTATATCCTGCTCTCAAACTTTGTGTGTCGGGAAATCCGATGGAAAATGTCCGATGGAGCCCACACACGGTCGGAATTTCTGACAACACGCTCCGATCGGACATTTTCCATCGGAAAATCCGACCGTGTGTACGGGGCATTAAAGTATTCTTTCAATGGCAGCCATTTTCAGTGTGAATTCAGCATGAAGAGAGATAGACCAGGACTCTGTTCAGGGCTATTAGTTCGTTAGTGTGCTAAACAATGTCAATGTAGAATATTAGTTTAGTGTCAGTCTAGGGATAGTGTGTGTGTAGTGAGGAGGACCATTATTCAGCTTTGCATAGTGTGCAGCTAGAGTAGGGAGAGCCCAGATAGTTTCACTGTAGTTTAGTGAGACGGTGTCATTCATACATACATTAGTGTAGAGTAGGGACAGCTCATATAGTTTCAGTGTAATGACGGTTGAACACCGTCTATTTGATTGAGTTACTGCCAGTTTAACGCCATATAGTTCTGTGTGCGTTACTGCCAGTTTAACGCCATATAGTTCTGTGTGCATTACTGCCAGTTTAATGCCTCATAGTTCTGTGTGTCAGTGTACGTTTGGCGCATTGTATTGCAGTATATTATAGTGTATAAATGGAGTGTTTCTGTGTAGTGTGAGTATTCAAATTAAAGTGCACCAAACACCTCTTTACATTGATTAAACTGCATCTATGTACAGATTTCAACTTCTTATTTACACTTGCTTATAAGCACCACGCCCTCCTTCCCAATAATGTCTGGGAGGACAACAAGGAGAGGCAGATGTTCCTTTGGCACTGTAAGGGGGCCAGCAACAAATGTGTCCACAGGCAAAGGTGAACGTGGTGGTCAATCCTCAGGCAGGGCATAATTTTCTCTGTTTAGTGAGTTTGCCCGTGCTATCCAGCCACAGCATGGCTTACTAAACCTTCCTTATCCTCCTTATCCTCTTTCATGCAAGCAGAGATAAGTGTACAGTCCCCTGCAGTTGCCAGAGTGTATAAACCTGCCTGCTTGTCCTATCTATTCCTGCCATAGTCCCAACATCAGCCATTGAGGAGTCAGTTGAGTTATTTGACCACAGCACCAGCCACTTGCTCCTTGATGATGCCCAGCCATTGCTGGATTCAGATGTTGGTTCTGAGGTTGAGGATGACCGGAACATGAGCCTAGAGAGAGGGAGGAACACTGATTGACAAATTGGCATTCATATTCCCCAAGCCACAGCGTATTGCCAAGTTGTCTCCAGTGATAATGATGAAGATGGAGGAGATGGAGATGATGATGATGAGGTCACTGATACGACTTGGGTGCCAGATAGAGCAGAGGAGAAAACTGAATGTGAGGCGGCACAACCCCAAGGAGGCCGACATCAAGATAGAGTAGAGGGCAGCCACCCTATTCCATCACATTCTGCAGCTGTTATCTCCTGGCCCACTCCTCAAAGCTCAGCTGTCTGGGCCTTTTTCAGCACATCTGCAGCAGATCACACTGTTGCTATCTGTAAACTGTGTTTTAGGCACATCAAACGTGGCAAAAACACCAACCATTTGGGTACCACATGTTTAATAAGGCATTTAACATCCAACCACTCAGCCCGTTGGAAAGAGCACCTAAAAGCCACACAAAAGGGGCACAAATCTGTCCCTCCTCCGCCTTCTTACCCACTTCAGTCTGCCCCTGCTATACAGAGTCATTACCTCTCAGCAGCCTCCACTGATAGGGATGATGGTATAGCACTGGGTGTCCCAGGTCCTAGCAGCACATCTGCCAGCAGCACACCACCAGCTGTAGACTGTAGGCGCCAAATTTCTCTGCTCCATTAGCTGCAGCGGAAAAAAAAATACAGTCCCTGCCACCCACATGCCAAGCGTCTAAATGCAAGTTTGTCAAAGCTGTTGGCTCTCTAACTTCTGCCTTTCAGCCTGGTGGATTCTGCCCCCTTCCATGAATTTGCACATACCACAATGGCAGGTTCCCAGTCGCTACTACTTTTCATGTAAGGCCGTTCCATCTCTTTACCCTCATGTGGAAGGGAATGTTCTGGCATTGTCAGGCAAGGAAGTCAGCCATAAACTCCATCTTACTGCTGACACATGGTCCAGCAAGCATGGACGGGGATGATATATTTAATTCACAACACATTGGGTAAAGCTGTTTGCAACTCAAAAGGATGCAGGACAGGGCTCGGTGCTGCAGCTTGTTGTGGCCCCACGTCTCCATACAGCTGTTGGTGATGATGCCAGACCTGTGAGCTCTACCCCCTCCTCCGCCGCCACCTCCATGCCCTCCTCTGCAGAATTGTCCTATGAACATCAGGTACCCCCTAAGCGTTCAAAGGGCTATTCCCAGAGTCAGGCTAAAAGGTGCCATGCAGTGCTTCAGCTGGTGTGTTTAGGGGACAGGAACCACACCGGAGCAGAGATTCTTGCAGCTCTGGACAGGCCCAGAGGTGATTAACACCACGCCTGCTTGGGCCAGGAATGGTGGTGTGCGATAATGGCTCAAACCTCCTGTCCGCTCTTAGACAGGGAAAGTTGACACATGTGCCATGACTGGCACATGTCCTCAATTTGGTGTTGCAGTGTTTCCTAAATACGTACCCAGGGTTGCAATATGTGCTAAAGCTAGCCAGAAGAGTCTGTAGCCATTTCAGGCGGTCATACACAGCCAGTGCTCGGTTGGCTGAAATTTAGTGGGAAATCCACCTGCTCGTAAACCGCCTGATTTGTGATCAACATGGGGACAAGGTGCTTTGGGGGTGACTCCAAAACATCCCCCCATGTTGAGGGCATCTGGCCTGGTACGGCTCTTGGATTTTGGAGGGACCCCTATGCCATGTTTTTTTTAAATTTGGCGCAGGGTTCCCCTTAATATGCATACCAGAGCTAAAGGGCCTGGTATGGATTTTGGGGGCCCCCACGCAATTTTTTAAAAAATTTTTGGTTTGGGGTTCCCCTTAATGTCATTTTGCTGTGGTACTGTTCTAAAACTGCGCCACTTTACAGGCATACCATAGGCACCCCACAGGCACAATATTTAAAGGAATATTTCCATTTTATTCATTATTAAAATCGCTACTCTCTAAAAAAACTGACATTTTTAAAACTTTTTTTGCATTGATACATGTCCCCTGAGGCAGGACCCAGGCAATACATTGCATATAAGCCTTTAGAATGAGCACTTTTGGTTTTTCATGTTAATGTCCCATAGACTTTAACGGTGTTCCTCGGCTTTCGAATTTGCCACGGACACCACATAATGTTCGGCGAACAACCGATGTTCGAGTTGAACTTACTTACATTTGACTCAAACATCGGGCTCATCCCTAGTTAAATGTATTCTGTTAAATGTAAATGGAGAAGAGACGCTTGAGAGGAGATAAGTTAGCAATATACAAATATCTCAATGGTGTTACCAGCGTAAGTATGAAACTTTTCAGTCCCAGGGAGTGTAAGATGACATGGGGCCACACAATGAGACTGAAAGAGAAGTGGTTTAACCTTAAGCTGCATAGGGGTTTTTTCACTGTCAGGGCAGTAAGGATGTGGCACTCCCTTCCACAATCGGTGGTGTCGGCAGGAAGTATGGATAGTTTTAAAAGACTCTTGGATGTGCATTTTTGCGAAAACAATGTACAGGGATATGGGAAATGATTTTCTACATGCACACACACCAACACAGGTTAAACTGGATAGACTGTTGTCTTTATTCAACCTTACCAACTATGTAACTATATAATTAAAATATAGCGGTTTTCTCTCTGAGAGATATGAATAGTATTTTTGGATATATTGATAATGATCATGGTTCTGGAGTAATATAGGCATTAAAAATAAATAATGATCATGAGCCTGTGTCAACAGGCATTGGGCTTTTGCAGATGACATACATTTGACTTAGGTTTGAGATCATTCAGATTTCACACAATATCAATACAAATCATATAGTTGCCCACCTTGTGAACTGAGGGTAACTCTTCAGGTTAGTTGTGCATTGCCATAGATTTAAGGACACAAAACCTATCTAGCACAAAATTCTAAATCAACACAGTCTGTTACTGAGGAAAGGACACATTTTATACTTTTGAGATGCCTCTGAGATCATTTAGAATTTATTGACAAATGCATTTAACCTGCAGTTTGACTAAATGATGAAAGTTAAAGTGGAACTTTAGATAGAAAATTAAGTCCTGCTAGATCACTTCAGGCAGGCCCCTTTTGCAGGTATAGCTATATAAAACATTAAAAATAAGTACCTATTATTCGATTTACTAACTGCTAAAACCAACAGCCAATACTCCATACTCCTACTACTTGACCTCTCTGCAGCCTTTGATACTGTTGACCACCCGCTACTTCTCAATAAACTACATTCCCTTGGCCTCCGAGATTCTGCTCTATCCTGGTTCTCTATCTATCACAGCTTCAGTGTCACCTACAACTTTGTCTCCTTCTCTCCATTGCCCCTTTTTGTGGGGGTCCCCCAAGGCTCTGTTCTTGGACCCCTTCTCTTCTCTATCTACACCTCCTCCCTTGCTCACTTGATAACCGCCCACGGCTTCCAATACCACTAATATGCCAGTGACACCCAAATCTATCTGTCTACTGCTCACCTCACTCCTTCAGTCTCCTCTTGCATTACTAAATTACTAACTGACAAATCAGCATGGATGTCGCACCACTTCCTTAAACAAAATCTCTCTAAAACTGAGCTATTAATATTCCCCCCTGCAACTGCCCCCCTCCATGACTTTTCCATCAATATCAACAATGCAACCATCAGGCCCTCCCCTCACGCCAGGGTACTAGGTGTAATCCTGGATTCTGACTTGTCATTTCAGCCCCAAGTCCAATCATTGTCAAAAGTGAATCCTGTATAATAATAATAATAATAATAATAATATGTTTTAAATCCAGTAATACACTGTCTCACCCTGCTCTGCATATGCTCAGTTGCTCTGTATTTTTAGGCACTGACAAATTTGTAGAGGCCGATTTGTTAACAGCCTTAAAGTGGAATCAAATCTTCCTATGCTTTACAGCCAAGGAATCTGCTTCTATTTGATATGCAACTGCCATGGTGCTGCAAAGTTATCAGTTATGATACAAACCATTTGATGGTTTGGTTGAGGAGACAAGCAAATGTGACAGTTAGCAATTCCAGGAACATAACTGTTTTTTGAAACCGTTAAATTCATGGATTTAGTTCTGCTTTATGATTTACTGCTCAGGGGCTCTGGGCTTCAGTAAAATGACAGGCTCTAGCAAGAAGAAACAGGAGCAAGGCTGGAGGCATTTTACAGCACAGACTAATTTTGGTAGCATAATTATAAATTTGGAATGTTCCTTGCGAAAGAACATTATTTTATCAAGTTGTTATGGGTAAAGTTCCACTTTAACGCATGTATGGCATGAATACAAGGCACTTACAAAACCCTATAAAAAAAGGCAAGCATTTACTGTAAGCTTGGTTTTACATGGAAAATGTCTCTAACTAGTTGTGAGGTTGATTGGTAGGTGGGGGTTGGCCCACAAAAGGCACTCTGTCTTGGAGACAAATAGCTGCAAGGGCAGCGTGTGTGAACAGACACTAGAAGAGTAGCTGCTACTGCTTTGAGGAAAGCATTAGGTCTCCGCGAGGTACACACTTTTCTAGAATGGTTTGATGGCTAATTTATCCAACATTTGACCAAATTACCATCAAAGAGCCTTTATTGTAGATTAGATATTTGTTCAAAGTTGTCTTGGCAACACCCCCCCCCCCCCCCCCTTCGTGGGCTGCAATATGCATACATTAGAGCCAATGCTGGAAAATACCTTCTAGGACCCCTTCCACTCTCCAACTTGCAATCTAAGGGGTTTTAATTAAAAGAATAAAAAGCTCTCACTGGACTCCACCTGTGTGAACAACCTAAGACCCATCATCGAGCTACCACTTCACTGCCTCTCAGTCTATCTTTGCCCTAAACACTTCACAGATGCTTCCCTCATAAAACTCACTAATCATCATTTGAAAAAAAAAACTCACTAATGACTTACTATCTGCTAAAATCAATAGCCACTACTCTGTACTCTTAATCTTAGTCCAAATATATCCACCTCTCTTGTTAGACTCTTATCAGATTTTTTCGACCCTTAATGCACGTGGGTCTAATAAAGTTTAAGAACAATCACTGTGTCTTCTCTTTCTTTCATTATTTTTTTCATCATGATAAACCCAGAAAGAAAATGGAAAAGAAAAACATTATATGGTGTAGTGCCCTCAGATCAGCATAATAGCTTTGGTGACTATAGTTTTCACATATATACAGTAAGTGATTGTGTGTCACTAAACACCATGTCCCATGCCAATGTCTTCACTCCCATATGTGTGCCCCCTAATCAGAGGGAGGAGGGGGAGGCGGACCTCCTATCACAGTTTGGAATGGCAGCAAGGATGGGAAGTGTCATTATAGGGGGGGATTTTAATTATCCAGATATAGACTGGGTGGAAGGAACCACGCATTTGTCTGAGGCTCGTAATTTCCTTAATATCTTGCAGGACAATTTCATGAGTCAGATGGTGAATGCACCAACAAGAAACAATGCATTACTAGTCCTACTGATTACTATACAGACCTGATTGCGGTTTTGGAAATACAGGTCTGTTGTGGAAATTTTATTATATGGACTCATGTGGACATTTTTTTTCTAGGATGTGTGTTTTATAGATTGTCATCTGTCTCCCCATGTCTGATTTAACCAAGGAACGTTCTAGCAGAGCACACTTACTGACATAGGCTGAAGCGGCAATTGTTGTTTACACAGCACCGGCTCTGGTTTTGATATTTGCATGTTTTGAGCTGTATAAATGTGAGTTTATCTCCTGTTTTTTATATAATAAAGCCTTTTAAAACAGTATTATGCTATGGGCCTTCCTCTCTTCTTCATATGACACTTTGGTTGAAAGCCGACAAAAACGGTTCTAAAGATTGCCCAGCAGGATCCCAGAGAGCTGCACAGTGGCTCATACTGTGAAGGCATAATACCCCTGCGGGGGTAATGTCATCCGGTGAGTGCAATCACATTACCAATACGGATAATATCACCTGGCACTGCTGTCACTTGAAAAGATAATCAGCACCAATATTTGATGAAGCACTGGACACTGCATTCTGAGCACAAGTCACTTTATTCATTGAATGGACTGATTGCCATTGTATTATTGGTTGAAGTATTCCATTATTGCTTTTGCCATTGGATTATTGGTTGAAGTACATGAAGCGCTTACTCCCGGAGGAGCGGCCAAATATTTGTTATATCCGTAATTCACGTTTACCACTCAACCCTCGCAGCCCATAGATTTAAAAGTCACAGTCATTAATGCTTTTTCTTAATGCTTTCTTCATCAACATAAACTGGGATGGAAGAAGGACTTTCTTTGAGATGCTCTTTGGTTGATTTCTAATCTTTTCCTTTGTTTCACTTGCAAAGACTCATAACATTGCGGGTGACAATGATTCAAAACTGGATGATTACTTTATCAGGGAAGTTGGAAGTAGATTTTTGATAGAGAATAAACGATAAAGAGTCACTCTGAATAACGTCTTTATCTGCAGAACTTCTAAGAACAGTCTGTATCTCTATATATGTGCTCACAGCTTCACCGCCAGGCATGTACTGGCCATCGGGACTACCGGGAGTTTCCCGGTGGGCCGATGGCTCAGTGGGCCGGTTTCAGTGACAGCCTGTCAAAATAATGGCCGCGCAGCCATTATTTTGAGCACTGCTGTACTGCCCAGGGCCGGCCCTACCATGGGACCGAGGCGGCAATTCAGGAGTGGACCGGGTCGGGATGATGCTTCAGTGTTTCACTGCTTCTGTTGCCGGCCCGCCCACCACCTGTATCACAGAGCTCTGCCGCTGCAATAGGTGTCTAAAAGGTCACACTGGTGGGCGGGGACAGAAGTCCTCCGACGGCTGCTGCATCCTCCGGAACATCCCTGGTGTCAGTGTGTGGGCAGCGGCTAGCAGAGGGGGTTCGCACACTGCTCTGTTCAGCTGTGAATGAGCCAGCTTGTGACACACACCGCTTCCCGCCCCTCTCTCCCTGCCTGCGCATTGCATCAATGAAGAGCATCCCCTCTCTCTCTCCCTGCCCCGCTCTATCCCTCCCTGTCCCCCTCTCTCTCCCTCCCTGTCCCCCTCTCTCTCCCTCCCTGTCCCCCTCTCTCTCTCTCCCTGTCCCCCATTCTCCCCCTGTGTGCCTCTCTCTCTCTCTGTCTCTCCCCCTCTCTCTCTCTCCTCTGTCCTCCCTCTCTCTCTCTCTCTCTCTCTCTCCCTGTCCCCCCTCTCTCTCTCCCTGTCCCCCCTCTCTCTCTCCCTGTCCCCCCTCTCTCTCTGTCTCTCCCTGTGCCCCCTCTCTCTCTCCCTGTCCCCCTCTCTCTCTCTTCCTGTCCCCTCTCCCTGTCCCCCTCTCTCTCTCTTCCTGTCCCCCCTCTCTCTCTCTTCCTGTCCCCCCTCTCTCTCTCTTCCTGTCCCCCCTCTCTCTCTCTTCCTGTCCCCTCTCTCTCTCTTCCTGTCCCCCCTCTCTCTCTCTCTCTCCTCTGTCCTCCCCTCTCTCTCTCTCCTCTGTCCTCCCCCTCTCTCTCTCCTCTGTCCCCCTCTCTCTCTCCCTGTCCCCCTCCCTCTCCCTGTGCCCCCTGTTCCCCCCCCCCTCTCTCTCTCTCTCTCTCTCTCTCTCTCTCTCTCTCTCTCTCTCTCTCTCTCTCTCTCTCTCTTTTTCTCTCCTTGTCCCCCTCTCTCTCCCTGCATCCCTCCTCTCTCTCTCCCCCTGTCCCCTCTCCCCCTGCCCTCTCTCTCTCTCTCTGTCCCCTCTCTCTCTGCCTACGCGTTGCATCAATGAAGAGCAAGAGGGAGCGGGAAGATTAAACAAGCAGTCGACAGCCACATTAAAACCCTCCCTGCACCAATCGAGTGAGCTGAGCATTGTCACTGACCAGACCCGGACCCCTCTCTTTGCCCCCTCCCTCCCTGCATCCCTCCTCTCTCTCTGTCCCCCCCTCTCTCTCTCTCTCCCTCCCTGTCCCCCTCTCTCTCCCTCCCTGTCCCCCTCTCTCTCTCTCCCTGTCCCCCTCTCTCCCTCTCTCCTCTGTCCCCCCTCTCTCTCCCCTGCCCCCTCTCTCTCTCCCTGGCCCCCTCTCTCTCTCTCCCTGGCCCCCTCTCTCTCTCCCTGGCCCCCTCTCTCTCTCCCTGGCCCCCTCTCTCTCTCTTCCTGTCCACCCTCTCTCTCTCTCTTCCTGTCCCCTCTCTCTCTCTTCCTGTCCCCCCTCTCTCTCTCTCCTCTGTCCTCCCCCTCTCTCTCTTCCTGTCCCCCCTCTCTCTCTCTCCTCTGTCCTCCCCCTCTTTTTCTCTCTCTCTCTCTCTCCCTGTCCCTCCTCTCTCTCTCTCTCTCTCTCTCTCTCTCTCTCTCTCTCTCCCTGCCCCCCTCTCCCTCTCCTCTGCCCCCCTCTCTCTCCCTGTCCCCCCTCTCTCTCTCTCTCGCTCCCTGTCCCCCCTCTCTCTCTCTCCCTGTCTCTCCCTCCCTGTCTCTCTCTCCCTGTCCCCCTCTCCCTGTCACCCTCTCTCTCCCCCCTCCCCCCCCCCTCTCTCTCTCTCTCTCTCTCTCTCTCTCTCTCTCTCTCTCTCTCTCTCTCTCTCTCTCTCTCTCTCTCTCTCTCTCTCTTTCTCCTTGTCACCCTCTCTCTCCCTGCATCCCTCCTCTCTCTCTGTCCCCCCCTCTCTCTCTCTCTCTCTCCCTGTGTCCCCCCTCTCTCTCCCTGTCACTCTCTCCCTGCCCCCTCTCTCCCTCCCTGTCCCCCTTCTCTCTCCCTGTCCCCCCTCTATCTCCCTGTCCCCCCTCATTCTCTCTCTTTCTTTCTTTCTTTGTCCCCCTCTCTCTCCCTGATGCATCCCTCCTCTCTCCCTGTCCCCCTCTCTCTCTCTCCCCCTGTCCCCTCTCTCTCTGCCCCCTCTCTCTCTCTCTCTGTCCCCTCTCTCTCTGCCCCCTCTCTCTCTGCCCCTGTCCCCTCTCTCTCTGCCCCCTCTCTCTCTCTCCCCCTGTCCCCTCTCTCTCTGCCCCCTCTCTCTCTCTCTCCCTGTCCCTCTCTCCCTGTGTCCCCTCCTCTGTCTCTCCCTGTGTCCCCCCTCTGTCTCTCCCTGTGTCCCCCCTCTGTCTCTCCCTGTGTCCCCCCTCTGTCTCTCCCTGTGTCCCCCCTCTGTCTCTCCCTGTGTCCCCCCTCTGTCTCTCCCTGTCCCCGTCTCTCTCCCTGCGTCAACCCTCTCTCTCTCCCTGTCCCCCTCTCTCTCTCATCCTGTCCCTCTCTCTCTCTTATCCTGTCCCCCTCTCCCTCTCCCTCTCTCTCTGTCCCTCTCTTTCTCCCTCCCTGCCCCCCCCCCTCTCTCTCTCTCTCCCCCTCTCTCTCTCCTTGACCCCCTCTCCCTGTCCCCCTCTCTCTCCTCTGCCCCCCTCTCTCTCTCTCCCCCCCTGCCCCCTCTCTCTTTCTCTCTCTCTCTCTCTCTCCCTCTCTCCCTGTCCCCCTCTCTCTCCCTGTCCCCCCTCTCTCTTCCTGTCCCCCCTCTCTTCCTGCCCCCCTCTCTCTCTCTTCCTGTCCCCCTCTCTCTCTCTCTTTCTGTCCCCCCTCTCTCTTCCTGTCCTCCCCTCTCTCCCCTGCCCCCTTCTCTCTCCCTGTCCCCCCTCTCTCTCCCTGCCCCCCCCTCTCTCTCTCTTCCTGTCCCCCCTGTCTCTCTCTCTCTCTCTCTCTCTCTCTCTCTCTCTCTCTCTCTCCTTTTCTCTCCTTGTCCCCCTCTCTCGCTCTCTCTCTCTCTCTCTCTCTCTCTCTCTCTCTCTCTTTTTCTCTCCTTGTCCCCCTCTCTCTCCCTGCATCCCTCCTCTCTCTCTCCCTGCATCCCTCCTCTCTCTCTCCCTGCATCCCTCCTCTCTCTCTCCCTGTCCCCCCTCTCTTTCCCTGTCCCCCCTCATTCTCTTTCTTTCTCTCTACTTGTCCCCCTCTCTCTCCCTGCTGCATCCCTCCTCTCCCTCTCCCCCTGTCCCCTCTCTCTCTGCCCCCCCCTCTCTCTCTCTCTCTCTCTCTCTCTCTCTCTCTCCCCCCCTGTCCCTGTCTCTCTCTCCCTGTCCCCCCTCTTTGTCCCATCTCTCTCCCTGTGTCCCCCCCCTCTCTCTCCCTGTGCCCCCCCTCTCTCTCCCTGTGTCCCCCCTCTGTCTCTCCCTGTGTCCCTCCCACTCTCTCCCTGTCTCCGTCTCTCTCCCTGTCTCCCTGTCCCCGTCTCTCTCCCTGTCTCCCTGTCCCCGTCCCTCTCCCTGTGTCAACCCTCTCTCACTCTCCCTGTCCCCCTCTATCTCTCTCACTCTCCCTGTCCCCCTCTCTCTCCTTGTATCTCTCTTCCTGTCCCCCCTTTGTCCCCCCTCTCTCTCCCTGCCCCCCCCTCTCTCTCTCTCTCTCTCTCTCTCTCTCTCTCTCCCTGTCCCCCCTCTCTCTCTTTCCCTGTCCCCCCCTCTCTCTCTCTTTCCCTGTCCCCCCCTCTCTCTCTCTTTCCCTGTCCCCCTCTCTCTCTCTTTCCCTGTCCCCCTCTCTCTCTCTTTCCCTGTCCCCCCTCTCTCTCTCTTTCCCTGTTCCCCCCTCTCTCTCTCTTTCCCTGTCCCCCTCTCTCTCTCTCTTTCCCTGTCCCCCCCTCTCTCTCTCTCTTTCCCTGTCCCCCCTCTCTCTCTCTCTTTCCCTGTTCCCCCTCTCTCTCTCTCTTTCCCTGTTCCCCCTCTCTCTCTTTCACTGTCCCCCCTCTCTCTCTTTCCCTGTCCCCCTCTCTCTCTTTCCCTGTCCCCCTCTCTCTCTTTCCCTGCCCCTCTCTCTCTCCCTCCCTGTCCCCCTCTCTCTCTCTCTGTCCCCCCCTCTCTCTCCCTGTCCCCCTCTCTCTCTCATCCTGTCCCTCTCTCTGCATGGTACTTCCAAGTTGAGCTAAAAAAGTGTCACTCTGAATGACCTTTCCCGCTTGACTGGAATCCCGGGGCAATGCTGAACCCAAAGTCACAGGCCACAACCACCTGTCTTGCTGACTTGCGTACAAACATCCCTCAGCCTCTGGACAGTACCCCTCCCTGGGGCTTTTCACTCACTTGATCAATAGCCCGTGTGTCGCTCCTAAGCGACCGATCTCCCGCAATGATGCTTAGTTCCTCTTCTCCTTTGTGGCCGCTCCCCTCCCCGCAGGGGCGGCCAACGACATCAGCGACTACATGCTATAAGATGTCGTCTGTTCCTCCATGAGGACCGGTTCTTCACCCTTCTCGCAAAGGTGAAGCTCCGTTGGCTCCTCGGAGGGGAAAAGCCTCCACCTTCCCCTCCGGGAACCAGGCTGGCTCTCTCGTTCCTCAGAGCAGGACTGGACTCCAACTCTCCCTCTCCTCTCTCTTCTCGGACACCATGTGACCCCGCTTTTTTATGAGAGTTCCGGGCATTACAAAGCAAATCAATGATTGGTCTAGACTATCACATAAACTACCTGCCACTCAAATGGAAATTGACAACAACAGGCCTGCTGTAATAGCACAAACCTGTCTAAATTTACCTGAAAGCTAGTAAAAAGGGTCACCTACCTAAAAGTAGCTGCCCACTACATACAGTATTATTTTGTTTTTGTTTTTGCTTTTGGGATGTTACTGTGGTGAAACACAGAGAAGCACATTTAAATTTACACCAACTCAATTTTTATATTCACATTTTTTTTATATATCTGTTTTCTTGCTTCTGGGTTTTGATACAGAGGGTAACCGCATTGATCACCTGGAGAATAGAGAACTCTCACTCCTTATAATCCTAGTTTACTGCACAGAATAGGTTTGGTCTACACACCCCAGAGGGTGTAACACACTAGTTGGTGGTTTTACATATATCATTTTTTTATTTTATGTATGTTTGTCTTGATACAGAGGGTCAATTTTATCACATAGAGAATGGAGAGTTTCTATTCTTTATAATTTTAGCTTACTGCACAGATAGGTGGTTTTATACCAGAAGGTGTAACACGGTGGCCAGCCTTATTTACGGTATTTGCAGTTCAGCACTTACTTTACATACCCTGCAATTTTGAGCAGAGGGGGTGACATGTTTTATTTTTATTTGAGTAGGACAGTTTATGGTCTTCATACCACAGGGAGTTTAACACATTATTGATATAGTGCACCAGGGGATGTAGCACTATAGGCTGTATTGCACCAAATGGTATATGGCAGATCGTTATATCTATTCAAAGTTTTGTTTTTATATAAATTAGGCCAATATCATTCTATTCCCACTTTTATTGAGGTATACCACCAGGTCCTGGTCCTCAAGATCTGCCAGCTTAGATTTTTTTTCTCAATATCTTTTATTATTAATTTTCTTTATATTATGTACAAAATTCAATAAAATTTAATAACATACTTTCCATCACACAAATTCCTTCTTCTCTAAGGCTAGATACAAATTACCTCTAAACCTCTAAACCCCTCCCCCTACTATCCCCCCTCTCCCCTGCTCTGGATCCGGGTTTTAATATCGTTTACGTCTTTTAATGTACCTACTCCTGATCCGGTCAAGCTCCGAACATATCTGCAAACTTCATTGTATGCTTAAATATATGCCAATCCTTCCATTTTCCCTCAAATTCCACCCATCCTTCTTCCCCACTAAATCTCAAATACTCCAAGTTATAGATATCATCTACTCTATTACTCCAACTCCTCAGTGTGGGGCTCTCTGGGTCTTGCCAATGTTTAGGAATTAGACTTTTGGCTGCATTCAGGAGTGAGGGAACCAGGGTTTTCATATATTGGTTAACTAGTGTTTTCACCCTCACTCCCACGATCTTCTTAAACTTCCTCTTTTGTTATGTCTTTTATTTTCTGTATTATTTCTCTCCAATTGTCTAATTTTGGGACACGTCCACCAAATATGAGAAATGGTTCCCCGTTCTCTGCACCCCCTCCAACAGCACTGCGAGGTCTCCATTTGATACTTATGGGTCTCATCTGGAGTTATATACCACCATGCTAAACTTTTAAAACTAATTTCTATCATATTACTGTCCTGTGACGTTACAAAAACCAAACTCATAATTTTTCTCATCTCTGACTCATTCACCTGTGTCCCTAATTCCTCTTCCCATTTACTGATGTATGACGGCTTTCCCATCCCAATCCCTTCCATTAGAATGTTATATATTACCGATATCCCCCTCCTTTTTTCTGCCTCCATACATAATTTCTCCATTGGTAGCAGATTGTCTGCTGACCTCACTGGTTGAGGGAGGGAGTCGAAGAAATGTTTTAGATGGGAATACCGCCATTCATCTATCACTGCCTTCCCTGATAGGATGTGTGCGGAGGTGTTCCAGAGAGCGCGGCCTACACCTACTGTGGAGTGGCACAATCAGGGACTCTGTGCACCAGTGAGCTGTAGAGTGACAGAACTGGGAAGGATCCAGAGACGCCTGTCAGAGCCATCAGAGGGTCCTGGTCCGGCGCCGGCCGGCGGGAAGCAAGACCAAGTGCACCTGAGCAGAGCTGTCTTACTTTATGGACCTGGTTGGGTGAGAGGGCTGCTGCCCAAAGTTGTCCTAACGCACTTTTACACACCTGAATCTGTAACACAGTGTGCTGGGACCTGTAGTTCTACACAAGGGATCTTAAGGAACTAAAGACTGAGTTCAAACAGGCCTCAAGCCTACCTTTTTCTACACTTCTAGCACTGTGTTACATAAAATTAATTGCATCGGAGACAGTTGCTGGTTACTACATTACAAGGATAATTTTCAACATCCACTTTATTTAGCCCTGGGTTATTCAACCATTGGATTGCAATCTATAATTCAAAAATAGCTAGCAGAAGACAGAAGACAAAGAAAAGACTGCCTCTTCCATTGCAAGGCCTTGCATCCTATTTTTGGTTTTTGGAGAGACTGCACTCTAAAGCAGGGGGAGCTCCCTGGGGATTTCATTTGTGCTTTATTTACTAACGTTGTCTTCTTGTGGTTACAAGGGAGCACTGGAAGTGGGAAGGTGCCCAGAATTAAGGTATTTCCCATTCTGGCATTAGTCCCACTTGGAGACGCACTTCCAGAGATTATTTGATATAATTTTATGTGTTCCAATTATTGTGGATACCTATTGGGCTGTTGCAATATGTTGGTGTGTGAGTCTAAATATTGTAATACTACTTTTATACCAATTCCAGTAAAATTATGTTTCTGGTTGAGTACTACTTGTGTAGAGTGTTGTTCCTTTTCCAGCAGGTGGAACATCGGATACTCAGGTAATAACCAAAGTATATTATTGTTGTATTACACATTGTGGGGTTATCCTTTACTATTAGCTTCACACTAACACTGCGCCACAGCTGTGTCAAGGGGATTTAGTCAAGTCATTGGGGGTGTATAAAGCAGAGTAAAGGCCCAATCAAATATCAGCAGCTCCTTCATGTGGTCAGTGCTACACATGGGGGCTCGTTCGGGATTCTTTTACTCTGCAAGCAAATCCACCCTCTTGGCACCAGTATAGACCCCATCAAAGTGGTCCAGTGGTGTGAAGCAGAAGGCACACGCTCAGAAGCGAGCATGGCATTTGAACTCCTAGGAGAAGAATGGGAGGAAAAACAGGTCAAAAAAGTTGTGCAGGCACTATCCCCAGAGAGGAAGGCCTGGATGATAGCTGTGAGGCTAGACTATGGGACCTCTTGCACTTATGCCCTACTAGAATGGAGGAAGGGAGTCTCTGAAAATTTCCAAAGCACCAGTGTGAGACTGTCTGACAGGACCGAATTTTGCTTGACACATCCCGTCAGGTCAGGCGAAATTTGTGCCAGCTCAAGACAGACAGAGCCTACTCAGCAAGAAATCAGTTTTCAGTCAACACCAAGGGAAAGTGGCAGAGGGTCCCCTAATAAGAAGAAAAGGGCCATTATTGAGACAATCAGAGCTCATAGGAGGAATTCACAGTCAGAACAACAGTTGGCTGACCTGAAACAACAATACAATGATATACAGGAGAGGTTTCAGGAGACCTCCAGCATGATTGCAGAACACATCAAAGGACTAAGTGTCATAGGCAGAGACCTGAGTGATAGTCAGGCAACACCCAGACCTGTGTCTGTAATCCAGTGGTTCTCAACTCCAGTCCTCGGGACCCACCAACAGGCCAGATTTTAAGTATTACCTTGGGGAGTTGCATACTAGAATCCTGCAATCTCTGAGCAGCAAGTGATATCACCTGTGATGTATTTCAGCTATCTTGCATACCTGGCCTGTTGGTGGGTCCTGAGGACTGGAGTTGAGAACCACTGCTGTAATCAAAAGACGCCCTCATAACCACCTGCCAGAGGTGACCATCCGAAAAGACTTCAAGATTGATGGTCAGATAGAACAGAGGGGGCAGAAGGACAAGCTGTCTTACACAAACCTCTTGCATCAAATCGAACTGAGACTACAGAGAGGATACCTGGAGTCCGAGATTGTAGAGGCTGTGATCAATGCCATTAGTCCAGGCCTAAGCATCAGAGGCATGCTAGAGATGAAAAATGGATTAACACAACTCAGGAGAATACTGAAGAGTTATTATAAAGAGGAAGATGCTGCTGAACTGTTTAATCAACTGATAAATATGGCACAGAGTAGTTAGGAGACTCCCCAAAACGTTTTATTTAGAGCTATTGAGTTGAAAGACCGTCTGTTGTCTGTTTTGAAGGGAGAGGGCTCTGAGGAACACTTTGGAGCTGAACTGATCCAGAAAAAATTCCTGAGGTCCGTGACTACAGGACTGAGGAGGGATTATGTCAAGTTTCAATTGAGGCAGTACCTGGAAGTTCCCTCTACACTGGATGAGGTGCTCATTGAAGAGACTAATGAGGCAGCCAAGATGGAGGTAGAAAGGGACAAGAAACAAAGAAAGACGGAATCCGCGAGGGGGCGGAGCTAGCACGCAGCATGTGATCCTGGCATGATCCTGTGATCAAATCGCTCTGAAATTGCCTGGGACTGCTGGGGTATGTGTTCTGGATCACCCCAAGCTCCTCCGGGGATGGTTAAATTCAGGCCACCCTGGCCAAAAACGACGGAAGAGCAGCTGGCCCGCTTCGCCTAGGGATCCCAAGATGGCGCCGGCGCTCGGTGGGAGGAGTAGGAATGGCCACCACTGCAGAGGCCCATGGATTCTGATCGACCGGCATCCCCACTGCCAAGTCGGGTGAGTCCTGAACCACAAAGGGAACGCCGTATTCGCGGGGGAGGCTCCCTGGATAGGTTGGATGCCCATACACAGAATGGCCAGGGAGGTGGGAGAAGAGCCATCCCTGAAGCAAATTATGGCAGCCATACAGGGATGCCAAAATAAACTGATAATTTTGGGCAGCTGCAGATGGAATTCTCCTTTTGAAAAATGACATGCAAAAGATGAGAGAGAAGGCACAGGCTTCTGATCGCAGCATTGCAAGTTTGGAAGACACTGTTAGACCTATGGCAACAACTGTACATGTGGCACAAAAAACCCTCTCTGAGCACACTTTAAAGATGGCCGACATGGAAGACTGCATTAGAAGGATCAATATCAGGCTAGTGGGATTCTCTGAGGGAGCAGAGGGGAAATACCCTGAAGAATTCCTGGAAGGATGGCTTAAAGAGCACTTGGTTCCTGACACCTTCACTAAAATGTTTGCCATAGAAAGAGCACACCGTGTCCTGGGTAGAGCACCACCAAAGGGTGCTGTCCCCAGACCCATGATTGCAAAGATCCTGTACTTTAGGGACCGGGAGAATATTTTGAAAGGGCCTCAACTGGAGTTCATTGGCTGTCGGGTATATATATACCTGGACTTTTCTGCTACCGCTCCAAAGCAAAGGGCTTCCTTCCAGCAGGTGAAGAAGAAACTTATGCCGCGTACACACGAGCGGACTTCATGGCAGACTTTGCTCGGCGGACTTTTCGACGGACTTTGTGACGGACTTTCAGAATGAACGGACTTGGCTACACACAATCCACGAAAGTCCGTCAAATTCGTATCTGATGACGTACGACCAGACTAAAACAAGGAAGTTCATAGCCAGTAGCCAATAGCTGCCCTAGCGTGGCTTTTTGTCCGTCGAACTAGCATACAGACGAGCAGACTTTTCGACCGGACTTGATTTCCACGAATTTATTTAAAATTCAAATCTAAAATTCAAAAATAAATTGAATTTTATATTTTATATTTAAATTCAAATTTATTTCAAATCTAAGTCCGTCCAACTTTTGAGAAAACAAAGTCCGCTGGAGCCCACACACGATCGAATTGTCCGACCAAATCCCATCCGCCGGGCAAAGTCTGCCGTAAAGTCTGCTCGTGTGTACGCGGCATTAGAGATCTAAATCTGATCTACAGCATGTTATACCCTGCAAAGTTATGTATTGTGGATAATGGAAGGGCACATTTTTTCACAACACCTACTAATGCCTCAGATTGGTTGGATGCACGGGGGAAGCCCACGGGGAGGAAGCTCTTAGCATTCCCCCTAGCAGACTCTACATATCAGGCCGGGACAATGACAGAGGGATCGGGAGGGAAAGGGGTAATGTAAAGGACTGACTGAGGTTTTTTACCCCCCCTTTCTTTCTTTTTCATTTTTCATGGTTTGCTTTTTTTCTTTTACTCCTTTTTGATTTTATACTGCTAGGATAATGACGCGTATGGTCACCTTGTTCCGTGATTTTAACCTACCTGGCAGTCCGAGGGATAGATCCTGTTGATGAGATGATGTATATGTGTTATATATATATATATATATATGTATATATGTTTTTTTTCCTCCCTTTTTTGATTTATTGCTCAGGAATTCTTCCTTCTTCATACCCTCTGGTAACTGCAAAGACTCCACTCTTCTCTTAAACACTGGACTACATTGCCTAACTGAACTTTAATTCTGCCTTACTAAGAATTTGAATCTACTGTCTATACTTGTTTGTTTTTGAAAGTGTCACTTATTTTGTATTATGCTGCCCTGAACAAGATCAAACATTTAAGCTTAGTCTGTTGCCCCCTCTTGCACTGCAATCTGTCCAGGCCAGTTGTAAAACCCCACCCCCACAAGCCTGGTTTTATTAGCTTCTAATTGAATAATTTTAAATTCCCCCCCCACATCTTCCCAGTATAAATGTAGTTAAATTCTTAGGACGGCTAGCGAGGGTTTAGGCTGGTCACTTCTTGCACAAAGTGTCACGCCGGCAACAAGTGTTTGGCACTTGTACACGGGCACTTTGACTAAGGCATGCTAGCAAAAAGTAAGTAAAGACATTATTGTTCCACGGCTATTTTGCAGGAAGTTCCTCTTCTTTCTCTAACTTTCCTCAGCCTTCCTTCTATTAGCCTGTCCCCACCCTCCAACATGCTCACACTAATCTTTGTTATAACGTCCTCTCTCCTCAAACTCTCATTTCTTTATCCCCCTCTCCAGCCGCCAACCTTTAAATATCTCCATCTCTTCTGCTCACTCAATATTACTCCACTTACCACCTCTTGCTCATTCTAAGCCCACACAGTATCACCACGTCCATTCCACCACAGCATCTGCCCTCCTATAAATCCCACTCCCGCCTTACCACCCTCACCCTCCCACTACTCCTAATGTCTGGGGACATCGCACCAAACCCCGGCCCTCCCACACCCAATTCCCAATGCCAAGATTGGCCATCTACCTCCTCCAACAGTAGTCGTAACTTCAACCTTCTCATCCCAATTCCCCTGATTCCACAAATCAGCCCCCCTCTTTCATGTGCCCTCTGGAATGCCCGCTCAATCTTCAACAAACTAATTTCTGTTAATGACCTTTTCCTCTCCAAATTCCTTGATCAATTTGCTATATCGGAAACCTGGCTCCAGGAATTCAACACTACCTCTCCAGCTGCCCTGTCCCACAGTGGCCTCCTCTGGACTCACTCCACCAGACCCAGTGGACGTAAAGGAGGTGGTGTTGGACTACTCCTCTCCCCACAATGCACCTTCCAGGTACTTCCCACACCTCCCTCTCTTTCCCCCTTCTCTTTCGAAATGCGCTGCATTCGTCTTTTCTCTCCAGCTTGTCTGAGGGTTGCAGTCATTTATCGGCCTCCTGGACCAGTGTCACGCTTTCTGGATGACTTCTCTGCATGGCTACCCTATTTTCTCTCATCCGGAGTGCCTGCCATCATCCTAGGTGACTTATACTGCTAACAATTCTAAACTACTCAACCTAACCTCCTCTTTTAACCTAACACAATGGACACAAACCACCACTCACTCCAACGATCAACCACGTATTCTCCCATCGCTGCACTCCCTGCAATCTCTCTAACACACCCTTTCCTCTCTCTGATCACAACCTTATCTGTTTCAAACTCTCCTTGTCTCCTACATCCAATGCTACCAACCCACAAACCACTACCCGTAGGAACCTTCGCAATCTCAACCCTTTCCTTCTTCACTCTGCTACTGATGGCCTTTATGACAAAATTACACCCCTGTCCTGCCCAGACCTAACCACTTCCATCTACAACACCACGTTGTCATCCTCTCTAGACGTACTTGCTCCTCTTTCTACATGCAGAACCAGGCCCCATCTGCCACAACCCTGGCAAACAGACAACACCAGAAGTCTCAAGAGACACAGCCATACTCTTGAGCAAGCATGGCATAAATTTTAATCCCTGCAAGACTTTACCCTCTACAAATCTGCCCTTCTCAAAAACTCCTGCCTCCACACTGCTAAACAAACCTATTACAACACTCTCATCAAAACCCTCTCATCCAAACCTATTTTCTACCCTTAATTCCTTACTTCACCCCCCCAATGCCCCCACCCACCAACTTGCTTACTGCTCAACAGATTGCCAACCACTTCAAGAACAAAATCGACAAAATTCGAAAGGAGATATCCAGCATTCAAATCCCTCCCCTACCCAACATATCAGGTCCAACACCACACTCAATACTCTCCTCCTTTAGCCCAGTTACCACAGATGAAGTTGATAAACTCCTCTCCATGGCCCATCTCACTACCTGTCCCCTCTCAATTACTGCGACCACCTTCCCACTCTATCCTCCCTAAATCCCTAACCCACATCTTCAACCTCTCCCGCTCCTCCGGGAACCTTTCCTTCCCCGCTCAAACAAGCATTGGTTACCCCCATACTCAAAAAACCCTCACTAGACCCCACCTGTTTAAATAACTTAAGACCCATTTCCCTGCTCCCGTTTGCCCCCAAGCTCATCGAATGCCTTGTTCATGACCAAATGAGTTGCTACCTCACTGACAACAACCTTTTCGACTCCCTACAGTCTGGCTTCCGCCCATCAACATTCTACTGAAACTGCCCTACTAAAACTCACCAATGACCTATTAACTGCTAAAACCAATGGCCACTACTCCATACTCATACTTTTAGACCTCTCTGCTGCCTTTGACACAGTTGACCACCTGCTCCTCCTCAGCAAATTACACTCCCTTGGCCTCCGTGATTCTGCATTATCCTGGTTCTCCTCCTACCTATATCAGCACACTTTCAATGTCACATACAACTCCATCTCCTCCGCTCCCCTTCCTCTTTCTGTTGGAGTACACCAAGGCTCCGTCCATGGGCCTCTCCTATTCTCACTCTATACCTCTTCCCTGGGCCATTTGATAACCTCCCATGGCTTCCAATACCACCTCTATGCTGATGATACCCAGATCTATCTCTCCACTCCTCAACTCACCCCCTCGATCTCCTCACGGATCTCAAACTTACTGAGACTTCAACTTTCTAAAACTGAGCTTGTTATATTTCCTCCTTCACGATCCCCCCATGACTTCACCATTAATATCAACAACACAACCATTGGTCCCTCCACACATGCCAGGGTCCTGGGTGTAATCCTTGACTCTGACCTCTCCTTTAGCCCCCATATCCAATCACTGGCTAAATCCTGCCGCCTTAACCTCCACAACATCTCCAGAATTCGACCCTTCCTGACTAATGATACCATAATCCAACTTATTCACTCCTTGATTATTTCCCGCCTTGACTACTGCAACTCTCTCCTTAATGGCTTACCCTTAAGCAGGCTATCCCCCCTTCAGTCTATTATGAATGCTGCTGCTAGACTAATACACCTCACTAATCCATCCCTGACTGCTGCCCCTCTCTACCAATCTCTTCACTGACTTCCCCTACCCCACCGCGTAAAATTTAAGATGCTAACCATAACATACAAGGCCATTCACAACATCGCCCCCATCTACATCACCAACCCCATCTGCAGATATCGCCCAAATCATCCCCTCCGCTCCTGTCAGGACCTCCTGCTCTCTAGCTCCCTTGTTATCTCCTCCCATGCTCGCCTTCAGGACTTCTCCAGAGCCTCTCCCATCCTCTGGAACTCCCTGCCCAAGTAAGTCCGATCAGCCCCTACCCTGTCCACCTTTAGGAGATCCCTGAAAACTCATTTATTCAGGGAAGCCTATCCCACACCCACATAACAACTATCCCTGAGCCACCCTCCATCAAATCATTCTCTGCAGCTATTACCTTTTGCACCACCACCCCCTCCCTTTAGAATGTAAGCTCTATGAGCAGGGCCCTCCTACCTTTTGTATTGAACTGTACTGTAATTGTGTTGTCCCCCCTATACATTGTAAAGTGCTGCGTAAACTGTTGGGGCTATATAAATCGGGAATAATAATAAAATAATAATAATATTTCTTATTGAGGACCTGCGGAATGCTCTGTCCGCCGCTCAGGACAGCAGGTGATAATAGGACAGTTTTCATCTGATTATTTTTTTGCACGTTAGACTGCGCCTAAACACGATCGCCTTTGGGTGATGGGTTTTGTGTGACTGTGTTAAGGCGCACCTCTGTGCCTTTTTGAACCAGGGTTATGGGATTAAAGTGCCTAGCAAGTTGGGGCTGGGTGCGGGGAGGGGGGAATTGGGGAGTTCTTGTTGCTGGGGAATATGTACTTCTGGTTTGCTGGGGATGTCTGCATTTGGGGTATCTAGTAATTTATTATTATGCCGCTACTCTGCTTTGTGTTTGAGGGACAGGAGGGCTGGAGCTCTGTGGTGCTGGTTGAATATATCTTGGAGGGGTGGGTCCCCTATCATATGCCAGTCTGTTATGGAGGTAAATCTCAAGATCTTGGCCTGGAACGTTTGAGGCCTTAACTCTAAATTTAAACGTTCACTGGTCTTTGATTATATAAAAAAGTATAAACCTGCAGGGCTCCAGAGTTCTCTCCCTGAAAAGAGCTCACATAGCGGGAGCATACCATGCCAGCTACTTCTCCTACGCTCGGGGGGTAGCAACGTTATTTAAGGGGAGATATGTCACACAGGTGGTGGAACTTGTATATGCCCCCCCTTTCTCGTTATCTCATCTGGATGACATGCTTCAAGCCACTTATGAGGTAGTGGAGGGGAGGATCTTCGTTTTAGGTGATTTCAACTCAGTGGCAGACTCGGCCTTGGATAGGCTGGGAGCATCGGCTGGGGCTCCTGCTCCCCTCGCGGGGTGGCTGTCTAATCATGGTTTTAGAGATGTCTGGCGTTTTCACCATCCTGATATTAGGGAGTACTCCTGCTATTCGGAAACGCATAAGACGCTCTCCAGAATAGATACTATTCTGACTGAGGGAGCGGTTATGGAACTGGTTAAGAAGGTTTCCTATCTACCTAGAGCCTTATCGGACCATTCTCCTATGCTGCTGGAACTAAACTTGGGGCCAAAGCCGGGCATACGCCAGTGGCGAATGGAGGTGAGTTGGCTCCAAGAAGAATATGTACAGATTAAATGTAATGAAGCTATAAAATTCTTTTGGGCTGAAAATGCAAATACTGAATCCTCCCTTCTTCAGTGGGAGGCTTTCAAGGCCACGTTGAGAGGAGTGTTTATTGCAGAAGTGCATATTTTCAAAAAACAGTTGGCTTCCACGGTGCAGCTTAAAGCGGGGGTCCACCCACACCGCCAAAAAAAAAAAATATTAAAAGCCAGCAGCTACAAATACTGCAGCTGCTGACTTTTAATACATGGCCACTTACCTGTCCCAGGGTCCAGCGATGTCGGCAGGCGACGCCGAGAACCCGCTCGGTTCTCGGCAGCTGCTGCCGCCATCCTAGGTGAGGGAATCAGGAAGCGTTGTGGCTTCACTTCCTGGTTCCCTACTGCGCATGCGCGAGTCGCGCTGCGCGTCCCAAGTGGTCCCCGCTCTCTCCTGGGAGCTGTGTGTTTCCCAGGAGACAGCGTGGTGGGGACGGGAAGAGGCGTAGTCTCCCATGGGAGTCTATGCCGGAAGTGGGTGCAAATACCTGTCTTAGACAGGTATCTGCACCCCCCTCCCCCCTGAAAGGTGCCAAATGTGACACCGGAGGGGGGAGGGTTCCGAAAAGCGAAAGTTCCATTTTTGTGTGGAACTCCGCTTTAAAGAGACTATGCTGCCAGAAGCAGAGTATGTTAGGGATTCTACTAGTGAGAGACTGCTGACATTGCAGGAAAGGACTAGGGAATACCAGACAGTTCTAGGTGACCGGACCACAAAACTTAGTCTTGCACAGCATAGACATATTTTTGAATTTGGAGACAAAAATGGCAGACTTCTAGCATTTTTGGTGAGAGCAGAATATGTCCCAGTATACATTAAGAGCATTTATGACAAGCAGAGAGTGGAGGTTTGTGAATCGGTTGACAAACTGCAAATGTTTGCCCAATTTTATGAGGAAATCTATAGGTCCTGTAATTCTGAGGTGACAGAGGCACTGAAGGAGTACCTGACTGACATTGACCTACCTATAGTATCTGATGATGACAATGCTGTTCTTGAAGCAGGTATAACAGTAGAGGAGGTGGAAGGTGCAATTGCCTCCTTTGCCCCTTGGAAGTCTCCGGGTTTAAATGGCCTACCCTCGGAATGGTATCATTCCTTCCGGTATAGTTTGGCACCACGTCTGTTGAAAGTATTCAATGCAGCGAGATCGGACGGTAGATTACACCCCTCTATGAGTAAGGCACTGGTTGTTTTGATTCATAAGGGGGGAAGGACCCCAGGAAGTGCGACTCCTGCCATCCTGCCGTCCTCACTTATGAACGTTGATACAAAAATTTTGGCTAAAATACTTGCAGGGAGGTTACAAACAGTCATTCCGAAACTGGTTGACCCGGATCAGACGGGATTTATACAGGGTAGGTGTGCACAGATGAACATCAGGAGACTTTTTGTGAATCTTCAGACGGACCATGACAACTCCAGAAACAGAATAGTGGCCTCGTTAGATACAAAAAAGGCGCTTGACTCTGTGGAGTGGGCGTATTTGTTCCGTCTCCTGGAGTCATTCAGCTTTGGACCCGTTTTCATTTCATGGGTGAGAATATTGTACACAGATCCGCTGGTCAGACTGCAGGTTAATGGCATTATCTCAGACCCCTTCCCTGTATTTAGGGGAACCAGCCAGGGGTGCTCACTCTCACTTCTTCTGTTTGCCCTGGCCATAGAGCCCCTGGCGGTTAAATTAAGATCCACTCTCACTTTGACTGGGTTACGAATTGGGGTGTTTGAGGAACGTGTGTCTCTTTATGCAGACGACATGCTGCTGTATTTGCAGGACCCGGGACCTTCACTCTTGGGGGCTTTTGAACTGATACAGGAATTTGGAGACTACTCCGGATTTCAAATAAATTGGGCAAAATCGTCTCTTTTCCCTATTGACAAAGCAGTGGTGATTCCTGCGGACTGTCCCATCCCCTTGTCCCCATCTTTCAGGTATCTGGGGATTGAGGTGCAACTTCCTATCTTTGGGTCTTTGGACGCCAATTTGTCTCTGATTATTGGGAGCTTTCGAGAGAAGATACAGAGATGGAACAACCTGCCGCTCACGTTGTTGGGACGAATACATTTGTTTAAGACGATTTTTCTCCCTAAGTTTCTATACATCCTCTCGAACTCCCCGGTATTTGTGACATTGCTGTATTTCAAACACATTGACGCTATTGTTGTTAGTTTTTTGTGGGGTTCACGAGCCCCCAGGATATCTCTGGCGATTTTGAAATTACCTGTCACAAGGGGGGAATGGCCCTTCCGGATTTGCATTCATATTTTCTTGCCTCACAATTATCTTTCTTACACTGGCGGCTTTTTCCCCAGACTCCTAATTCAACTACTTTGCTGGAGGCAGCGGTGGCCACCTCACAAGAAATCTTGCAAAATATGGTGTATAGGAGGGGGATCCCGGGAAGAAAGGTGGGTTCAGTTATGGAACTCCCTGGGAAAATATTCCACCGTTGCTCCCAACGCCGAAAAGATGAGCCCTTACGGCTATCTCCAAATAACCCCTTATGGTGTAACAGATCTTTGGGGGAATTTAGTAAATTGCCAGACGGACAGATGACATGGGCTAAATATGGTATAAAATATCTACATCATATATGTCAGGAGGATGGTTTGTCCACTTTTGCACAGTTGAGGGATCAGTTTGGGCTACCTGGGACTTGGTTTTTTCGATATGCGCAGTTACGGCATGCGGTGATTGCGCAGTTCGGGACCGATAAGTTTCAGGTACAAAATACGGGCTGAAAAAGGTCCTGATTGACCCAGATCCATCTAAACGAATTACTAGATACTATAGGGCAGTTGGTCCTGAGGAAACAAGGTCCATGTCTAGAGCTCAGGCAAGATGGGTGGAGGTTGTTCCGGAGTTGTCAGAGGAACTGTGGCAGGAGGTACTAGATACCTATCTGGGATCTGTTATTTCTTCTACGGATAAAATGATTCAATTTAGGTACCTTAACCAGTTATATTACACACCAACTAGACTTTATCGAATGCATAGAAGGAATTCTGCGCTCTGTCATAAATGTATGGGGACGGAAGGTACTTTTCTCCACATGCTGTGGGAATGTACGAAGGTTAGACCACTGTGGTCTCAGGTATCTGAATTTATTTCGTATCGCTTTGACCTACCTAATATATGCTTAGTGTCCTTTCTCTTGGAGTTTTCTTCTCCGGAGGGAAGAGGCGGTTGTTCCTTCTAGGGGAGAGGGAGGTGGAGGGGGATTGGGAGGGAAGGGAGGGTTCTATTATATAAAAGTTTCAGTTAAATAGTTCTTAACGTTTTTTTTTTTTTAATAAAAAAAAGAAAAGCTACTATATAGAAATGCAGGAGAGTAGAAATAACTTGAACAGATATATACTGGAAATTTGATGTCTACACATTTCTTCTATTATGTTCCATTGTTCAATAAGTCTAAATGCAACACCTCTCCAATGTTCTTGATGTTTATTTTTATGCATAATAAAAATTATTAAAAAAAAAAAAAAACCCAATTCACCAGCATAACCAGGACCAAAGGACACCAGTTAGATGTGCTACAAGGCACTCGAGAACCCAGTGTTCTGATGGTGAGCACTGACCAAACACCTTGGTCTTCACCTACACACCATCTGCAGAGATGTGAGTTTGGGCTGGACAAACTGCTCCAGATGCAGAAGGAGATGTTAGAAATGATGGCCCTATTGACTGCTAAACTGGTTATGCCACGTGAGGAAGAAGTCTCGACCCTCAAGACCCTGACGGGTTCTACCACTAATCGGACCATGAAACCGGTGAATAAAAAGATCTGCTTTAAATGCGGAGGAGTGGGACACTACCGTCGAGTATGTCCAAGCCCGACAGAACCAGAAGCAGAACAACAAAAGCCGGCGAAAAAATTCAGAGGGCCCCAGTGAAGGAGTCAACTGGGCACCCTGTCACAGCAGTCAACTCCAAACCCACCTGTACACACCAGGCCCCCACGGCCACAGCTAAACTGAAACCGAGAAAGGAAACTCCACGTAAGCAAAGCGTGAAGGTACAAGCCACCAAACGGGGCAAATGTGCCAAAACTCATGGATTTCCTCCCAAGCTAGTGGGACCTTCTCCGATTTGTCCCCATCCAAGTAGAGGGAATTTACACTAAAGCCTTGTTGGATACTGGAGCTCAAGTGACTCTGTTATACAGAGACTTTTATGAAAAATATCTCAAACATCTCCCATTGCAAAAGCTGGAGGAATTGGAGATATGGGTTTTAGGCACACAGAACTTCCTTTATGATGGATACCTACCTAAGCTCACTTTCGACCCGAGTGTGGCGGGGAAGACTAAAACCTTTGATACCCTGGCAGTGGTGTGTCCCCGGCCCCCAGGGGCTGATAGAAGCTCTCTTATCATTGGGACCAACACTGATTTGGTACGAAGACTGCTCACACCACTAGTACAGGAGAAGAGCACCCCAGTTGCGCACCCTATGCTAACACAGGTGTACCAGGATTTTGTGCAGGAACAGAAGGCCCCACCTGAAGGAGTGGGAAAAATCTGGCGCCTAGACAAGAGTGAAAAGCTGGTGCAACCGGGAGAGGTAGTCTGCCTAAAAGCCTCTATCAATCTGAGTTGGAGACAGCCCGGTCCCTTCATCATCCTTGAGACGGACAGGCAGAAAGAAGATAAGGGCCTGAAAGTCAATCCAAGACCAGTGGACCCCGCAATGCGAAGAAACCTTCAGACAGCTGAAGTGGAGTATTACCACTGCTCTGGTCTTAGCCTATGCAGACCCTACCAAACCTTACGAACTGCATGAGCATGCCAGCCGTGACGGGCTAGGCAGAGTGCTTTACCAAGAACATTACGGGCATTTGAGACACATTGCCTATGGGAGCCGAAGTCTAGTCTCTGCTGAAAGGAACTACCCTACTCACAAACTTGAATTTCTGGCTTTGAAGTGGGCTGTGGTGGACAAGCTGAAAGACTATCTGTATTGTGCGGAGTTTGTGGTCAAGACGGACAACAACCCTCTCACATACTTGCTTACCACCGCAAATCTGGATGCCACCGGCCACAGGTGGTTGGCTGCCCTCTCAGCATTTACCTTCAGCCTAAAGTACAGACCAGGAGCTGGTAACCGAAATGCAGATGCATTGTCAAGAAGACCTCACTGCTCCCAGGGCCACTCGGAAGACTGGACCCAACTCACCCCTGAAGGAGTAAGAGCTCTCTGTGAAGGGGCGGAACAGCAAGGAAAAGGAGGAGCCAGAGCTGAAGAGGCCGGAGTGTCAGCCGCAGGAGTGCCTAAATGCTACTGTAATGTTGCTTAGCTTACAGAGGAGGGTTTACCCAAGTTAACCAGAAAGGATCTTTGGAGAGATCAACAGGAGAATCCACTCTGTAGCCTGGTATTGAAAGCTTTAGAGAGTCAATGTCCTGATTTACTTCTCAAGACCACTCAGAAAGAAGCTCACCTACTACACAAAGAGTGGGATCGGTTGCAATTGCAACAAAGGGCTGTCTACCGAAGGGGCCCCTCTGAAGATCCGGAAGAGAAGTGGCAATTGTTTCTGCCAAAGAAACACAGAGAAAAGGTACTGGTCGCCTTGCATGATCACCATGGCCATCTGGGATTGGAAAGGACTCTACAGCTGGTAAGAGACAGGTTCTACTGGCCTTACATGAGGACCGAAAGCTACTGTCATTCCTGCCTCAGGTGCATACAGAGGAAGACCTTACCCCAGCTAGCTGCTCCAATGGGCCATTTAGAGAGCCAAGGGCCAATGGATCTAGTCTGCATAGACTTCTTGTGTTAAGAGCCTGACCTGAGTGGGCAAGGAAACATTTTAGTAGTCACCGATCACTTCACCCGGTATGCTCAGGCATTTCCCACCAAAGACCAACAAGCTGCCACGGGGGGGGGGAAGATTCTGGTGGAAAAGTTCTTCATCCATTATGGTTTACCTCAATGGATCCATTCAGATCAAGGGAGGGATTTTGAGAGTACTTTGATTAAAAGACTGTTAGATCTACTAGGTATCCAGAAGACCAGGACTACTCCCTATCACCCACAAGGAGACCCTCAACGCGAGAGATTTAACAGAACGCTTCTCAACATGCTGGGAACCTTGACCTCTGAACAAAAATCGCATTGGAGCAAGCATATCACTGCCTTGGTGCATGCCTACAATAGTACCAAGAGTGATACTACAGGATATTCACCTTACCGGTTAATGTTTGGGCGAGAGGCCAGGCTACCGATAGACTTAGCTTTCAGTACTTCCTTGGATCACACCTCAGAGACCTCTCATCGAGGGTATGTGACTAGGTTGAGGAGGAGTTTGAAGATAGCCTATTAGAAGGCCCAAGTCACATCAGACACAAGAGGAAGTAGGAACAAAAGGAACTTTGAACTAAAAGTACAGGTTCAGGACCTACAACCCAGTGACCGAGTCCTACTAAGAAATTTGGGCATCCCAGGCAAGCACAAATTGGCTGATCGCTGGAGGTCACAGCCATATGTGGTATGCAGACAACTTCCAGGACTTCCAGTGTATGAGATCAGACCGTAAGGGAGTACTGGACCAGTAAAGACCTGGCATAGGAACCACCTCCTACCTCTCACAGAAGCAGTCAGGTTAAATGTAGAGGAAGACCTACCTTCTACATCTACTGCTGTGCATCGACCAGTAACTAGATCTCAGCCTGAAGCCTCAGAAGCTGAAGCGGGAGAAGAGATGGAAATAAGTTGGCTATGGCCATCTGAAACACCAGAAGCTGAAGCGAGTGTTTCACCTCAGACAAGAAGTGGAGATAGTGGGACTCTTAGACCTGAAGCCCCAGAATTTGTACCATTGTCTGGACACTCTGAGGAATACTTGTCCCCCACTGGCATTGAGATGCAGGAGACTGAAATGGAGAAAAGGAATACTTGCCCAGAAGTGGTGATCATACCAAAAAGACAAAGAGAAAAAAGAGATATTCGCCCCCAAAAAGACTAACATATGATGCACTGGGCGAATGCTCTAAAGTGACTCAAGTTCCCAGTAAGAGAAATACTGAAGTGCCTGGTACTTCTACTGTCAGTTCAGAAAGAGATAACCCCAGCTCACCCCTTGACACATCTGTACCAGACCCTATAGTGTCAACTGTGAGTGCACAGAACAGCACCCCATCACATGAGAATTGGTGGGAGGCTCCTCTGTCAGTCTTATGCAATCGCTCTAGAGGCAAAAATGTGCAATAGGACTAAGATTTTGAATATCGGCTGCAGGGCGGTTGCTTAACTCTGGGAGGGCGTACTATGACGTCCTCCCAGAATTCCCCTCTCGCGCGCCCCCTGGGGCGTGCACCCGAACACATCCGTGACCGCCGGGTCCGGAGGACCCGGCGCATCACGGATCCCGGTAAATGGCCGCTGATCGCAGCAGTTTACCATGTGATCACTCCGTCAAATGATCACATGTAAACAAACCGCCATCATCTGATGACGCCGGTTCCTCTCCTCCCCTCCACTCCTCCTCTCCTCTCCTCCCCTCCTGTGTACCGATCGGGGATGGATGGATGGCTGCAGCGCTGTGGGCTGGATGTGTAGTGCCCACAGCGCTGCACAGTGACATCCAGCCATCCATCCATCCATGCTCAGCCATCCCTAATGCTCTGCAATGCCCTGCAATACTCTGCAATACCCCCACAATACTCTGCAATACCCCGCAATTCTCTGCAATACCCCACAATACTCTGAAATACCCTGCAGTACTCTGCAATACCCCGCAGTACTCTGCAATACCCTGCAGTACTCTGGAAGAGAAATACTGAAGTGCCTGGTACTTCTACTGTCAGTTCAGAAAGAGATAACCCCAGCTCACCCCTTGACACATCTGTACCAGACCCTATAGTGTCAACTGTGAGTGCACAGAACAGCACCCCATCACATGAGAATTGGTGGGAGGCTCCTCTGTCAGTCTTATGCAATCGCTCTAGAGGCAAAAATGTGCAATAGGACTAAGATTTTGAATATCGGCTGCAGGGCGGTTGCTTAACTCTGGGAGGGCGTACTATGACGTCCTCCCAGAATTCCCCTCTCGCACGCCCCCTGGGGCGTGCACCCGAACACATCCGTGACCGCCGGGTCCGGAGGACCCGGCGCATCACGGATCCTGGTAAATGGCCGCTGATCGCAGCAGTTTACCATGTGATCACTCCGTCAAATGATCACATGTAAACAAACCGGCATCATCTGATGACGCCGGTTCCTCTCCTCCCCTCCACTCCTCCTCTCCTCTCCTCCCCTCCTGTGTACCGATCGGGGATGGATGGATGGCTGCAGCGCTGTGGGCTGGATGTGTAGTGCCCACAGCGCTGCACAGTGACATCCAGCCATCCATCCATCCATGCTCAGCCATCCCTAATGCTCTGCAATGCCCTGCAATACTCTGCAATACCCCCACAATACTCTGCAATACCCCGCAATTCTCTGCAATACCCCACAATACTCTGAAATACCCTGCAGTACTCTGCAATACCCCGCAGTACTCTGCAATACCCTGCAGTACTCTGGAATACCCCACAATACTCTGCAATACCCCGCAGTACTCTGCAATACCCCGCAGTACTCTGCAATATCCTGCAATACTCTGCTATACCCCACAATACTCTGCAATACCCTGCAGTACTCTGCAATACCCAGCCATATTCTGCCATACCCAGCCATACTCTGCAATACTCGATGATACCCAGCCATAACCAGTCATACTCAGTGATACCCTGCCATACTCTGCAATATCCCCCATACTCTGCAATACCCCGCCATACTCTGCAATACCCCACCATACCCTGCAATACTCAGCCATACCCAGCCATACCCAGCCATACCCTGCCATGCTGAGCCATACTCAGCCATACCCAGCCATGCTTGCATACTTGGCTGTACTGGGCCTCTGTATGTGGCCAGGCTGTGGAAGTCTCACACATGTGGTATCGCCGTACTCAGGAGGAGTAGGAGAATCTATTTTGGGGTGTCATTTTTGGTATGTACATGTTATGTGTTGGAAATATTGTATAAATGGACAACTTTGTGTTAAAAAAAAAAAATGAGTTTTAACCACTTCCCGCCCGCCGGCTGTCATACAACGTTCTTGACTTTGTGTGGAGATATCTGAATGATGCCTGCAGCTACAGGCATCATTCAGATATCAGTTTTTTCCCTACACCATAAGAATGATCATAGCAGCTGTTCCACTGCTTGATCATTCTTACGGGAGGCGAGAGGATGTCCCCCCCTCCTGCCACCCTCCGGTGCTTCTACTGACTCACCGCTACGATCGAAGCCAGGATCTTTTTTTTTTTTTTATTTCAAGCTTCCCAGCCTAGAGGTGAGATGTTGGATCTTATTGACCTCATATCTCACTGTAAAGAGGACCTGTCATGCCATATTCCTATTACAAGGGATGTTTACATTCCTTGTAATAGGAATAAAAGTGGTCCAAATTTATTTATTTTTTGGAAAAAAGCATCAAACTAAAATAAATAAAGTAAAATGAACAATAAAAAAAAATTAAAATTTTAAAGCGCCCCTGTCCCTGTGTGCTCGCATGCAAAAGCAAGCGCATATGTAAGTCCCGCCCACATATGAAAATGGCGTTCAAACCACACATGTGAGGTATCGCTGTGATCGGTAGAGCGAGAGCAATGATTTTGGCACTAGACCTCCTCTGTAACTCAAAACATGTAACCAGTAAAAATTTTTAAAGCGTCGCCTTTGGGGATTTTTGAGTAGCAAAGTTTGGCGCCATTCCACAAGCGCGTGCAATTTTGAAAGGTGACATGTTGGGTATCTGTTTACTCGGCGTAAATTCATCTTTCATATTATGCAAAAACATTGGGCTAACTTTACTGTTTTTTATTTTTTTTAAAGCACAAAATAGTTTTTTTTCAAAAAAAAAAGTGTCAAAAAAATTGCTGCGCAAATACCGTGCGAGATAAAAAGCTGCAATGACCACCATTGTATTCTCTAGGGTCTTTGCTAAAAAAACATATATAATGTTTTCAGGTTCTTTGTAGTTTTCTAGCTAATGATTAGGGATGAGCTTCGTGTTCGAGTCGAACCCATGTTCGACTCGAACATCGGCTGAATTGCGAACGATATGGGCCGTTCGCGCCAAATTCGTGTGGCGCGTCACGGCCCATAATTCACTGCGGCATCGCAGTGCATTGCTTGCTGATGATTGGCCAAGCATGCACTATGACCCGCATGCTTGGCCAATCACAGCGCCGCCTGAACAGAGAGCCATAATTGGCCAAAGCCAAGGAGGCTTTGGCCAATTATGGCTCAGGGGATTTAGTACACGCCCCACACTATATAAGGCCGCCTGCACGGCGGCCCTGTGTAGTGTGTGTTCCGGCGTTCATTGAGAGAGAGAGAGAGACAGACAGTGTCATTTGATTTGAGTTAGATAGATTAGGCAGAACAGTCAGTCAGTTAGCTGCACTTACAGTGTATTGTGTATATATATGCATCCCAGGTGTTGCATATATATATATATACACTGTATTCAGTTTAGCTAGATCCTTTCCTGTTATCTTCTAGACTATTTACATTTAGTGCAGTGCGTCCTGCTCACAGTGTTCAGCTAGATCCGTTCCTGTTATCTCCTAGACTATTTACTTTTAGTGCAGTGAGTCCAGCTCACAGTGTTCAGCTAGATCCGTTCCTGTTATCTTCTAGACTATTTACATTTAGTGCAGTGCGTCCTGCTCACAGTGTTCAGCTAGATCCGTTCCTGTTATCTTCCTACTGACAGGCAGGCTTGTCTGGTTACAGTATATAAAGCTACCTGAAGAAAATTACTGGTGTTCTATTTGATCCTATTAGTACCACGGTCAGGCAGCTAGACTATTTACATTTAGTACAGTGCCTCCTGCTCACAGTGTTCAGCTAGATCCATTCCTGTTATCTTCCTACTGACAGGCAGGCTTGTCTGGTTACAGTATATAAAGCTACCTGAAGAAAATTACTGGTGTTCTATTTGATCCTATTAGTACCACGGTCAGGCAGCTAGACTATTTACATTTAGTACAGTGCGTCCTGCTCACAGTGTTCAGCTAGATCCGTTCCTGTTATCTTCCTACTGACAGGCAGGCTTGTCTGGTTACAGTATATAAAGCTACCTGAAGAAAATGACTGGTGTTCTATTTGATCCTATTAGTACCACGGTCAGGCAGCTAGACTATTTACATTTAGTACAGTGCGTCCTGCTCCCAGTGTTCAGCTAGATCCGTTCCTGTTATCTTCCTACTGACAGGCAGGCTTGTCTGGTTGCAGTATATAAAGCTACCTTAAGAAAATTACTGGTGTTCTATTTGATCCTATTAGTACCACGGTCAGGCAGCTAGACTATTTACATTTAGTACAGTGCGTCCTGCTCACAGTGTTCAGCTAGATCCGTTCCTGTTATCTTCCTACTGACAGGCAGGCTTGTCTGGTTACAGTATATAAAGCTACCTGAAGAAAATTACTGGTGTTCTATTTGATCCTATTAGTACCACGGTCAGGCAGCTAGACTATTTACATTTAGTACAGTGCGTCCTGCTCACAGTGTTCAGCTAGATCCGTTCCTGTTATCTTCCTACTGACAGGCAGGCTTGTCTGGTTACAGTATATAAAGCTACCTGAAGAAAATTACTGGTGTTCTATTTGATCCTATTAGTACCACGGTCAGGCAGCTAGACTATTTACATTTAGTACAGTGCGTCCTGCTCACAGTGTTCAGCTAGATCCGTTCCTGTTATCTTCCTACTGACAGGCAGGCTTGTCTGGTTACAGTATATAAAGCTACCTGAAGAAAATTACTGGTGTTCTATCCCAGCTTAGTGCAGCTACAGGCCATTAGTATGTCTGGAAGGCCAAGAAGGAGAGACAGACAGTCACAAGCCAATAAGAGAGGGCAAGCAGGCTCTGTGTCTAGTGCTGGTCGTGGAGACGGTGCATCCTCATCAGCACGTGGCCATGGGACACGCTTGGTCTTTTTTTTGGCAGCTGGCCGTGTTGAGCCGCAACATGCGGAAGACTTGGTCGAGTGGATGACCAAGCCGTCCTCATCCTCCTCATCCTCTCTCACCCATGCCCAGGGTGCTTTGTCTGGCAAAGCAGCGGCCTCTTCCCTCAGCTCAATGTTATCAGTGACTCCTTCCCTAGCTCCACCATGTCCTCATGAGGATTCCCTCGAACTGTTTGACCACAGTGTTGGGTACATGCTCCAGGAGGATGCCCAGCGTTTGGAAGGCTCTGATGATGATACTGAGCTCGATGAAGGCAGTAACATGAGCACGGACAGAGGGGGTGCCCAAGAAGGACAGCAATCTGGCAGTCATGCTCCCCCTGCTGCAGCATACTGTCAGGTTTGCTCCAGTGATGAGGAGGGAGGGGATGATGAGGTCACTGACTCAACGTGGGTGCCTGATAGGAGAGAGGAGGAGGAGGAGGAGGAGGCGGCACATCACCAACAAGGCAGGATGCCCTCCAGGGGCCAGCCTAAGGGCAGCACATTGACTGCATCACACCCCAAAGCTCCACATGTGCAGGGCGCTGCAGTCTCTGCGCGTTATTCAAAAAGTTCTTTGGTGTGGGCCTTTTTTGAGACGAGTGCATCAGATCGCACCGCTGCTATTTGCAACATATGTCTCAAGCGTATCTCACGTGGCCAAAACATCTCCCGCTTGGGTACCACATGCTTGACCAGACATATGTTGACCTGCCATGCAGTTCGTTGGCAAGCGTATCTAAAAGACCCACACCAAAGAACAAAGAGGATCTCTCCTTGCTCCTCATCAGCTGAGATTTCCAACCCCACTAGACCTCCAGTCCTCTCTGAGACCTGCAGTGAGAGGAATGAAGGTGTAGAATTAGGTGTGTCACAGCCAAGTACTTGTGGGCAATCTGCTTTTGGTACACCGACGTCAGATTGTACCAGGCAAATTTCCCTGCCCCAGCTGCTGCACCGCCGAAAGAAGTTTTCTCCCAGCCATCCACATGCCCAGCGGTTGAATGCTAGCTTGGCAAAATTGCTAGCACTTCAACTGCTGCCTTTTCAGTTGGTAGACTCTGCCCCGTTCCTTGAGTTTGTGGAATGTGCGGTTCCTCAGTGGCAGGTACCCAAACGCCACTTTTTCTCACGGAAGGCGATTCCGGCTCTCTACCGGCATGTGGAAGGCAATGTCCATGCCTCGCTGGACAGGGCGGTCAGCGGTAAGGTGCATATTACCGCTGACTCATGGTCCAGCAGGCATGAACAGGGACGTTACCTAAGTTTCACGGCACATTGGGTGACTCTGCTGGCAGCTGGGAAGGATGCAGGACAAGGTGCAGTAGTGTTGGAGGTTGTTCCGCCACCACGCCTCCAAAATGCTGATTGTGACACACCTCTCTCCTCCACCCCCTCCTCTTCTTCTTCCTCCATGGCCTCTTCCTCGGAACCAGCGGTGCTCCGTAGTCGTTCAAGGGGCTACGCAAGTACGCAGGCCAAAAGATGCCATGCGGTGCTTGAGCTGGTGTGCTTGGGGGACAGGAGCCACACTGGGGCAGAGGTTCTGTCAGCTCTGCAGGGGCAGGTTCAGAGGTGGTTGACGCCACGCCAACTTAAGGCAGGAATGGTGGTTTGCGACAATGGCACCAACCTCCTCTCTGCCTTTCGACAGGGACAAATGACCCATGTGCCCTGTTTGGCTCACGTCCTTAACTTGGTGGTGCAGCGGTTCTTGGGCAGGTACCCGGGCTTACAGGATGTCCTGAGGCAGGCCAGGAAAGTCTGTGTGCATTTCCGCCGGTCATATAATGCCAGTGCTCGGCTGACGGACCTCCAAAAGGAGTTTAACCTGCCCAAGAACCGCCTAATCTGTGACATGCCCACCAGGTGGAACTCAACGTTGGCCATGCTGCAGCGGCTGCACACGCAGCAGAGGGCCATCAATGAGTACCTGTGCGACTATGGCACCAGGACAGGGTCAGGGGAGCTTGGTTTTTTTTCCCCACGCCAGTGGGCCATGATCAGGGATGCATGCACTGTCCTGTCACCATTCGAGGAGGCCACGAGGATGGTGAGCAGTGACAGTGCATGCATCAGTGACACTGTCCCCCTTGTCCACCTGTTGGAGCACATGCTGCGTGGAATAATGGACAGGGCACTTGAGGCAGAACAGAGGCAGGAAGAGGAGGACTTCCTTAGCTCTCAAGGCCCCCTTTATCCAGACAGTGTTCCTGCGTGCCCGCCGATCACACAGGAAGAGGAGGAGGAGGAGGAGGAGGAGGAGGAGGAAGATTGTGTCGGTATGGAGGTGGAGCCTGGCACTCAGCATCAGCAGCAGTCTTTAAGGGATCAGTCCCAAGAAACACATGGACTTGTACGTGGCTGGGAGGAGGTGGCTGCGGACGTTGTCGTCCTTAGTGACCCAGAGGACTCCGGACCGAATGCCTCAGCAAACCTACGCTGCATGGCCTCCCTGATCCTGCAAAGCCTGCGTAAGGATCCTCGTATTCGTGGTATCAAGGAGAAGGACCAATACTGGCTGGCAACCCTCCTTGATCCATGTTACAAGGGTAAGGTTGCGGACCTTATCTTGCCATCGCAGAGGGAGCAGAGGATGAAACATCTTCGGGAGGCCTTGCAGAAAGGTCTGTGCAACGCGTTCCCAGAGACTGGGAGGTTACAAACTCCTGTTTCTGGACAACGTGTTGCTGAGGCTTCGGTCAGTCAAAGAAGGAGCGGTGGAGAAGGTGGCCATCTGACCGATGCGTTCAGACAATTTTTTGGTCCACAGCCCCAAGGTATGATCGGTTCCAGCAACCATCGCCAGCGTCTGTTTTACATGGTGCAGGAATACCTAGGGGCAAGATCAGACTTGGACACCTTTCCCACCGAAAATCCTCTGGGTTACTGGGTCTTGAGGATGGATCACTGGCCAGAGCTTGCACAGTATGCAATTGAGCTACTGGCCTGTCCTGCATCCAGCGTTCTTTCGGAACGCACATTCAGTGCTGCTGGAGGCGTGGTAACCGATCACAGGGTGCGTCTGTCTACCGACTCGGTCGATCGGTTGACCTTCATAAAAATGAATCAGTCTTGGATCACCACCAGTTACCAAGCACCTGATGCTGATGTAACCGAATAATTTTTTTTCAAATCTCAGATCCCTTCAAAGACTGCCTATGCTGATGCTGAGTGACTATCCCTGAGTAATTATCCTCTTCATCCTCAATCATCACGCTGATAGCTTGTAAGAACATTTTTGGTTCTGGGCGCCACCACCAGTGCCTAAGGCACAATTTTTCAGCCCCTGTCTAACAGGGGCGTGTAATTACAATTTTTGATGCAATACTTTGCAGCAGGGCTCGTTCCTGCGTTCCAACTAGAGTGTCTGTGAGGGGTTGCAGTGTTGTGGCACCAGCACCAGTGCCTAAGGCCCAATTTTTCTGCCCCTGTCTAACAGGGGCGTGTAATTACAATTTTTGATGCAATACTTTGCAGCAGGGCTCGTTCCTGCGTTCCAACTAGAGTGTCTGTGAGGGGTTGCAGTGTTGTGGCACCAGCACCAGTGCCTAAGGCCTAATTTTTCAGCTCCTGTTCAACAGGGGCATGTAATTACAATTCTTGATCTAATATTTCACAGCAGGGCCCTGTGAGGGCTTACAGTGTTGTGGCCACAGCAACACCTAAGGCCCAAATTTCTGCTGAGTATATAGGGCAGGACCCTACTTTCAAACATCTAACTTACAAACGACTCCTACTTGCAAACGGAAGGAGACAACAGGAAGTGAGATGAAATCTACCCCTAGGAAGGGAAATTCTCTCCTGTAAGAGTTAATATGGGAAAACAATTTCTCCTTTCCACTGATGCTTTCCAATCCTTGTTCCACAAATAACCCAAATTTTCAAAAAACATTTTTCATTGGGACAAAAAGTGAGGTGAAATCTTCTGAAGAGGAGGAAAGACAGCAAAACAAATGTCACAGGGGTGATAACCCTTCCCTATGTTTTCCAAAAAGCTTAAAAAAGATTTTTTGGCTGGAGCTAAACGTGTTAAAAATGTACCCGTTCAAAATTACAAAGAGATTCTACTTAACAACAAACCTACAGTCCCTGTCTTGTTTGCACCGCCTGTATACTGCTGTTCAGAGTATATAGGGCCTTTCCTTATTTTAATTTGGGTGCGGGGTTCCCCTTAATATCCATACAAGACCCAAAGGGCCTGGTAATGGACTGGGGGGTACCCATGCCGTTTGTCTCACTGATTTTCATCCATATTGCCATGACCCGACATGACATTAAACCCGCAAGCAGTTTTAAATGAGATTTTTTCCTTTAAAAATGACATTTGGTGCAGGGACTGTTCTAAACACGGGAAACACGCGTCACTTTACAGGCATACTATAGACACCCCCCAGGTACGATATTTAAAGGAATATTTCACTTTTTTTTTTTTACTTTAAGCATCATTAATATCACTGCTCCCGAAAAAACGGCCGTTTTTAAAAGTTTTTTTTGCATTGATACATGTCCCCTGGGGTAGGACCCGGGTCCCCAAACCCTTTTTAGGACAATACCATGCAAATTAGCCTTTAAAATGAGCACTTTTGATTTCGAACGTTCGAGTCCCATAGACGTCAATGGGATTCTAACGTTCGTGCGAACTTTCGGTCCGTTCGCAGGTTCTGGTGCGAACCGAACCGGGGGGTGTTCGGCTCATCCCTACTAATGATGAATTTTACATGTAGGAGAGAAATGTCAGAATTGGCCTGGGCACTCCAGAACGCCTGAAGGTGCTCCCCTGCATGTTGGGCCTCTGTATGTGGCCACGCTGTGTAAAAGTCTCACCAATGTGGTATCGCCATACTCTGGAGTAATAGCAAAATGTGTTTTGGGGTGTAATTTGTGGTATGCATATGCGGTGTGTGAGAAATAACCTGCTAATATGACAATTTTGTGAAAAAAAAACTTGATTTTGCAAAGAATTGTGGGAAAAAATGACAACTTCAAAAAACTCACCATGCATCTTTCTAAATACCTTGGAATGTCTTCTTTCCAAAAAGGGGTCATTTGAGGGGTATTTGTACTTTTCTGGCATCTTAGGGTCTCAAGAAATTAGATAGGCCGTCAGTACTTCAGGTGTGATCAATTTTCAGATATTCGTACCATAGCTTTTGGACTCTATAACTTTCACAAAGACCAAATAATATCCAGCAATTTGGGTTATTTTTACCAAAGATATGTAGCGGTATAAATTTTGGCCAAAATATATGAAGAAAAATTACTCATTTGCAAAATTTTATAACAGAAATTAAGAAAAATGCATTTTTTTTACAGATTTTTCGGTCTTTTTTCTTTTATAGTGCAAAAAATAAAGAACCCAGCGGTGATTAAATACCACCAAAATAAAGCTCTTTTTGTGTGAAAAAAAAGACAAAAAATTCATATAGATACAGTGTTGCATGACTGAGTAATTGTCATTCAAAATGTGAGAGCACCAAAAGTTGAAAATTGGTCTGGTTATTAAGGGGGTTTAAGTGCCCAGTGGTCAACTGGTTAATGTAATACAATGTTAATCTGTGAACAGTATTATAATTTAGTATGTGGCACCATCTAGTGGCCAAATTGTGCAATGGACTCTATTTTATTCTCCTATTTCAAGAACGTGCGAAAATATGACAGGAAGTGACTGTTTGTTTACTTTTCACAATAACCTACCTACCCAGGAACACTCAGCACTGAAATGCATGCTGGGTAGGCTATAAAAAGGCCCTACGTGGCCATTTTAGATCTCCTCTGGACACATGGCCTGCCTGTGAGGACCTGTTCGGAGGTGTTCCAGAGAGCGCGGCCTACACCTACCGTGGAGCGGCACAATCAGCGACTCTGCTGTGCACCAGTGAGCTGTAGAGACGGTGTGACAGAACTGGGAAGGATCCAGAGACGCCTGTCAGAGCCATCAGAGGGTCCTGGTCCATCTTGCGGAGCGGTGTAACAGCGCCGGCCGGCGGGAAGCAAGACCAAGAGCACCGGAGTAGAGCTGTCCTACTTTACAGACCTGGTTGGGTGAGAGGGCTGCTGCCCAAAGTTTTCCTAAGGCACTTTTACACACCTGAATCTGTAACACAGTGTGCTGGGACCTGTAGTTCCACACAAGGAATCTTAAGGAACTAAAGACTGAGTTCAAACAGGCCTCAAACCTACCTTTTCCTATACTTCTAGCACTGTGTTATATGCAGTTAATTGCATCAAAGACAGTTGCAGGTCACTACATTACAAGGATAATTTTCAACATCCACTTTATTTAGCCCTGGGTTATTCAACTATTGGATTGCAATTTATAATTCATAAATAGCTAGCAGAAGACAGAAGACAAAGAAAAGACTGCCTCTTCCATTGCAAGGCCTTGCATCCTATTTTTGGTTAATAGTGAGACTGCACTCTAAAGCATGGGGAGCTCCCTGGGGATTGCATTTGTGCTTTATTTACTAACGTTGTCTTCTTGTGATTACAAGGGCGCACTGGAAGTGGGAAGGTGCCCAGAATTAAGGTATTTCCCATTCTGGCATTAGTCCCACTTGGAGACGCACTTCCAGAGATTATTTGATATAATTTTATGTGTTCCAATTATTGTGTATGTAAAAACGCAAAAAGGGAAATGGCGCTGTACTAATGAAAAAACATATGTGTAACTCTTGATTTTGTGTGTACCATTAAATAAACATACCCTGTTTCCCCAAAAATAAGACCTAGCGTGGGGGGCGTGTTTTGACGTACACAGGAGAAGACGTGTCTCGGCTGAGCTCCGCCAAGGCCTGGTCAATCCAGCTCCATCCAGGCTCCAATCCTTCCTGGGAGCCTATTTTTGCACCTGGGCGGCATCCTGGGCCACTCTGCTGCACGGCTGGAGAACTATTTCCCGGATTGCTGGTTCTCAGTCTCCCGGGCCTGCAGATTGCTCCGCGCCAGAGAGGCCCGCCGCCATCTTGGGGCCTACGACCCGATCGCTGCCCCTGGCAAGCCTCCCCTATAAACCGGGCACTGTGTGATCGATCATCCCGGTCGGGCAACCCTCCGCCCCCCCCGGGATAATTGGGGGAGAAAGCGCCGGCGATCCCGGCCCCTCTGTCCGGCTCCACGGAGGCCTAGTTCCATCCCGCGGCCTGCTGACTGTCAGAAGCCTCCATCTGCATTTCGGGAGCCGGCACACAGTGGATCTGCATCTCTTTGGGCCGCAGTGAGTAACAGTTCCCCCCCTTGCTCACTCCACATCCTTTAATAACAACGGCGCTCACTCGGCCGGTTACAGCCGTTAGGAAAGTCCCCGGCTTCGGCCTACCTCTGGAGGACGGCGGCCATCTTGGTACTCCAGGTACTCCTCCAGCCTCTCTGCTTCACTGATCCATTAAATCTCTCTCACTGCACTCATCTTACAGCAAGATCCTCTACACATACAGCTTTGTTGTTAATCTAAACCTGGATACTTGCAATATCTTAGAGGCCCGTGTGGGGACGAGATTTTATACACACCTTACCTGGCTGCTCTGCCCGCAATATACCCCTACACTATTTAAATGGTGATCTGAGCACATCTTACACCACAGTACCTCAAACACCCCAACCTACAGTGTCTCAAGCAGATGTAATTAAGGAACGAAGGAACGAATGATGGCAGTTCCGCTGAGAATGAACTATGTGCATTAAATGAGCTTGGAAATCCGTTTGCTCACCGAGACCTCTGCTACGCCATATTAAGCACCTATAGATTCAGAGGTAAGCTAGATTTCCTGCCACAATTCCTGTTTATTACATGGGCAAAGTCGGCCAACAACAGCGAACATATAAACCCCTATTTGGGTCACGTGAAGGTTCAAATATGGAACGCTATGTCACCAGAACACAACTCATGACCTCAAACACCCCCTCAGACCCCTTTGTGAGAATGGACACATCCATGGAGGCAGAAAACACTGTAAACGTATCTACTGTTGCTCAAGGTCCAAATCTCGACTCTTCTACCCCACGTGAGATTCCTACCCCAGACATATTAGACGCCAAGCTTGATGCCAAGTTACAGCTCCTACTACAACAAATTACAATTAATGTCTCGTTAGAAGTAAATAAGTTAGCTACAGAACTAAGAGGAGAGATCGATCAAATCGGTGAACGCACTGATACACTCGAAAATAAATTTGATGAGATGATAAATTATGTGCAAGCAATTGAAGAGGAAAACCACAATTTGCGCCTATCAGTTTCTCAATTGCAGTTATAGCAGGAGAATTTGGAAAATAGAGAAAGGAGACAAAACCTACGCTTTCGTGGTATCCCGGAGACGGTGGGGGACTCAGATCTACGTACCTACCTTCTGGGTCTCTTTAATACTCTGGCCCCTACAGTGGTGGATATTGATTGGCGCCTTGATAGGGCACATCGGTCACTGGCCCCCAGGCCTCCGGCAGGAGCCAGACCCAGAGATGTCATAGTGAAATTTCATTATTTCGAAAGCAAAGAAACACTCATTACTGCCACCCGCAACAAACCCCAACTTACATACAAGGGGGCAAAACTTCAAATTTTTAGCGATCTGTCTCCCATTACCCTTGCCAAACGTAGGAGCCTATGCCCAATCACACTCCACCTACAACATCACAAGATCCCATATTATTGGGGCTTTCCATTCCGCCTCACCGTATCTAAAGATGGAGTACAGCATACTCTACGTGAGTTATTGGAGGGTGAGGCATTTTTGAAAAGTCTGGGTCTGCCACCGCTCCCGGAAGAGGACTTAATCCCCCCAAATAATCAAGCCCGTCCTCCTCCCAATACACCTAGCCGTATCTGGACCCCAGTGAGAGACAGATCCAGGAAACGCTTCTCCAAGCAACCTCCTTGAAAGCACAACACCTGTTTTCCATGGATCCATACCCATTGCACTACTTGGAACGTTTTACATGTTTTTAGAGTGGTAGAAATTAATAATCTGATCTGTTATGACTTTTTTTTTGTTGTTTTTGTTTTTTTTCACTCACCCTGCTCCTTTTGGTTTTGGTTTTCTTAATTTGCATAGTCTTATAGCTAATGCCCATTCTTCTTCCTGGTCATGAGTGACTCAGTTAACATTCCGTTTAATACACCTCGTTGATTTGCTAATCAGTTTAGTAATGGCAGAATCTATTTTTATGCTAACAAACTCATAAGGTGAGCGGCGGGTACTTCCCAGTTCTCTACCTGGAGTCTCCTGATGGAAGTCCGTATACGCCCCTACCTGGCCTTGACATCTGTTCAGGGCCTCCTGAGACGCAATTGCCTCTCAGGCCTGAGAAAATCTTTGTTTTTGTTTTTACTGTTTTTCCAGTTGGTTCTTGTTTTTTTTCTTTTTTTTTCATGTTCAAGGATATCACTCTGGTGCTAAGGATACAAATGTTTTGTTCTTACCTTTCTAACCAAATGCAGTTTTATTATAGTTTATGTCTGCTGACATGTGAGTGTGTTTCTTTATCCCTTAATGTCTGCAACCTTACAAAAGCGAATCTATTGGGTCTATATATATGGCTTTGAAAATTATGTCGTATAATGTCAAAGGTCTGGGTTCCGTCCGTAAGCGCTGGATGGCCCTGAAGGATTTCAGGGCCTCTGACGCAGATGTGGTAATGGTTCAAGAGACCCATTTTAAGTCTACTGGTACGCTTAAATTTGCCTCAAGGTATTTCCCCACTTCCTTCCTTGCCTCGGATCACTCGGGCAGGGCGGGAGTGGCGATTTTGATTAGGAGGTCATGTCCCATTAAGGTAAAAAGATCTTATGCTGACCCTCTTGGTAGATATCTCATTCTGGATTGTGATTATGTGGCTACATCGTTCTCTCTCATTAATGTATACGCTCCTAATACTGGCCAGATTGAATTCCTTAACACATTATTTGATTCTCCTCACTACCCATCGCAACCTTTCATGATTATAGGAGGGGATTTCAATCTGGTTATGTCCCCCAATAGAGACAGACAAACCCTTTTTAATACTGTGCCTTCTAAAAAGATTTCATCCCAAGCTAACTCTTTTCGTAAATGCATTAGATCTCATAGGTTATTCGACTCATGGAGGATCAGACATCCCTCCTCTAAACAGTTCACCTTCTATTCCCCGTCCCACAAAATGTACTCACGCCTTGACCATTTTTTTATATCGGCCCCACTCATATCATATGTGGCTGAGGTTGATATATCACCTATTACATGGTCGGACCATGCTCCTATCATGTTACATCTTGTGCTTTTCCAGGCCCACCCCAAGTCATGTCATTGGCGTCTAAATGACCATCTACTACAATCTGAGGTTTCACGTAATATACTGGCAAAAAATTTAGAAGATTTTTTTCAACACAACATAGGATCAGTTTCAGACTTCTCCACACTTTGGGAAGCACATAAAACTGTTTTTTGCGGTGCCTGCATATCCGAAAGCTCCAGGATAAGGAAAGATAGAAATAGTCTTTTACAATCTCTTACCGCTGCTTTGGTTGCTGCAGAGCAGAGGTTGTTGAGAGACCCTACAGTATCAAAATTACGAAGGGTAACCTCTCTTAGGGAGCAAATCAAATCACTTCATCTGGGTAGGGCAGTCAGATCTTTGCTATGGACAAAACAGAAGTTTTACGAGTACTCAAACAAACCGCATAGAATACTAGTTAATAAACTCCGTCCACGCCCTTTCAACTCATTCCCTGATTTCCTTCAGCAGACAGATGGATCTAGAGTTTACTGCCCCCGTGGAATGTCTAGCGTCTTCGGCAAATTCTACCATAAATTATACAATTGCCTCACCCCTGAGCATGGTTTTAACTTTAGTCAAGAAAAATTAAAAAAAAATTTTTCTAATATAAAACTCCCGAAGCTGACCTCTGCAGACTTAGACAGTTTGAATATAGATATAACGACTGAAGAACTTTTGTCCATAGTTAAGAAACTCCAACTACATAAATCGCCCGGCCCTGATGGTTTACCCTACTCTTATTACAAATCTTTTTTTGATATTCTATCTCCACATATGCCAACCCTCTATGAATCCCTGCTCAAAGGTATATCCCCTATCTCACAATTCTCTCATTCATTTATCTCTGTCATTCCAAAGCCAGGTAAAGATCCCTCTATCCCAGATAATTATAGGCCGATAGCTCTTCTAAATTCAGATTATAAGATTTTTACAAAAATTCTTGCATCCAGATTGTCTAGGATTATCCCCAAATTGATCCATGGGGACCAGGTGGGTTTTGTGCCTGGCAGACATGCGGGGGACAACACCCGTCGTACAATAAACTTAATAGACCTTCTAGATAGAACCTCCAGACAGGCGTTGATCCTGAGTCTGGATGCACAAAAGGCCTTTGACAGGTTAAGCTGGCCCTATATGTTCAATGTTTTAGAGATGTATGGCTTTGGGGGTCCTTATCTGAAAGCTTTGAAGGCTATATATTCAACAATCACAGCTCAAGTACAGATGTCACCCTTCATGTCGCCAAGCTTCCCCATGACTAATGGTACTCGACAGGGGTGTCCTTTGTCGCCATTGCTTTTTATTCTCTGCCTGGAACCCCTGGCCGAGTCCATCCGCACTCATCCGGATATTCGGGGGGTGGTAATGCGACAAGGGGAATATAAACTATCACTCTTCGCAGATGACATCTTGCTCACGATCACTAATCCAATGATTTCCCTCCCCTCCCTACACAAATTGTTGGCTTCCTTTGCGGCCATTTCGGGCTATAAAGTTAACACGTCTAAAACTGAAGCTCTGCCCATACATATCCCATTGCCCATACTATCACAGCTCAAAGAGTCCTATCCCTATAAATGGTGTAAAACCTCTCTCAAATATTTAGGTATCCTTCTCACCCCATCCTACTCTTCTCTATACTCTGCTAACTTCCCTCCCTTAGTTCTGGAAATTAATAAATCCTTGAGGTCTTGGACTAAGTACCCGTTATCCTTATTGGGCAGGATAAACGTTTTAAAAATGTCTATTTTACCTAGACTGTTATACTATTTTGAAACGTTACCAATTGCTTTACCCTCATCCCAATTAAAGACACTTCAACGTAACTTTCTAAAGTTCATATGGGGCGGGGGGGCCCACCGTATAGCCAGTTCGGTGGTGTTTGCTCCGAGGTCCAGGGGTGGAATGGGTGCACCGGACATTTTCAAATATTATTATGCCTCACATTTAAGGCCTATTATTTCTTGGACATCCCTCTTTGCTCCAAATCAATGGTCCGCTATTGAGAAGGGTGTGATATACCCGGTTCACCCATGTACCTTGGTTTGGGATGATTCCTTTCCTATAGACCCCACTTTCAGACACCAGTGCACTGGCCCAATGAATTTTACTATAACTATTTGGCGTAAATGTTTCAAAAAATACCAACTCGTCTCACCCTGCTCCCCGCTCATCAATGTATTGTTTAACCCACTCATACCAGACAGCTTGTCCTTGAGCAGGATCTTTCCATGGCTTAACGCCTCCCTTTTTCAACTTCGAAATTTAGTAAACCCGGTTACGCGAAAGCTACATCCCTTTGACACCCTACGTGAGAAATTTAATATCCCCAACCAACTTTTTTACTTCTACCTGCAGGTCAGACACTTTTTCCACTCTAAATCTTCATCATTATCCCTCGAAAGCCCAACTAATTTCGAATACATATGTGCTCAGGGACCCCACCAGTTACACTTAATATCTTCCATTCATCGTATCCTTCATGAGTCGACACCTTTGACTGAGACCACACATCATTATATGGGAAAATGGTCCCATTTGTTAGGCAGAGCTATCTCAATTCAGCTATGGGACAAGATTTGGTCTTCTGTCTCCAAATCCTCTAAGTGTGTGACCCAACGGGAGACTTCTATGAAGATTCTTATGTTTTGGTATAGAACCCCTGATGTTATTCATAAATACGACCCCTCGGTCCCGCCGCGCTGTTGGCGTTGTGGGATTGACACGGGTTCTTTATTCCATATATTTTGGCAGTGTTCAAAGATACAACCTTTCTGGGGGGAGGTGGGGCTCCTGATACAGAAAGTGCTGGATAAATCTCTCCCATTAGACCCAATACACTATTTGTTGGGCCTTCCTTTCCCTGGCTTAACCAAAAGAGCTAACCGGCTCCTTTCTTATATACTATTGGCTGCCAAGCGACTTATCCCCCTGTGTTGGCTGTCCGGTGTTCCCCCCCCTTGGCCCAAATTTTTACAATTAGTAACTGATATCCGAAGGATGGAATATCTAACGGCCTCAGTACATGATACTATCCCCTAATTTGAAAAATTGTGGAAACCCTGGGATGAGTCGGAATTTGGGACTCCTATGCCAAACACCGTTCTTTAAATGTTTTTTTTTTTTTTTTGTTTTATACTGGCATGGGCGTCCCATATGATCATGATATCCCATTCCACCTCACCTGCCCCATTTTCACATGTATTACTTAGAACTTATTATCACATACCACATGTCCTTCATAGAATCTATGTTCATCTCTCTCTTATGTAACTAATTTTACACTCCTGATCCTGCACTTCTATTTTAGGAATTATATTTTTCTGTATCCTGGACAAAAGTACAGAGCGGTTTGTGCTCTGTAATTGTGAACTCTGTTCTTATGTACCTATTTTGTTTTGCTATAAAGATGTTATCAAAACTTTATATTTTATATTTTATATTGTACAACATTACTGCTGTACTTGTTCATTCTACAATGTTAAAAACCTAATAAAAATACAATTATAAAAAAAAAAGACCTAGCGTGATTGTCGGTGATGGCTGCAAAATAAGCCCTACCCCCCAAATAAACCCTAGTTAAAGTCCTTGTAGGTCTTATTTTCAGGGTAGGGCTTATTTTCAGGGAAACAGGGTAGGGCTTATTTGGGGGGTAAGGCTTATATTGCAGCTATTACTGACAATCACGCTAGGTCTTATTTTCAGGGAAACAGGGTATATATGTGTGAATATATACATAAGGTATACAAAAGTGATGTGTGCTTGAAATATATGTGCAAAGGGTAAAGGATGAGTAAAAAATATATATACAAATATGTGAAGGTATATATAAAAGAATGAAGTCAATAAATAAATAGGATCAGCTGACATAAATAATACCTGTCAGTCATCACTAATATCAAATATAATCATAAGCTCAATAGACTGCTGTGGATGATATACAATAGTAACCAAAAATTGTAAAAACTAAGTGTCCATATAAGTATTAACCAATAATATCCAAAGAAAATTAAAAATAAGTGTCCATCTAAAGTGATATAGTGCTTTCTTCAATGGGTGAAAATTTTCCAAATATAAGCAGAGAACGCGCTGACAAAAGTGACTGTGCTCCCCTCTTGTGCTTTCACTCACCAGAGCGCTTCACCCCTGCAGGGGTACAAGTGTGCAGAATAAATGATGTGATCCTGGTCTCCGAGTTGCGTTATTCCCCTGGTTACCCGCTTTAAGGCAGAATGGTCATCTACGGGCGGAGGGGAAGGAGACTCCAGTGTCCCCCCTCTACAGCGTAACTCCCGGCCAGAAATCCGTATGTTTATGTGATGGAAAAGAGGAAAACACGATCCACATAGCGTGACTCCGTATTGTTAAATGTATTAAAAATAAATATAAACAGATCCAAAAAGGGTTAAAAAAGTTTAAAAGAGAGGAGAGGGAGCTGACTTGCTCACATACTCTCCAAGCGTGATGGGGAAGCAACGCTCTCCACACTCGGAGCTTGCGTTCCACCGATCCTGTGTCAGAAACCACAAATCCCAGATGTGATGTGAGAGCCTATCAAGTTAGTCCCTGCTTACGTGTTTCGTCATACAGACGTCATCTGAGGCGTAGCCATCTTGAAACACCACACATCTTATATTCCAGGTGTACCTGTCACTGCGGCCACTCAGCTTAGTGTGTGCCACTAACAAGCACTGACCAGATCTAATCAGAATTTTCCTATATTCACTACCGAACATACTAATCTTGATGGTGATACTCATCTGGTGCCACCTAACGGTGTGAAGAAAAAACTACTTACATATTATTAATATAAATCCTCCTAAAGCGCCTCCTGGAGGATATGTGCAATACAGATAATACATAGTAAAATGAGATTGTAAAGATGAAACTCATATACATAGGTCTTGAAATAGCTGAAACAGCATTAAAACAGGGCGCATGTGACATGAGAAAATACTGTATGGAATCAATCCAAATAGAAATAATAAAAATAAAAATCAACAAAAAAAAAAATATTTTTTTTTATATATAAAAGAAAATATACCGTATTTATCGGCGTATAACACACACTTTTTTCCCCTTAAAATCAGGGGAAAGTCGTGGGTGCGTGTTATACGCCGATCCCCGCTATCGCTATGTGAATGTCGGCGATCGCCGCCGACATTTACATAGCGAGTAGTTTCAAATATGGCGCCGCGGACTTCGGAAGGACTCGGCGGTGCTGAACGAGCGCCGCCGAAATCACAGAGCCAAGATACACATAGTCGGGTGTATTCGGCTCTTTCCGGCGCCGCTCACTGTCACGCCCAGTCCCGCCATTGGACCTGTGTTATGTCCATCATAGGGCGGGACTGGGCGGGACTGTGAGCGGCGCCGGAAAGAGCAGAGAACCCTCGGCTATGTGTATCTCGGCGGCGTTCGTTCACTTCCGCCGGCGCCGAGTCTCTCCGAACTCCGCGGCGCCATATTTAAAACTACTACTATGTGTATGGCGGCGGCGGCAGGAGGCATGGACACTAGGCTGCACTGGGGACAAGGCTGCAGGGACAAGGCTGCACTGGGGACAAGGCTGCATTGATAAGGCTGCACTGGGGACAAGGCTGCATTGACAAGGCTGCACTGGGGCAAAGCTGCACTGACAAGGCTGCACTGACACTGAAAAGGCTGCAATGACACTAACAAGGCTGCAGATGAACACTGATGAGGCTGCATTGATGGGCATTTTAATGTAAGTTTCTTTTCCTTAAACTTCCCTCCTAAAAGTTTTTTTCCTTAAAATTCTCTCCTAAACTTGGGGTGCGTGTTATACGCCGGCGCGTGTTATACGCCGATAAATACGGTACATATGAAAAAAATATGAAAAATATAAAAAATATATAAAAAATGTAACAAATTATTTTATAAGAGAGAGGAGAAGTATATAAAAATAAATAAATATAAAATATAAAATATATCATAGTGATATACTTATAAAAAACAATCTGGATGTATATTAAAAGTATTTAAGAACATATGAATGTGTATTGGAGGTTCTGAGGGGAGTTCTATATAAGAGTACTGTACTAGGAACTAGGTATAGTGTAGAAAGGGTTCCATACTAGGAACTCATTAATGGGGAATACCTACTACAGTTAAAAATTATATAAAAAACAATTAAGTTAAATGTTCACATTCAACCCTCTAGGTGCTAAACCTCCTAGACCAGTGGTTCTCAACCTTACTAGTGCCGTGACCCCTTGATAAAATTTCTCAAGTTGTGGGGACCCCTAACGGTAAAATATTATTTTTGTAGCTTGGGTTGTCAGCACCCAAGGCAGGGCAAGTAATTTGCGCCCCTAACCCATGGATATTTAGCGCTCCCTGAGTCCCTTCCACTTAGGATGTACCACTCTTTTTTTTTGTTCTCCTTTCTTTCCCTTTTTTTCTCTATCTATCCTAATTTCTTGTTTTTTTTTCCCATCTCTCTCTCGCCGTCTTTTTTGTTCTTTCTCTTATTCTTTCTCTCTCTCTCTTTCTCTTTGTTCCTCCCCCTATTTTCCTTTCCCTTCCATGTATTCTCTTTTTTTATTTCCTTCTCTTACTCCTTGGCGGGGAGTTGGGATCAGTGGCAGTGCTGGGGGGGAGTTCTGATCAGCCAACTTAGTTGCTCTTAATCAAAGTCATCTGCTGATCTGAGAACTGTAGTGGGGACTTTTAATGGCAACAATAATCACAGGTAGTGTTACTCACTGTGTCTCCGACTTTGTGGTGTCTCGCAGCAGTGACACCTATGCCGAAATCAGGAGATAGGGTCTCCTTCAGCCCCTCCCACTTCACATTCCTCACCAGTCAGCTGACCTCTAGTCACCTCCCCCCAGCCATGCTCTGAACTGAATGGGCGGCTGTGAAGAGGCTGAGTGGGTAGCCACAGGCTACAGGGACAGCCGTTCTGGGCAGCGGCGAAAAGGCTGGGAGAGCAGTGCAGGATTCAGGATCAGCCCAGGATTCGGTGACCCCTGGCAAATCGTCATTCGACCCCCGAGGGGGTCCCGACCCCCAGGTTGAGAACCACTGTCCTAGACGGTATATCCACTGGGTTTCATTCTGGGACAATTTTATTCTTTTATTTCCCCCTCTCCAGTGATCGTTAATCAAGTCAATACTGTAAAAAAATAGTTCTGTGGGGTCCCTGGTATGGAACTCATCAAAATGTCTGGAAAGGTTGTGCTTTGGAAAACCCTTTCTGATGTTATTTATATGTTCTCTAATCCTAACAAAAAGAGGCCTTGTAGTTCTTCCCACATATCGCAACTGACAGGGACATTCGATCACATATTTGACATGCGTGCTGTCACATGTGATCAGTTCCCTAATATGGTACTCTTTCCCAGTTCTAGATTTAAAAGATACCATTTTCTTTGGTTGTTTTTTGCTCACACGACAGGGTAAACACTTTTGACATCTATAGAAGCCTTTCATTTGAGGGAATAGCTTTCTAGTCTTGGGTGGATCAACTATATTGTGTACCAGCTGATTTCTCAAATTTGGGGCCTTTTTATAAATAAATCTTGGTTTCTTAGGGAGTATTTTCGCCAAGGTTCTGTCAGGTTTCAAGATTGGCCAGTATTTCCTGATGATATGCTCCACAGATCGGTATTGATTGTTAAAACCAGTGATGAAATCCATTTCTATTTGGGAGGGGTTAGTATCCTTCTTTTTATTTCTCAATAGAGAATTTCGATCCATATTTCCTATCTCCATTTTCTGTCTCATCAGGGATTCCTTTTGGTATCCCTTATCCACAAGTTCTTGGATCAAGATATCTGTTTACGCAGGGTAATCTTCCACGTTATGACAATTTCTCCGCAGCCTCATCATTTGACCTTTTGGTATATTCTCCTTCCACATAGGATGGTGGCAGCTGGATACTGGAATATAACCATTCCGGTCCGTTGTTTTAAAGAAAGTCTTCGTGTGTAATTCATTGTTTGCCTTAAAGATCTGTAAATCAAGATAATCTATTTGTTGGGGGTCGCATTTCCCATTGAAGGAGATGCCATATTTATTTTGGTTCATTTCTTCAAGGAATTTCTGGAAAGAATCTGTGGTACCATCCCACACGATGATCACGTCATCGATGTACCTCCGATAGAATACAATCTCTGGGCGTAATCTCCTATATATATGTTCTTCTTTAAAAGAATAAAAGTGTCCCAGAATGAAACCCAGTGGATATACCATCTAGGAAGTTTAGTACCTAGAGGGTTGAATGTGGACATTGATCTTAACTGCTTTTTATCTAATTTTTAACTGTAGTAGGTATTCCCCATTAACGAGTTCCTAGTATGGAACCCTCTCTACGCTATATCTAGTTCCTAGTACAGTTCTCTTATATAGAACTCCCCTCAGAACCTCCAATACACATCCATATGTTCTTAAATACTTATAATATACATCCAGATTGTTTTTTATAAGTATATCACTATGATATATTTTATATTTTATATTTATTTTTTATATACTTCTCCTCTCTCTTATAAAATAATTTGTTACATTTTTTATATATTTTTTATATTTTTCATATTTTTTCATATGTATATTTTCTTGATTTTTTCATATATATAAAAAAATTATTTTTATTTTTTATTTTTGTTGATTTTTATTTTTATTATTTATATTTGGATTGATTTCATACAGTATTTTCTCATGTCACATGCGCCCTGTTTTAATGCTATTTCAGCTATTTCAAGACCTATGTATATGAGTTTCATCTTTATAATCTCGTTTTACTATGTAATATCTGTATTGCATCGGGGTGTTTCTGTCATTGCTGCTATATATGCACATATCCTCCAGAAGGCGCTTTAGGAGGATTTATATTTATAATATGTAAGTAGTTTTTTCTTCACATTGTTAGGTGGCACCAGATGAGTATCACCATCAAGATTAGTATGTTCGGTAGTGAATATAGGAAAATTCTGATTGGATCTGGTCAGTGCTCGTTAGTGACACACACTAAGCTGATTGGCCGCAGTGACAGGTACACCCGGAATATAAGACGTGTGGTGTGTCAAGATGGCTACACCTCAGATGACGTCCGTATGATGAAACGCGTAAGGCAGGACTAACTGGAGACGCTCTCACGTCACATCCGGGATTTGTGGTTTCTTACACGGGATTGGTAGAACGCAAGCTCCGAGTGTGGAGAGCGTTGCTTCCCCATCACGCTTGGAGAGTATGTGTGCAAGTCAGCTCCCTCTCCTCTCTTTTAAACTTTTTAACCCTTTTTGGATCTGTTTACATTTATTTTTAATAAGTTTAACAATACGGAATCATGCTATGTGGATTGTGTTTTCCTCTTTTCCATCACATATACATACGGATATCTGGCCGGCAGTTACGCTGTAGAGAGGGGACACTGGAGTCTCCTTCCCCTCCGCCCATGGATGACCTTTCTGCCTCAAAGCTGGTAACCAGGGGAATAACGCAACTCGGAGACCAGGATCACATCATTTATACTGCACACTTGTACCCCTGCAGGGGTGAAGTGCTCTGGTGAGTGAAAGCACAAGATGGGAGAAAAGTCACTTTTGTCAGCACGTTCTCTGCTTATATTTGGAAAATTTTCACCTATTGAAGAAAGCACTATATCACTTTAGATGGACACTTATTTTAAATGTTCTTTGAATATTATTGGTTAATACTTATATGGACACTTAGTTTTTACAATTTTTGGTTACTATTGTATATCATCCACAGCAGTCTATTGAGCTTATATGTTTATATTTGATATTAGTGATGACTGACAGGTATTATTTATGTCAGCTGATGCTATTTATGTATTGACTGCATTCTTTTATATACACCTTCACATATTTGTATTAATATTTTTTACTCATCCTTTACCCTTTGCACATATATTTCAAGCACACGTCACTTTTGTACACCTTATGTATATGTTCACACATATATATGTTTATTTGATGGTACACATATCATCAAGAGTTACACATATGTTTTTTCATTAGTACAGCGCCATTTTCCTTTTTGTGTTTTTACATTTTGATTAGGTTTCACCTAGGTGGGACTTTCTTATAGGGAGGCAGCAGTCACACATATCCTAAGTGCGGATCCCTTTGATTATCTTCAATTATTGTGTATACCCAGTGGGCTGTTGCAATATGCTGGTGTGACAGTCCAAATATTGTAATACTACTTTTATACCAATTCCAGTAAAATTACGTTTCTGGTTGAATACTTCTTGTGTGGAGTGTTGTTCCTTTTCCAGCAGGTGGAACATTGGATACTCAGGTAATAACCAAAGTATATTATTGTTGTATTACACATTGTGGGGTTATCCTTTACTATTAGCTTCACACTAATGCCCAGTACACACGGTCGGATTTTCCGATGGAAAATGTCCGATCGGAGCGTGTTGTCGAAAATTCCGACCGTGTGTGGGCTCCATCGGACATTTTCCATCGGATTTTCCGACACACAAAGTTGGAGAGCAGGAGATAAAATTTTCCGACAACAAAATCGGTTGTCGGAAATTCCGATCGTGTGTACACAAATCCGACGGACAAAGTGCCACGCATGCTCAGAATAAATAAAGAGATGAAAGCTATTGGCCACTGCCCCGTTTATAGTCCCGACGTACGTGTTTTACATCACCGCGTTTAGAACGATCGGATTTTCCGACAACTTTGTGCGACCGTGTGTAGACAAAACAAGTTTGAGCCAACATCCGCCGGAAAAAATCCTAGGATTTTGTTGTCGGAATGTCCGAACAAAGTCCGACCGTGTGTACGCCCTATAACACTGCACCACAGCTGTGTCAAGGGGATTGAGTCAAGTCATTGGGGGTGTATAACGCAGAGTACAGGCCCAATCAAATATCAGCAGCTCCTTCGGGGGTCAGTGCTACATAAGCAAGAGATATTATAAAAACGGAATTTGGGTAACCCTGCCCCACACTCGGACTTAGGGAGACAGAGCTTTTGGAGCTATACACGGCTTTTTGTTAGCCCATAAAAAGGCATTTACAGCCTTGTGTATCTTCAGCACATCTGAGTGTTTCGGTAAAAGCAGAATAGTCTGCATCGGATAGAGTAACGGTGCAAAGGACACCATTTTAAATAGCTGACATCTCCCAAAGAGCAAGAGGGGGAGGGTCACCCAAGTTGTCAACTCCTTTACAATTTTTATTTTTAAAGGTGGGTAATTGAGAGTGTATAAGGAAGACGGCTCTCAACCTATGTGTATCCCCAAATAGGTAATATAACGGGTGGCTAAAGTGAATGGAGAGAATAATCGCCATTTAGTAGATAATCGGGGATTTAGTGCTAAAACCTCACTCTTGTCAAAATGAATCCTAAATCCAGAGCTGAGTCGAAAGGTTGCAAACAGGTTGTGTAACGTATCGAAATCTATCAGGGGGTTAGATGAAAAGAGCAGAATATCATCTGCAAACAGCGCGGAACAAATGGTTTGGTCACCTATGTTGATACTGCTAATGCCCGCAGGTGAGTTAAGGATTCTGGACAATGGTTCAATCGCTTTGTTGAAGAGTAAGGGGGAGAGGGGAAAACCCTGTCTAGTTCCTTCAGTAAGAGGTACGGTGCCGGAGATAAAATCCAGAGTCACTAAGCGAGCTGTAGGGGATGCGTACATCTGGTGCAAAAAACGTGTAATCTGACCCGAAAAGCCGGATGCAGCCATTACCCTAAACAAACATGAAAAACTAATATTATCGAAAGCCTATTCAGCGTCAAGTGATATAATAGCATTGTCCTGCTCCGGGTGTAGTTTGGCATATTCCAGTGCCATCAAGGCTTTGCGAATGTTCAAAGTTGCTGATCGTCCTTAGACAAAGCCCGATTGAGCTGGATGAAGCAAAGAGGGGAGTAGGGTAGTTAGACGGGAGGTGACTATTTTAGAGAGAATCTTTATGTCCACGTTTATCAGCGAGATTGGCCTGTATAAGCCTGGGTGTAGCGGGTCTTTTCCTTTTTTGGATATTAGTTCAGTGTGTGCTTGGGTTCCAGTGGGAAGGTACGGGCCCCCCTCCCACATGGCGGAAAATACATGTTTCAAAATGTCGGGGATGAAATCACTAGTCAATTTATAGAACTTGGCAGTGTAGCCACCAGGACCTGGGACTTTCGAGAAGGCTAGAGATTTAACTGTTGATTGGATATCTTCTACTGTAATGGGAGCATTAAGGGTCTCTAAGTGTGTAGTGGTAAGTTGGGATAGTCGCACCTTGGATTGCATAGTCTCCGCCATTGCTTGATCGATCGGATCCTCAGAGTAGAGGGATGTATAATAATCAGTAAGTAGTTTACTAATTTCCGTAGGAGAAGTAACTAGAGAGTCAGCAGTGTTTTTAGAGCAGAGATATAAGTAGGTTGTTTAAAGCCCGTGCACAGTCGGGACAGAAGTTTGCCCGCCTTGTTACAATATCTGTGCAAATGAAGCATGAAGTATGAAGTTTTAGCTTCTTCTTGTTGTTCAACCCATAGATCAAAGTTTCGAGTGAGTGAGGGCGATGACGGTTTGCTATAAGTTAAGTGTATAATAAGGGGACTGTGATTTGATATCACTGCATCACCGATCCCTGGATCACAGATTGTTAACAGCAAGGCTTGGGATGCAAAAAAATAATCTATTCGCGAAAAAGAATTGTGGGGTTGTGAAAAAAAGTAAAATCGCAGTCAGTCGGGTGAGTTAGGTGCCAAAAGTCTATAAAATTTATTGATGAGATGGCCCGAGCAAGCGGCGTCGTGTCATCAGTCAGAGGGTCGGGGTTTTTTGCTAGTTGGGACTTGCTGCCTGTACAGTCTTCTGATGGACGCATGACAGAGTTGAAGTCTCCTCCGACCAGGCCAATATCCAAGACACCATGTCTTGAAAGAAAACACTATCAGGAGAGTTAGGGGCATAAATGTTGGTAATAGCAATGTCTTTAGATGCTAATGAAAGATGTAGCGTTAATTTGCAGCCAGTCGAGTCGGCTCGGATATCGTGAATCATGTGCCTCAGATTTTTATGTAGCAGAATAGCCACCCCGGCTTTATGGCCTACTGCAGGGGAGCCATAAACATCTCCAACCCATAGCTTACGCAGACGTGGTAAGTCATCAGCGGAGAGATGGGTCTCCTAGAGGAGGACTATATCAGCACAGAGACGTTTTAGATGCCTAAGGATTTGCATACGCTTGTTGGGAGAGCGAAGCCCCTTAACGTTCCAGGAAATGATTTTTAGGTGATCCCTGTCAGTATGGAGAGCCATTTCTATTGTATAAGGGTTTGAGCAAATGCTAATATGACAGTTAAGCCTATGACAGTTAATTCACTAGCGAAGTGAGGGGTACACATATATCGGAGAACTTCCGAAGGTAAACAGGCAAAAAACTCAAGAAAACATAATAAAAAACAATAGATCAAAAATAATCCCACTTAGAGCTCATTCCTTATTCGGGGGTGGAACTAAAGCCTCGGAGGGAGGGGGGAGGGGTAGGGAGTCAGAAAGACAGCTCCCATAGGTGTGGGAGGAAGGGAAAGGAGAGAGGAGGGATGGGGGGAAGACCATGAGCAGCTTGACTACGGGTGACTGGTCAAGGTGATGGGTTGAAACCCACGAGAGAACAAAGGAGCAGCTGGGATTGATACGGCTGCACAGTGAGATAAATATACTAAGTGCAGCTAAGTCAGCGTATAATTACGAATAGAATATAGGTTGTATTATTGTTATCAAATCAAAGAAAAATGTCAATAAAGTAGGAGAAGTTACCAGCTCACAGTTAAGCTCAGGAATTCGGAAGCCATCTTGCCTGTTTCAGCAAGTTTCTGAGTGGTGAGCTAGTTTGGTGGAACTACTGCGATTGTATGGGGGCTTTTCAGGACTGGTTTGGTTCTGATGTGGGGTCCGGGAACCCTTGACGCCTCTTGAGGGAGAGTTGTCAGTAGGGATGAGCTTCATGTTCGAATCAAGCGCATGTTCGACTCGAACATTGCCTGTTTGGTCATTCGCCGAATTCCGAACGATATGGGCCGTTCGCGCCAAATTTGAGTGGCACGTCACGGCCCATAATTCACTGCGGCATCACTGTGCATTGCTGGCAGATGATTGGCCAGGCATGCACTATGACCTGAATGTTTGGCCAATCACAGCGCCGTCTGTACAGAGAGCCGTGATTGGCCAAAGCCAGGGTCCCTTTGGCCAATTATGGCTCAGGGGATTTAGTACACGCCCCACACTATATAAGGCCGCCTGCACGGCGGCCCTGTGTAGTGTGTTCAGGCATTGAGAGAGAGATACAGTGGGGATGGAAAGTATTCAGACCCCCTTACATTTTTCACTCTTTGTTATATTGCAGCCATTTGCTGAAATCATTTAATTTAATTTTTTTCCTCATTATTGTACACACAGCACCCCATATTGACAGAAAAACACAAAATTCTTGACATTTTTGCAGATTTATTAAAAAAGAAAAACTGAAATAGCACATGGTCCTAAGTATTCAGACCCTTTGCTCAGTATTTAGTAGAAACACCCTTTTGATCTAATACAGCAATGAATCTTTTTGGGAAAGATGCAACAAGTTTTTCACACCTGGATTTGGGGATCCTCTGCCATTCCTCCTTGCAGATCCTCTCCAGTTCTGTCAGGTTGGATGGTAAACGATAGTGGATAGCGATTTTTATGTCTCTCCAGAGATGCTCAATTGGGTTTAAGTCAGGGCTTTGGCTGGGCCATTCAAGAACAGTCACGGATTTGTTGTGAAGCCACTCCTTCGTTATTTTAGCTGTGTTTTTCCGTCAATATGGGGTGATGTGAGTACATTAATGAGGAAAAAAATGAACTTAGATGATTTTAGCAAATGGCTGCAATATAACAAAGAGTGAAACATTTAAGGGGGTCTGAATACTTTCCGTACCCACTGTAGCTAGACAGAGAGACAGTGTCATTTGATTTAAGTTAGATAGAGTAGGCAGGCGAGTCAGTTAGCTGCACTTACAGTGTATTGTGTATATATATATACATCCTAGGTGTTGTGTGTGTGTATATATATATATACTGTATTCAGTTTAGCTAGATCCGTTCCTGTTATTCTCTTCCTGCTACTGACAGGCAGGCAGGTGTTTTTACAGTATTTACAACTACCTGAAGAAAATTGCTGGTGTCCTTCTGATCCTATTAGTCCTATTAGCTACATTTACAGTTAGTGTAGTGCGTGCTCTGCACAGTGTGCACCTAAAGCTACCTGAAGAAAATTAGTGTTCTTCTGATCCTATTAGTACAGTACCGCAGGCAGCTGTAGTATTTACAAGTTAGTGTAGTGCGTCCTCTGCACAATGTGCACCTAAAGCTACCTGAAGAAAATTAGTGGTGTTCTTCTGATCCTATTAGTACAGTACCGCAGTCAGCTGCAGTATTTACAAGCTAGTGTAGTGCATCCTCTGCACAGTGTGCACCTAAAGCTAACTGAAGAAAATTAGTGGTGTTCTTCTGATCCTATTAGTACAGTACTGCAGTCAGCTGCAGTATTTACAAGCTAGTGTAGTGCATCCTCTGCACAGTGCGCACCTAAAGCTACCTGAAGAAAATTAGTGGTGTTCTTCTGATCCTATTAGTACAGTACTGCAGTCAGCTGCAGTATTTACAAGTTAGTGTAGTGCGTCCTCTGCACAGTGTGCACCTAAAGCTACCTGAAGAAAATTAGTGGTGTTCTTCTGATCCTATTAGTACAGTACCGCAGTCAGCTGCAGTATTTACAAGCTAGTGTAGTGCGTCCTCTGCACAGTGCGCACCTAAAGCTACCTGAAGAAAATTAGTGGTGTTCTTCTGATCCTATTAGTACAGTACCGCAGGCAGCTGCAGTATTTACAAGTTAGTGTAGTGCGTCCTCTGCACAGTGTGCACCTAAAGCTACCTGGAGACAATTGCTGTTGTTCTGCTCCTATTAATACCACAGACGGGCAGCTACAGTATTTACAGTTAGTGTACTGTGTCTTCTGAACAGTGTGCACCTAAAGCTACCTGAGGAAAATTAGTGGTGTTCTTCTGATCCTATTAATACCACAGGCAGGCAGCTACAGCATTTACAGTTAGTGTACTGCATCCTCTGCACAGTGTGCACCTAAAGCTACCTGAAGAAAATTAGTGATGTTCTTCTGATCCTATTAATACCACAGTCAGGTAGCTACAGTACTTATAGCTAGTGTAGTGCGTCCTCTGCACAGTGTGCACCTAAAGCTACCTGGAGACAATTGCTGTTGTTCTGCTCCTATTAATACAATAGGCAGGCAGCTACAGTATTTACAGTTAGTGCACTGTGTCCACTGCACAGTGAGCACCTAAAGCTACCTGAAGAAAATTAGTGGTGTTCTTCTGCTCCTATTAATACCACAGGCAGGCAGCTATAGCGTTTACAGTTAGTGTAGTGCATCCTCTGCACAGTGTGCACCTAAAGCTACCTGGAGACAATTGCTGTTGTTCTGCTCCTATTAATACCACAGGCAGGTAGCTACAGTATTTACAGTTAGTGCACTGTGTCCTCTGCACAGTGTGCACCTAAAGCTACCTGAAGAAAATTGCCATTGTTCTGCTCCTATTATTAATACCACAGGCAGGCAGTTACAGTATGTACAGTTAGTGTATAGCGTCCTCTGCACAGTGTCCACCTAAAGCTACCTGAAGACAATTGCTGGTGTTCTCATACTAATAATACTAAAGGCAGGCAGTTGATTCTGCTAGCTGCAGTATCAGTATATATATACATCCCAGCTTTGTGCAGCTACATCTCACTGCAGGCCATTAGTATATCTGGAAGGCTAACAAGGAAAGGCAGACAGCCAATAAAAGAGGGCAAGCAGGCTCTGTGTCTAGAGGCAACAGTGCTGGTCGTGGAGATGGTGCATCCTCAACAGCACCTGGCCATGGCAAATGCTTGTCCTTTTTTTCAGCAGCTGGCCGTGTTGAGCAGCAACATGCGGAAGACTTGGTAGAGTGGATGACCAGGAAGAGGAAGGGAGGGAGGAACCGGATGTGAGGCTGTGTAGGAGCTGTGTTTGAGCCCGGGAAGCCCGCGATCCTCCCCCACGAGATGCCGGAGCAGGGCAAAGACGGCGCGCTCTCCTCCACTGCCTGATTGGGATCCATCCTGCTGCACATGGCAGGCGTCCCTGCCACCTCCCAGCCGCTGATTCGGGCCACTCTGCCGTTCCGGGGGTAGCGACCGGGAGGAGGATTCCCCCGCTCCAGTATACTGACCCCCTAACGCTAAACAGCAAGAGGAGAGAGGGAGCCGGCCGAGATACAGCCGACAGGACATGGTGTCTGCAGCGCAGAGAACTTGGAAGAGGGGGAGAGAAAAGGAAAGGAAAAAAACAAGAGAGGTCAGAACAAGGAGAAAACCCCTACACCCACAAAACCGCAAGTACTAGGGGTATCACCCATAGATTATGGGACCTAACTGTGGTTTTATGGAAATAATATGACTTGCTAAAACATTGATAATACAAAAGGCTATATGGTAATGAGTGGTATGCTACTGGCTCATTTAAAGATATAAGGTTCACAGGTTTGATACATGTTGTAACATAGACTATGCAAGAATTTATATGGTAATGAGTCACAAGAGGAGCCTCTGGTATGCTACTAGCTCACTTGAAGATATAATCTAGGGTCCACAAGTCAGATATATGCTGTGACATAGCCTGCTGCTAAGCTGGGTGACCCCACCAGGACGGCAAGCAGAGGGGATTAAGAAGACCGGTTGAAATCAGTGAGTTGGAGATAATATATGATTAAACAGGATAACAAAAGATAACAAATTAAAAGAGGACTTTTGTTTATACCAGAACTTCCAGAATACAGCGTACACCCTGGAGGTTGTGGGGTTTGCAGTGTACAGAGCTGACAGCGGAGGTTGGGGAGAGTGGTGGTGGTTGGGGTTAAGTCAGGAAGAAGAAAAGTTAGTTAAACAGCTCTGGCTGTAAGCCCCAGGAGGATTTAGATCTCTTCCCCCGGACAGGAGTATGTGACGGTATTACCTAAATAAAATACTTCAGCGGGTTGATTTGTATGAGTGAGAAATGAGAGGTAAAACCGGGAGAGGAGCTGCAGTGAACCCACCTCACCCCACCACCCAACCTAAAATAAGCACAAGCCCAGGAACCATTAAAAAGTATATGTTGCAAGAAGGGAACAGGGAAGGGAGCAGAGAAAGCCCAAACAAACAGGTGATGAGTAAAAGTAGAGTCGCAGAGTGCACCCAAAAATCGGGGGAAAGAAAACAACTGGAAGCTACAGAAACCAACCAGACGGGTGGCGACATCCGAAGAAGGAATTAAAATGGACTCTAAACAAAAAAAACTGCTCCCAACCAAGAGTGAAATGGCAGAGATGTTTGCGAGATTGGAAACATCTATAAAAGGGGAGATCGCAAAGCTGCATGAAGATATGCACCATATAGCAAGAGTAGAGAACACAGAGGAAAGGTTGGACACGCAGGGGGAAGAGATAAGAAACCTCAAGGCACAAGTTAATAAGATCCAACTGGATCAAAGGTACATATTATACAAAATTGAAGACCAAGAAAACCGGAACAGAAGGAAGAACCTCAGGATAAGAGGCCTGCCTGAGACACAAGGAGAAAAGGAGGACCTGCAAGAAAAAATGGAGGGCATTTTTGGTCATATGGTGAGACGGGGAAGTAAAACCAGCAAAATTAAATTTGAAAGAATACATTGGATTAGGAAACCCCCTGAGATAGCTGGGGATGTACCAAGAGACGTCATCGCCAGATTCCACAATTTCCAAGACAAAGAGCAGATCAGAGTATGCCTGAAAAACAACCAACCGGCGAAGTTCGGAGAAACTTCTTTGCAGCTCTTCCCAGACCTGGCAGCTGAAACTTTAATCAGAAGAAGAATTTTACAACCCTTGTTGGTGATGCTCAAAGATTGCAATGCCCAATATTCCTGGGGATTCCCTGCGTGCCTGACAGGATGAAAGGATGGACGCTCTGCTGTATTAAGATATCCTGAAGATACACCAAATTTCTGCGAACGCTTAAATATTCCTATAATAGAGATCCCAGGATGGTGGGAGCGGAACAAGGAGGCAGTGGGCCTTGAGGCAGTACAATCCTGGCAACCGGTCACTTACCCAAAAAGATCAACAGGAAGAAAGAAATGATTTATGGGGGACTGTAAATTGGGAAGGAAAGTGGAGAGAAGTGTTGTGTGGTTTTTTTTTTTTTTTTTTCTCTCCTTCTCTCTCTTTTTCTGTGCTTTCTTCCCCTTTGTCTCCCATTAGGGAATGATAAACAGAACTATAGAACTTGCGGTGGGAGGGGAGCGGGTGGATGGGGGCTAGTGGTGGAGGTGAGGTGGGGGGAGGGGAACGGGCGGGAGAACCCCCCAAAAAAACATAGGGGGAGGAATGACAGCTCATATCACGGCCTTGCCAAGTTCAACCTCTAGGGGATCTACCAGGGCTCAGGAGAAGTAGGTGGGGCCTCGGTTTGCTAGATCACGAACAGATCTAATCATCCCGGGGGGGGGGGGGAGGGGTTGGGGGGTGGGTGGGGTGGTGTTGAGGGAGGGTGAGAAGGGGAAATAGGGTAGGACGGGGTTTCAGAACTAGGACTCCTGCTCCCTTGTATGCTCTCTTGAAGGGAAAAAAAAAGCAACAATGTCTAGTGTAAAAATAATTACATATAAAGTTAGGGGGCTGAACGCCCCCACTAAGCGGGCTAATGTATTGTGAGAGCTGAAGTTTTTGAAGGCTGACGTAGCAATGCTACAGGAGACACACTTGTGGATGGGCAGATATCAAAAAATTTACTCTAAAGAATTTCCAGTTGGTTTTATGGAGACTCCCCGATTAGGGGTGTAAAAGGGGTCGCCATAGGGTTTGCCAAGGAAGTAAAATTTGAGCTTGAGACAAGATTGACGGACCCCGAGGGGTGATATCTCTTTCTGAAGGGGAAGTTAAATGGCTTTGACTGCTCTACATCTATGGACCAAACAAAAAGAAAAAAAGATTTGTAATGGGGGTTCTGGCAAAATTCGAAGAATTTAAGAAGGGGGGGACTATAATCGCAGGGGATATTAATTGTTGTTTGGATCCGGTAAGAGATAGTACGTCACATGCACGGGGGATAGGAGAACGTTGGGTGAATAAATTGAAAAAGAAGCTTCACCAGTATCATATGGTTGATGTCTGGAGGACGCAACACGAGAATATACGAGATTACACATATTATTCCCCTGTGCATGCGACGTACTCGAGACTGGATTTTTTTTTGATAGATCATAGGCTACTGGAAATAGTCACCTGTACAAGTATCGGTACTATGACCCTATCAGACCACGCGACGGTGAGTCTCCAGATAAAAATAGGGGATCAACAGAAACGGGGTATTAGCTGGATACTAAATGAAGACTTACTTCAAGATAAAGACATAGATAAGAGAATAAGAGAAGAACTAGAGCTGTACTTTAAAGTAAACGGGTCAGGGGAGGTAGCCGAGGCAACGGTTTGGGAGGCTCATAAAGCCTACATAAAGGGTATTTATCATGATGTTGGGGGCAGAGAAAAAGAGAAGGATGATGAAAGACAGGATAGCCCTGACAAAAGAAATTTATGAGCTAGAACAGCAACATAAAAAATCGGGGGACAGGGAGGTGCTGACACGCTTGCTCAGGAATAGGGATGAGCCGAACACCCCCCGGTTCGGTTCGCACCAGAACCCGCGAACGGACCGCAAGTTCGCACGAACGTTAGAACCCCATTGACGTCTATGGGACTCGAACGTTCGAAATCAAAAGTGCTCATTTTAAAGGCTAATTTGCATGGTATTGTCCTAAAAAGGGTTTGGGGACCCGGGTCCTACCCCAGGGGACATGTATCAATGCAAAAAAAACTTTTAAAAACGGCCGTTTTTTCGGGAGCAGTGATTTTAATGATGCTTAAAGTAAAAAAAAAAAAGTGAAATATTCCTTTAAATATCGTACCTGGGGGGTGTCTATAGTATGCCTGTAAAGTGACGCGTGTTTCCCATGTTTAGAACAGTCCCTGCACCAAATGTCATTTTTAAAGGAAAAAATCTCATTTAAAACTGCTTGCGGGTTTAATGTCATGTCGGGTCATGGCAATATGGATGAAAATCAGTGAGACAAACGGCATGGGTACCCCCCAGTCCATTACCAGGCCCTTTGGGTCTTGTATGGATATTAAGGGGAACCCCGCACCCAAATTAAAATAAGGAAAGGTCCCTATATACTCTGAACAGCAGTATACAGGCGGTGCAAACAAGACAGGGACTGTAGGTTTGTTGTTAAGTAGAATCTGTTTGTAATTTTGAACATTTTTAATGTGTTTAGCTCCAGCCAAAAAATCTTTTCTAAGCTTTTTGGAAAACATAGGGAAGGGTTATCACCCCTGTGACATTTGTTTTGCGTCTTTCCTCCTCTTCAGAAGATTTCACCTCACTTTTTTGTCCCAATGAAAAATGTTTTTTGAAAATTTGTGTTTTTTTGTGGAACAAGGATTGGAAAGCATCAGTGGAAAGGAAAAATTGTTTTCCCATATTAACTCTTACAGGAGAGAATTTCCCTTCCTTAGGGGTAGATTTCATCTCACTTCCTGTTGTCTCCTTCCGTTTGCAAGTAGGAGTCGTTTGTAAGTTAGATGTTTGAAAGTAGGGTCCTGCCCTATATACTCAGCAGAAATTTGGGCCTTAGGTGTTGCTGTGGCCAAAACACTGTAAGCCCTCACAGGGCCCTGCTGTGAAATATTAGATCAAGAATTGTAATTACATGCCCCTGTTGAACAGGAGCTGAAAAATTAGGCCTTAGGCACTGGTGCTGGTGCCACAACACTGCAACCCCTCACAGACACTCTAGTTGGAACGCAGGAACGAGCCCTGCTGCAAAGTATTGCATCAAAAATTGTAATTACACGCCCCTGTTAGACAGGGGCAGAAAAATTGGGTCTTAGGCACTGGTGCTGGTGCCACAACACTGCAACCCCTCACAGACACTCTAGTTGAAACGCAGGAACAAGCCCTGCTGCAAAGTATTGCATCAAAAATTGTAATTACACGCCCCTGTTAGACAGGGGCTGAAAAATTGGGTCTTAGGCACTGGTGCTGGTGCCACAACACTGCAACCCCTCACAGACACTCTAGTTGGAATGCAGGAACGAGCCCTGCTGCAAAGTATTACATCAAAAATTGTAATTACACGCCCCTGTTAAACAGGGGCTGAAAAATTGTGCCTTAGGCACTGGTGGTGGCGCCCAGAACCAAAAATGTTCTTACAAGCTATCAGCGTGATGATTGAGGAGGAAGAGGATAATTACTCAGGGATAGTCACTCAGCATCAGCATAGGCAGTCTTTGAAGGGATCTGAGATTTCAAAAAAAATTATTCGGTTACATCTGCATCAGGTGCTTGGTAGCTGGTGGTGATCCAAGACTGATTCATTTTTATGAAGGTCAGCCGATCGACCGAGTCGGTGGACAGACGCACCCTGTGATCGGTTACCACGCCTCCAGCAGCACTGAATGTGCGTTCCGAAAGAACGCTGGATGCAGGACAGGCCAGTAGCTCAATTGCATACTGTGCAAGCTCTGGCCAGTGATCCATCCTCAAGACCCAGTAACCCAGAGGATTTTCGGTGGGAAAGGTGTCCAAGTCTGATCTTGCCCCTAGGTATTCCTGCACCATGTAAAACAGACGCTGGCGATGGTTGCTGGAACCGATCATACCTTGGGGCTGCGGACCAAAAAATTGTCTGAACGCATCGGTCAGACGGCCACCTTCTCCACCGCTCCTTCTTTGACTGACCGAAGCCTCAGCAACACGTTGTCCAGAAACAGGAGTTTGTAACCTCCCAGTCTCTGGGAACGCGTTGCACAGACCTTTCTGCAAGGCCTCCCGAAGATGTTTCATCCTCTGCTCCCTCTGCGATGGCAAGATAAGGTCCGCAACCTTACCCTTGTAACGTGGATCAAGGAGGGTTGCCAGCCAGTATTGGTCCTTCTCCTTGATACCACGAATACGAGGATCCTTACGCAGGCTTTGCAGGATCAGGGAGGCCATGCAGCGTAGGTTTGCTGAGGCATTCGGTCCGGAGTCCTCTGGGTCACTAAGGACAACAACGTCCGCAGCCACCTCCTCCCAGCCACGTACAAGTCCATGTGTTCCTTGGGACTGATCCCTTAAAGACTGCTGATGCTGAGTGCCAGGCTCCACCTCCATACTGACACAATCTTCCTCCTCCTCCTCCTCCTCCTCCTCGTCCTCTTCCTGTGTGATCGGCGGGCACGCAGGAACACTGTCTGGATAAAGGGGGCCTTGAGAGCTAAGGAAGTCCTCCTCTTCCTGCCTCTGTTCTGCCTCAAGTGCCCTGTCCATTATTCCACGCAGCGTGTGCTCCAACAGGTGGACAAGGGGGACAGTGTCACTGATGCATGCACTGTCAGTGCTCACCATCCTCGTGGCCTCCTCGAATGGTGACAGGACAGTGCATGCATCCCTGATCATGGCCCACTGGCGTGGGGAAAAAAAACCAAGGTCCCCTGACCCTGTCCTGGTGCCATAGTCGCACAGGTACTCATTGATGGCCCTCTGCTGCGTGTGCAGCCGCTGCAGCATGGCCAACGTCGAGTTCCACCTGGTGGGCATGTCACAGATTAGGCGGTTCTTGGGCAGGTTAAACTCCTTTTGGAGGTCCGTCAGCCGAGCACTGGCATTATATGACCGGCGGAAATGCACACAGACTTTCCTGGCCTGCCTCAGGACATCCTGTAAGCCCGGGTACCTGCCCAAGAACCGCTGCACCACCAAGTTAAGGACGTGAGCCAAACAGGGCACATGGGTCAGTTGTCCCTGTCGGAGGGCAGAGAGGAGGTTGGTGCCATTGTCGCAAACCACCATTCCTGCCTTAAGTTGGCGTGGCGTCAACCACCTCTGAACCTGCCCCTGCAGAGCTGACAGAACCTCTGCCCCAGTGTGGCTCCTGTCCCCCAAGCACACCAGCTCAAGCACCGCATGGCATCTTTTGGCCTGCGTACTTGCGTAGCCCCTTGAACGCCTACGGAGCACCGCTGGTTCCGAGGAAGAGGCCATGGAGGAAGAAGAAGAGGAGGGGGTGGAGGAGAGAGGTGTGTCACAATCAGCATTTTGGAGGCGTGGTGGCGGAACAACCTCCAACACTACTGCACCTTGTCCTGCATCCTTCCCAGCTGCCAGCAGAGTCACCCAATGCGCCGTGAAACTTAAGTAACGTCCCTGTCCATGCCTGCTGGACCATGAGTCAGCGGTAATATGCACCTTACCGCTGACCGCCCTGTCCAGCGAGGCATGGACATTGCCTTCCACATGCCGGTAGAGAGCCGGAATCGCCTTCCGTGAGAAAAAGTGGCGTTTGGGTACCTGCCACTGAGGAACCGCACATTCCACAAACTCACGGAAGGGGGCAGAGTCTACCAACTGAAAAGGCAGCAGTTGAAGTGCTAGCAATTTTGCCAAGCTAGCATTCAACCGCTGGGCATGTGGATGGCTGGGAGCAAACTTCTTTCGGCGGTGCAGCAGCTGGGGCAGGGAAATTTGCCTGGTACAATCTGACGTCGGTGTACCAAAAGCAGATTGCCCATAAGTACTTGGCTGTGACACACCTAATTCTACACCTTCATTCCTCTCACTGCAGGTCGCAGAGAGGACTGAAGGTCTAGTGGGGTTGGAAATCTCAGCTGATGAGGAGCAAGGAGAGATCGTCTTTGTTCTTTGGTGTGGGTCTTTTAGATACGCTTGCCAACGAACTGCATGGCAGGTCAACATATGTCTGGTCAAGCATGTGGTACCCAAGCGGGAGATGTTTTGGCCACGCGAGATACGCTTGAGACATATATTGCAAATAGCAGCGGTGCGATCTGATGCACTCGTCTCAAAAAAGGCCCACACCAAAGAACTTTTTGAATAACGCGCAGAGACTGCAGCGCCCTGCACATGTGGAGCTTTGGGGTGTGATGCAGTCAATGTGCTGCCCTTAGGCTGGCCCCTGGAGGGCATCCTGCCTAGTTGGTGATGTGCCACCTCCTCCTCCTCCTCCTCCTCCTCCTCCTCCTCTCTCCTATCAGGCACCCACGTTGAGTCAGTGACCTCATCATCCCCTCCCTCCTCATCACTGGAGCAAACCTGGCAGTATGCTGCAGCAGGGGGAGCATGACTGCCAGATTGCTGTCCTTCTTGGGCACCCCCTCTGTCCGTGCTCATGTTACTGCCTTCATTGAGCTCAGTATCATCATCAGAGCCTTCCAAACGCTGGGCATCCTCCTGGAGCATGTACCCAACACTGTGGTCAAACAGTTCGAGGGAATCCTCATGAGGACATGGTGGAGCTAGGGAAGGAGTCACTGATGACATTGAGCTGAGGGAAGAGGCCGCTGCTTTGCCAGACAAAGCACCCTGGGCATGGGTGAGAGAGGATGAGGAGGATGAGGACGGCTTGGTCATCCACTCGACCAAGTCTTCCGCATGTTGCGGCTCAACACGGCCAGCTGCCGAAAAAAAGGCCAAGCGTGTCCCATGGCCACGTGCTGATGAGGATGCACCGTCTCCACGACCAGCACTAGACACAGAGCCTGCTTGCCCTCTCTTATTGGCTTGTGACTGTCTGCCTCTCCTTCTTGGCCTTCCAGACATACTAATGGCCTGTAGCTGCACTAAGCTGGGATAGAACACCTGTAATTTTCTTCAGGTAGCTTTATATACTGTAACCAGACAAGCCTGCCTGTCAGTAGGAAGATAACAGGAACGGATCTAGCTGAACACTGTGAGCAGGACGTACTGCACTAAATGTATATAGCAGGAACGGATCTAGCTGAACACTGTGAGCAGGACGCACTGCACTGAATGTAAATAGCAGGAACGGATCTAGCTGAACACTGTGAGCAGGACGCACTGCACTGAATGTAAACAGCAGGAACGGATGTAGCTAAACACTGTGAGCAGGACGCACTGCACTGAATGTAAATAGCAGGAACGGATCTAGCTGAACACTGTGAGCAGGACGCACTGCACTGAATGTAAATAGCAGGAACGGATCTAGCTGAACACTGTGAGCAGGACGCACTGCACTGAATGTAAACAGCAGGAACGGATCTAGCTGAACACTGTGAGCAGGACGCACTGCACTGAATGTAAACAGCAGGAACGGATCTAGCTGAACACTGTGAGCAGGACGCACTGCACTGAATGTAAATAGCAGGAACGGATCTAGCTGAACACTGTGAGCAGGACGCACTGCACTGAATGTAAATAACAGGAACGGATCTAGCTGAACACTGTGAGCAGGACACACTGTACTAAATGTAAATAGTCTAGCTGCCTGACCGTGGTACTAATAGGATCAAAAAGAACACCTGTAATTTTCTTCAGGTAGCTTTATATACTGTAACCAGACAAGCCTGCCTGTCAGTAGGAAGATAACAGGAACGGATCTAGCTGAACACTGTGAGCAGGACGTACTGCACTAAATGTATATAGCAGGAACGGATCTAGCTGAACACTGTGAGCAGGACGCACTGCACTGAATGTAAATAGCAGCAACGGATCTAGCTGAACACTGTGAGCAGGACGCACTGCACTGAATGTAAACAGCAGGAACGGATGTAGCTAAACACTGTGAGCAGGACGCACTGCACTGAATGTAAATAGCAGGAACGGATCTAGCTGAACACTGTGAGCAGGACGCACTGCACTGAATGTAAACAGCAGGAACGGATGTAGCTAAACACTGTGAGCAGGACGCACTGCACTGAATGTAAATAGCAGGAACGGATCTAGCTGAACACTGTGAGCAGGACGCACTGCACTGAATGTAAATAGCAGGAACGGATCTAGCTGAACACTGTGAGCAGCACGCACTGCACTGAATGTAAATAGCAGGAACGGATCTAGCTGAACACTGTGAGCAGGACGCACTGCACTGAATGTAAATAGCAGGAACGGATCTAGCTGAACACTGTGAGCAGGACGCACTGCACTGAATGTAAACAGCAGGAACGGATGTAGCTAAACACTGTGAGCAGGACGCACTGCACTGAATGTAAATAGCAGGAACGGATCTAGCTGAACACTGTGAGCAGGACGCACTGCACTGAATGTAAATAGCAGGAACGGATCTAGCTGAACACTGTGAGCAGGACGCACTGCACTGAATGTAAATAGCAGGAACGGATGTAGCTAAACACTGTGAGCAGGACGCACTGCACTGAATGTAAATAGCAGGAACGGATCTAGCTGAACACTGTGAGCAGGACGCACTGCACTGAATGTAAATAGCAGGAACGGATCTAGCTGAACACTGTGAGCAGCACGCACTGCACTGAATGTAAATAGCAGGAACGGATCTAGCTGAACACTGTGAGCAGGACGCACTGCACTGAATGTAAATAGCAGGAACGGATCTAGCTGAACACTGTGAGCAGGACGCACTGCACTGAATGTAAATAGCAGGAACGGATCTAGCTGAACACTGTGAGCAGGACGCACTGCACTGAATGTAAATAACAGGAACGGATCTAGCTGAACACTGTGAGCAGGACACACTGTACTAAATGTAAATAGTCTAGCTGCCTGACCGTGGTACTAATAGGATCAAAAAGAACACCTGTAATTTTCTTCAGGTAGCTTTATATACTGTAACCAGACAAGCCTGCCTGTCAGTAGGAAGATAACAGGAACGGATCTAGCTGAACACTGTGAGCAGGACGTACTGCACTAAATGTATATAGCAGGAACGGATCTAGCTGAACACTGTGAGCAGGACGCACTGCACTGAATGTAAATAGCAGCAACGGATCTAGCTGAACACTGTGAGCAGGACGCACTGCACTGAATGTAAATAGCAGGAACGGATCTAGCTGAACACTGTGAGCAGGACGCACTGCACTGAATGTAAACAGCAGGAACGGATGTAGCTAAACACTGTGAGCAGGACGCACTGCACTGAATGTAAATAGCAGGAACGGATCTAGCTGAACACTGTGAGCAGGACGCACTGCACTGAATGTAAATAACAGGAACGGATCTAGCTGAACACTGTGAGCAGGACACACTGTACTAAATGTAAATAGTCTAGCTGCCTGACCGTGGTACTAATAGGATCAAAAAGAACACCTGTAATTTTCTTCAGGTAGCTTTATATACTGTAACCAGACAAGCCTGCCTGTCAGTAGGAAGATAACAGGAACGGATCTAGCTGAACACTGTGAGCAGGACGTACTGCACTAAATGTATATAGCAGGAACGGATCTAGCTGAACACTGTGAGCAGGACGCACTGCACTGAATGTAAATAGCAGGAACGGATCTAGCTGAACACTGTGAGCAGGACGCACTGCACTGAATGTAAATAGCAGGAACGGATCTAGCTGAACACTGTGAGCAGGACGCACTGCACTGAATGTAAACAGCAGGAACGGATGTAGCTAAACACTGTGAGCAGGACGCACTGCACTGAATGTAAATAGCAGGAACGGATCTAGCTGAACACTGTGAGCAGGACGCACTGCACTGAATGTAAATAGCAGGAACGGATCTAGCTGAACACTGTGAGCAGCACGCACTGCACTGAATGTAAATAGCAGGAACGGATCTAGCTGAACACTGTGAGCAGGACGCACTGCACTGAATGTAAATAGCAGGAACGGATCTAGCTGAACACTGTGAGCAGGACGCACTGCACTAAATGTAAATACCAGGAACGGATCTAGCTGAACACTGTGAGCAGGACGCACTGCACTGAATGTAAATAGCAGGAACGGATCTAGCTGAACACTGTGAGCAGGACGCACTGCACTGAATGTAAATAGCAGGAACGGATCTAGCTGAACACTGTGAGCAGCACGCACTGCACTGAATGTAAATAGCAGGAACGGATCTAGCTGAACACTGTGAGCAGGAAGCACTGTACTGAATGTAAATAGCAGGAACGGATCTAGCTGAACACTGTGAGCAGGACACACTGCACTGAATGTAAATAGTCTAGATAGAAGATAACAGGAACGGATCTAGCTAAACTGAATACAGTGTATATATATATATGCAACACCTGGGATGCATATATATACACAATACACTGTAAGTGCAGCTAACTGACTGACTGTTCTGCCTAATCTATCTAACTCAAATCAAATGACACTGTCTCTCTCTCTCTCTATCGCTCAGCACACCGGAACACACACTACACAGGGCCGCCGTGCAGGCGGCCTTATATAGTGTGGGGTGTGTACTAAATCCCCTGAGCCATAATTGGCCAAAGCCACCCTGGCTTTGGCCAATTACAGCTCTCTCTACTGACGGCGCTGTGATTGGCCAAGCATGCGGGTCATAGTGCATGCTTGGCCAATCATCAGCCAGCAATGCACTGCGATGCCGCAGTGAATTATGGGCCGTGACGCGCCACACGAATTTGGCGCGAACGGCCCATATCGTTCGCAATTCGACGGACGGTCGAACAGCCGATGTTCGAGTCGAACATGGGTTCGACTCGAACACGAAGCTCATCCCTACTCAGGAAGAGAGAGGACATGAGGGACCTGGTTGAGCAAGAGACACGTAAGGATTCAACCTAACGAAGAAAGAAAGATATATAAATGGTAGCAAACCAGGCAAATATCTATCAAGGATCGTGAGAAAAAAGAAATCTATTAACTTTATTGAAAAAATAAAGGCAAACTTGGGCGAACTTATGCATAAAACCAGCGCCAAAGAAAGAAAAAAGGGGAGAATAAAAAGATATTTAAAAGAGGCCCGACTACATAAAATCGCGGACAATGAAAAGGGTTTGTTAGAGACCCCCATTACGGAAGAAGAACTTAGGAAAGCATTACAGGAAACCCCAGCAGGGAAAAGTCCAGGGCCCGATGGGTTGACCGTGGCTTATTACAAAAAACTTCAGGACTTACTTCTCCCCCGAATGTGTTCATATATGAATGGGATCAGGGATAAGTGGGCAATGAGTAGGAAAGCATTAGAAGCCAACATTGCCATCATTTTGAAAGAAGGTAAAGACAATACGTTATGCTCCAGTTACAGGCACAAAGCTATTTGCCAAAATATTATGAGAAAGAATGAAATCGATAATTAACGAGACTATACACCCTGACCAGGTAGGGTTTGTACCCGGCTGAGAGGGGCGGGACAACGGTATCAAGACATTACTAATGATCCAGGAGATCAAGAAGAGTGAAGCTCCAGGTCTACTTCTGTCCATCGATGCGAAAAAGCATTCGACAGGGTGGGCTGGGGCTTTATGTGGAGTACCTTGGAGGAGATTGGGTTGGGAGAGAGAATGCTTAGTTGGATTAAAGCTCTATACTCTCACCCCACTGCGAAAGTAAAAGTAAACGGCACCTACTTAGATACATTTGAAATGAACAACTTAACCAGGCAGGGATGCCCGCTTTCTCCGCTGTTGTTCATGTTGGCCCTGGAACCCCTGTTTAGCAGGATAAGGGGGGACCCGGACATTAGAGGGGTGAAAGTGGGCAATGGGGAGTACAAATTAGACGCTTACGCAGATGACGTACTGTTTTACATCACCCAGCCAAGGACTACCCTCCCAAACCTGTTATCGGCCCTAAAAGAATTCGGGAAGCTTTCTAACTTTCAAATCAATCCAGATAAATCCGAAACGCTGGAGATCAACAAGAATGGGGATACTTCTTTTCAAAAATATTTCCCCTTTAGATGGGAAATAGAAGAACTAAACTACTTAGGAGTTAAAATCACCCCAACAATAGAGTCAATATTCCAGGCTAACTTTACCCCACTTCTAAATGAGATCAAGAGAGAATTAAGTAAAATCACAAGAGGGCAGCTTTCATGGGGTGGGAGAATAAATTTATATAAGATGATAATATTACCAAAGGTCCTTTACAAAATACAAATGCTCCCAATAGCACTGCCATCGGGTTATTTTAAAAAGTTGCGCACTATGCTGGTGAGGTTTGTCTGGAGAGGTAAGAATCCACGAATAAATTTCACACAACTAACCAAAGAGAAGATGAAAGGGGGATGGGGAGCACCTGATATTAGGAAATATTACGAGGCAATCACCTTATCACGGGTATTAGAATGGGTAAAAAATAATAGAGAAAAACACTGGGTGAAAATTGAGAAAAGCAGAAGCGAAGTAGATTTGGGCAAGATTGTATGGATTCCACCACACTGTAGAAAACTGAGCACGGGAACAATGGAGAGCACAAGACACGTATTAAAAATATGGGATAACTTGCATAAAAGGGAAAAATGGGAATTCAATTCCCCATTGATCCCACTTAAAGGTTCTGAATTTTTCACTCCAGGGAAGGAGGATATGTTTGGGAAGTGGATATTAAAGGAAGATGCTCAATTGAAAGATGTCTTGCGACAGGGTAATATTTGTACATACCAAGAATTAAAAGATAAAGATGCATGGTTTAATATAAATCCTTGGTGCTATAAACAACTGAAACACTTTCTTTATTGACTCACTCCCGCGGCCCATTAGGTCGACCAGGAACTTGCTACCCCTGGAGAAAATTTGCTCCGAGAAAAAAGGGAAAGGAGGGGTCTCGAAGATTTATAGAGTTTTGATGGATCTGGGGAGCGTAGAACCTCCTCCTTTTCTGGCGAAGTGGGAGAATGAACTGGACTTCAAGCTTAATGTACGGGAGACAGGGCAAATCTTGAAAAGGGTAAACACCACTTCGGTGGATTGTAGGATAAGGGAGATGAATTATAAACTATTGGCGAGAATGTACATCACACCAGATAGAGCACATAAGATTCGGCCGGAAACATCACAACAATGCTGGAGGGGATGTAATGTCATCGGGACAATGTCACACATTTGGTGGATGTGCCTAGAAAGCAAGAAGTATTGGGATGGGATAAGGGGTATTATAATGGAGATTACAGATGTCACCATACCAGATGATCCCAGACAATGTTTATTGCATGGGAGTGGAATACCCACGAAAATATACTTGAAATTGCTAGTGCAATTTATAAACACGGCTAAAAGCCTTATCCCCTGACACTGGCAAAAGGAAAGAAGACCCTCAATACGGGAGTGGTTCAATAAAGTTAATGAAATATATTATTTAGAATACTTAAGGTATAGCGAAGGGTCGGATTTGGAAGTTTTCGAAATGACATGGAGGAAGTGGATAAAATATAGATACTCAATAAGAGCAGCAGAGGTGTGCGGTATTTAGATAGAGGCCCCATAATAATGAGAGAATACTAGATAGGTAAGATAATAGAAAATATCAAGTAGAAGAGCTGATAAGGGTCGAGGGAGAATAGGGGAGCAGGAGAGAAGGTACGGTAGGAAGTAGGGAAAGTAATGGGGGAGAATTAAAGGGGGGGTGGAAAATTAGGGAGGTGCTGGTTTAGGGGGGTGGGGGTGGGTAATAATAAAGGGATGGATAAATAAGGGGGGGGATAATTATGGTTGGAAGCAATGTAAACAGTCTGGCTTCTTGTTTTACTTTTTGAGAGGAAGTTGAAAGCCACAATGATGTGATGATATAAGGGAATATACTGAACTGTAGAGGTGAAGTAACATCCCCCGGAAAACATTTCGCTGAAGTGGCAAAAAAAAAAAGAGTGGATGACCAAGCCGTCCTCATCCTCCTCATCCTCTCTCACACAGACTCAGGGTACTTTGTCTAGCAAAGCAGCTGCCAACGCTATGTGTTCCCTTGGCTCAGAGGCATCAGTCACTCCTTCCCTAGCCCCACCATGTCCTCCTGAGGAGTCCCCCGAACTGTTTGACCACAGTGTTGGGTACATGCTCCAGGAGGATGCCCAGCGTTTTGAAGGCTCCGATGATGGTACCCAGCTAGAGGAAGGCAGTAACGTGGGCCCAGAGGGAGGGAGTGCCCAAGAAGGCCAGCAATCTGGCAGTCATGTTCCCCCAGCTGCAGCATATTGCCAGCTTTGCTCCAGTGATGAGGAGGGAGGGGATGATGAGAAAGTCACAGACTCCACATGGGTGCCTGATAGGAGAGAGGAGGAGGAGGAGGAGGCACATCACCAACGAGGCAGCACACCGACTGCATCACGACGAGGAGCTTAAGGGCAGCACACCGACTGCATCACACCGCAGAGCTCCGCATGTGCAGGGCGCTGCTGTCTCTGCGCATTATTCCAAAAGTTCTTTGGTGTGGGCCTTTTTTGAGATGAGAGCATCAGATCCCACCACTGCTATTTGCAACATATGTCTCAAGCGTATCTCTCGTGGCCAAAACATCTCCCGCTTGGGCACCACATGCTTGGCCAGACATATGTTGACCTGCCATGCAGTTCGTTGGCAAGCGTACCTAAAGGACCCACACCAAAGAACAAAGAGGACCTCTCTTTGCTCCTCTTCAGCTGGGATCTCCAACCCCACTATACCCTCAGTCCTCTCTGAGACCTGCACTGAGAGGAATGAAGGTGTAGAATTAGGTGTGTCACAACCAAGTACTTGGGGGCAATCTACTATCGGTACACCAACGTCAGATTGTACCAGGCAAATTTCCCTGCCCCAGCTGCTGCACCGCCGAAAGAAGTTTGCTTCCAGCCATCCACATGCCCAGCGGTTGAATGCTAGCTTGGCTAAATTTCTCGCACTTCAACTGCTGCCTTTTCAGTTGGTAGACTCTGCCTCCTTCCGTGAGTTTGTGGAATGTGCGGTTCCTCAGGGGCAGGTTCCCAAACGCCACTTTTTCTCAAGGAAGGCGATTCCGGCTCTCTACCGGCATGTGGAAGGCAATGTCTTGGCCTCGCTGGACAGGGCGGTCAGCGGTAAGGTGCATATTACCGCTGACTCATGGTCCATCAGGCATGGATAGGGACGTTACCTATCTTTCACCGTGCACTGGGTGACTCTTCTGGCAGCTGGGAAGGATGCAGGACAAGGTGCAGTAGTGTTGGAGGTTGTTCTGCCACCACGCTTCCAAAATACTACTAGTGGTGATTCTGCCACACTTCTCTCCTCCACCCCCTCCTCTTCTTCTTCCTCCATGGCCTCTTCCTTTGCTGATTTGGCTTTGGAACCAGCGGTGCTCCGTAGGCGTTCAAGAGGCTACGCAAGCGCGCAGGCCAAAAGATACCATGCGGTGCTTGAGCTGGTGTGCTTTGGGGACAGGAGCCACACTGGGGCAGAGATTCTGTCAGCTCTGCAGGGGCAGGTTCAGAGGTGGTTGACGCCACACCAGCTTAAGGCAGGTATGGTGGTTTGCGACAATGGCACCAACCTCCTCTCTGCCCTCCGACAGGGACAACTGACCCATGTGCCCTGTTTGGCTCACGTCCTTAACTTGGTAGTGCAGCAGTTCTTGGGCAGGTACCCGGGCTTACAGGATGTCCTGAGGCAGGCCAGGAAAGTCTGTGTGCATTTCCGCAGGTCATATAATGCCAGTGCTCGGCTGGCTGACCTCCAAAAGGAATTTAACCTGCCCAAGAACCGCCTAATCTGTGACATGCCCACCAGGTGGAACTCAACATTGGCCATGCTGCAGCGGCTGCACATGCAGCAGAGGGCCATCAATGAGTACCTGTGCAGCTATGGCACCAGGACAGGGTCAGGGGAGCTTGTTTTTTTTTTCCGCACACCAGTAGGCCATGATCAGGAATGCATGCACTGTCCTGTCACCATTTGAGGAGGCCACGAGGATAGTGAGCAGTGACAGTGCATGCATCAGTGACACTGTCCCCCTTGTCCACCTGTTGGAGCACACGCTGCGTGGAAAAATGGACAGGGCACTTGATGCAGAACAGAGGCAGGAAGAGGAGGACTTCCTTAGCTCTCATGGCCCCCTTTATCCAGACAGTGTTCCTGCGTGCCCGCTGATCACACAGGAAGAGGACCAGGAGGAGGAGGAAGAGGAGGATTGTGTCAGCATGGAGGTGGAGCCTGGCACTCAGCATCAGCAGCAGTCTTTAAGGGATCATTTACAGTCCCAAGAAACCCATGGACTTGTACGTGGCTTGGAGGAGGTGGCTGCGGATCATGTCGTCCTTAGTGACCCAGAGCACTCCGGACCGAATGCCTCAGCAAATCTATGCTGCATGGCCTCCCTGATCCTGCAAAGCCTGCGGAAGGATCCTCGTATTCGCGGTATCAAGGAGAGTGATCAATACTGGCTGGCAACCCTCCTTGATCCACGTTACAAGGGTAATGTTGCGGACCTTATCTTGCCATCGCAGACGGAGCAGAGGATGAAACATCTTCGGGAGGCCTTGCAGAAAGGTCTGTGCAACGCGTTCCCAGAGACTGGGAGGTTACAAACTCCTGTTCCTGGACAACGTGTTGCTGAGGCTTAAGTCAGTCAAAGAAGGAGCGGTGGAGAAGGTGGCCGTCTGACCGATGCGTTCAGACAATTTTTTAGTCCGCAGCCCCAAGGTATGATCAGTTCGAGCAACCATCGCCAGCATCTGTTTTACATCGTGCAGGAATATCTAGGGGCAAGTTCTGACTTGGACACCTTTCCCACCGAAAATCCTCTGGGTTACTGGGCCTTAAGGATGGATCACTGGCCAGAGCTTGCACAGTATGCAATTGAGCTACTGGCCTGTCCTGCATCCAGCGTTCTTTCGGAACGCACATTCAGTGCTGCTGGAGGTTTTGTAACCGATCACAGGGTGCGCCTATCCACCGACTTGGTCGATCGATTGACCTTCATAAAATGATTCAGTCTTGGATCACCACAAGCTTCCAAGCACCTGATGCTGATGTAACTGAATAGTTTTTTTTTTAATGTCAGATCCCTTCAAGACTGTCTATGCTGAGTGACTATCCTGTTATCCTGAGTGACTATCCTCTTCCTCCTCAATGATCATGCTGATAGCTTGTAAGAATATTTTTGGTTCTGGGCGCCGCCACCAGTGGCTAAGGCCCAATTTTTCAGCCCCTGTTTAACAGGGGCGTGTAATTACAATTTTTGATGCAATACTTTGCAGCAGGGCTCGTTCCTGCACTCCAACTAGAGTATCTGTGAGGGGTTGCAGTGTTGTGGCACCAGCACCAGTGCCTAAGACCCAATTTTTCAGCCCCTGTTTAACAGGGGCGTGTAATTACAATTTTTGATGCAATACTTTGCAGCAGGGCTCATTCCTGAGCTCCAACTAAAGTATCTGTGAGGGGTTGCAGTGTTGTGGCCCCAGTGCCTAAGGCCCAATTTTTCTGCCCCTGTTCAACAGGGACATGTAATTACAATTCTTGATCTACTATTTCACAACAGGGCCCGTTTCTGCGCCCACCAAGAGTAACTGTGAGGACTTACAGTGTTGTGGCACCAGCACCACCAAAGACCCAATTTTTCTGCCCCTGTTCAACAGGTGCATGTAATTACAATTCTTGATCTAATATTTCACAGCAGGGCCCGTTCCTGCGCCCACCAAGAGTAACTGTGAGGGCTTACAGTGTTGTAGCAACACCAACACCTAAGGCAGCAATTTCTGCAGAGTATCTGCCGGCCCTTACTTTCAAACATCCAACTTACAAAGGACTCCTACTTGCAAATGGAAGGAGACAACAGGAAGTGAGATGAAATCTACCCCTAGGAAGTGAAATTCTCTCCTGTAAGAGTTAATATGGGAAAAATGTGTCTCCTCTCCACTGATGCTTTATCACCAATCCTTGTTTCACTAAAAACCCCACATTGTCAAAAAACATTTGTCATTGGGACAGAAAGTGAGGTAAAATCTTCTGAAGAGGTGCACAGACAGCAAAACAAATGTCACAGGAATGATAACCCTTCCTTATGTTTTCCAAAAAGCTTAAAAATAGATTTTTTGGCTGGAGCTACACTTTAAAAATGTACCAGTTCAAAATTACGAACAGATTCTACGTAACAACAAACCTACAGTCCCTGTCTTGTTTGCACCGCCTGTATACTGCTGTTCAGAGGGCCTGGGGCCCCACGCCTTTCTTTTTTTAAATTTGGGTGCAGGGTTCCCATTAATATCCACACAAGACCCAAAGGGCCTGGTAATGGACTGGGGAGGGTGGGGGTACCCATGCCGTTTGTCTCACTGATTTTCATCCATATTACCAGGACCGGACATTACATTAAAGCCGTAAGCAGTTTTAAATGACTTTTATTACTTTAAAAATATAATTTTGTGCAGGGACTGTTATAAGCATGGGAAACGCGCGCCACTTTACAGGCATACTATAGACACCCCCCAGGTATGATATTTAAAGGAATATTTCACTTTTTTTTTTTCACTTTAAGCATCATTAAAATCACTGCTCCCTAAAAAACATCAGTTTTTAAAACTTTTTTTTGCATTGATACATGTCCCCTGGGGCAGGACCCGGGTCCCCAAACCCTTTTTAGGACAATACCCTGCAAATTAGCCTTTAAAATTAGCACTTTTGATTTTGAACATTCGAGTCCCATAGACGTCAATGGGGTTCTAACGTTTGTGCAAATTTTCGGTCCGTTCGCAGGTTCTGGTGCGAACCGAACCAGGGGGGTGTTCGGCTCATCCCTAGTTGTCAGCAGAGTTATTGTGTGCCGTATCCATGTCTGTAGGGTGATTGATGTCGTGCTCCGCTTCAGCCGGGGATGCAAAAGTATGACGTACCCTCGTAGGAGATATGACATGGAGAATAGCTGGGTAAGCCAAGGTGAACCTGACGTGGTTGTTAAATAAAGTCGAGCAGATGTATGAAAATGCTTTGCACTGTTTCATCACCTCCACGGATTAATCAGCTAATAGTAGCAGGTCTGAGCCATCAATAGAAAGGGTTCACTTACTGCAGAATTTCTGCCTTCTTGTTAGCGTAAGTGAGGTATCTGACAATGACTGCTCTGGGTTTGGCGCGGTGTTCAGTGTGTTGGCCTATGTGGTGGGCACGCTCAATGATGCACGGCGTGCGGAGTTGTTCAGGGATAGTTTTGGCACATAATTCCATGAGTTGCACGTTAGAGAATGATTCTGGTAGTCCGATAATCCTGAGATTATGTCTTCTTGAACTATTCTCTAAATCGTCTAATTTATCCCAGAGTTCTCTATTTGAGTGTGTGAGGTGTTCAAGCACAGCAGCATGTGTGATGGTGGTGTCGTCCTCTAGTGAGGAGATCTGCTCCTCTGTGTGAGATATACACTGTGCCTGACCCTGGACCTCTATGTGAAACTGTTCCATTGCCTTCTGCACTGCTGCATCTATTGTGGCCGACAGAGTGGGTGTCAGAAGGGCCACTACAGCCTGGGCTATGAATGCAGGGGAGGTGTGATCACCAGTTGTTGTGCCTGTAAGATTCTACAGCGTCTCTATTGGGCTAGGAGCGGCGCCATCTTAGCCGCGGCCGCCGCTGTTTCTGCTGGAGCCTGCGTAGCACATGAGAATGAATGGTTGTGGGAGTACTCCACAAACCGATCCATGTGGGTCACATCCGGTACAGGAGATGGGGGTTTTCCCTGAGGTGATTAGCGGCTTTAAAAGCTGTTTTTAGAGAGGAGTGCAGCGGGAGCTTGTTCTGCTTACCTCCTTCTCATGTGGCGCCGGAACCGGAAGTCTTTTTCCATGTTTTAAAATACACTTGTGGGAGGGGGATCGGCAGCATCTGAAATTGGTACATAATCTTTGGCAGTAGACTCATTTTAAATATATTAATTCTCCCCAACCAAGACACGTGTCTTGACGCTATCTTGCTTAAATTATTTTTCATTTCATTCAACAATGGCAGAAAGTTTGCTTGGTAAAGCGTATCCGTGGACGTTGTAATCTTAACCCCTAAATATTTTAACTCTTTCTCTCTCCAAGTAAATGGGAACTCCTCCTGATACGCATTCTCCTTACTGTTTCAATTCTTTCATCAAGTTGGGTAGAGTTATCCTGGGTCGGGTCATGAAAAACAATGTATTATCGGTGTATGCAGCCATCTTATGTTCTGCTTCTCCTGACCTGATCCCCCTAATGTTTACGTCTTGTCGTATTTTTGCCAGCTTAGATTAAACGCGTTAGCACTCAGTTGCCTGTTCGCGGTGGGCATCAACCAGTTCATTGTAAGCATCAGTGAAATATGTGCGTTGTCTCTCCACTTTATCAGTACGGTCTCCTATTTCATCTACTTGTAACTGGATGCACAAGATTGATCTGGAAAGCTCTTTTTCAATGCCTTTTTGCAGGGTCATAAGCATTTGCTTCAGTGTGTGCGCAGATATTGCATTATCAGATGCAGGTAAATCAGCAATCTCCTCATTATCATCATCACCCACCACCCCTCAGCATTGTGAAAGTGCAGTGTTTTTTTTCTTACCGGGGCTACATGGCTTGATGAGACAAAAAGGGAGGAAGCAGCTATCTTATTTCTGTCCTTGTTCAGAGTAGCTGCAGGTCTGGAGCACTCCATGTGAGCCGAACTCACGCTGTGCTGAGCGTGGTGAGGAAGCCTGAGTGTCCTCCTTGTCCCTGTGTCCAGTGCCATCTTGGTTCCTGTGTGGCCAGGAACCACTGAAAAAGTCTGTCAGTTGGGGGGCTCCAGTGGCTTGTTTTTCTACTTTTGGGACATGCCTGCAGGGTCCCTAGGCAGAGCGGTGCTGGGCAGTGTGATCTACAGTGGCTAGATCAGCTCTTAAGGGCACTCTGTCCCCTGAGTAAGCAGAGAGTTCAGTTTAAGCGGCCATGTTAGATCGCAGCCAAACTCCACCCCCCCGAAAGCACATTAAATTACGCTTTTAATGTTGTATCATTGAAATCTAATCCTTGGTAAAAAAAAAAATAATCAGTACAGGCAGTACCCGTATTCTGAATTACAAGATACTATAATAAATACCTTCAAAAAAGACCAATCCTGTTTTATCAATTTTGTTGAAATCCAATTCTTGGCAAAAAAAGAAACAAAACCAAAAAAAACTAGTGTACTGCATCTATAAGATACTACCGTAAAAACCTACAAAATTTCTGTTTTGCCAGTTTTGTTGAAACCAACCCTTGGTAAAAAAAAGCAAAAAAAAAACACCTAGTGTTTTTTGTCAGTTTCATTCAAATTCGGTCCTTGATAAAAAAAAAATTAAAAATACCTAGTGTGTTGCAATTACCTAGAAAGATCCTATATTGTCAGTTCCAATGAATCAATCCTTGGAAAAAAAAATACAAGAAAAAAGTGTTATGTGTAGCCAGGTGCTGGGCTATAGCAATATGAAGTCAGGCGGGGTTCACACTGGTACAACAAAGGCTCCAACATTGGGAGCTCATGTCGCATGACGTGTGAAAATCAATGTTTCCGTATGAGAGCCGTCTTAACTGGTCCGACACAAGTCAGTCTGACTTTGAAAATGTTCCCTGCACTACTTTGGTCCAACTTTGATGCTACTTCAGTCCATTAAATATCACTGAAGTCGGATCAAAGTTGGATCGCCGTCTTAACTGTTCCAACATTGGCATGCAACTTGTGCTCTGATGATCTTGAAGGGGAACTCCACGCCAAAGAAAAAAAAATGGCATTCCTCCTCCAAGAGCATACCAGCCCTTTGGTCTGACATGGATTTTAAAGGAAACCCCCCACGCTCTTTTGCTGGGTCTTCTCCGCTGTCTTCTCCCTCTGTTCTTCTTCCAGTGTTGACTCTACGCTCTCTCCCGCTCTAATGCTGGGTGCGCAGTGTGCCACTACTCATATTGGCATAGGGCGGAGTCACCGTGTGATGTCACCCATGGGGCCCCGCCCCTTATGACGTCACCCCTCCATCATGCAGAGGCAGAAGCCAAAGGTAGCAGACAGAGGGAGAAGAACCGGAGAGGGCTAGAAGACATCAGTAGAGAGCGGAGAAGATCCGCACAGGGGAGAAGAACCGGCAGAGGCAGAAGACATCAGGGAAGGAGGCAGAACAGCCAGAGATGAGAGAAGAGATTGGAAGCAACGCCGGAGCTGTCTTAATAAGATACTTTAAAAACCTGTGTACTGTGTTTTATCATTGACACTTATGTCCATACTGCTAGCAGGAACTAAGTCACTGAGAGCAGGACACCAGGTGTGCCCAATCCATACTGCATCCATACTGCATTCTATACCGCACTTTTTCCAAAACCTAGACTGCACGTATACCAAACATTTACTGCACCTGTGCCAAGACTATGCCATACCTATACTGTACCTATACCACATGTAAGTTAACTGGGACTGTCAATAATGCATCAAAGTTCTTAAAGGGCCCCAAAGATAGCTGGCAGAACAGCTCAGAGAACTGCCCCTCCTGTAATAATTATTCTGGAAGCCCCCTTTGTTCCCCTGCCCACTTTGCTACCTTTTCTTTTGGATAGTGCATAGTATTAGAATAGGATAGGACTAGCATCACAGTCACAAATGCACTCTGGCAGTATAGTTCCAAGTAGATTAAAATGAACTACTGCTCACTTCTGCATTGAGGTGGCCTTGCTACTATTTATGCTGATCTGGACACTAAATGCCATCTTATGCCTAGTTCTTACTGTTAACCACTCTGTATACTAAATTGTGTTATTACCATCGTGTAATCCATTTTATGGATCTTTTTTAGACATATCAACATTTTAAATGGGGTTATTAGTATACAGCTGCTATTATTGATTTGCACAGTGGATTTTCATACATAGAGCAGAAGGGTTCATTTATTTATTAATCAATTTTATACTTGCCTAGTTACCAACCATACTGGGTGACAATATACCGTATTTATCGGCATATAACACGCACTTTTTTCCCCTGAAAATCAGGGGAAAATCGTGGGTGCGTGTTATAGGCCGATCCCCGCCGATTTCTGTGTCATCGGAGCGATCGCGGCAATTGCCGCGGTCGCCGCCGACATACACAGCCCTGGGGAGATTCAAAAATGGCGCCGAGACTGCAGGGAGCCGAGATACACATACTCGAGTGTTCTCGGCTTTTTCCGGCGCCGCCGTCACGCCCAGTCCCGCCCCTGGACCTGTGTTATGTCCATCATAGGGCGGGACTGGGCGTGACTGTGAGCGGCGCCGAAAAAAGCCGAGAACACTCGGGTATGTGTATCTCGGATCCGACAAGAGCCGAGATACACATACCCGAGTGTTCTCGGCTTTTTTCGGCGCCGCTCACAGTCACGCCCAGTCCCGCCCTATGATGGACATAACACAGGTCCAGGGGCGGGACTGGGCGTGACGGCGGCGCCGGAAAAAGCCGAGAACACTCGAGTATGTGTATCTCGGCTCCCTGCAGTTCCGGCGCCATTTTTTGAATCTACACCGAGTGCACAAAGCTGCACTGACATGGCTGGACGGGGTAGACCTGCACTAATGAAGCTGCACTGGGGCAAGGCTGCACTGGGGCAAGGCTGCACTGGGGCAAAGCTGCACTGGGGCAAAGCTGCACTGGGGCAAAGCTGCACTGAGGCAAAGCTGCACTGACAAGGCTGCACTGACATGGCTGGACTGGGGTAGACCTGCACTAACGAAGCTGCACTGGGGCAAAGCTGCACTGACAAGGCTGCACTGACACTGAAAAGGCTGCAGATGGACAGATAAGGCTGCATTGATGGGCATTTTAATGTAAGTTTTTTTTCCTTAAACTTCCCTCCTAAAAATGTTTTTTCCTTAAAATTCCCTCCTAAACTTGGGGTGCGTGTTATACGCCGGCGCGTGTTATACGCCGATAAATACGGTATTAAGTTTGCCTTTACTACCTGGATTGGTGTCTGTTTTCTTTGATATAGCACTGCTACTGGATAAGTATCACTTTCAGTGAATTCCTGTGACATTGTGTGTTTCTACACTCATTTTCATTTATAAGATACTACAGTTAATACCTAGAAAATCGTGTTTTGTCAGTTTGTGTTATTTCCTCATCTGCAAACTAAGTCCATTTCCTTCTGTAATGTGAATACAAACCAGTTCCAGATTTTATCTTTAGTACTACATTAAAGCCTTAATCAAGTCCTAACCAGTTTTGAAAATTGGATTCTCTAATGTCAATACTAACCAATTTCAGAATTTATCTTTAATGCTGCATTAAAGCTGTAACAAAGTTTTAAGCAGCCTATATATACATTGATTTTTTTTCCATTCAGCTAGCGTTTTTAATGGAAAGAAAAGATCTGATTCCCCGATCCACATTTTCCCGATAGAAATTGATTCCGCCGGAAAGATTTTAAACATGTTCTATTTCTAGGTCTGTCAGAATTTTCGAAAGAAAAAGTCAGATGAAGCCCACACACAATCGGAATGTCCGATGGAATGATTCCGACAGACCTTTTCTGCTGGAAAGTCCAGTCATGTGTACGCGGCATAACAGGCTGTTTGTACACAAGTCAATCGACAGATCAATTTGTGTACAACCAGCTAGCCCATACATGGACTGAAATTCGGCCGGTCCCTGAAGAACTGGTCAAATTTCAATCAATGTTTAGTCGGGTTTAACCAATAATGAAAGTCAGGTTAAAAATATTTATGACGAGGAACCTGACAAATATTACGCTATATAAAAATACAGGACTAAACCAGGGTACACACGGACAGAAAATTAAATGGTTCAGCAGGAACTGGCCAGATTTCTGTCTGTGTGTGCCACTGTCTGTTCAGCAGAATCCGGTCTAACGACCGGCTTCTGTCAAACATTCAACAGAAGCCAGTCTAATGACCAGCTTCTGTCAAGCATCATGCTAGGCAGCCAGCATTCGATCAGCGCTTGCAGCCAACGTCTGCGGCACTGATCTGTGTATTCTGGCTGGGGGGTATCCCCCACTGTCAGAGTACAATAGAGTGTACTGCATCTATAAGATACTACAGTAAAAACCTACAAAAATTCTGTTTTGCCAGTTTTGTTGAAACCAACCCTTGGTAAAAAAAAACACATAGTGTTTTACATTTATAGGAGACTACAATAAATACCTAGAAAAATCCTATTTTGTCAGTTTCATTGAAATTCTGTCCTTGGTAAAAAAAATAAAAAATACCTAGTGTGTTGCAAATACCTAGAAAGATCCTATATTGTCAGTTCCAATGAAACTCAATCCTTGGAAAAAAAAAATACAAGAAAAAAGTGTTTTCTGTAGCCAGGTGCTAGGTTATGCCAATATGGAGTCAGGCCGGGTTCACACTGGTACAACAAACGCTCCAACATTGGGAGCTCATGTCACATGACGTGTGAAAATCAATGTTTCCCTATGAGAGCCATCTTAACTGGTCCGGCACAAGTCAGTCCGACTTTGAAAATGCTCCCTGCACTACTTTGGTCCGACTTTGATGCTACTTCAGTCCATTAAATATCACTGAAGTGGGATCAAAGTTGGATTGCCGTCTTAACTGATCTAATATTGACATGCAACTTGTGCTCTGATGATCTTGAAGGTGAACTCCACGCCAAAGGAAAAAAAATGGCATTCCCCCTTCAAGAGCATACCAGCCCTTTGGTCTGACATGGATTTTAAAGGGAACCCCCCACCTTCTTTTGCCGGGTCTTCTCCGCTATCTTCTCCCTCTGTTCTTCTACCAATGTTGACTCAATGCGCTCTCCCGCTCTATTGCTGGGTGCGCAGTGTGCCACTACTTATATTGGCATAGGGCGGGGTCACAGTGTGATGTCACACATGGGCCCCGCCCCTTATGACGTCACCCCTCCATCATGCAGAGGCAGAAGCAGAAGACAGCAGACAGAGGGAGAAGAACCGGAGAGGGCTAGAAGACATCATCGGAGAATGTAGAACACCCGTACAGGTGAGAAGAATTGGCAGAGGCAGAAGACATCAGGGGAGGAGGCAGAACAGCCAGAGAGGGGAGAAGTGATCAGAAGCAACGCCAGAGCTGTCTTAATAAGATACTTTAAAAACCTGTGTACTGTGTTTTATCTTTGACACTTATGTCCATACTGCTAGCAGGAACTAAGCCACTGTGAGCAGGACACCAGGTGTGCCCAATCCATACCGCACCCATACTGCATTCTATACCGCACTCCTTCCAAAACCTAGACTGCACGTATACCAAACATTTACTGCACCTGTGCCGAGACTATGCCATACCTATATTGTACCTATACCGCATGCACGTTAACTGGGACTGTCACTAATGCATCAAAGTTCTTAAAGGGCCCCAACAATAGCTGGCAGAAGAACAGCTCAGAGAACTGCCCCTCCTGTAATAATTATTCTGGATGCCCCCTTTGTTCCCCTGCCCACTTTGCTACCTTTTCTTTTGGATAGTGCATAGTATTAGGATAGGATAGGGCTAGCATCACAGTCACAAATGCACTCTGGCAGTATAGTTCCAAGTAGATTAAAATGTACTACTGCTCACTTCTGCATTGAGGTGGTCTTGCTACTATTTATACTGATCTGGACACTAAATGCCATCTTTTGCCTAGTTCTTACTGTTAATCACCCTGTATACTAAATTGTGTTATTACCATTGTGTAATACATTTTATGGATCTTTTTTTAGACAACATATCAACATTTTAAATGCGGTTATTAGTATACAGCTGCTATTATTGATTTGCACAGTGGAGTTTCATACATAGAGCAGAAGGGTTCATTTATTTATTAAATAATTTTATACTTGCCTATTTACCAACCATACTGGGTGACAATATATTAAGTTTGCCTTTACTACCTGGATTGTTGTCTGTTTTCTTTGATATAGCACTGCTACTGGATAAGTATCACTTTCAGTGAATTCCTCTGACATTATGTGTTTGTACACTCATTTTCATTTATAAGATACTACAGTGAATACCTAGAAAATCCTGTTTTGTCAGGTTGTGTTACTTCCTCATCTGCAAACTAAGTCCATTTCCTTCTGTAATGTGAATACAAACCAGTTTCAGATCTTATCTTTAGTTCTACATTAAAGCCTTAACCAAGTCCTAACCGGTTTTGAAAATTGGATTCTCTAATGTCAATACAAACCAATTTCAGAATTTATCTTTAGTGCTGCATTAAAGCTGTAACAGAGTTTTAAGCAGCCTATACATTGACCATTTTTTTCCATTCAGTTAGCGTTTTGAATGAAAAGAAATGATCTGATTCCCCGATCCACATTTGATGTGGATGAGGGAATCCTTCCCACTGAATTTATTCTGACAGCAAGGAGACTTACCTGCCATCAGAATACAATGATCAGTGTTATCGGCTATTCCTGGTGGCATTGATCGTTCCGGAAAAACTAACAGGCTGTTTGTACACAAGTCAATCGACAGATTGACTTGCGTACAACCAGCTAGCCCATACATGGACTGAAATTCGGCCGGTCCCTGAAGAACTGGCCAAATTTCAATCCATGTTTGGTCAGGTTTAACCAATAATGAAAGTCAGGTTAAAAATATTTTTGATGAGGAACCTGACAAATATTATGCTATATAAAAATACAGGACTAAAACAGGGTACACACGGACAGAAAATTAGCTGGCTCAGCAGGAACTGGCCAGATTTCTGTCTGTGTGTGCCACTGTCTGTTCAGCAGAATCTGGTCTAACGACCGGCTTCTGTCAAACATTCAACAGAAGCCAGTCTAATGACCAGCTTCTGTCAAGCATCATGCTAGGCAGCCAGCCAACGTCTGCAGCACTAATCTGTGTATTCTGGCGGGGAAGGGGGGTATCCCCCACTGTCAGAATACAACAGAGCAAAAACATTGTTTGTGGTGATGCAGAGATCTGTATTTTTTTTCTTTTTCGTTCAACCCACTGGTCGAATGAAAAAACTGAACGTGTTTACCCCGATTTACAGTTAACGTATGTCAAGCCATTGTTTACTAATGCTGAATGACTAATAAGGGGCCATTATACAGAGGGATAGTGTAATAGAATAGATGTCAAATGCAAATACTAGACACTGAGATCATCACTGTCCTGCTTCTGTTTCTTCAAAGTAAGTTACATTCACAATAGCTCTAAATGTTACCTCCCTACACCAGCTTTCTAAAACTCGTCCCCAAAATATGCTAAACAAAATTGCAATTAAAACTACAAAATATTAAAAGGATATCTATGGTTACTGCATAAGCTTTCATTTTCTAACATCAGCATTGTAACATCGATACAAACAATAGTTATATTTGACAATCCAATCTAAGCTTACTTGAAAAATCTTTTGTGTTGTGAGTCCTGCCTGTCTGCTGGCCTTCCTAGAATGTATGAATGCTTTACAACTTGTAGTCTGCTGAACCAAACCAAGCGACGTGCCCTCAATATGGAGGGGGTTCCCATGCTAATGGAAACAAGGACCTCTTCCCCACAACCCTGGCCCAGCCTGCTTTAAGATAGGGGCCCCCTAGATATACAACCCTCTTTGCATAAATGAGTGAATGAGTAATGCCCCGTACACATGGTCGGATTTTCCGATGGAAAATGTCCGATCGGAGCGTGTTGTCGGAAATTCCGACCGTGTGTGGGCTCCATCGGACATTTTCCATCGGATTTTCCGACACACAAAGTTGGAGAGCAGGAGATAAAATTTTCCGACAACAAAATCCGTTGTCGGAAATTCCGATCGTGTGTACACAAAGCCGACGGACAAAGTGCCACGCATGCTCAGAATAAATAAAGAGATGAAAGCTATTGGCCACTGCCCCGTTTATAGTCCCGACGTACGTGTTTTACGTCACCGCGTTCAGAACGATCTGATTTTCCGACAACTTTGTGTGACCGTGTGTATGCAAGACAAGTTTGAGCCAACATCCGTCGGAAAAAATCCTAGGATTTTGTTGTCGGAATGTCCGAACAAAGTCCGACCGTGTGTACGGGGCATAAGGGGTACATTACTGGAACCATGTCCTGTGGTCTGATGAGACCAAGATAAACTTGGTGGCCCCTAGATACACAACCCTCCTTGCATAAATGAGTGAATGAGTAAGGGGTACATTACTGGAACCATGTCCTGTGGTCTGATGAGACCAAGGTAAACTTATTTGGTTCAGATCGTGTCCAGCGTGTGTGGCGCCAACCAGGTGAGGAGTACAAAGACAAGTGTGTCTTGCCTACAGTCAAGCATGGTGGTGGGAGTTTTTTGGTCTGGGGCTGCATGAGTGCTGCCGGAACTGGGGAGCTCTGGTGAACTCCATGCCCAAGAGGGTTATGGCAGTGCTGGAAAATAATGGTGGTCACACAAAATATTGACACTTTGGGCCCAATTTGGACATTTCCACTTAAAGGTGTATTCACTTTTGTTGCCAGTGGTTTAGACATTAATGCCTGTATCTCGAGTTTTTTTGAGGTGACAGCAAATGTACACTGTTATACAAGCTGTACACTCACTGCTTTACATTGTAGCAAAGCGTGATTTCTTCAGTGTTGTCACATGGAAAGATATAATAAAATATTTACAAACATGTGAGGGGTGTATTCACTTTTGTGAGCTACTGTATAAGCTGAACTTTTCTGATTCTTCTGATTTTATTAGATTGTATCAGCCCTGACCTGCCACTTACACCCATAAAGTGGCTGTATCCAGTCTACTCCCAAATAGATTGGAGCTATCATCTGGTATCTTGACTTCGAGGCGGGATCCACTGACCATGGCTTCAGCCGTAATACCTTCCTTGCTGTGACCATCTACCGATGCCTTCGTCACAAAGCCTCTTGCCAATTTTCAGCTCTTACAAAAGCTGTTACCACTTTATCTCTCTTCTCTTCCTCCAGAAGTTTTTTTTTTCAAACGTTAGCCATCCAAATCGATATCGTTCTGCCTACAGCTGCAAATGTTATTGCTGGTTTGCAGGCACCTCTAATTTTTGGTCATAAGCATCTTTGAATGTAATTACAAGGTGATGTGTCTTGCCAGTATCAATAATGTTGCATTCGCCATTGGAGGTTTCAGCAGCAGATTGACCTTTGACTTTTTCAGGGGATACTGTTTTGACAACCTGTTGTTTATACAGGCCTTTTCCTCTGCCATTCTTGCTGGATTAACTCCTCCAGTCCTTTAAAAAAGGGTAATGAAACCTAATTTCTCTTAAGAAAGTACTTTCTGTCCTTGTGGAGAGTTTCCTACACTTCACCCTAGACAATTGCCCCCTTAACTGCCCTTGCAAAAGGCTCTAGTAGGGAACAGTCAAAGCCTGTGGCCTCTTAATGTCTTCCTCCTCTGACAAACTTTCCGATTCAGACACCACCTGCTGGCTCTGGTTGGAAGTGCTAGGCAATATAGCCGCCAACTGAGGAGTAGAGCCTTCCCTTACATCTGCTTTGTCTGTTGCCACTTCCTCCAAGTGGGCTTGACATACTAATTTGTCAGTCTATTCTTTTCCACCACAAACCCAGCAACTATTATGGCTGGTAACCTGTGATATTTTGTAGATAATGAGAGGCGAGATGATAATCTTTATCAACATTGCCTAGGATGTTTTTGCCTAGATGGAGACTTGTTTTATCCTTTAGAGGCCTCCTTCAGTCTTGAAGTCCTTGTAGGCTGCTTGCTCCAAGTAGACATGACATACTAGCTTGTCAAGCAAAGCCTTTGCACCACAAACGCAGCAACTATTAGGGCTGGTAACCTGTGATACTTTGTAAACGGTTAGCAATGATAAGAGGCGAGATAATGATCTTGATCAACGTTGCTTAGAATGTCTGTGCCTAGATGGCAACTTGTCGTGGCCTTTAGAGGGTTCCCTCTGTCTTAAGGTCCTTACAGGGCTGTATATCTTACAACAGCATTGGGACCAGATGCTCTCTTTTTCTCAATATCTTTACTACTTATCTAATCCCTTTACCTTACAGGCAATGGATGGTCTGGCTGGGCAGTGTTTTCCAAAGAGACAAGGTAAAACAACAAACTGAAATGAAACATAGCATGATACAAAAAAGCAAGGTAAACAACAACTACCTTAACAAAATTATAGCGTAGACCAGTGTTTCTCAACCTTGTTTCAGTAAACGCACCCAATTAAAGTGATGCACAATCTCAAGGCATCCCATTCTAAAATGTAAAAAATGAAACTAACAGTTTTTCATAATGCAGCAACATCCACATATGTAGGACAGCCTACGTGGGTTTACAGCTGTACCTTAAAATCCTTTCTGTCTCTGTATACTAGTATAAATGCTTGTCAACTAATTCAGTAATTCAGACTCCAGATTAAATGTTTTTAATACAGATGAAATGTTGTTACAGCATTTACATTTAGAAAATGTTTTTTTCAATATAGAGAGGCCCGTAGTACGCCCCGAAAGCAATAAACGAAAGGCCGGCATGACAGGGGTTAATGGTAAGATGGGAGGGGAGTACGTGGCTAGGTTTTTGTTAGGGCTTTGCTGAATGGTTTAGGAGATATGGGTGGAGCTCTGGGGGGAAGTGAGCTGGGAAGGAAAGGGGGTGGTGATTCAGTTGCAGGGGAAGAACTGGTGAATCAGCTTCCCACCCTCCTGCCCTACATTTTTTGGGGAATTTCTCATGTTGTTTGGGGGACTTGAGAGTCCTTGGGAGCAGGAGTTGCACTTGGCTGGGTGCAAGGTCCTTTTAGGTCATATGGGCACTTAAAAGGTATAGTGTAGGGAACTGTCTGAGGTACGGTTCCCAGTTCGTATGGGTACCTGCTAGTTGTCTCTGAGTTGGTGGTTTTGCGACTGGAAGTCTGAGAAGTGACTAGCAGGTACGGTTATGGTTTTTATGCCTATTGGGACCTTGGGCTCCATTATCTTTAACCGGTTCCCGACCGGCTCCTGTAGATATACGTTGGCAGAAAGGCACGGCTGCGCAAAGTAACGTACCTGTACGTTACTTTGAATTTGCCGCCGTGTGCACGCGCGCCTGCCGTGATCTGCAAGAGTCAGGTCGCGGGTCCCGCGGACTCGATCGCCATGGGCATACCCACGATCACCTCATGGAGAGGACGAACAGGGAGATGCCATTGTACACAGCATCTCCCCGTTCTGCCTAGTGACAGTGTCACTCAATCTCTGCTCCCTGTCATCGGAGCTGAGATCAGTGACGTCACACACACTGCCCATCCCCCTGACAGTTAGAATCACTCCCCAAGGACATACTTAACCCCTCCCCGCCCCCTAGTGGTTAACCCCTTCACTGCCAGTGTCATTTACACAGGAATCAGTGCATTTTTAAAGCACTGATTGCTGTATAAATGACAATGGTCCCAAAAATGTGTCAAAAATGTCCGACGTGTCCGCCATAATGTCGCAGTCACAATAAAAATCGCTGATCACCGCCAAAACTAGTAAAAAAAAAATTAATAATAAAAATGCCATAAAACTATCCCCTATTTTGTAAACGCTATAATTTTTGCGCAAACCAATCAATAAATGCTTATTGCGATTTTTTTTTTACCAAAAATATGTAGAAGAATATGTATCGGCCTAAACTGAGGAAAAAAAATGTTTTTTATTATATTTTTGGGGGATATTTATTATAGAAAAAAGTAAAAAATAATGCGTTTTTTTCAAAATTGTCGCTCTTATTTTGTTTATAGCGCAAAAAATAAAAATTGCAGAGGTGATCAAATACCACCAAAAGAAAGCTCTATTTGTGGGAAAAAAAGGACGTCAATTTTGTTTCAGAGCCACGTCGCACGACCGTGCAATTGTCAGTTAAAGCGTCGCAGTGCCGAATCGCAAAAAGTGCTCTGGTCAGGAAGGGGGTAAATCCTTCCGGGGCTGAAGTGGTTAATAAGGCTGTATATTATGTTTTGAAAGGTTATTGACATATTAATTATTGGTATTTATATTTGGTTAATAAAACGGCTGCTATGGCCAATTTACTCTAGCTATGTGTGGTGTGGTCATTAAAATGAAGTGGGGGTTGGGTTATTGGTATAGCAGGTAACAAGCCATGGTTAATACCATAGTCATGTTGGTATGAAGCTTAAGCATCAGAGCCACATGTATTCTGCTGTGAGGGCCACAAATAAGAAATCAGAGACTTATTTGCCTATCTTGAATAAGCAGTATTAATGTAACTAGTGGCCCCCGTTCCATTATGAAGGCATGGCCACTGCCAGTTTCCATCATATCCTGGGGCTACTGCAAAGTAACTTTACTCTGAACTTCCTGTGAGATATGATATGGGTTAAGAAACATAGCAGCCACTGTAAAATGAGATAGGTTTAATAGAAAGCATTGTATACACTACTAAAATATTTATGGAGATGAAATAGAGCATGTCAAAATAATACAACCCGTGCATTGTAGGATGCACTATTGAAATCAAGCAAAACATATTCATGAAGCATACGGGTAAGCTGTAGATATTCTGCTAAGTTTGTGCAACAATGCATGACAGATACTATCAGAAATTAGAGTTTAATTTTTGCAAGACTGAATAACACCAAATGATGGAACAGGCATTTTCACTGTAGCAGCTCAGAAAAGTCATATCAGGAGGTTTTATTACAGCAACAGCATTTGCCCATAAATGGATGGACAGATCGGACACTTTTGACAATTTTGTGAGACCACTGACATTTATACAGCAATCAGTGCTATAAAAAATGCTTTTTTTTGTGATTACTGTGTAAATGTCACTGGTAGTGAAGGGGTTAACACTAGGGAGCGATTAAGGGGTTAAATGTGTGTTCCCTCAGTGTTTTCTAACTGTATGGGGATAGGACTGAGTAGGAGAGGAGACATATCGCTGTTCCTACTTACTAGGAACAAGTTACATGTCTCCTCTCCTCTGACAGCACAGGGATTTGTGTGTTTACACACACAAATCCCCGCGCTGGCGCTCGTGCATGCGATCGCGCATGGCCAGCAGCGATCGTGCCTGCCGGCCATGCGCATCAGGTCCCCCAACGTGTGGCGGGCGCGCACCCTCTGGTGGCCAAAAAAGGGAAGGCTGTACCCGTATGGAATTTCGCCCAGGAGAGCCATTGTGCCCCAGTATATCTGCGTGAGCCGGTCGGTAACCAGTTAAACAGCTGTCACAGGAACAAGTGTCCCCATTGAATGTTTTCTACCCTATCACAGTTCTGTTGAAAACTCAAAATTTTGGCTTCTCCTTCACTTTTAGTCCTGGTGAAAGCAGTCATCAGGACAAATATAGACAGCAAATCTTCCTAACAGGCACTCAGAGGGCATTAAAGACCTGACAGGTTTTCTAACTGTTCCCTACTCTATGGGAAAAAAAAAATAATGCTTTTAGATACATTTTAAATTAACCACATTTTTGCTGTAATGCTACCTCCAGAGCAACCGCTGTAACTAAACTAGTTCTTTCCCAAGATTGGTGCAGAGGCAGCCAGGCATACAGAAACAGTTTATTCACTCCAGTTCATTAATCAGCTCAGACTAGGGGATGTCTTTTTTATAATTTTATTGCTGAAGAAGTTGGAGAAGGTGTAGGGTGGTATGGGACACTCTACAAATACTAAAAATATATGTGAAAGGATCTTTAAACCCCTCCCGCCTGCGCACCCTGAAGATATATATAGTGCAAAATATATAACATAAAATGAATTGAATGAAAAATATTAAATAAGCAGCAGGTAGTAAGCTCAAAGCCTCAGATGTATAAAGAAAACAATAGTGATTCCATACCGCCCTAAACACACAAATATAATAAAGGTGAAATCATTTATATACAATGTTGAAAGTCCAATAACCACCGCCAAACAAATTGTTCCCACAAAGTGCTAGTAAAGTCTGCTGATCATCAAACAAATTTGATTCTGATGTCTTCAAATGTGCATATCCTTCCACCAACTTCTAGGTAAGTATCCTACTTACCAGACGGTATCAATAGGATATTGCCTCAATTGGGAGTTTTTACTGAGATAGAGGTGGGTACCATCATCCATATATCATAGAAATAGGTGCCGGGGGTCACCTCAGAAGTGCCCCTGAAAAAAGGGAGAAAGGTATGGACTATCTCGGTACCTCAAGGACGTAGACAAGAGTATGTATCATTTTATATAAAATAAATTTAATAATATATACAGAATATAAAAACATTGTGAGACAAAACCACATTGACAAAATAGTTAGATATAATTGATAGTTAAAGCTTTGTATGCTGCTTCAAATAATTTTACAAGAAATGTAGGTGACCCCCAGTGCTGAAGTGTGGTATTGAATATGATGGGTCTTGGCGATTGTCCTTAACTACTTTTGCAGCAATTGCTTTTTCTTCAGAAGGAGCCAGTCATAAGTATCCTTCGAGATAAATCATAATTTCATATTTAAACCATTATTTATGACATTGATATATGTTTCAAAACATGAAGGTTATTTTCTTTAATATCATATAAGATTGATACGAGTTCGGAGAAGGATACATAGGCACTGCTTACCTGGAGAGGGGGGGGCTGCGGCAGTGTGGCAGCAATGACAGAGGCACCCGAAGGCAATTTTCCCCCACAGCGGACACGGGAAGCACCTAGGACCACTAAGAGCCCTTTCACACTGGGACGGGGGGCGGCGTCGGCGGTAAAACGCCGCTATTATTAGCTGCGTTTTACCGTCGGTATGCGGCCGCTAGCGGGGCGGTTTTACCCCCCGCTAGCGGCCGAGAAAGGGTTAAATACCACCGCAAAGCGCCTCTGCAGAGGCGCATTGCTGGCGGTATAGCCGCGCTGTCCCATTGATTTCAATGGGCAGGAGCGGTAAAGGAGCGGTATACACACCGCTCCTTCACCGCTCTGAAGATGCTGCTGGCAGGACTTTTTTTACCGTCCTGCCAGCGCATCGCTCCAGTGTGAAAGCCCTCGGGGCTTTCACACTGGATACACAGCAGCGGCACTTTCGGGTCGGTTTTCAGGCGCTATTATTAGCGCAATAGCGCCTGCAAACCGCCCCAGTGTGAAAGGGCTCTAAATTTTAAATTTATAGATTTTATAGGTGGTATGGTATATCATCTGGCAATCATCTGTAAAGTGTGCACTACAAGAAAGCTGAATTAAAAGAAAAAAAGAAGGAGATGGAAAGAGGGGGCAGAAGAAAAAAGGAAAGGGGAAGAGCAGAAACAAAGAGGGGTGGAGAAAAGAGAAGCATAGTGGGATCAGATAGAAGGAAAGAGTAAAAATGAAATGTTTAGAGTTGAACAATAGAAGACAGTGAGATGGAGTAGTTAAAAGACTGATATATTAGACTACCGACCTATTACAGTAAGTCAAGATGTCCAGTATAACACTCCGGTAAAAGGAGATGCAGGAGTATAGATAGTTACAGCTGGTTGTTATTTAGCAGTCTATTGCCAGACAGTTGTTGACTGGTGTTTAAACGATGATCTATTCATACGATGTGTCACAGCAAGATGTCCCCTGATAGATATACATAGAGTAATCAGAGATCAATAGGGAAAGGGGATATATATTAGGTTTCTCCTGCCATATTAACATAGCACTTAATGCCTATAACCATGCGTCTGTCTCCGGTGCCAAGCTTGGCAGTCGGTATACAGTTAGCATGGGGTCGGCATATATGTAGGTAGATTGCTGTTTGAATATCGCATGAGTCACCGTTAAACTCCTGCTTCCATGTATTTCAGGGGGGTGACCACCATGCTAGGGGCCATTCTCAGCATCCTTATATGCCTCCAATCCAGCTGGCTGTTGACGGCGGATGACGTCGCTGGATCCGACTCTCCTCACTGCGCACGCGCAGTGACAAAGTAGTGGGCACGGCCAGCGGCCATCGTTATGGTGGGAATGGATTGTAGGTCTCTAAGGAGCATCACCATTCCCTCTGAGAGGGGTGTGCCTGCTGCTGGGGGGGCTAAACCTCGAGCTGTCTCACTCCACAGTCAATCTAGAGGCAGTGCAAAATACAGCATTCATAACAGTTTATAACTTTGCATAAACATAGGATAGTGGACAGCCTGGTTATAAAGGTTAACCATAGCTGTCCTACTAGCCTTATCACAAGAAGATACATATAAATACAGAGATATTAAATTCCGCATTTTGGTTTATATTGTGATAATTTTTAATTTTGATTCTGTATTAGAGTCGAGAAGAAAGGAATTGAATCAGTGAGTCTCACCAGAACAAGCGTGTTTGTCCCGTACAATAGAGACAGGGACAGGTCCAACTTAATCAATATATAAAGATATTTCAAAAACTAGTTACAGAAATGCTTTATATGTATGACTTTAGGTTAGACCTGGGGGTATGTTAGCGTTTAGGATTATGCAAACCCAATCTCCCCCATGAACATCCTCAGGGATGATTTCAAGCACCACAAATTTGGCCACTTCAGGCTTAAATCCGTGGTGCTGACCTATATGTTGTCTGAGGTGACCCCAGGCACCTACAGTATTTATACTCACCAGAAGGGATTGACACCGATTACAGGTAGTCAACACCAGCAAACAGATACTGTCCAGATTGCAGCAGCTCAGGAATAGCACGACCGCCAGATTAATGGTATGTATATATCAGGAAGAAAGAATAAATCTCCTCATGGTGTAGTATCGTTAAAAGATTTAATGTTAAAAAACTACAGATTACACTTACGAGACAGAAGATAAGATCACGCTCATGAACAATAGCAGGGACGCCGGCCTCATTCCACCTGCATTCCAACCAATGGCTGAAGTGATGTGGCACATATCATGGGATCCAAAATTGAATCCTGTGGGCTCTGGGTGCACCCTTATTGTTAAAGGCAGCTTCCAGATTCTGATAAACCCACAACCCACACAACCACCAGGCCAGAGTTGTTGGAACGAGGCCCTTTTTCTCATGGTACCCCCACCTATATTGAGGGCATGTGCCCTTGTATGGACCAGGGGGGCACACAATCACCACCCCTTTCTTTTTCTGCCAGGCTACATGCTTGGATAATGGTCTGGTAAAATTTTTGGGGGAACCTCATACTTGTTTTTGAGTGGAATTCTACTTTAAAACTCACCAAACACAAAGGGCCTGATATAAAATTTGGGGAAAACCTTCACCGCTCCTTTGTGACAGCTCCCTGACAGCCATACCAGACCCTAGTATATATTTTTAGAGGGAACAGAAACCAATTTTTGGTGTAGGGGCCCCATTAACATCTATATCAGACCCTCCTCAAGCAGTTGAAGCTGTCTTTTACAAAGATTTTTAAACAGCATTGATTGCACCTAAACTACCCAATTCAAACCTTTTGTCAAAACTATCAGCACCCAAAGCTCAGTCTATTGTCAAGAAGTACCTGTAAACAAATACTGGCGCCAAAAAACCATTGATCTTTGCTGGGAAGTCTTAGCTAATTTCTTACAATTGGTATAATGGAACACAGAGTGTAGTCTGAGAGCCTATAATCACTGGAAAAGCTGGCACCAAATTTTTTGGATACAAGCCAAGAATCAGCATAATACACTTGAAGAATTGTTTGTCCTAGCATCTTATTTTTCTTGCAGCAAGACTCACATGGCATGAGGAAAGGAAAATCTGCCGTGACAGGTATTTGCATTTGATTTATCTGAAAAATTTCATTTTTTCCTCCTTAAGATATAAAAGATATGATTAAGGAAAGAAAACCACAAAACTGTAGGTTGGATGTATCAGGTTAAAATTCTTAGTACCACAGTTCAGTTATCAGTAAAAAAGGTGATCTAGAAAATGAAATAGGCATTAAAGCATATCTAAACTAAACATTTTTTTAAATAAATTGCGGCTTACCAGTCCTTGGATGTGGTGGCTGCATTTATTTTATTTTCTCTGACATTTTCCTTTATTTTCACCTGGTAATCCTGTAAAACATACTTCCTGTTCCTTCAGATCTACACTTTTCTTCTCCAATGTATCTATAGAAGGAGTGATAGAAGTCACATGGTGGGACTAGTGATTTACACTAGGAATGAGCTTAGTGCTCAGTTTGAAGCGCATCCTTACCACCCACTGATGTCACCCGGACAATTCACTTACAGTACATGGCCAGGAATCCCTGTCCATGTAAGTGAATAGGCCAAGCCATGGTCATATTTGGGCAATGATGTCACCACTATCACTGTCCTTTCCTTCAAATAGTTGATGACAACTCTGGGAGCTGTCATATGGCATTGTGTAGAATTGGGATCGGTCGTGTTTTTTTTTTTTTTTTCCCCAGCAAGTCGTTATTGGCGGACATCATTTTACAATGAGGGATATTTTTGGAGGGATTTTTTTTTTAAAAGGTCTTGTAACCAGGTCTCCTGTTATTAAAGTTTGCAGGATGTTTATTGACTGTAATGTGAAAGTTAATTAATTAGTTTCCTTTTCTGTCACAAGATGGGGATGATAATAAGCTCCCTCTACTGCTATCAAGCACAAATAATGATCGGAACTGTGGTTTCTGATTGGATTTTTCAATAGTCTGAACTGACCAAGGCGGGAGATTCAAGCCCCAGACGGAGCATCTAAGGGTGGTAGTTGTTGAGAGAGGGCTATGAAAACAATAGCCCGGGAAATCAAGGGGCTTTTTCTGGGAGGTGCCAGGCACAGCCACAAGCACAGTGGCACGAGAGTGTGGTAAGAGGGAGAGAGGTCCAGTCATGCTTCCCACTGCGCTCAGTCATCAGGGATGGGCTTGTAGGCAGGTGCAGTTTATTTTCTCCACGGCAGACAGCGTGCATCTGCAGCATCTCTGCAGCTGGAGAGTAAATCAGTAGGAACCAGATTCCTCTATGGTTTCCTGGGTCATTGGGGAAGAGATCCGTTTGTATGCTGCTGCCCCATGTGGCTCTGGCAGCCATCTTGGGTCAGGCAGAGCCAATTTAAGACCCTGATTTCTAGGTTTGGCATGCTTTTTTGCAAGTGGGTAGTGCAGGGAAAGGTACCCCATCTGATAGGGACAGCACTAGCAGTAGAGAAAGGTTCCTTACGAGGAAGGAAAGCTTAGGGTTGCATCTCTTCTGGACATCTTTCTGATTGGGCATAAAATGGCCGGGCTGCATTCTACCCTTGTCTACAGACACTGACATTCTGGCTGGGACATGCTCTGTAACTTGCTGTAACCGTAAGTGCACCTGGTTGGGCAGTCTTCCCAACAGGATTGTTGTGAACTGTTGCTGCACTGCTTCATTACAATTTTTTTATTGCACATGACTGTGTGATGTATTGCCACTGCACCATGCTGCACCCCACCTACAAGCTGTACCCTGCTTGTTGTTCGGGTGTCTGCCCACTTCTGTCTGATATTTACTAGAGGGAAAGCACTGCCACATCTCTGGCTGGTCATCAGCTAGCCTGTTGCTGACCCATTATGCTACTTGATAGACGCAGTGCACCCGACACATGGTGTGACAGACCTAGCCGGGACAGAGGCTTTTGGAGGGGACTGATTGCTAGCCTCTTGCCGACCGATTATGGGCCCTGGCATTTGGGGGAACGGTGCTCGTTGTGAGCTGTATGCCTGGGGACCCTGGAGGTGGCATTACTTTAGATTCAGGTCCATGTCCCCCAAGACACACTGACTCTGGGGACCCTGGATTTTAAGGGAACAATACTCTTTGTGAGGTGAATGAGAAATCCAGTCTGATCTGTACTAATCAGACTCAATGCTGTATATATGTATATATAATGTGTGCTGTCTCATTGTGTTATATACTATTTGCTGTGCTAGTTTGGGGTGGGGCTGTATTCCAATGTTCTATTGTGTCTGTCTGCCTTGGATCATGGGATGTTTATCTCTATGGAGGGAGGGGGGATTCCTCCAGCAGCCCCCTGCTGATAAGACTGTTTACTGATGAGAAGTTTGAACACACCTGACCTGTGTGTCTATTGTCATTGGACAGTTTAACCTGCCCTGTTTTCCAAGGGTGGGGGGGGGAAGAGTCTCTGAGTTATTCTATCTGTTGTGTCCATATGTGAAAATAAAGGAGTTTTTCCTGTTTGAACCTCAAGACAGAGCATCTTGTCTCGTATTTGGGGGTGAATTATTTGTATGGGTTCCTGGTTCGGCTGATGGAAGCTGCCTTTGTGTTTGGGTATGGAATGTCCTAAACGACTTTAACCCCTTTCATACTCGGGGTGTCGTTACACATGGTAACAGCTCAGTGGCTCAAGGATTGCAACAGAAGATCCAGGGTAATCCACCACCCACACTCTGGGTTATGCAGCCACAGTCTAGGTTTCAGTAGTTGCTGTACAGTGATAGTCATAGGGGACCCATGGGAGACCTGTACCGCATCCAGGGTGTTCCATTACCTGCCCCTTTGGGCTACACAACACACATCCTATTTTATGCAAGCCCTACTGCACAGTGAAAGCAACAGGGGTAGGCACCACATCCAGTGAGACCCACCATCCACTCTTTGAGCCACTCGGTGTAGCCTTTACATTGCACCAGCCTAGTCACCATGTGACAGACCTAGCCGGGACAGAAGCTTTTGGAGGGGACTGAATGCCAGCCTCTTGCCGACCGATTATGGGCCCTGGCATTTGGGGGAACGGTGCTTGTTGTGAGTTGTATGCCTGGGGACCCTGGAAGTAATATTACTTTGGATTCAAGTCCCTGTCCCCCCAAAACACAAAACTCTGGGAACCCCATATGTGCCATATTATAGATAGTGACTGCTTCATAATGTTGTGTGTATATATTGTGTGTTGTCTCATGCTGTTGTGTACTGGTTGCTGTGCTGGTTTGGGGTGGGGCTGTATTCCAATGTTCTATTGTGTCTGTCTGCCTTAGATCACAGGATGTGTATCTCTATGGAGGGAGCGGGGATTCCTCCAGCAGCCCCCTGCTAATAAGACTGTGTACTGATGAGAAGTTTGCACACACCGGACCTGTGTGTTTGTTGTCATTGGACGGTTTAACCCGCCCTCTTTTCCAAGGGTGGGGGGAAAGAGTCTCTGAGTTTTTTTTGAGCTGATATTAGTGGATGGGACTGCGGTCTCCACTCACAGCAACCCAGCAGAAGGGCTGGCAACAGAGCAGAGTGCTGCTAGCCTCTGCTCTCACCTAACAGAAGAGGGAGTTCCTGTGGTGGTGGAGGGGACTTTGTTCTTCACTGACACAACCCCAAGTATTGGTGCAGCACTGGGACAGGAGGATGTCAGCCATGCTTTGCAAGCACTGGGGGATTTTCGCTTACCGGGAATGGATGGGACTTTAGTCTCCACTTGTATACCCCAGGGATGCTAGGCGGTCAGCCCAGATCCCCAAAGGCACGATGGAGTGAGCCCAGTCACCCTGTCTTCTCTCCAGTGGCTGAAAAGACTCCAGGGAGAAGGGCCAGTCCAGGCCTCTACCCAGCGGCGGGCGTGCTCTCTGAGAGAGGCAGAGGTTGGCTGGATAAGTAATGATCTGTTTGGGACAATTTGTTTGGGGAACTGTGTGGATACTGGCATTGGGGGACTGGAACTATGGACTAACTTCGGAGTCAACCCGTCTGGGGTCTCCTCCTGTTATAGTCTCCTGCCGAAAGGGGAGAAATGTGACAGACCTAGCTGGGACAGAAGCTTTTAGAGGGGACTGAATGACAGCCTCTTGCCGACCGATTATGGGTATTGGCATTTGGGGGAATGGTGCTCGTTGTGAGCTGTATGCCTAGGGACCCTGGAGGTAATATTACTTTGGATTCAAGTCCATGTCCCTCCAAAACACAAAACTCTGAGAACCCCGTATGTGCCATATTAAAGATAGTGACTACTTCACAATGTTGTGTGTATATATTGTATGCTGTCTTATGCTGTTGTGTACTGGTTGCTGTGCTGGTTTGGGGTGGGGCTGTATTCCAATGTTCTATTGTGTCTGTCTGCCTTGGATCACAGGATGTGTATCTCTATAGAGGGAGCGGGGATTCCTCCAGCAGCCCCCTGCTGATATAACTGTGTAAAGATGAGAAGTTTGAACACACCTGACCTGTGTGTCTATCATCATTGGACGGTTTAACCCGCCCCCTTTTCAAGGGTGGGGGGAAAGAGTGTCTGAGTTATTTTATCTGTTGTGTCCTGTTGTGTGAAAATAAATTAGTTAATTCCTGCTTGAACCTCAAGACAGAGCATCTTGTCTCGTATTTGGGGGAGAATAATTTGTATGGATTCCTGGTTCGGCTGATTGAAGTGTTCGGTAGCTGCCTTTGTGTTCAGGTATGGAATGTCCTAAACGACTTTAACACCTTCCATACTCGGGGGGACGTTACACGCCATCTTCATCAAGTGGCCACCAGTGACCCAACACCCGACAGTCATTGTACTGGCCAAATCCTGTCCTTCATCAAGCTGTCACAGTGAGGTTATCATCTCTCCACTACCACCGTCTTTCAACTTTACCCAAGGAACTGGTGAGAGGGTCATTGGCCCACTTAAGTGTTATTCTATTGAACTCATCCCCTCCAGCCAGTTAAAAATTCCAATGGCCCTTTCAATCTGCCTGACTCATCCGTAGTCCTCCATCCTGGCTACACAACCTCCCAGTCAACTTTCTATCACCATAAATCACAGTGCATAATTGACTACTTTTGCCACTACTACTCTGTGAGCGGGGTGATTGACTCTTATCAAGCGTGCCAATTACACCTCCCAACATAGCCAGCAAGCACACATCAACATTAAGGACTATACATATCTTGTTATCCAGTTAAGCCATATCATATTGCTTTCATTTGCAAATGGGGGCCAAGGCTTAGCCTACCCATCACAGGTACACCAAGGCAATTTAAAAACATACAAAACAGCGCTCGCAAATAAATTCATGTGATGTAGTGATCTTTAAATATCCTCTTGCAGCTGCAGGATAAAAGTGCTTACACTTTGATGATATATAACAAAAAAACCTGCGCTGGCAATTTACTCAAAATGATTGATGAACTGTACCAAAACCAAATCATAAATAATCTATACAAATAATAGTGAATGTGAGAAATGTGTAAAAAATATTAATAATGTACACCTTACACAGTTGACCGTGCACTGGGTGAAATCGTGCATGAATGCACTAATAAGAAAAATATATACAATGTCAAAGAGGACAAATCGCAAATATATATGATGAACAAGCGCAACTATAAAGTGATATGGTGTCATTAAACTGATACAAAAATTATATAAAATAAAAGCGCTCTCATAAATTGTGAATGACAATGAGGTGAGCCTCTAAACAATAATAGACGCCAAGTGAAATAATGAAACAGAAAAGTCAATTGCATCAAAATTTACAAATGATGGAATATCCATTGCTTTAAAAATCTCCTTCACAAAAGGGACAAATGGCAGACTTCCAGCATATTCATCCGTAGGATGATACAGGGCTACCGATATACTGATGTTAGAGATGGTTGGAAGAGACCTTTTGGGACCATAGAACTCGCGTTCCACCAAAAAATCACAAGACCGGCATGCAGAGCAGGCATACACTCGATAACGTGTATAACGCCCTGGGGGAGGGGCGAAACGCGTCGACGTAACATCCTGCCTACGCCTGCTAATTAGTACCAGTGACATCACTTCCTGAGTTGGTGGAACGCACGCCGATCAGTGGCGAACCAACCAACTATCTGAATGCCTGCTCTGCATGCCGGTCTTGTGAGTAGCGCATATATGCGCAGGTGACCTTATGGTATCCTAAGGTTTTATGCTATATATTTTTCCCTTCTCTTTTGGTGGAACGCGAGTTCTATGGTCCCAAAAGGTCTCTTCCAACCATCTCTAACATCAGTATATCGGTAGCCCTGTATCATCCTACGGATGAATATGCTGGAAGTCTGCCATTTGTCCCTTTTGTGAAGGAGCTTTTTAAAGCAATGGATATTCCATCATTTGTAAATTTTGATGCAATTGACTTTTCTGTTTCATTATTTCACTTGGCATCAATTATTGTTTAGAGGCTCACCTCATTGTCATTCACAATTTATGAGAGTGCTTTTATTTTATATAATTTTTGTATCAGTTTAATGACACCATATCACTTTATAGTTGCGCTTGTTCATCATATATATTTGCGATTTGTCCTCTTTCACATTGTATATATTTTTCTTATTAGTGCATTCATGCACAATTTCACCCAGTGCACGGTCAACTGTGTAAGGTGTACATTATTAATATTTTTTACACATTTCTCACATTCACTATTATTTGTATAGATTATTTATGATTTGGTTTTGGTACAGTTCATCAATCATTTTTAGTAAATTGCCAGCGCAGGTTTTTTTGTTATATACCAAGGCAATTTAGCCACAATATGTTGCTACATCTACCACTCTGTTGCATGTTGTTTGTTGTACTACTATGGGGAAGGCTACAGCATATGCTGTTTGAGTCAAAGTATGCTTCTTTTCTAATTGAATACATTGCAAGTGTATTGTATGAGTTTATTATATACTGTACTGCCAGGGCTTTTTTTCTCAAACAATAGGTGCTGAAACTCAACCACGACCCCCCAAAAACTCCTCCACCCACACACACTCTCCAAATCACATTAAATAGTATGTGCAGTCAGTCAAATTTTACAAACAGTAGCAGGGGCATTAAATACCAGGATTGCATTACATACAGATTGCAGAGTTCAGGGGGGTTACACACAGAGTGCAGAGCCGTCACTTGTAAACACAGAAACCGCACATCTATGTTTTCAAGTGATTGTGGTGAGCAGCCCCCCCCCCCCAAGGATCTGAGCCAGAGGTGGTGGAACTCAGTTTATATTTTGTGCATATGTCTCTTAAGAAATATACCCTGTTATCAAATTGACTAAAGGGGTGCAACTTGAGGTGTCAGAGGGGTTGAGACGTACCAAGTAAAGGAGGAAAAAAACAAAAAACAAAACAACACTTGCAAGCAGAAGCAGTCAAAAGCACAATTCCTGGTTATTAACTCTCTACTTTAGTTCAAAATTCCACTTATGTTCACAAAATCCACATGCAAGCCACCATCAGGGAGCAAGCTCAGTCACACACAGGCACTCCTCCTGGATGGCTCATAGGATAAACGTCATATGTCCCGGAATTGGACCGGTGTTCTGTTTATCTTATGAGCCATCCAGTATGTGGTTCTGTGTGACTGAACGCCAAGTAAACAGAAGATCCATCTGTGTAATCCTGCAATGGTGAGACTGCGTTGATGGGTAATAATCAGGCTGCATTGATGGGTAATGGAGAGGCTGCAGATGGGCACTGAGCAGCTGCATCAATGGGCACCGACCCTTATTTTGATTCAAAGTTCTTTATTTAAAATATACGTTTTTTTTCCTGAAACTTCCCTCTTAAAATTAAGGTGCATGTTATACACCTATGCGTGTTATACACCAATAAATATGGTAATTCTACATACACACTAGACACTCCAAAACAATTGAACATTTTTTGGAAGAAAATCTAATATTTAATAGCTTTTGGTTAATTTTTGCCATGTTTTGGAACAATAGCATTTTTCAAAAGGAGCGGGAAACTGACGGTGTACATAAAATATGGAGTATAGGTGTGTGCTAAGGAGTGGGCTGGCCAGCTGCATCCTTAACAAGTTATGACTCATCAACTGTCAGTGGAGTTCCCCACTTTCAGCTGAATGTAAACAAAACAATTGCTGGCAAGGAGAATTGTGAAAAATATGTGTTTTGTTCCCCCCCAATCCCTACCAGGCTCTGATTATCTGTGTACATGTCCCCTTTCACACTTGCCGGTTACCAGCTCTCCTCTCCTCACGCTGTGATGGCGTGTGAGGAAAGGAATGCAGATAACTTTAAAGTCTGTTTATATGTGATCAGCTGGGATAGTACATTTACCGCAATGTGCAATCAGCTGTGTCCAAAGGACACATCAATCACATAACGTGCTGTATGCGAGCCAAAGGGGGCACATGGTGGGGGGCGGGGGGGGGGTGTTTCATAGAAGACATCCTTGGACGATCTCCCAGAATGAGAGTATTGTAGCTATAGGGTCGTTCTAAAGTGGTTAGCAATCGTAAAAATATATAGACATACATTTGCAATAAAATTGGAATAAAATGAAATGTACTTACCCACCAGCCAGCCCTCACCCATTTGTCCTTGTTCAAATCGATCAAAGAGAGCTGACTGCCTTAGTATATAGCTGTCATGGCAACTTCTGGGAAACCCAGATCTGATACTCATAATGCGCTGGTGGGAGTCAACCACCATGTGGATATTAATAGAGTGGTAGCATTTCCTGTTACGAAATTGCTCCTCTCTATAAGGTGGTGGTATGAGCGCAATATGAGTATAGTCTATGGCTTCCAGGCAATTCGGCATTCCTCCTTGGCATAAAATACCGACCTTCACCTCTTACCACTCTTCCAGGGTTCTAGGGGAATGGATGTACCTATCCATATGTCGCTTAATGGCTTTCAGAACTGGTTTCAGAAATCTAGAAAGACTGGCACGACTAATTCCAATGATGCGAGCACATGACGGCTGAAAATTTCCTGTTGCTAAGTAATTTAATACGGTCAATAGTCTGACCATTGCTGAAATAGCATTGGTCCTCCTAGTCAAGGGCTCAATTTCATCTTTTATCAAATTATACACCTTCATGACCCCCTGATGGTTCAGCCGAAACATGTCCTTAACATCATTGTCAGACAGCTCATCCAGGACTGTATGTGTCCGGAACACACAAGGCTGTCTGAGCCTAACATTTTAATCCTATCCTGGGCTAGACTAACAGCTGCCGCTGCAACAGCTGTTATAGTCGTAAGTAGGAGGGTAGTCTCCACATCCATATTAGGCCTTATCTGGAAAAGATAATTATAAGAGCATATTATAAGTTTTTAATTTTTATTACATTGGTGTAACAGTTATTTTTGTATATATATTTACAAAATAATATTTGGTTTGTTTTCCATTCTCAGATATATATATATATGTCTGTGCGTGTGTATATATATATATATATATATATATATATACTCTTAAACTTATATGGCAGTACGTCTTCTACTGCTATATAATTCCCATTCCATGAACATGAAAAAAGTAAATTAGCTTGGTGGCAAAAACATCAAAAAATTACTTACCTGCTGTAACATGGATCAGGTGTTGCATTTGTCCTCTGCCGTGCCTAAAACTGGGAAATGAGCAATCAAGTGACTGCTGATTGTTCACTTCACTGTCTGAATCAAGGCAGAAAACTCTGACGGTCACCAGGATATGAATGGGGGAGGGAGTAAATAGCTCAGGCTCTCAGTGTTGCGCTGAGAGGCAGAGCATATGCTGATCACTGAACTAAGGGGATCCCAACATTATTTGTGGGATCCTTCCAGAGCCTTTCCATGCTTTACAATGCTGTTAACTGATTTTGATTCTTATGATTACACAAGGAAGTATAATCATGAGACCAAGAAGAGGATTATGGCCAGAATAAATTTGTAGGGACTTCTCTTTAGCTTCTGCTTTGAATTTGACATTCTGCTTTGGGCTCCGTGATCCAGCATGGCAGTCAAAAGTATCGTTCGCATCCATCATAGAAGTATGAAAAGGGGGGTTGAATCGTGCTGAAACAAATTGGTGATCATACACATCATCACCAAACCATACACATTCATTTGACATGTGTTTTGTATATTATGTATACACTAAAGGGGAACTCTTCACTTAGTTCTATATATTTGGTTTGGTGATGATGTGTATGATCACCAATTTGTTTGAGCGCGATTCAACCCCCCTTTTTTTCTCATTTAATTTTACTGTGTTTGTGTTACATAGAGGAATTGCAGCTTTAATTGTTATTGTATTTCACCATAGCGCAGTTATTCCCCTCATTTTTCTCATCATAGAAGTATCTCTCCCTTAATAAACTAAACTCAACAGCCACTTTTACACTGGTTAAATAGCTTGGTAACACAAATTGTTAATCAGCCAATCACATAGCAGCAACTGAATGCATAAAGGCACCTATACATGGTGAAGAAGACTTGCTGAACTGAGCATCAGAATGTGGAAGAAAGGGGATTTAGGTGACTTTGAATGTGGCATGGATGCAGGGCCATCTTTAAGACAGGGCAAAAGGGGCAGCTGCCCTGGGCCCTGTCATTGTTGTGGGGCCCAAAGCAACTGCCTCATACTTGCCAATAGGGATGAGCTTCATGTTTGAGTCAAACCCATGTTTGACTCGAACATCGTTTGTTCAGTCGTTCACCGAATTGTGAACGATATGGGCTGTTCGCGCCAAATTCAAGTGGCGCGTCACGGCCCATAATTCACTGCAGCATCGCAGTGCATTGCTGGCTGATGATTGGCCAAGCATGCACTATGACCCGCATGCTTGGCCAATCACAGTGCTGTCTTTACAGCGAGCTGTAATTTGCCAAAGCCAGGGTGGTTTTGGCCAATTATGGCTCAGGGGATTTAGTACACGCCCCACACTATATAAGGCCGCCTGCACGTCGGCCCTGTGTAGTGTGTTCCAGCGTTGAGAGACAGAGAGACAGTGTCATTCGATTTAAGTTAGATTAGGCAGGACAGTCAGTCAGTTAGCTACACTTACAGTGTATTGTGTATATATATATGCATCACAGGTATATATATATATATACACACTGTATTCAGTTTAGCTAGATCTGTTCTTGTTATTCTCTTCCTACTGACAGGCAGGTAGGTGTTGTTACAGTATTTACAGCTACCTGAAGAAAATTGCTGGTGTCCTTCTGATCCTATTAGTACCACAGTCAGGCAGCTACAGTATTTACAGTTAGTGTAGTGCGTCCTCTGCACAGTGTTCAGCTAAAGCTACCTGTAGAAGATTGGTGGTGTTTTTTTGATCCTATCACTACCGCAGGCAGTTACATTATTTACAAGTTAGTGTAGTGTGACCTCTGCACAGTGTTCAGCTAAAGCTATCTGTAGAAGATTGGTGATGTTTTCTGATCCTATCACTTCCGCAGGCAGCTACATTATTTACAAGTTAGTGTATTGCATCCTCTGCACAGTGTTCAGCTAAAGCTACAAGTTAGTGTAGTGCGACCTCTGCACAGTGTTCAGCTAAAGCTACAAGTTAGTGTAGTATGACCTCTGCACAGTGTTCAGCTAAAGCTATCTGTAGAAGATTGGTGGTGTTCTCATACTAATAATACTACAGGCAGGCAATTGATTTTGCTAGCTGCAGTATCAGTATATATATATATATATATATATATATATATATATATATATATATATATATATATATATATATATATATATATATATATATACCAGCTTAGTGCATACATCTCACTGCAGGCCATTAGTATGTCTGGAAGGCCAACAAGGAGAGGCAGAAAGTCAAAAGCCAATAAAAGAGGGCAAGAAGGCTCTGTGTCTAGAGGCAACAGTGCTGGTCATGGACACAGTGCATCCTCATCAGCACGTGGCCATGGGACACGCTTGGCCTTTTTTTCGGCAGCTGGCCGTGTTGAGCCGCAAAATGCGGAAGACTTGGTCGAGTGGATGACCAAGCCGTCCTCATCCTCCTCATCCTCTCTCACCCATGCTCAGGGTACTTTGTCTGGCAAAGCAGCTGCCAACGTGGCCTCTTCCCTCGGCTCAATGGCATCAGTGACTCCTTCCCTAGCCCCACCATGTCCTCCTGAGGAGTCCCTCGAACTGTTTGACCACAGTGTTGGGTACATGCTCCAGGAGGATGCCCGGCGTTTTGAAGGCTCCGATCATGGTACTCAGCTAGAGGAAGGCAGTAACGTGAGCCCAGACAGAGGAAGTACCCAAGAAGGACATCAATCTGGCAGTCATGTTGCCCCTGCTGCAGCATACTGCCAGGTTTGCTCCAGTGATGAGGAGAGAAGGGATGTTGAGGTCACTGACTCCACATGGGTGCCTGATAGGAGAGAGGAGATGGAGGAGGAGGTACATCACCATCGAGGCAGGATGCCCTCCAGGGGCTAGCTTAAGGGCAGCACACCGACTGCATCACACCGAAAAGCTCCGCATGTGCAGGGCACTTCTGTCTCTGCGCGTTATTCTAAAAGTTCTTTAGTGTGGGCTTTTTTAGATGAGTGCATCAGATCGCACTGCTGCTATTTGCAACATATGTCTCAAGCGTATCTCGCGTGGCCAAAACATCTCCGCTTGGGCACCACATGCTTGACCAGGCATATGTTAACCTGCCATGCAGTTAGTTGGCAAGTGTACCTAAAAGACCCACACCAAAGAACAAAGAGGAGCTCTCCTTGCTCCTCATCAGCTGAGATCTCCAACCCCACTATACCTTCAGTCCTCTCTGAGATCTGCACTGAGAGGAATGAAGGTGTAGAATTAGGTGTGTCACAGCCAAGTACTTGTGGGCAATCTGCTATCGGTACACCAACATCAGATTGTACCAGGCAAATTTCCCTGCCCCAGCTGCTGCACCACCGAAAGAAGTTCACTCCCAGCCATCCACATGCCCAGCGGTTGATTGATTGCTTGGCAAAATTGCTAGCACTTCAACTGCTACCTTTTCTGTTGGTAGACTCTGCCCCCTGCCGCGAGTTTGTGGAATATGCGGTTCCTCGGTGGCAGGTACCCAAACGCCACTTTTTCTCACAGAAGGCGATCCCGGTTCTCTACCGGCATGTGGAAGGCAATGTCCATGCCTTGCTGGAAAGGGCGGTCAGTTGTAAGGTGCATATTACCACTGACTCATGGTCCAGCAGGCATGGACAGAGACGTTACCTAAGTTTCACGGCGCATTGGGTGACTCTGCTGGCAGCTGGGAAGGATGCAGGACAATGTGCAGTAGTGTTGGAGGTTGTTCTGCCACCACACCTCCAAAATGCTACTACTGGGGATTCTGACACACCTCTCTCCTCCACCCCCTCTTCTTCTTCTTCCTCCATGGCCTCTTCCTGTGCTTTGTCCTCGGAACCAGCGGTGCTATGTAGGCGTTCAAGGGGCTAGGCAACTACGCAGGCCAAAAGATGCCATGTGGTGCTTGAGCTGGTGTGCTTGGGGGACAGGAGCCACACTGGGGCAGAGGTTCTGTCAGCTCTGCAGGGGCAGGTTCAGAGGTGGTTGACGCCACGCCAACTTAAGGCAGGAATGTTGGTTTGCGACAATGGCACCAACCTCCTCTCCGCCCTCTGACAGGGACAAATGACCCATGTGCCCTGTTTGGCTCACGTCCTTAACTTGGTGGTGCAGTGGTTCTTGGGCAGGTATCCGGGCTTACAGGATGTCCTGAGGCAGGCCAGGAAAGTCTGTGTGCATTTCTGATGGTCATATAATGCCAGTGCTCGGCTGGCTAACCTCCAAAAGGAATTTAACCTGCCCAAGAACCGCCTAATCTGTGACATGCCCACCAGGTGAAACTCAACGTTGGCCATGCTGCAGCGGCTGCACACACAGCAGAGGGCCAACAATGAGTACCTGTGCAACTATAGCACCAGGGCAGGGTCAGGAGAGCTTGTTTTTTTTCCCCACGCCAGTGGGCCATGATCAGGGATGCATGCACTGTCCTGTCACCATTTGAGGAGGCCACGAGGATGGTGAGCAGTGACAGTGCATGCATCAGTGACACTGTCCGCCTTGTCCACCTGTTGGAGCACACGCTACGTGGAATAATGGACAGGGCACTTGAGGCAGAACAGAGGCAGGATTTCCTTAGCTCTCAAGGCCCCCTTTATCCAGACAGTATTCCTGCGTGCCCACCGATCACACAGGAAGAGGACGAGGAGGAGGAGAAGGAGGAAGAGGAGGATTGTGTCAGCATGGAGGTGGAGCCTGGCACTCAGCATCAGCAGCAGTCTTTAAGGGATCATTTACAGTCCCAAGAAACCCATGGACTTGTACCTGGCTGGGAGGAGGTGGCTGCGGATCATGTCATCCTTAGTGACCCAGAGGACTCCGGACCGAATGCCTCAGCAAACCTGCGCTGCATGGCCTCCCTGATCCTGCAAAGCCTGCAGAAGGATCCTCATATTCATGGTATCAAGGAGAGGGATCAATAATGGCTGGCAACCCTCCTTGATCCACGTTACAAGGGTAAGGTTTCGGACCTTATCTTGCCGTCGCAGAGAGAGCAGAGGATGAAATATCTTCAGGAGGCCTTGCAAAAAAGTCTGTGCAACGCATTCCCAGAGACTGGGAGGTTACAAACTCCTGTTCCTGGACAACGTGTTGCTGAGGCTTCGGTCAGTCAAAGAAGGAGCGGTGGAGAAGGTGGCCGTCTGACTGATGCGTTCAGACAATTTTTTAGTCCGCAGCCCCAAGGTATGATCGGTTCCAGCAACCATCGCCAGCGTCTGTTTTACATGGGGCAGGAAAACCTAGGGGCAAGATCTGACTTGGACACCTTTCCCACCGAAAATCCTCTGGGTTACTATGTCTTGAGGATGGATCACTGGCCAGAGCTTGCACAGTATGCAATTGAGCTACTGGCCTGTCCTGCATCCAGCGTTCTTTCGGAATGCACATTCAGTGCTGCTGGAGGTTTTGTAATCGATCACAGGGTGCGCCTGTCCACCAACTCGGTCGATCGACTGACCTTCATAAAAATGAATTAGTCTTGAATCACCACCAGCTACCAAGCACCTGATGCTGATGTAACCGAATATTTTTTTTGTTGAAATGTCAGATCCCTTCAAGACTGCCTATGCTGATACTGAGTGACTATCCTGTTATGCTGAGTGACTATCCTCTTCCTCCTCAATGATCATGCTGATAGCTTGTAAGAATATTTTTGGTTCTGGGCGCCACCACCAGTGACTAAGGCCCAATTTTTCAGCCCCTTTTTCACAGAGGCGTGTAATTACAATTTTTGATGCAATACTTTGCAGCAGGGCTTGTTCCTGTGCTCCAACTGGAGTATCTGTGAGGGGTTGCAGTGTTGTGGCACCAGCACCAGTGCCTAAGGCCCAATTTTTCAGCCCCTGTTTAGCAGGGGCGTGTAATTACAATTTTTGATGCAATATTTTACAAGAGGGCTCATTCCTGCGCTCCAACTAGAGTATCTGTGAGGGGTTGCAGTGTTGTGGCACCAGTGCCTAAGGCCCAATTTTTTTGCCCCTGTAGAACAGGGACATGTAATTACAATTCTTGATCTAATATTTCACAGCAGGGCCAGTTTCTGCGCCCACCAAGAGTAACTGTGAGGACTTACAGTGTTGTGGCACCAGCACCACCACCACCAAAGGCCCAATTTTTCTGACCCTGTTCAACAGGAGCATGTAATCACAATTTTTGATCCAATATTTCACAACAGAGCCCGTTCCTGCGCCCACCAAGAGTAACTGTGAGAGCTTACAGTGTTGTGGCAACACCAACACCTAAGGCCCCAATTTCTGCAGAGTATATAGGGCAGGCCCCTACTTTCAAACATCCAACTTGCAAACGTAAGGAGACAACAGGAAGTAAAATGAAATCTACCCCTAGGAAGGGAAATTCTCTCCTGTAAGAGTTAATATGGGAAAAACGTGTCTCCTTTCCATTTATGCTTTATCACTAATTCTTCTTTCACTAAAAACCCCAAATTGTCAAAAAACATTTGTCATTGGGACAGAAAGTGAGGTTAAATCTTCTGAAGAGGTGCACAGACAGCAAAACAAATGTCACAGCCGTAAGCAGTTTTAAATGACTTTTATTCCTTTAAAAATGTAATTTTGTGCAGGGATTGTTCTAAGCACGGGAAACACGTGCCACTTCACAGGCATACTATAGAAACCCCCCAGGTATGATATTTAAAGGAATATTTCACTTTTTTTTTTCACTTTAAGCATCATTAAAATCACTGCTCCCGAAAAAATGGCCTTTTTAAAAACTTTTTTTTGCATTGATACATGTCCCCTGGGGCAGGACCCGGATCCCCAAACCCTTTTTTAGGACAATACCATGCAAATTAGCCTTTAAAATTAGCACTTTTGATTTTGAACGTTCGAGTCCCATAGACTTCAATGGGGTTCTAAAAGTTTGCGCAAATTTTCGATCCGTTCGCAGGTTCTGGTGCGAACCGAACTGGGGGGTGTTCGGCTCATCCCTACTTGCCAACTATCCCAGTTTAAATTCCCTGGTAACTTGAAGTTTTAGTCCCTTGCTGTGTCCTGATATCTCAGTGTGAAGTGCTGCTACTAATGCTGCCCAGCTCTGCTCTATTGTTGTGTACAGATAACTCACCAGCAGACCTTGTGTTTACATGTAAATAACCGGCATTCATTTGTAAATAGCAGCAGCATTCATATGTAAATAGCTGCACGTGGCGGCATAGATATGTAAATAAAGGCGTCATTCATATGTATATCATGCCCCCTGCAGTGAGGAGATGATGTGCTGTAACCTCTAGCAACCAATCAGTGCGCAGTATTACTGTACAGTAATCTCTAGCAACCGATCAACAAACAGAAATCATGTGCTGTAACATCTAGCAACTAATCAGTGAGTCGTAATGTGTGATGTAACCTCTAGCAACCAGTCAGTAAGGGTAATGATACACTGTAACCTCTGGCAATCAATCGCAATCGCTTCCTGATCTGATACAGCAAACTGATTTAAGTCTAGCTGCTTTTTATTGTATGTCTCAGAGCAGGTGGGGGCCCAAGAAAACATTTGCCTAGGGTCCAATCAGCATTAAAGACGGCCCTGCATGGATGTTGGTGCAAGAGGTACTGGTCAGAGTATTTAAAAAACTGCGGATGTACTGGGATTTTAACGCACAACCATCTTTTTTTATTTGTTACATATAAATATCACCTGTCATAGGGTTAGGCAGTGACAGGTACTCTTCATAGAGAGATCAGGGGTCTATTTGACCCTCGCTGTCTCCTCTGCCCTTAAAACCAAATAATCACACCAATCAGTATGATCAAATGTTTTTATCATTTATAAATAGTGCTCTTTACATTTGATAAAAGCATAAGTGATAAATGGTCAATGCCTCCAGTACCATTTTCCATGGGGGTGACCAGAGTGGGTCTCTGTTTATCCCTATGGTCATGCACTGGCTGGTCGCTAAGGTCTACCATTGAGATTTGAGAGCCACAGAATGTGGCGGAGTTGGAGGGGATGTGTGCCTTCCCTCCTGCTGCTTCTAAAAGCAATCAAGCAGCTGAAAAAAAAACACCTAATCCTGCAGCTGCCATTATCACAGTATAACCACTTGCAGTACAGCGACTTACTGCTATGTCACTGGTAGGGATGGGCTGTCTCTTCGAGTCGAACATGAATTTGACTCAAACATTGGCTGTTCGCTAGGGATGAGCTTCGTGTTCGAGTTGAACCCATGTTCGACTCGAACAACGCATGTTCGACCGTTCGTCGAATTACAAATGATATGGGCCGTTCGTGCCAAATTCGAGTGGTGAGTCACGGCCCATAATTCACTGCGGCATCGCAGTGCATTGCTGGTTGATGATTGGCCAAGCATGAACTATGACCCGCATGCTTGGCCAATCACAGCGCCGTCTGTACAGAGAGCCGTAATTGGCCAAAGCCAGGGTGGCTTTGGCCAATTATGGCTCAGGGGGTTTAGTACACGCCCCACACTATATAAGGCCGCCTGCACGTCGGCCCTGTGTAGTGTGTTTCAGCGTTGAGAGAGAGATAGAGAGAGAGAGAGAGAGACAGTGTCATTTGATTTAAGTTAGATAGAGTAGGCAGGCGAGTCAGTTAGCTGCACTTACAGTGTATTGTGTATATATATATATATACATCCTAGGTGTTGTGTGTATATATATATATATATATATATATATATATATATATACACTGTATTCAGTTTAGCCAGATCCATTCCTGTTATTCTGTTGCTACTGACAGGTGGGCAGGTGTTTTTACAGTGTTTACAGCTACCTGAAGAAAATTGCTGGTGTTCTTCTGATCCTATTAGTCCTATTAGCTACAGTATTTACAGTTAGTGTACTGTGTCCTCTGCACAGTGTGCACCTAAAGCTACCTGAAGAAAATTGGTGATGTTCTTCTGATCCTATTAGTACCGCAGGCAGCTACAGTATTTACAAGTTAGTGTAGTGCGTCCTCTGCACAGTATGCACCTAAAGCTACCTGAAGTAAATTGGTGGTGTTCTTCTCATCCTATTAGTACCGCAGGCAGCTGTAGTATTTACAAGTTAGTGTACTATGTCCTCTGCACAGCGTGCACCTAAAGCTACCTGAATAAAAATGGTGGTGTTCTTTTGATCCTATTAATACCACAAGCAGGCAGCTACAGTATTTACAGTTAGTGTACTGTGTCCTCTGCACAGTGTGCACCTAAAACTACCTGAATAAAATTGGTGGTGTTCTTCTGCTCCTATTAATACCACAGACAGGCAGCTACATATTTACAGTTATGCCTCGTTTCCACTGAGCGGATTGGTTCGGGTCGGTACAGTTTGAATGGCCTAGCATGGCCCGGTCTATTCTGGTGAGAGTTTCCACTGCAAGTGGGACCACAAGGGGCCATACAGGGTTTCGAAAAAATGCCACAGCAAAGCACAGCAGAGGGTTTTCTGTCAGCCAATCAGTGGAATGTATCGTAGCTCCGCCCTAACCGAACCGTTCCATTTTCTATGGCCCCACATCTGAAGCAGGACCCTGAATGGAACGGTTCAGTTGTATGGGCTGCTTTCATAATGAAAACACCCAAAATAGCGTACCGTACCGAACCGAACCGAACCGAACTGATCCGCTCAGTGGAAACGAGGCATATGTGTACTGTGTCCTCTGCACAGTGTCCACCTAAAGCTATCTGAAGAAAATTGGTGGTGTTCTTCTCATCCTTTTAGTACCGCAGGCAGCTGCAGTATTTACAAGTCAGTGTAATGCGTCCTCTGCACAGTGTGCACCTAAAGCTATCTTAAGAAAATTGGTGGTGTTCTTCTGATCCTATTAGTACCGCAGGCAGCTGCAGTATTTACAAGTTAGTGTAGTGCGTCCTCTGCACAGTGTGCACCTAAAGCTACCTGAATAAAATTGGTGGTGTTCTTCTGATCCTATTAATACCACAGACAGGCAGCTACAGTATTTACAGTTAGTGTACTGTGTCCTCTGCACAGTGTGCACCTAAAGCTACCTGAACACAATTGCTGTTGTTCTGCTCCTATTAATACCACAGACAGGCAGGTACAGTATTTACAGTTAGTGTACTGTGTCCTCTGCACAGTGTGCACCTAAAGCTACCTGAATAAAATTGGTGGTGTTCTTCTGATCCTATATTAATAGCACAGGCAGGCAGCTACAGTATTTACAGTTAGTGTACAGTGTCCTCTGCACAGTGTGCACCTAAAGCTACCTGAATAAAATTGGTGGTGTTCTTCTGAACCTATATTATTACCACAGGCAGGCAGCTACAGTATTTACAGTTAGTGTACTGTGTCCTCTGCACAGTGTGCACCTAAAGCTACCTGAAGACAATTGGTGGTGTTCTTATACTATAAGGCAGGCAGTTGATTCTGCTATCAGTATATATATACATCCCAGCTTTGTGCAGCTACATCTCACTGCAGGCCATTAGTATGTCTGGAAGGCCAACAAGGCGAGACAGACAGTCACAAGCCAATAAAAGAGGGCAAACAGGCTCTGTGTCAAGCATACCTAAAAGACCCACACCAGAGTGCGCATGCGCGAGAGCTCCAATATGGCTGCCTGAGCCAGGAGCTCCGCTCCACCCCGGACCAAAGAGCCGCACTACTGCCGCCACAGCCCACAGCATGGCACCCCACCACCCCATCAGAGCCTGGGACCTCCGGGGGAACCAGCGGTGATGTCCGGTCCCCCGGTGAGACGTGACCTCGGCCCGCAATTTGATACAGCGGGAGCGGACGGGTGCACCAAGATGGCCGCCAGCACGGACATCTTTCAGCCACATGCAGTCCAGCTCACTAAGGCTCCGGAACACAGGCCGGTATTAACCCCTCCGATACTAACATATGCCCAGGCAGCACAGGGGCCCCCAATCATGCCTCAGTCTCCCCATCAAGGCTCCCTGAAGCACCAGGCCACTGCTAAGGCCTCCGCAGACCCCTTGAGCCATACACACCAGGAGGTATCTCCCCAGGCCTTATCTGTGCAGGCCCAACTCCTAGCTGCGGCTACCCAGCCCTCAGGCTTCTCAGTCACTGACTTCAAAATGATGCAGGAAGACATGTTTGCTAAATTCTCCTCTTTATTGGAGAAAGGTCTGGCCAGCACAGTAAAACAGATCACCAATACCATTAAAGCAGATCTGTCAAGTTTAGGCTCGAGAATAGAAGCCATAGAGGATAAAGTTGAAAGCACAGTCTCCAGAACAAACCAAAATGCAGCCCACCTCCAGACTATTCAAGAACAGCTGGACGTGGCCCTCTCCAGGATTGACGAACTCGAAAACAGGTCCAGGAGGTACAATTTTAGAATCAGAGGCCTCCCGGAAACTTTCACAGATATCCCCTCCACGGTACAGGGCAATATATCTGAACCTCCTCAACGTCTCTAATTAGACAGGGCACACAGGGCTCTCGGACCCCCCAGACAAGACGGCTCACCCAGAGACATAATTGTGAAACCGCACTTTTTTGCGGTTAAAGAGGAGGTTATGTGACAATCTCGTCAGAACCTTAAGCAGCAACACCGGGGGCACCAGATCCAGATATTTGCTGATTTAGCTCCTTCAACCATTCAAAGACGCAGAACTCTAAAACCCCTTCTTACGGTCCTTTCACAACGGGACATCAAATACCGCTGGTCCTTTCCTTTTGCTGTAAAATTTACATTTCAGGGCAAGACCCATTCCTTCTCCAGTCACCCAGAAGGTGAAAGACTGTTACTGTCCCTCAAGTTAATATCCCAGGAGGCGCCAATGGACTTTTCTGCATCCTCATCAGGTTCGACCAAGTGTCCCCCTCCAGGCAGCCCTGTGTACCCCCTATGGAATAAGGGCCCTTCCAAGAAGAGTAAGGATGGTAGACTACCGTAAGGGTTGGCTGGTACCTTCACTATACTTTGTCCCCTCAGGGACTCTTTCTTTGGGGCAGTTGTCCCTACAGTTGTCGGAGCCGGAGCTCCAAACCTCCTCTTGAACAAAAGGCATGAAGAGCCCACTACCCGGGGCACACTTTTCCACACACTTTTCCACTACAGTTTCCCCTGCTGCAACCCCTCTCTATGTGAGGAGGAGAGAAACCATCTATGACCAGCGTATTTACATTCCTCGCTTTCCTGGAACTTTTCAGCGGATTCAGATGCCCTTCTGCAGAAGATTGGATACTCAAGACAGTAGCCCTTTTTGAGGGATAAGGATTTTTCCCACTTAGGAGAGTTGAACTCGGTCGAGATTTCATGGGACTTCTGTATTAGGCCCTGCTCACGAATTTGTGGGGGTCAACACTTTGTCTAGCTATCCATGACCCACATCGTTTTACGATACGATCCACTTTTAGGGGTCCTTTTATTCCCCACCTTGACGCTCGGGCCCTTTAGGAGGCCACCCCCCCTGCCAGATTGTGGGTGGGGGGAGGGGGAGGTTCGGAGGGAGAGGAGAGTTGTCTTCCACTTACAGTTTACTTGTGTATGCATAGTTAACCTGAATGAATGAATGAATGAGTGACTTGTATAGCGCTACCTATGCGAACTGAATCGCCTCAGAGCGCTTTTTGCTGCCGGTGTCCATCTGCAGTATAGCGCGGTCCTTGCCCCATGGGGTCCTGACACGCTTACAAACACATACACATACAACATACACATATTTGGCCAATTTTTCGACAGGATCCAATTAACCTACCAGCATGTCTTTGGAGTGTGGGAGGAAACCGGAGTACCCGGAGGAAACCCACGCAGGCACAGGGAGAACATGCAAACTCCAGGCAGATGGTGTCGTGATCTGGATTTGAACCAGCGACCCTATTGCTGCTAGGTGAATGTGCTAACCACTACACCACTGTGCTGCTGGCATTAAGAGCCGGGAATATTGGGCTGTTAGAACCTTACTAGTGTTTTTCACATTAGTGTGTAAGTTTTACTGAATTTCCTTGACATAGCAAGGGTCCGGGGTGGACCCCTTGCGCCTCCACTCATTTCCGAAGAACCGTTAGTGTCCTTTGGATTTGGGACTTCAGTCGGCCTTTCAGGTGGACTGAAGGTTAATATTGGGATTTTTGCAGACATTACTCTGCAATACCCCAAGGGTCCTATTAGGGGACCCATGTCTCTATCTTTGTTTTTGTCTGTTTGTTTGTCCATCTCTACTTTCCTTCCCCGCTCATCCCTCTTCTTTTTTCTAGCCGTCCGACGGCAGGGTGCCCCGCACATCCCCAAAACAGATTCAGGATATGGTAAGTGACTGCTTGATCATTGGCCTCCCTCCCCTCTGTTCTTATGACTGACTCGAATATGAATGGAAATGATCTCAAGGTAGCTTCTCATAATGTTCAGGGCCTGAACTCTCCTAGGAAAAGGAGACTAGCTCTTGACCACTACAAATCTTTAAGACTTGATGTAGTGCTTCTTCAAGAGATGCACTTTCCGATCCGATACACCCCCAAGTTCCTTCACTCATACTACCCATCCTTTTTCTTAGCGAATGCCCCTAACAAGACAAAGGGGGTGGCAATTCTCTTTTGCAAAAACAGCAAATTCTCGCATATCTCTGACTATAAAGATCCAGAGGTTAGATTCATTCTGGTGAAGGGTACCCTGGAAGGAGTTTTATACTCGATTGTATCGTACTATGCCCCGAACAAGGGTCAAGCTACTTTCTTCCAAGGACTCTTCACAACACTAGAACCGTTACTGGAAGGAAAGGTCATTCTGGGAGGAGATTCAAACGTGGCGTTTGATCAAGGTTTAGACAAAACTAAGCCCCCCAAGGATCAGCTCACATGCCCCATGAAATTAAGCACCAGAATTGCCAAACTTCTCCACTCCCATGGACTAATTGACATCTGGAGGGAACTGAAACCAAACAGTAGGGATTACACACACTTTTCCTCCCCCCACCAATCATATGCTAGAATCGACCACATACTCATTCCATCATGCCTCATACCCCTGTCCAAAAAGGCCGCAATTTTGGATACAGCGTGGTCAGACCATTCACTGGTCCTCCTCACCCTGAGAAATGTGCTCACAGGGAAAGGAGGCTCCTATTGGCGACTAAATGAGTCCCTTCTCTCCGACCCTAGCCATGTCAAGGAGATAGCAAACTCCATTAAAGAATACTTCCTCCTAAATGACATTGATAACATTTCCCCCGAGACCCTATGGGCTGCCTATAAGGCAACCATTCGAGGCGTTCTAATTAGGATTGCGACCCAGTCTAAAAAGGAGTGCATGATCGATATCCAACGTCTTGAAAAATCCTTTCTTTCCCTAAAAGCAGAACACAAAAAACACCCAGCTAGGGCTATCTTAGAAAGGCTAGACGCAACAAGACTAGAGCTGAATCTAGCTTTAATGGCCAAAGCAGAGAAAAACATTAGATGGAGTGGAGCCGGGCCAGGTGCGCGATGTGACGCACACGTAGTGGGGGAGGGGCCTGATGACGGAGCCGTGGAAGCGGGCGGCGGAGCAGCTCTGACGAACGAGGCTGCCTGCGAGGTGGAGCTGACATCGTGCCGCATTTAGAGCAGTGGCGGCGGCGTTGGTCGGTACGCCTCGGACCGCCGAGACCCACGTGGTGCTTTCGTCCCCACGCTCCCCCCAGCCCCTTCGGATTGATGTGGGAACACACCGGCTTCTCTGAAGGATCCCGGACGGCCCCGCATCCTAATACTTCCCCCCCCACAACGATACACCATTAATCCCTGGAAGGTCGGATGAAGAAAGGACCCCATGCGCTGAGCACGGAGGGATCAAAGGACACTCAGCAACTGAGAAAAGCATCCACAATCTCCAGGGACACTGGGTCTAACCTGCGGTTGAGTTGGTAAGCTTATGAGGGAGCTCCGGCGAACCCAGGCAAGTAAATGTAATAATATTGTGGAAACCGTGGATCGGGAAGGAATCCTATAAATATGTAATGGTGGAACCATATATAATAACAGGGTCAGATGGGTTCGGTGTAATTAAAGGCCCAAAATCAGCTGAAAGGTATTAACCCAGGAGAGACTGTATAAATCGTAGACCTCTGTTGCTATATAAAAAAAAAAAAAAAAAAGAGGACTGAGGGACGGCTTCACCTCCTGTCTCCCTTTTTGACCCCCCCCCCCCTCCGCCGCTGGCACACAGTGAGGAGTATAAGGTATAAGGAATTCAATAGTAGGGGGTGGAGAGGGAGGGACTAGAGGGGGCAAGTGGAGGGAGGGAAAAGCAGAGATAGAAGGAAACAAACATGCGAGGGCGCCCTCAAAGGGGAGCGGAGGTGAAGCAACCTAGAGAGAGCCTGAACACTAGCTCTATTCAGAAGTACCTGAAGGAGACAAACCAGGGAAGCCCAAAAAACCCAGCTCAAGATAACAATCAGCAAAGTGGGAAAGAAAAGAAGAAAGAAAAAGTGAAGAGCCAAGGGGCGAACGGGGGATCAACTAGGGGAGAAAGTGGAACCCCAAATATGATGGAAGACTCCAACAGGGAAATACCACTAACTAAGATAGAGCTCCTAGAAATGTTCGCCAAACTGGAATTGGTAATTAGAACAGAAATTCACAATGTTAGAACCGACATGGGCCATCTACTGAAGCGAGTAGAATCAGCAGAGGAGGCCTCAGATAAGCAGAGCAGAGAAATAGTCACCCTAAAACAACAGGTAAAAGACCTACAACTAGCCCAACGGGATATCTGTTACAAACTAGAAGCGCAAGAAAACCAGAATCGCAGACAAAATTTGAGGCTGCGTGCCCTCCCAGAACAACGAGGTGAAGATCTGTACGCTAAAATGAAAGCTATCTTCAACCCGATTCTGGACCGAAATCCAGACGACGAACTGAAGATTGACAGGGTTCACAGATTAAGGAAACCCCCAAATGTCAGTGAGGATAAACCCAGGGATATAATTATAAGGTTCCACCATTATGAAGATAAAGCAAGAGTATGGAGTAATCTCAGGAAAGCCCAACCAGTAAAATTTGAGGGGGTTGAGATCCAGTTTTTTGCTGACATTTCGGCTGAGACTTTGGCCTGGAGAAGGCAGTTGCGACCCCTCCTGGAAGAACTGAGAAAAGCAAATATGAAATATAGCTGGGGATTTCCAACTTCACTGATCGTAGGGAAAGCGGGTAGAACAAGCAGATTGAAATATATAGATAATATGCAGGATTTCTGCAATGACTTAGATATCCCTGTTCCAACCATATTCAAATAACTGGTGAAAAGCACGGTTGACGTTTAGACACCTGGAAACCTTGGGGGGGGAGGGTTGGGGGGCTGGGGAGGTGCGTGGGTGGGAGGGGGAGGGCACCTGATGTGGGGACAGGCGGCCGTATGGGCGCCCGCTCGCGATGTTCCTCCCCCCCCTCTCTCTCTATCTGGGGGGGGGGGGGAGCATGGCGACCGAGGCGATCCGTCATCAGAGTCACACCCCAAGGGTCTGGCCGGTCGCATGCTGAGAGAGGTAATATCTCTGGGCAGTAGACACACTGCTAGATTTAGGCAGGTGGGGAGAGGGGGGAGGATGGGGGGAGGATGGGGGGGGGTGGGGGAAGGGGGATTGGGGTGGAGGGAGGTTTGGGAGGTATGGAGAGTGGGAAAGGTCCGGCAAAGGAAAGAGTGCAAAATATAAGTTGTGAATCTAGTGAGCAGCAATATGCATAACTAAATGACAGAGTTTTCATGTTTTACTTATAATGTTAAAGGGCTGAACTCCCCCCTTAAACGTCATAAAATCTTGCGAGAATTAGAACAACTTAAGGCAGATGTAGTGTTCCTTCAAGAGACCCACCTTTCACAAGACTCTCACATTAGATTATTCTCTAAGTGCTTCCCTAACTGGTTCTATAGCGACTCCCCTATCAAGAGAGCTAAAGGGGTCGCAATTGGGTTCTCAAAAAGGACTAGGTTCATGTTATTAGAAAGATGTGAGGATAGGGATGGTCGCTATCTTTTTCTGAAAATTAGAATGGGAGAAAGGGTTTTTACACTGGTGAACATCTACTGCCCAAACAACAACCCAGTAAAATTTTTGCTATGCATCTTAAATAAGTTGGCAGACTTTAGGGCAGGACAGGTGATAATGGCAGGCGATTTGAACTTCTGCTTAGACCCAGTGATGGATAGCACAGTTGGTAACCAGAGAATGAGTGGGAGACTATTAAAAAAAGTTGGTCAGAAACTGCATAACTGCCATTTGTTAGACGCTTGGAGGGTACAACACGCAAAAAGAAGAGACTACACTTTTTTTTCCTCTGTACATGGGTCCTATTCTCGCCTTGATTATTTTTTGGTAGACCACAGGTTATTAGATTGTGTCAAGGAGACGGAGATAGGCGTGGCCACCCTCTCCGACCATGCGCCGGTTTCGATGAGGGTGGTGACTCCGGGATTCCGGAGATCACCATTCTCATGGCAACTAGATGATAAATTAATAGATAACCCAACCATCTACAGTAAGATACAGGAGGAAATAATGGGCTTCCTCAAGATAAACGACACTGGAGAGGTTCCAGGTTCAGTTCTGTGGGAGGCGTTGAAAGCTTATACAAGGGGCATATTGATCTCTTTGGAAGCCAAAGAGAAAAAAGAAGGGGGAAAGAGAAGGGTGGAGTTAATTGAAGAAATACATCAGTTGGAACAAATACACAAATCAGCCAATGGGGGCCACAACTTATCCCTAATGCAGTTAGTCCATAAAAGAGAAGAACTAAAAGATCTAACGGAACTGGAATCTAAACGCACACTGTACAAGAGCGCAAAAAACAGATTTAGGTGGGGTAACAAAATAGGGAAACACCTGGCATCAGTTGTTAAAAAGAAGAGGGATACGAATTTCATAGAGAGGATTCAAAATAAAAACGGGATATTTAAATATACTTCTAGCGATATCGCTGAAGAGTTTCAAAAATATTTTACAGCTCTATATAAAGTCAAACAAAGTGGGGATAGTATCCTGGGTAAGGAAGAAATGTTAGACGAATTTTTAAGAGAGGCAGGTTTACCAAGTCTCTCGGACAACGAGGCAAAAGAATTAGATGAACCCATTACGGTGGAAGAGATCGAGCGGGCTTTGAAGACATCTCCCTCTGGAAAAAGCCCGGGACTGGATGGCTTCACCACCTATTTCTACAAAAAATTTAAAGATATTCTGATTCCCAAGCTCTGTCAGATATGGAACAAGATAGGGAGCCAGGAGGAATTCTGTGAAGGAGCTTTGATGGCATCGATTGCCTTAATACCTAAGGTGGCGAAAGATAGCTCATTGTGTTCGAGCTATAGGCCGATCGCCTTACTCAATACCGATACAAAATTATACGCCAAGGTAATAGCCAATAGGCTGAAGGATAAAATGACATACTGGATACACCCTGATCAGACGGGCTTTGTCCCAGGTAGAGAGGGGAGGGATAATGGTGTGAGATCACTATTGATTATGGGGGCGATGAAAGCGAAAGGGACCCCCAGTCTGCTTCTGTCGTTGGACGCAGAGAAAGCCTTCGACAGAGTAGACTGGGGGTTCATGATCAAGACATTGAGGGCGATCGGACTGGGCGACACCATGGTAAATTGGATCAAGGCTCTATATAAGGCCCCATCTGCATTAGTCAAAGTAAACGGTGTACTTTCAAGAGAAGTCAGGATGGAAAACGGAACTAGACAGGGATGCCCCCTGTCCCCCCTTCTGTTTTCCCTGACTTTAGAGCCCCTACTGGCGGTAATCAGGAAAAACTCAGATATACGCGGATGTATAGTGGAAGGCGATGAACACAAGCTCTCGGCGTTCGCCGACGATGTATTGTTTTATATAGCAAACCCAAGGATTTCACTCCCGAACCTCCTGGCTACGCTGAGGAGATATGGGGAACTTTCAAATTATAAGGTGAACCTTGGTAAATCAGCAGCCCTAAATATCAATATAGAGAAACAAGAGGTAATTAAACTTAAAGAATACTTTCAATTTCCGTGGCGAAAAAAAATAGATTACCTAGGAATAGTATTAACAAAATCCCTTAAGAAACTATACCAGTTGAACTTCATACCCCTCCTTGAGGAAATTAAGCAAGAATCAAAGAAAAGTATGTATTCCCCTATATCTTGACTTGGTCGAGTCAATTTCGTTAAAATGACTCTAGCCCCGAAGATTCTATATAAAATGCAGTTACTGCCAATTCCGTTAGCACAGTCTTTCTTCAGAACTTTGAACAACATCATTTCCAAATTTGTTTGGAAAAACAAGAGGCCACGGATTGCCTTTGGGGTCATGAGCAGGGACAAAGCACAGGGTGGTCTGGCCCTCCCAGATTTTAAGAATTATCACAGAGCAATAGTTCTTTCACGAATGTTGGATTGGGGTAAAGAATCAATAGGGAATAGATGGGGGAAATTAGAAAGAGATTTGAGCACAAATATAAGCCAATTAATTTGGAACCCTCCACATGTTAGGGAATTAAGTCCAAATACACATATAATAACACGTTACACTTTCAGGGTTTGGGATCAATTACACAGACAAAAGACATGGGAATTTAATTCACCATTTATATATTTGAAGGAAAACAAGTTTTTTCCACCAGGGTTAAGAGAGGTAGGAGGGAACTGGATAAGGAAGCACGAAATACAGTTATTGGATATCACAAGAAAGGGTAAAATTATTTCTTTTCAGGAGCTGTCCCTGCTCAATGACCTAATGAACATAGATATATGGAGGTATAATCAGTTGGCCTCCTTTATTAAAAGTCTACCAGGACCAATTAGAGACAAGGAGAATCTCAGACCTATTGAGAAATTGTTTCTGAAAAATAAAATTAAAATAAAAGAACTATACCAAATAGTGCGGGATGAGGGCGGTGGCACTAAGCCGTTATATTGCAATAAATGGGAGTCTGAGTTGGGTACACTACCAAGTGATGTAACATGGCAGAATATTTTCAACGCAACACACAAGTCGGCAGTTGATGTGAGTACAATTGAATCAAATTTTAAATGTTTGGCCAGATGGTACATGACACCAGACAGGCTAAACAAGATGCAGGGAGAAGTCTCTGGTAATTGTTGGAGGGGATGTCCCGCCAGGGGATCGATGGCACACCTCTGGTGGGAATGTCCAACAATTAAAAGGTTCTGGCAAGAAGTTCTCAAGATAATACAAGAGATAACGGGGACAGAGATCAGAGAAGATCCTTGGGTATGCTTGTTTCACGGGATGGAGGGTCGGACGGGCAAGTACAACGCTTCTTTGACGCCTATTCTCTTAAACGCGGCCAAAAGCTCAATACCAAAAAAATGGCAAGAGATAGCAGGCCCAAGCATTCGAGAATGGTTAATTAGGGTCAACGGAATCTATATTCTAGAGGCCGGCGACATTGAAGACCTCTCGGTAGAGACAGAGGAAACCCGGGAGGGAACAAAATGGGCGAAATGGTTAGCCTATAAAAAAACATGGACGTATGCGGAGAAGTTCATATGAGGTTGCACATACTAGAGTAGATACTGCTGAGTGACTAGGGTGGGAGGGGAGAATCGGGGGGGTGAACTCGGGGGGTGGGGGGGAGGAGGGACTAAGCTATTAAGATCCTATTCGGGTTAAGGATAGTTGGGGTTTATATATATAATATTGGAGTGTCATAATAAAGTTTTTTATTTTAAAGGAAATAAGAATACTATTCCTGCTACCATGATGTGATGTTATAATGGGAAGAAATGACCTAATTATGGTGATTTAAACCCTCTCATTGTAAAAGCTGAAGTAGCAAAAAAAAAAAAAGAAAAAAAAAGAAAAAAAAAAAAAGATGGAGTGGAGCCAAATTTTATTGTCATAAAGATAGATTCGGATCGATGTTAGCCTCGAAAATCACGCCTAAGTACCGCTCTTTTTCCTTCCCTAAACTGAGGATAGCTGGACAACCCCCAAAAGCTAATCCGAACAAAATAATGTCCACCTTTCACGATTTTTATGCAAAACTTTATAAACCTCCTCAAGCAGAGAAAGGACCCATAACCAATGCATTCCTCCAGAACTTGCAGCTCCCCTCTATCTCCAAAGATTGCAAAGACTTAATGGAAGGAGCCTTTACAGTGGAAGAGGTCAGGGAGGTTAACAAAGGCCTTAAGTCTGGCTCAGCCCCAGGGCCAGATTGTCTTTCGGTCCCCTACTACAAAGAATTCAGTGAAATTTTAACTCCCCACATGGCTAAATTTTTCAATTTCATAAAATTAGGTTCCCCAACTGAACACTGCATTTATCTCTGTAATCCCCAAACCCAACAAAAATCACAAGGAAGTGGAAAATTACAAGCCTATTTCTCTGATTAATAATGACCTTAAAATTCTGACCAAAATCCTAGCCAACCGTCTCTCCTCATTCATCAATCTTTATGTTCACAAGGATCAGGTCGGTTTTATACCGGGCAGACAAGGCCCTGACCAAATCAGGAGAGCAATAGATATAGTTTCCATTCTCCAATCAAACTGGGAAGGTGGGCCCAAACAGGAAGGAATCATCCTTTCACTGGACTTTCACAAGGCCTTCGACTCCATCGAATGGCCCTACCTTTTCTCCTTACTGGAGAAGTGGGGATTTGGGCCCAGTTTTCTAGGGACCCTCAGATCACTGTATTCCACTCCACGAGCGGTGATTAGTTTACAAGGCCAATACTCTAAACCCCTTCCTATTGCAAGAGGCACTAGGCAGGGTTGCCCTCTCTCCCCTTGGACTTTCGCAATCGCGATCAAAACCCTAGAAATAGCAATTAGATCTAATCCCAACATTCAAGGGGTGTCATGCGGGGACCAAGTCCACAAATGCGGGTTATTTGCTGACGACATGCTCCTTTTCATCACATCCCCAACCACCTCCCTCCCAAACCTGTGCAGACTCCTGAAGGAGTTTTCATGGATCTCAGGGTTAAAGGTTAACTACTCTAAATCTTCAGCTTTGAACATCTCCCTCAAACCAGACATGATGACTTCCCTCCAGAGTGCCTTTGAATTCAAATGGAGTGACACTTCTATCGACTATTTGGCAATCAGGCTCACAGCTAAAACGGAACTACTCTATTCGGCCAACTTCCCTCACACATACCGTAAGCTCGAGGCAGACTTAGGCAACTGGGCAAAGGGTGGAATATCCTGGCTAGGGAGAATTCACGCAATCAAGATGACATCGCTTCCTAGACTCCTCTACCTCTTCAGAGCCCTTCCAATACATATTGTAAAAGATCATCTGTCTGCTTTTCAAAGAAAGGTTGTCAAATTCATTTGGGGGGGTAAGGGATACAGAATCTAGCAAAACACCTTATTCTTATCCAGATCACAGGGGGGTTTAGGTCTCCCTCAGCTCTTCTGGTATTACCAAGCTGCCAGGCTTGCCCAGATATCGACAGTGTATGCGAAGGTGGAGAAACTAGATTGGATTAAAATAGAGAGACAGGCTGTACCCTCTTACACTATTGACTTCCTCTTGTGGGTCCCCCCAAGAAAACGCCCCCCAATTCTTTCCCAGATTCTCTCACAATCCTTTAAAATATGGGATACATTAAGAAATAACCAGGCTTTAACTTCTAATTGCCACCCACTTGCACACATACTCAACAATCCAGACTTTGCCCCGGGGCTAGACATCAAAGCATTTCGATGGTGGTTGGACAAGGGGATGTATCGGAATGGACACTACTTCACTAACGTAGGCCCTACCACCCTAGCCTTTTGTGTGAGCCAATTAGAGATGCCTAGCTCTGAGCGTTTCAGATTTCATCAAATACGTCATTTCCTCTCCCACATTGGGGAGGCCAAATCTGCACTCCACACATTCACGCCATACGAACTATGGTGTGGTTGGTCTACAGAACAGAGGGGTGGAATCTCCATCATCTACCAGTCACTCGCTAACCAGTCTACCAAGACCCCATACATGCTCCCGTGGGAGTCAGACCTGTCCATACAGTGGGACCTAGATAAATGGAGGGTCGCCTTTTTAAGGGCCTATAGGGGCATTCAGAATATATCCATGATAGAGGCCAGTCTCAAGGTCATTACCAGGTGGTACCTTTCCCCGGACAGACTAGCCAAAATGTTCCCCTCGGCAGATCCCAGGTGTTATGGGGATGTCTACTCAGGGGCTCTTTGGCCCACATATTTTGGGAATGCCCGAGATTGAGGACATTCTGGAACAGGATTTTCCTCCTGATCAGAAAAATCACTAATGTCCAAATTCGGAAAACCCCAGCATTGGCGCTCCTAAATGATAATTTGCCCAAGGCTCCAAAACTTTCCCGTAAACTAATCCATTTCATTTTTCTGGGTGCTAAGCTCACCATTGCCAAGGCCTGGAAAAAACCCAAAGTGTCTTTCAAGGCGGCGATCTGCAAAATTTCCTGGATCATGGCCCAAGAGAAGCTCGCCAGTATTCTTAACAACTCCAAAGAACAATTTGAAGCTATATGGGAGCCTTGGGCAAAATTCATTGGTATTTCCTTGATCCCAGGAATGCAACCATAATACTTCTGACTATTCCGAAGGTGATGGGGTCCCCTCCTGTGGGAAGGCTCCCGTCTTTACTCCCCTCTCTTCTTCTCTTCTCCCCCCTCCTTTCGACTTCACTTTCTCGCCTACTTGTTTGTCTAATTTTCTACAAGACGCAGATAGTCCTTTGGTTTTAATTGATTTTGGGACCCCAGAGGGAAGGTTTCCCCAGGGGTTTATATTACTAAGGTATTAGCTCCCTCTTATGAATCCCTACACTACAAGCTATAATTTCTGGGGGCGTTGGGGGGGCTTGTTGAGAGTTAGCCGGTCACAGTGTGTTCCCTCTTGGGGTGCCGGCGGACTCTCTCCGATCTCCTCCAATTAGTCCACTGAAGGTAAAGGGATATCCCCTCTTAGGGTAAAGGTCATTCATTTCTATGAAAATTTGTTATGGTCACAGACCGGTGCTAGATACCTAACAATTGTTGTCACTTAAGTTACGTTGCCCCATCGGGGGTCCGACTATATTTGATATGTCTAAACTATCTTTTTGGCTTGTGATTTGTTTAATCCCTTTTTTGAAAATCAATAAATATTTTGAAAAAAAAAAAAAGACCCACACCAAAGAACAAAGAGGACCTCTCCTTGCTCATCATCAGCTGGGATCTCCAACCCCACTATACCTTCAGTCCTCTCTGAGAACTGCACTGAGAGGAATGAAGGTGTAGAATTAGTTGTGTCACAGCCAAGTACTTGGGGGCAATCTGCTATCGGTACACCGATGTCAGATTGTACCAGGCAAATTTCCCTGCCCCAGCTGCTGCACCACCGAAAGAAGTTCACTCCCAACCATCCACATGCCCAGCGGTTGAATGCTAGCTTGGCTAAATTGCTAGCACTTCAACTGCTGCCTTTTCAGTTGGTAGACTTTGCCTCCTTCCGTGAGTTTGTGGAATGTGCGGTTCCTCAGTGGCAGGTTCGCAAACACCACTTTTTCTCATGGAAGGCGATTCTGGCTCTCTACCAGGTGGAACTCAATGTTGGCCATGCTGCACCGGCTGCACGCGCAGCAGAGGGCCATCAATGAGTCAAAAGACTTCCTGCTTGATCCAGAATACTCAGCCAGCTTCGTGCTTCTCTCTCTGATTCTCCACCCTTGAGCTGGTGAATCAGAGAGAGAGAATTCTGACACAGATCGCCAGTGAGGTGCCGAGATCGCACCTTCATAAACTGGCCGTTTTTGTGACAGTCAATTACAGATTCTCTGTGTGCTGCGATGATCAGTGGAGAACATGTTCTCCGCTGATTACCTCAGTTTCTTAAATCGTTAATGACCTGTGATCAGCAGTGATATCGCCGCTGATCACAGTTTAATAAATGGACACCTTAGTCCATTATCAAGTTTAAGGTGAGAACTTACCCTTTTTTCCACAGTTTAATCTACCTATCTAGCCCCAGTGTCTTTGGAACCCCAAAGCCCCAGTGTCTTTGGAACCCCAAAGTCCATCATTGGGGCACTGCCTGCAACTGCCGGTAGAACATAGCCCAGCAGCACAGCTAAACAGGAATATCTCCATAGCAACTTTTGTTTGGAGCTGGAGTAGCTTCTGTTTACCACTTAAGCTCCGGACCATTTTGCTGGCCAAAGACCAAAGCACTTTTTGCAATTCGGCACTGCGTTGCATTAACTGACAATTGCGCAGTAGTGCAACGTGGCTCCCAAACAAAATTGACGTCTTTTTTTTCCCACAAATAGAGCTTTCTTTTGGTGGTATTTGATCACCTCTGCGGTTTTTATTTGTTGTGCTATAAATAGCGACAATTTTGAAAAAAACACATTATTTTTTACTTTTTGCTTTAATAAATATCCCCCAAAAATATATAAAAAAAAAATTTTCCTCAGTTTAGGCTGATACGTATTCTTCTACATATTTTTGGTACAAAATAATCGCAATAAGCGTTTATTGATTGGTTTGTGCAAACGTTATAGCGTCTACAAAATAGGGGATAGTTTTATGGCATTTTTATTAATAATTTTTTTTTACTAGTAATGGTGGCGATCAGTGATTTTTATCATGACTGTGACATTATGGCGGACGCATCAGACAATTTTGACACATTTTTGAGACCATTGGCATTAATACAGCGATCAATGCCAAAAAATGGCATTGATTACTGTAAAAATGTGACTGGTAGTGAAGGGGTTAACCACTAGGTGGCGCTGTAGAGGTTAACCACTTGCTGACCGCCTCACGCAGATATACTGCGGCAGAATGGCACGGGCAGGCAAAATCACGTACCTGGTACGTGACTGCCTTCCCGCGGGCGGGGGTTTCGATCGGACCCCCTCCGGTGCCCGAGGCGGTCGGCTTTGGTCTGGCAGGGATCAGAGATGAGGGGGAGGCTATCCATTCATGGCCCCCCCCTCGCGATCGCTCCCAGTCAATGAGAATCTTCCCCTGCCTCTGTGTAGTACACAGAGGCCGGGGATGTGATGTCATCTCTCCTCGGCTCGGCAGTTTCCGTTCCGGCGCCGAGGAGAGAAGACATCTGAGTGAGTTGCACAACACAACACACACAGTAGAACATGCCAGGCACACTTTACACCCCCCTTTACCCCCCGATCCCCCCCGATCACCCCCTAATTACCCCTCCCCCCGGTCACACTAACACCAAGCAGTTTTTTTTTTCTGATTACTGCATGGTGTCAGTTTGTGACAGTTAGTGTGGTAGGGCAGTTAGTGTTAGCCCCCTTTAGGCCCCTAACCCCCCTTTAAAAGTTTTTACCCCTTGATCACCCCCGTCACCAGTGTCGCTAAGCAATCATTTTTCTGATCGCTGTATTAGTGTCGATGGTGATGCTAGTTAGGGAGGTAAATATTTAGGTTGCCGTCAGTGTTTTATAGCGACAGGGACCCCCATATACTACCTAATAAAGGTTTTAACCCCTTGATTGCCCCCTAGTTAACCCTTTAACCACTGATCACCGTATAACCATTACGGGTGACGCTGGTTAGTTCGTTTATTTTTTATAGTGTCATGGCACCCGCCGTTTATTACTGAATAAAGGTTAAGCCCCCTGATCGCCCGGCGGTGATATGCATTGCCCCAGGCAGCGTCAGATTAGCGCCAGTACTGCTAACACCCACGCACACAGCATACACCTCCATAGTGGTATAGTATCTGAATGGATCAATATCTGATCAGATCTATACTAGTGTCCCCAGCAGTTTAGGGTTCCCAAAAACGCAGTGGTAGCGGGATCAGCCCAGATACCTGCTAGCACCTGCGTTTTGCCCCTCCGCCCGGCCCAGCCCAGCCCAGCCCACCCAAGTGCAGTATCGATCGATCACTGACACTTACAAAACACTAAACGCATAACTGCAGCGTTCGCAGAGTCAGGCCTGATCCCTGCGATCGCTAACAGTTTTTTTGGTAGCGTTTTGGTGAACTGGCAAGCACCAGCCCCAGGCAGCGTCAGATTAGCGCCAGTACCGCTAACACCCACGCACGCACCTTACACCTCCCTTAGTGGTATAGTATCTGAACGGATCAGAATCTGATCCGATCAGATCTATCCTAGTGTCCCCAGCAGTTTAGGGTTCCCAAAAACGCAGCGTTAGCGGGATCAGCCCAGATACCTGCTAGCACCTGCGTTTTGCCCCTCCGCCCGGCCCAGCCCACCCAAGTGCAGTATCGATCGATCACTGTCACTTACAAAACACTAAACGCATAACTGCAGTGTTCGCAGAGTCAGGCCTGATCCCTGCGATCGCTAACAGTTTTTTTGGTAGCGTTTTGGTGAACTGGCAGCGGCCTAGTACACCCCGGTCGTAGTCAAACCAGCACTGCAGTAACACTTGGTGACGTGGCGAGTCCCATAAGTGCAGTTCAAGCTGGTGAGGTGGCAAGCACAAGTAGTGTCCCGCTGCCACCAAGAAGAAGACAAACAGGCCCGTCGTGCCCTTAATGCCCTTCCTGCTGCATTCGCCAATCCTAATAATTGTGAACCCACCACTTCTGCAGCGCCCCTACTTCCCCAATTCACATCCCCAACCAAATGCAGTCGGCTGCATGAGAGCCATTTTCTTTATGTCCTCCCGAGTACCCCTACCCAACGAACCCCCCCAAAAAAGATGTTGTGTCTGCAGCAAGCGTTGATATAGGCGTGACACCCGCTATCATTTTCCCTCTTGTCCTGACAATCCTGGTCTTTGCATTGGTGAATGTTTTGAACGCTACCATACACTAGTTGAGTATTAGCATACGGTACAGCATTGCACAGAATAGGCACACTTTCACACGGTCTCCCAAGATGCCATCGCATTTTGAGAGACCTGAACCTGGAACCGGTTACAGTTATAAAAGTTACAGTTACAAAAAAAAGTGTAAAAAAAAAAAAAAACACAAAAAAAATATAAAATAAAAAAAAATAGTTGTCGTTTTATTGTTCTCTCTCTCTCTCTATTCTCTCTTTATTGTTCTGCTCTTTTTTACTGTATTCTATTTTGCAATGTTTTATTGTTATTAGGTTTTATTATCATGTTTGCTTTTCAGTTATGCAATTTTTTATACTTTACCGTTTACTGTGCTTTATTGTTTTTTTTTAAATCAGAAAGGTTTTTATTAAGAAGTTCACATAGCTTCCATTGTACAAACATCATGCAACAACATACATTCATGTAAATATTGCATAGTACATTCCACTTATCATTTGTTACCGAAAATCTTGTAACATTTCAATGCTCTACTACTTTACGGTCAGCAATCATTTACAGAACCTCATGAGCCCCCCCGGTGCACTGCAACAGTCTGGACAATACCAGCTCCCTAGGACTTAGTCCAGGGGTATCTAACCATGGTGCCCAAATCTTCTCAAATCTATTGGAACTGCCTCTGTGTTGATAGATATATTTTTCCATAATCAGGGTGTTGCCCATATGCGTTATCCAAGATTTCACTGATGGCAGCGAGGTCGATTTCCAGCCAAGCAATATAAGTTTGCGTGCCTGGAACAGTGCCCTAGTAAGTGCTATTCTAGTCATCTCTTCCAGCACAATATCTTCTAGGACTCCTAAAATACAGTGAATTGGATCAAGGGGAATAGTGGTCTGGAACACTTGATTAAGTGTTCCAATAACCTCACTCCAATACCTGTGGAGTTTTGGGCATCTTCATAGTAGGTGAATGAGATCACCTTGATGTCGCTCACATCTGCTACATATAGGATCAGGCCTCCTACCCATATTGTAAAGTTTAAGTGGGGTGTAATGCACTCTAAGTACAATATATAGTTGGGATACCTTTTGGGCCACATTGAGAGAACATATATTAATGGATTGCAGAATTTCTTCCCATTGGTCTCCCGTAATTGGGCCTATGTCCTGCTCCCATAGGGACGGTGCGCTTTCAAAAGTTGCATCAATAGCATTTGATAGCAATATGAGATAAATCCTTTAGTTTCTGTGCTGGACTGTATCAAATGGAAAATAGGGGTGGTTGACAGTGTCCAGGGAGCAGCTTTTCCCTGTGTGTCCACCGCATGTTTGAGCTGGATATAAGAATAGTACATAGTATTTGGGAGGTTGTATTTATTTTGTAGCTCTGAAAACGTCAGCAGCCTGCCATTTCTAAATATGTGGGATAAAAGGATAATACCAAATGAGCGCCATTTGGGACCCTGTTGCAACTTTGCTAGCTCGACGTACGAGAGATTCCCCCATATTGGGCTGTATTCCGTGAAACCTGTCACCTCCTGCAGCTGCCTTCTCTTGTTCCAGATTTTCTGTATTAAAGTAAGAGTGGGTGTTAGTTTATTGGACTTGTGAAACAACTGAGCCTCCAGACCTAGTGGGATTGTTTCCGCTCCTGTTCCAATCAGCATTAACTGCGCCGATGAGCCAGCAGGGTCTCGGTCCATAGATCCAACCAAGTGTTGCAGCTGAGCTGCTATATAGTACAGCCAAGGGTTGGGTACTGCCAGCCCTCCGCTGTCCTTAGGGTTTTGTAGCTGTTCCAGCTTGATTCTAGGTGTGCCTGAATTCCACAGCAACTTCTGGAAAAGAGTGTTAACCACCCTAAAGATCTTTAGGTGAATCGCTACTGGGGAGTTGTGTAAAAAGTAGAGTAGCTGCGGCATTAGAATCATTTTTATTAAATTTGCTTTGCCCGCCAGTGACAGTTTGAGCCTGTTCCATGTGTTGATTTTGTCCCTAAATCTGGATAACAGGGGGTGTATGTTTAGTGGGCAATATTCCGCTAGTTTAGGTGAAATTTGTATGCCTAGATATTTAAATGATGACGTTACTGGAACCGAGCAGGAATCCGGTAAATGCACCTCTCCCCCCTCGTCCAGCAACATCAGAGCCGACTTAGACCAATTAATTGTCAGGCCAGAAAAGTGGCCGAACCCAGTTATGATTTTTATCACCTCTGCCAAAGACATTGTGGTGTCCCCCAGGAAAAGCATCATGTCGTCAGCATACAGCATAATCTTTTCGTGGAGGTTCCCATATTTAAAGCCCATGATCCCCTGACTGGCCCTTACTGCAGCCGCCAATGGCTCAATGGCGATGGCAAAGAGCAGGGGAGACAGGGGGCATCCCTGCCTTGTGCCCCTGCCCAGAGCAAACGCATGAGACATCCTACCTGACATCCTGATAGTCGCCTTTGGGGAGGCATACAGCAGTTTGACCCATGCTATAAAGCGACTTCCAAACCCAAGCTTTGACAGTACTGCCCATAGATATCTCCAGCCCACACTGTCAAACGCTTTATTGGCGTCCAGGGAGAGCAGAGCCCTGCTCCCTGCATTATCTGACTGCAGCTGCATATTTAAAAATAGGCGTCTGAGGTTGGTGGCAGTGGATTTTTGTGGCATAAACCCAGCCTGATCGGGATGTATTATTGAGTCAATGATCCGATTGACCCTAAGCGCCAGGGCCTTAGCCAGGATTTTTACATCACTTTGCAGTAGTGAAATAGGCCTGTATGAGCCCGGGTCAACCGGATCCTTCCCAGGTTTCAATAATAAAATTATATTAGCTCTAGACATGGAGATTGGCAAACTGCCTTCCTTAAGCGAGTCATTGAACACTTCCAGAAGGTGTGGCAATATCCACTCGCCATACTGGGCAAAAACCTCCATGGGGATACCATCCTCTCCTGGAGCCTTGCACGTAGGGAAGGAACATGCCGCATGTTGTAACTCTTCCAGTGTCAGGGGAGCTTCCAGTGATTGCCTAGCCTCCTCAGATAGAGAGGGCAGATCAATCCCTGAAAGGTATACCTCTAGCTCATTATCTGTGTAACCATCCCTCGCACTATAAAGATCTTTGTAAAAGGATGCTAGCTCTGATAAAACTTGATCCAGGCCATTGACCACCTTTCCACCGGTTGTTCGAATCGCCCCAACCGCTGGAGACAGTTGTTGGGACTTGGCTATTTTTGCCAATAACCGTCCCGTTTTTTCCCCCTCTTCATAAAATGCCTGTTTGCTAAAGAACCTTTTGCGTTCTGCGGCGGAGGTTCTCAAGCGGTCCAGTGAATCCTGGGCCGAAATCCAAGCCTCCCTCGCAGACTCTGTGGGATCAGTAACATATGCAAGCTCCAGCTGGCGCACCTGATCCCCAACCTGCTCCAATAGAGCTGAGGAATTTCTCTTGACCGTGGCTATTTCGGCAATAAATACTCCCCTAAGGTAGGCCTTAAAGGCTTCCCAGGTTTGAATTTTACCTGTTAAATGCTTATGAGAGTTAAAGAATGTTTCTATCTGACTAGGAATTCGCTCTGGGGAGTTAAACAGTTTCAGCCAAAAGGCGTTGAGCTTCCATGGCGCCCTAGGTAATGAGGTTGGGGGTTGAGCAGCCAGCCATACAGCCACTGGTGAATGGTCAGATATTCCACGAGGGAAGTATTCTATCTTAGAGATATATTCTAGCAAGTTGGGGATGCCCATACTAAGGTCTATACGGGACAGGGATCCGTGAGTTTTAGAGAAGCATGAAAACTGCTTTACATTAGGGTTGCGTATGCGCCAAAAATCGGTCCAACCTAATTCCAGAATTAAGCGGCTGAGTGCTGTACCCCTACCACCCCTAGGAGAATGGACTGGGGGATGCCTATCCAATTTAGGGTCTAGGTAGCAGTTAAAGTCTCCCATGATCAGCAGTGGGACATCAGGTTTGCCAGCCAGGTACATCAGCAACAACTGTAGCACCTCCCGTGAAAACGGGGGTGGAATATATATAAAGGCTATAATCAATGTTAGGGTATACAACTTGCAGTAAATGAATATATATCTACCAGCACCATCCACCAGTGAGTCCAGCTCCTGGTATGTCAAAGCTTTGTGTATCAGTACACTCACCCCGCGGGAATAGGTGGTGTGAGTGGAGTGATAGGACTTGCCCACCCAGGCATATTGCAGGCAGTTCACATTGTCTCCCAGGAGATGTGTCGCCTGAAGGGCAATAATGGCCGGATGGAATTTGCGCAAACCAGAGGAGATCATGGTCCTTTTTAAAGGGTCATTTACTCCGCGCACATTCCATGAAACTATGGGCGTGGATACCATTGCAAATATTCAAAAATATAAAAAGAGGAGATTCTTCTGAGAGTCAGAGCTGATCTGGTAATATGGATACCCATGAGCATTAGAATTTGTTGCATCAAAAAGCATTTTTTCGATAAAAAGTTGTCCCAATGGAAGCTCAGTGTTCCGAAAGGATGAATACTCTCGCGCAACTGCGCGGCAAAACAGTGAAAAAGAACAAAGCAAAAGTAGGAACAGATTGTGTTGAGGGCCCTGGATCCCGCCACTCCGTGGCGCATACATCCAGAACTGTCCTGGAGCTGTAGGGTATGCGATCTGTCCTGGATATTAATGCCAACAGGGCACAGAAACATTAGCCATGTATCCCATGACTTCAAGCATTTTCTACTTATTCTGCACGATATCATCCCCTGTGCGGGTCTGTGCTTCAAGTGAACAAAACTGGTTGTGAAAGATATAACGGTATTTCAGTGGTAGTCACTCGCTGTGTAAACAATTGGTATAGTTCCTCTTCAAACTGGTATACATAAAAGGGAAAAAAATGAACGCCTTGCTTTCTCTTGCATTTCTTCTGCCATCTCTGGTTCATCCGGCTCCGTCGTCCCGGCCCTGGCGGCGCAGCGCTTGCTCATTATGATCTAGCCATGTTGCAGCATCATGTGCATTTTCAAAAAAGTGGTTCTGTCCGTTGGCCGTTACTCTCAGCTTGGCTGGGAACATCATTGCATAGGATAGTTGCAGCCTTTGTAGCCTCTTTTTAACATCTGCAAATTTTGATCGCCTGCGTTGTACTTCGGCGGAGAAATCTGGGTAAAATGATACTTTAGTGCCGTTGTGTTTAATGCTGCCTTTTTCCCTGGCCAATCTCAGTATCACCTCCCGGTCCTTGTAGTTCAGGAGCCTGGCCAGCACTGATCTTGGGGGGTTCCCGGGGGGAAGAGGGCGTGGGGGTACTCTATGGGCCCTTTCCACTGTGTAGATGGGAGAGAAAGCTTCTTTAGCAAAGACTTCCTGTAGCCATTCTTCAATAAAGGCAGTGGGGTCACGTCCTTCCACTTTTTCAGGGAGTCCCACTATGCGCACGTTATTGCGTCGCAGACGGTTCTCAATTTCGTCAGTTTTACTAAGGGCTTGAAAGGCATTTTGAGTGGCCATCCTGACATCTCTGTGAAGGGGGGGCAACTGGTCCTCCACGTCGCTCACCCGGCCCTCCACTGCTGTGGTTCTTTCCCTGATCTTTTGTAGATCTTGGCGCATAAGGGACACTGTTTCTTTCAGGCCTCCAAATTTCTCCTTCAAATCATCAACTGAAGCAGTGCATTTGTGCACAGCATGCAGGATTTCACTCAGAGAAGGCTGTACATTGTCCTCTGTGGGGGAGTCAGATGGATCAGACATGAGATCCTGCTGCAGATCTAATGGCACTGTGTCATCTAGCATGCTTGTGTCCTCCCTGTTAGTCAGCTCAGAGGTGTATAAGGGCTGGGGGGAGTCATGCAGAGGGGAATTAGAGTGTCCGGCCAGCTTTTGAGCATAATAAAGCATGTCCCTGGATTGCTCCTTGCTTTTAGGAAGTTTGCTGGACTTACCCCCCTGTTCGGATTTCTTTTCCAGGCCGCGCTGTGCTTTAGGAGGCTGAGACCAGCCGGCGCCATCTTGGTCAGCTTGGGATTCCCAGGCCTCGGTCTCCATTCGGTTCCCCCGGGTCATCATCGGCTCCAATCGCACAGCAATCAACACCGGGTGTCTCCAGGAGGTATCAGGCAGCTCTCTGGGGCAAAAACGGGCGATCACGGTGGTGAGGAAAGGATATAAGGCAGGATTCTCAGCGGGAGCTCCGTGCAGCAGGTCTGCTCACATGCCTCGTCAGGCCACGCCCCCCGTGCTTTATTGTTAACCATTTTTTTGTCTTCAGGTACGCCATTCACGACTTTGAGTGGTTATACCAGAATGATGCCTGCAGGTTTAGGTATCATCTTGGTATCATTCTTTTCAGCCAGCGGTCGGCTTTCATGTAAAAGCTATCCTAGCGGCTAATTATCCTCTAGACAGCTTTTACAAGCAGTGGGAGGGAATACCCCGCCCCCACCATCTTCCGTGTTTTTCTCTGGCTCTCCTGTCTCAACAGGGAACCTGAGAATGCAGCCGGTGATTCAGCCAGCTGACCATAGAGCTGATCAGAGACCAGAGTGGCTCCAAACATCTCTATGGCCTAAGAAACCGGAAACTACGAGCATTTTATGACTTAGATTTCGCCGGATGTAAACAGCGCCATTGGGAAATTGGGGAAGCATTTTATCACACCGATCTTAGTGTGGTCAGATGATTTGAGGGCAGAGGAGAGATCTAGGTTCTAATAGACCCCAATTTTTTCAAAACAGAGTACCTGTCACTACCTATTGCTATAATAGGGGATATTTACATTCCCTGAGATAACAATAAAAATGATTTAAAAAAAAATGAAAGGAACAGTTTAAAAATAAGATAAAAAAGCAAAAAAATAATAAAGAAAAAAAAAAAAAAAGCACCCCTGTCTCCCCCTGCTCTCACGCTAAGGCGAACGCAAGGATCGATCTGGCGTCAAATGTAAACAGCAATTGCACCATGCATGTGAGGTATCACCGCGAAGGGCAGATCGAGGGCAGTAATTTTAGCAGTAGACCTCCTCTGTAAATCTAAAGTGGTAACCTGTAAAGGCTTTTAAAGGCTTTTAAAAATGTATTTATTTTGCTGCCACTGCATGTTTGTACGCAATTTTAAAGCATGTCATGTTTGGTATCCATGTACTCGGCCTAAGATCATCTTTTTTATTTCATCAAACATTTGGGCAATATAGTGTGTTTTATTGCACTAAATTTTTAAAAAGTGTGTTTTTTCCCCAAAAAATGCGTTTGAAAAATCGCTGCGCAAATACTGTGTGAAAAAAAAAATGAAACACCCACCATTTTAATCTGTAGGGCCTTTGCTTTAAAAAAATATATAATGTTTGGGGGTTCAAAGTAATTTTCTTGCAAAAAAAATAATGTTTCATGTAAACAAAAAGTGTCAGAAAGGGCTTTGTCTTCAAGTGGTTAGGAGAGTGGGTGGTGTGTGTGACATAAGCTTCTAAATGTTGTGCATAAAATGCCAGGACAGTTCAAAACCCCCAAATGATCCCATTTTGGAAAGTAGACACCCCAAGCTATTTGCTGAGAGGCATGTTGAGTCCATGGAATATTTTATATTGTGACACAAGTTGCAGGAAAGAGACAATGTTTTTTTTTTTTTTTTGCACAAAGTTGTCACTAAATGATATATTGCTCAAACATGCCATGGGAATATGTGAAATTACACCCCAAAATACATTCTGTTGCTTCTCCTGAGTATGGGGATACCACATGTGTGAGACTTTTTGGGAGCCTAGCCTCGTATGGGACCCCGAAAACCAAGCACCGCCTTCAGGCTTTCTAAGGGCGTAAATTTTTGATTTCATTCTTCACAGCCTATCACAGTTTCGGAGGCCATGGAATGCCCAGGTGGCACACCCCCCCCCCCCCCAAATGGCCCCATTTTGGAAAGTAGACACCCCAAGCTATTTTTTGAGAGGAAATGTTCGGTCTTTTTCCGTTTATAGCGCAAAAAATAAAAACGGCAGAAGTGATCAAATACCATCAAAAGAAAGCTCTATTTGTGGGAAGAAAAGGACGCAAATTTTGTTTGGGTACAGCATTGCATGACCGCGCAATTAGCAGTTAAAGCGACACAGTGCCAAATTGTAAAAAGTACTCTGGTCAGGAAGGGGGTAAATCCTTCCGGGGCTAAAGTGGTTAAGTGTGTTCTAGGGAGTGATTCTAACAGTGGGGGGAGGGGCTGTGTGTGACACATCACTGATCACCGATCCCGATTACAGGGAACTGTGATCAGTGAGTGTGTCATTAGGCGCCGTGAGATGATCGCGGGTATCCCCGCGGACATCGGGTCCGCGGGACCCGCGATCACGGAGCTCCCGGCGGACGTGCGAGCGCCCACAAGCCGCCTCTTAAAGGGCAACGTACAGGTACGTTAATTTGCCTGTACGTGCCTTTCTGCCGCAGTATATCTGCGTGAGGCATTCATGAAGCGGTTAAGCACCCTGACTCCACAAAGCACACATTTGTAAGCCATAATGATTTTTGTAACTTGACACCGTTCAGTAGTATTTACCAGTAATACCTGGGATCTGGCAGCTGTACAGATTTTCCACTTGTATCAGTAGTAGTGATGTAGTGCTGAAGGTCCTCTTTATTAGGCCTGCGAATGATCACACAGTCTGGAGTAACATGCCGGCCATAGTCCCAAGTTTGTAAAACAGAAGAGTGCCTTTTGGCATACCTTGGAGATAGCTTTTTAATATCAAGGTTCAGAGGGATCTTAAGAAAGCTTTGAACAGCCACATCCACCCACTGTGCTTTCTGTTGGCTTAGTAACAAGGACTTTTAGGAACCCAACGATCTTACTCAAAGGAATTAGTAAGAGACAGGAGTAAACGAGAAATCCTGGACAGCCACACTCAAAAGTTATCTTCGATCTTTATCAAAGTATAATCATAAAAATACATGCCACAGCATCACAAAGCAGGAAACTGACACGTTTCACACTGTAGTCAGTGCTTAATCATTATGATTAAGCACTGACTACAGTGTAAAACACGTCAGATGTCCTGCTTTGTGATGCTGTGGCATGTATTTTTATGATTATACTTTAATAAAGATCGAAGATTACTTTTGAGTGCGGCTGTCCAGGATTTCTTGTTTACCTCTCAATTACCAGCATTGCCTGCACCTGTTACTTCCAGCATGGAGAAAATGTTTGTTCCTCACAGACCTCCTTCAGAGCGGTGATATATTTCTCTCTAAGACACAGGAGTGGTGCTGCACTGGCAGACAGTTCAATCTTCACACTAGTATGCTGCATAGGAAGAATCTCATCCCCCTCTATATCACATGCCTGCTCCTCTTCACTATCAGTCCCCTTTTCAGTCCATGATAAATTGGCTGAGAATAGTTCAGAAATCCGATCAGATTGTATATTTGAATTGGAAATAGTGCAGCACTCTTCGACCGGGAGCAGGTTGCGCTTCAAGCTAACATCAACTGGCAAAGCAACCTTATCCCCCTTACTGGCCACAGGTATCACATCCCCCACTGGTACACTATTTTCACCCATTTCAGGCTTACCCAACTCCGGCGTTTTTTCCTTGGGAGGTTCCATCATCAAGGAATGCAGATGGGCCCGACCATGGCCTCGAGGGATAACCGGAGTGTTGGGCCCTGAAGCAGCCACAGAGTTGGAAGGAGCAGCTTCTCGCACAAGCCGGGTGATAGCAGGGAGACTCTCGATGCGGTCCCCAGCTGGGATGGTGACACTCTTCTCCCAATCTGCCTGTATTGTCCACGGAGTTTGGGCTGGTGAGACTACCTCAAGCAGGGATTCCCCGCAGCATCCACAGATGATCCAAGGCTGCAGAAGCGTAAACTTTGGGTTTGGAATTATTGTGCTGCATAAACATTTACTTGGAAACATGTTTTTTTTTAGCAGATTGCCCTATATTTTTATGTATGTCCCTCTATTTTTCACCATTCACTATGTTATCTCTTTAATCAAGATACCCAATCCCTATTTATGAAGAGTAATGCCAAAACACAAGGATACTATCATAATGCATCATGGTTTTCACAAAATTACATTTCTCCATGCTTATCCCTTTGAACCTTGGCCAATAACATATATTTTATTTAATCTCATAACCCATCTTGTTCCCTCATCACAGCCAAGGTTTTCTCATGTTGTTTTTTTTTTTTTAATGCCATACTTGCTCTTACATCCTTCTTTAAAAATAATGGCTATTATGGCACGACCATGCCATTCATGGAGAGCACTTGGTAAAGTTTATTGGTGCACCTTTCGTTTCAACTACAGAGCTCCTATACCTCCTTCAAAGTGATTGCTAACCTTTCTGCAACTTCTTTCAAATTTTTCTTAGAGTTTTGGGGATAATTTTTTTTGTGGGCAAAGTAATTCGGCAAGAGAAGTTTTATGTAACCTCCCTATTTTGAACATGTACATGTTAATTTTGTAATTAATAAACATAAGTCAAACATAAGGAACTTCAGTAGTGGACAATATTGTTCTTCCAATGAGCTGATGACATTTTTAGCCAGATCATGGTCTGTACTTATGCACATTAAAATACTGTATGTCTACATAGTAAAATGCACCAAAAGACAATTTGGCTTCAGTTGGAGGCATTACATATACAACTTCCACAGAGAATGTATATATGACTTAGTCATACATTTAGTCATACATGTTTATAAGACTAAATAAACATTTTTTTTTTTGTTCTGAAAAATGTTGTTGTTTCCTGCTGCTATCAGGTTGCTTTTTATTTTCATTCATTAGCATGGCCCATTAAATACCTATAAGGAAATGGTATCACCAGGAACCAACTGTCTGGAGTCAGATTTTAGGTGCCTTACATTATATATATTATTGAGACACAACTACGCAGAGATATTTCATCAGCTTCAAATTCTGAAGTGGTGTGTCATGTAGCTACCTTGTTTCCTCTTCCTGGTGTTCCCACCTGTAGTGCCCATGGGTCAGTAGGCCTGCTTAAAACTGTACTTATAAGCTGTCTTTAGCTGACTGCAATATATATATTTTTTAAGTATGTCCCTGGGTTTTTCATCACTCACTGATCACAATTCCCACTGATGAAAAGCAATGCCACACCACAAGGGTACTATCATAATGCTTCATGGTAGGTATTGTGAACACAGAATAACATTTTATTCCACACTTATCAGTTTGAACCTTGGCCAATTGTCACGATTACCTGTGTTTTATTCCAGCATCAGCTCTTTCCCTCTGTGTAAGCCCGCCAGCATACAGCAAAACAAAAACTGTAATGCCCCGTACATACGGTCGGACTTTCCGACGGAAAATGTGCGATAAGAGCGTGTTTTAGGAAATTCTGACCGTGTGTGGGCTCCATCGGACTTTTTCCATCGGATTTTCCGACACACAACGTTTGAGAGCAGACAACCGACTGACAACAAAATCTGACCGTGTCAATTCCGACCGTGTGTGGACAATTCCGACGCACAAAGTGCCACGCATGCTCAGAATATATTCCGAGACGGAACTGCTCGGTCTGGTAAAATTAGCGTTCGGAATGGATATAGCACTTTCTACAGGCTGCAATGTTTTAAATAGTTTAATGCAGCGCACTCTCTTCTTCTTTATAATGCTAGAAGAATGAAGTAGTTTTGCTGCTGATATTCACACAGAGTTCTCACAAACTTCTTTCTTTATTATTTATCGTGATTTCATCAATATAATATTTTTATTTGTCATATCTGATTAAAATTTTCTATTTTTTTTATTTTTTTGGTTAGTATTTTTTTCAAGCCTGATCTTTTTTTTTTTTCAAACTCCAGAATATTTTTGGGTGTGTTTTGTGTGTCAAGTTACCACAACGCCATTATTATCTTGTATTATTTAATCTCAAGGAGATTGTTTGGTGTTGGTGTCTCTTGTTAATTTCACATTGTAGTTTTGAAATGTCCCTGCCTCCTCACAAACAAACTGTCCTTTTTGAAGGAAAACACACATAGGTGAGTATAATTGAAACAAAAAATCCTTTATTAAGGGATCAGAACCAAACAAAGAGGGAGGCAACGCTGGAGAAACAGCAGAAATTGGCGAAGCCTTTGGCCCCCAGGGCACACATCAATTATTTCCAGGCAAAATTGGGGGCCTGAGGAGTCCATATCTAAGGGAGTGCAGTCTGGTCCAGAATTCCAAGAGATCATGAACAACTGCAGATGAAATCTGTGTTGCCAGGCTGTGGTCATACAAGAGCCTGCATCTTTTGCCAGACCAGACTGAACCCAGGCCATCACTCTCTGGTCTTCCTTCCACGCTTCCTTCCATGCTGTGTCTGTGGTGGTGGAGTTGTGGCATGAGGAGGAGGATGTGTGATTTCGCCCCTCACCCCCTTAGTTAGTGTTTTGTAAAGAAGGTCCTCACACATGAGGCATTGGCCCTCTTGCATGCCGTGCAGTTTTGTGGCAGCCATGAAGGCAAAAGCCTCTTCAGGAGTGGGGAAGGCTCTGAGGGACGCAGAAGCCTCCTGAATCAGCCTGTGCTGAATCCTGCACATTATTCCCCTTACTGGGTCTTTTGTTTGGAAGGCGGAGGGGAGGAACCTGCGATTCTGTCAGGCTCCTACTGGGCCCGCCCTTCTCCTGGCTGCTACTTAGCCCCGCCTCCTCCTGGCTGCCACTAACCCTTGCCTCCTCCTGGCTGCAACATTCCACAGCCTCTTCCTGGCTGAGGTCTTCCTGTGTATGAAAAAGGGACATAGTTTTAGTTTTTTCTTCATCAATCACACACAATTTTCATCTCATGACTATTGCAAATTGAATGTTAACAAATATAACAGACTATAATTCTGACCCCAGCATTTTTCATTCTTGTCCCAATTTTTTGTGCCCGCTACTGTCTATTGATATGTAAAACACTTTATGAAATCAGCAATTAGTGATCAATACTATTATTAAATCAAAATCAATATTATTCATTAAAATCGTTATTTTCCACTTCTAATTTATTTGGACATATTTGGCACATATTCATTGGTTCCATTTCTTAGTTTCACTACATATATCGCTCCTTGCAAGCGATTATTTTGTGCACACATCCCGTGATCATACATGTAAAATTATACATGTTTTTTCATAACACTTTTTTCATATATATTTTTTATATATATTTTTTATATAAAATTTTTTGTATTTATATATACTTTTTTTACGTTTTTTTCTTATATATCGTGCATATAACATTTATACATGTTTAAATGTTCACTTTATCTTTAGAAATAAATTTATTGAGACAATGATTTTTTCAGTGTTCACATTATCTTTATTGACACATTTTTCGTTCATATTTTGGTCATATACCTCTATCCATACACACTCTCTTGCATATAAGAAACACCATACAAAATTATACTTCACACACTAATAACCATTTTCTTTTATATGCTCTTTTACTACTTTTTTATTCATTCACTATTCATTTACTATTTTTCCTCCTTCCACTGCCACTTACATATCATTTACATGGGAGTCCTCACTATTTAAGCCTATGAGTTTAACAACAGGTGCCAAAAATTGACATGATTGATTTCCAGCTGCTGTCAATGATCAATACTAACACATGACCATATAGGTTTTCAACTTAGGCTATAAATATGTTATGTACCCCCATATTTGTCAGCTATGAATAAGCACTCATTGTAGTGTGAAACGCGTCAGCTGCTTTTGTACGCTTCTGCTGTTATGTTTCGTGTTTCTTCATGATTCAGCTTTTTAAATAAAGCATTCATCATTATACCGGTGTGCGGCTTCCAGCTTTCCTCGATTTGTCTGATAAAATCTAGGAAACATCATTTATTTATTGACCAGAAATCTGTAGAACAATGCTATACCTGGCTCCAGCTGGGCTCCTCCACTTCTTCCTGGCTGGAAGTCTCAGATTGGACATCGGAAGCCTTAGCTGGGGTGGAAGATAGGGTGGAAGGAAGGGTTGAGAGGGATTCCCTGACTTCAGTCTGGTCTGACAGAAAACGAAGTCTCTCATAGTACCACAGCCTGGGGACATAAATGTCATCTTCTGCAGCTCCTGATCTCTGGGAATCCTGGACCTTCTTGCGCTTCCTAAGATAAGTGCTCCTCAGGCCACCAATTTTGGCTTTTAAAAAAAGGGATGGTTGCCGTGGGGACCACCGGCTTCACCAACTCCAGCAGTTCCTCCAGTGCTGCCTGCCTCTTTTGTTTATTATTGTATTGGGGTGTTTCACCTGCCACAGACAGGGAAGCTCCCTGTATTTGTCTATGAAGAGGGGGAGGAAATTGTGGTCATTGAAGCCATCCATTTTATCTGCAAGACACAAGACAAACCCTAATGTCAGACGAAACTCTCCTAATCTTGTCACAATATAGGCCTCAATCTAGAAGCAGTAAAGGCCCAAGTTTAAATCTTACCTTCGTTATCACGATCGGTGCCTCCGATACTCCTTCACCTGCTCACAGATAGTACGTACTACGCACGCGTGTTACGCTTTATATACACTGCGCATGCGTGAAACTCCTCCCGCCCCTGACGTTCTTTCTAGTCTATTCCCTGCCCCTTTTTGTTTGGCGCAGTGGGGAAGAGCACATGGCGGAGACAGAGCAGGTGCGTGCTAATTACACCAACGAGGAGGAGGAAAGCCCGGAGCCAGAAAGGTCCCGATCCCGGAAGAGACAATTTAAGGCCTCAAATATGTCCTTTGGGGAGATGTTGGAGATGGTGGACACCCTGAAGAGGGCTGACTATGACGGGAAGTATGGACCTTACCCCAACCCCAATGTCAGAAAGGCCAAGATCATGGCAAAAGTGGTCAAAAGTCTGCACCGGAATTTTGGGGTACGACAATCCAAGGATCAGTTCAGGAAGTGGTGGTCGGACCTCAAATTAAGGGAGCGTGAGCAGTACAGAAGGATCAGGAGAGTGCTGCAAAAAAGTAAGTAGTTGTGCTGTGTTCCTATTCTTTATTTTTATTACGTTCGTGCTGCTCCATGTGCTTTTCTTAACTGTTGTACAGTTTAAAATGGCAACTTTCATGTTCATGGGCACATTGTTCATTCGTATGAAACATTGTTCATTTGGCCTAGAAAACACCATTGTTTTGGCCATATGCATTTGAATACATTTTTGCTAGCCTACTTCTCTTAAAATAATTTGGGTGTGTAGATGGGTTTGTAACTAGAGTGAAATGCAAACTAGATTCTGTGTAAGGAAAGGACACTCAGCAGCTGTTTACACATCTGGATGCTGGAGCACTAGTGTGGGACACAAGAACACCCTTTTTATTAGGGGGCCCACACAGGTGCTCCAGTGTATACTATATGGGTGTGTCCATCTGTGAAGCTTGTAGAAAACAGGTAAGTATTCAAGCTTGACAAAGGACAAAAATATTTCTTCATCTTGGAACTTTGTCAAAATAGACAATTGTACCCCACTTCCAAGCAATGTTTCATATTCCTATTTCTGCCATCAAATATCTGTGTGCTAAGTATACTGATTTTTTTTTACATAGGGGAGAAAAGACTCGGAGGACACCACTCATCCGAGGAGACCACAGACCCAATCATAGGCATACCTAGAGCAGCAGCGCCCCTATTATTGTCTTACCTCCACGGTCCAGGACACATAGGACCCAGACTACTCTTAAAAAAGTACCAAGACTGTTTCAGTACATGCAAGGCACCTGACCTAGTACAACAGCTTGTTTCCTCCTGACTGACTTGTGCTCAGAACAATGTTCAGGGCCCTCAACATGGGAAACAAGGACATTTGCCACCACCATTAGGCCCGCTACAAGACTTACAGATAGATTTCACACACATGCCCAGGCAGAGAGGTAATCTCAAATATTTGTGTGTAATGGTGGACAAATTTTCAACTTGGCCAGAGGCCATACCCGTTACAGGGGAAACCGCAGGCATTGCAGCCTGGTGTCTGATCAATCATTGGATCAGTCGATACGGACTTCCTGCTACCATATACTCTGACCAAGGCCCAACATTTACCTCAAAGCTGGTGAAAGAATTGACAAGGGTATTAGGGATACAGTGAAAGCTACACATCCCATATCACCCACAGAGTTCAGGGGTAGTGGAAAGAATGAATAGAACGATCAAGGACAAACTTAAAAAGGCCACTAACGGTACCATGAAGGACTGGCTAAAATACCTGCCAGGGGTCCTCTTCCAGATAAGAACCACCCCCCACAGCAGAACAGGCTTATCCCCATATGAAATACTAATGGGAAAGCTGGCCCAGAAGAAAGCAATTGAGGGAGAGGAGGTTAAACTTCATTCCTTACAGGAAGAGCATGTGAAACATCTGGTAAGTAGCCTTACTGAAAACTACGACAAGGTATCTGTCACTTTTCCTCCTCTCTCCACAGAGCCTACACACCCCTTCATACCTGGTGACAAAGTCTTGATAAAGCAGCTTGCAGCAAGGAAGGTACGAGGGCCCATCTACCAAGGACCATTTGAAGTACTCAAAGCAACCCGAACCGCCATCCTCACAGACCAAGGACCACAATGGATCCACGCATCATGGATAAAAAGAGCACCAAGCCTAGAAGCAAGCCAAGAACCACAAAAGAAAGAGACATTGAACTCAAACCCCTGCCCAAGCCCAACAAACCCCCCTGCAGCACCCTCCCTAGAGGACTCGGGAGCCCTAGAGACCTTAAACAACCCCCCTGCAGCACCCTCCCTAGAGGACTCCCAGAGACCTTAAACCTAATGACATTCGAGTAGTAGATGTTCAAGTATTTCCCCCAGGTTTCCAGGGTCCACCCAAACGGAGGCCCTGGAAATGCACCACTCAAATAATCTTAGCTTTTGCCATCTTGATTACATTTAAGATTATCCTGCTAACCACTTTTGTATGTTGGATGACTAACAGTTGTGGTTTTCAGCCCCCCTCTAATCATACTAACCGTCCTCGGCGAGGTTTTATGGGTAGCTCTATTTATCCTTGCTGCACTCAGGTAGCCAGACAAATGTCCAAAGCCCAATCTCAAGCAGTTACAGGGTATCATATTCAAAGGAGGGATGGGAATTGCCACATAGCAGCCATTGTCTTTACAGCCACATATAAGAGTAGAAAAGACCTGGTGTATGAATCCCAATCATAAACCAAGTCAGAACCTGGTGTCCAAATTTAAAAAGGCCAAACTCAGGGATATAGGAATCAGTCAAGTTATTCAAAACAAGAGATCAAACTACGTGCCCTTTGCACCATTAAATAATACAAGTATGAAAAAGGCCCCCAAATCAAAATTCCAATTCCTAAAATCCAGAAGGGAACTCCTAAGACCAGACTTTAAAAGTGTTAATTAATTACTCAGAATGCTGAGTTTGTTCCCCAGGGGAACTGGCCGACACTCAGTTCCGATGGTTGGAAGGCCAGTGACCCTAGAGCAGCTGCTAAACATCACCCAACCCATTTCCCCTGAGAGCATCACAACCAATAGTAAACCCCTTCTCTTTACAGGGTACACAAGGAGTTCGCAATTTTGTTTTCTTAATGGAGCAGGTAAAGACTTAAATAATGGTAGATTTTGCAGAGACACGGTAGTAATATGAGGGACTCCTCATACACAACATATCAGACCCAGATGAACGCATTGGGAACATGTCCTCCTACAATATTTCAAATTGTATGAAAGGGAATAGCTCGGTAACAGAATCATGGCTCGTCAGCACACATATGAATAGTTAATGGATGGAGGAGCGTGAGGATGAGGCACCCTCCATAGGGGACTGGATGTGCCTAGTGGGGTTAAGGTTCAACCTAGATTCACCTGGGGATGTGCCCGCCCCTCATATGCCCCATGGATGGATGGTGTGCTGTGGTCTTTGGTGTCACACCACCATCCCATACCCCCTCGATAGAAAGACCTCAGGATGGTGTACCCTGGTAGAAATGATCCCTTTCATGGGTGCTTCTCAAGGGGGCTCCCCTGTTGAGATGATACCAGCCCAATGGTCATTTAGAGTTCGGGAGACACAAAAGAGAGGTCACAACCTGGTGGGACAAGGTATTTGCTTCCATGGGTGGGGCAGGCATGTACAATGCACTAACAAAGGTAGTTTGGGGAACTAGTAGATTCATGAATGAATAAAACATCAACCAATGTGGGTTTCATCAATGAGGAATTGAGGAAAATCCTGTTTGAACAAGAAATAATCAAGCAGCGTCAAGAAAGGATGATGATGGTACTGACAGGGCTGTGTGATGTGACAGAGGATAAAAGCCTCTGTTGCACATATATGAACAATTTAACTAAACCTAGTGAAGATTTAGAGGTACCAGACTATTAGAATATAATTAAAGGACACCAGGATAAGAGAGCAAAACTGCAAACACAAATAAGGAGGCTGGGAGACTCTTGGAACCCACTCTCAGGAATTGGGAGATGGTTCGGATCATTTTGGGACAGTATTATGGGATTCTTTAAAAAGGCAGGCATGATACTGACCATGATAGTACTCCTGGGTATCGCCACCTATGCCGCTATCAAATTCCTATTCTACATCACCAGTAAAGTTCCTGACATTGCAGCAAAAATTAAACCGGACTCTGAGCCTAAGGAAACCATGGCCATGTTCTACATTGAGCCTGAGGAAGCCACGGCCATGTTCTACACAGAACAAACCTGGTACTCCAAGCATTAGGGAATTAGTGATCAGGGAATTGTAAGGAAAATGGGAGGGATTGTAAGGAAAATGGCTGCACTTTGGTTCACTGTATACTTTAGATAAGGGTCCTGAACTTTAATACAAGCTATATGAAATGCTATCGCAAGGCTTCTAATAATGTCAAATGGAAATTTACTAGCAGGCTAGCTGCAAAACAGGAAAGTACTTGTGGTGATAACCTTTGAATAGATATACGGAAACTAGCTAGTACATCTCACCGCACACCTGGGCCTAAAGCCAATGGTACATGACCGAGACTATCTTAAAAGGTTATTTCCATATTATTAATTTTCTCGGAATTCAAGCTAAGAAGGTATATTTAGACAAAGGACATTTTAGGTACTTTTTAGGCACGTCACTGAGCAGAATACTATGCAAATACATATATGTCATATAACATGTAACTTGTGATATGTAACTTGTGATACTTGTACTCTTGTGATTGGATAAACTAAGGGACTGCCCCTTAGTCTGCCCCCACTGATGTATAATGTTGTTGCCCTATATAACATGTGAAATGCCGTAATACATTTGTATTTCTTGATATCCAACTCGGTGTATGGTGTCTTGATTACCCAATCGATTGAAAGATCTTCAAGTTCAGCTCGAGCAAGGAAAAGGTTTGGGGGCGCACTTGACCAGTTGACCAACTGACCCTTTCACCCCCCACCTCAGGAAGAAGGTGAAATCCCCCAAAGCCAACAGGAGGAGGTGGAGGAAGGAGACATGGTAGAAATAGTCACCACAACAGGTGAGTGTCTGCGACCACAGGCTCAGGTAAGAGATGGATGCTGGCATATTTATAATACATGGTGTGTTTTTGTTTCTATATTTTTAGGTGATTGTGATGTTGTGGATCCAGGTCATTTCACCAGTGAAAGTGCACAGATCCTGATCGGAGAGATCATGGGGTATAATAGGGACTTGGAAAACATACAGAAAAACATGAATGATGTTCAAAACAAAATGAAGAACATCATTGATGTTTTAGGGAGAGTTTAAAACACCTCAAAATCCCTTCCCTTTTTTGTGCTTTTTGGAATCTAAAAATTTCTTACTTTTTTTTACATATTCTCGAAAAGCCAATATTTGAAGATGCACACAGTGTGTCAACTGCCATCACGGGAGATCAATGTAGGCATTTTGGGGGTTCCACCCCCCTCCTCAATAATAAAGTAGCTGAGAGGAAGGGGTTGCACCCCCAAAACACGTCCATTGATCCCCCGTGATGGCAGCCAGCAGTCTTTGCCTTTAGTAAATAACACCCAACAGTGCTTTCGAATGTTACACAATCACGCCATTTTCAGGACTACCCACATTTCAGTCAGGGTCAGCTAAAAGAAAGACAAGCAGTAAATGTCAGCAAATATTGTAGTAGTTAAAAACATTTTTTATTTAAAAAATGTCTCAGACAGTCTGGCATATCGATGGCCCCCCTACTGGCAAAGTATTCAAGGTATCTTAGACAGGCCTCGCGGGCACTCAGCGGGGGCAAGCCAGGACGGCCAGTTTCAAGTGCCGTCAGGGTTGGTTCATTTACATGAATTCCGGATTCAGGCCCAACTGAGCCAGCATAGTTCACAGAATTTCTCCTTAAAAAGTTGTGGAGAATACAGCAAGCCAGGATGATGTGATTCAGTTTATTCTCCGCCATGTGTATGGATGTAAGAAATAGGCGGAACCGGCTGGCCATGATTCCAAACGTGTTCTCCACCACTCTTCTGGCTCTGGCCAGCCGGTAATTAAAAACCCTCTGGTCCAGGGTTAGGGTCCTCATAGGGAATGGCCGCATAAGATGGTCCCCCCAGCGCAAACGCTTCATCAGCAACGAAGACGAATGGGAGTCCTTCCACATTGTCTTCTGGAGGTGGCAAGTCCAAGCTGCCATTCTGGAGATGCCTGTAGAACTCCGTCTGGGCGATGACTCCACCATCTGACATCCGGCCATTCTTCCCCACATCCACATACATGAACTCATAAGTAGACACCACGGCCAACATCACAATACTATTGAACCCCTTATAGTTGTAATAGTATGACCCCGAGTTGGGTGGTGGGACGATGTGGACGTGTTTCCCATCAATTGCCCCTCCGCAGTTAGGAAAGTCCCACCGCTGGGCAAAGTGGGAGGCCACAGTCTGCCATTCCTGTGGGTTGGAAGGAAACTGTGGAGTCACACAAGAAAAATAAATTAATCATTTTGCACATAAACAAGGAAAGCAGATTAGACACAAACATTCTTGGCCAACATCAGTATAACATTTATTTTAGGGAGTATTTAACCACTTGACGACCGCCTCACGCTGATATACGTCAGCAGAATGGCACGGGCAGGCAAAATCACGTACCTGGTACGTGATTGCCTTCCCGCGGGCGGGGGGTCCGATCGGACCCCCCCCGGTGCCCAAGGCGGTCAGCTTTGGTCTGGCAGTGATCAGAGATGAGGGGGAGGCCATCCATTCATGCCCCCCCCTCGCGATCGCTCCCAGCCAATGAGAATCACCCCCCCTTTACCCCCCGATCCCCCCCATGACCCCCCGATCAGTCCTCCCCCCCCCCGTCACACTGACACCAAGCAGTTTTTTTTTTTTTTCTGATTACTGCATGGTGTCAGTTTGTGACAGTTACTGTGGTAGGGCAGTTAGTATTAGCCCCCTTTAGGTCTAGGGTACCCCCCTAAAAAAGTTTTAACCCCTTGATCACCCCCTGTCGCCAGTGTCGCTAAGCGATCATTTTTCTGATCGCTGTATTAGTGTCACTGGTGACGCTAGTTAGGGAGGTAAATATTTAGGTTCGCTGTCAGCGTTATATAGCGACAGGGACCCCCATATACTACCGAATAAAGGTTTTAACCCCTTGATTGCCCCCTAGTTAACCCTTTCACCACTGATCACCGTATAACTGTTACGGGTGACGCTGGTTAGTTTGTTTATTTTTTATAGTGTAAGAGCACCCGCCGTTTATTACCGAATAAAGGTTTAGCCCCCTTATCGCCCGGCGGTGATATGCGTCACCCAGGCAGCGTCAGATTAGCGCCAGTACCGCTAACACCTACGCACGCAGCATACGCCTCCCTTAGTGGTATAGTATCTGAACGGATCAATATCTGATCCGATCAGATCTATACTAGTGTCCCCAGCAGTTTAGGGTTCCCAAAAATGCAGTGTTAGCGGGATCAGCCCAGATACCTGCTAGCACCTGCGTTTTGCCCCTCCGCCCTGGCCCAGCCCAGCCCACCCAAGTGCAGTATCGATCGATCACTGTCACTTACAAAACACTAAACGCATAACTGCAGCGTTCGCAGAGTCAGGCCTGATCCCTGCGATCGCTAACAGTTTTTTTGGTAGCATTTTGGTGAACTGGCAAGCACCAGCTCCAAGCAGCGTCAGGTTAGTGCCAGTACCGCTAACACCCACGCACGCACCGTACAACTCCCTTAGTGGTATAGTCTCTGATCAGATCAATATCTAAACCGATCAGATCTATACTAGTGTCCCCAGCAGTTTAGGGTTCCCAAAAATGCAGTGTTAGCGGGATCAGCCCAGATACCTGCTAGCACCTGCGTTTTGCCCCTCCGCCCAGCCCAGCCCAGCCCAGCCCACCCAAGTGCAGTATCGATCGATCACTGTCACTTACAAAACACTAAACACATAACTGCAGCGTTCGCAGAGTCAGGCCTGATCCCTGCGATCACTAGCAGTTGTTTTGGTAGCGTTTTGGTGAACTGGCAAGCAACAGCGGCCTAGTACACCCCGGTCGTAGTCAAACCAGCACTGCAGTAACGCTTGGTGACGTGGTGAGTCCCATAAGTGCAGTTCAAGCTGGTGAGGTGGCAAGCACAAGTAGTGTCCCGCTGCCACCAAGAAGAAGACAAACAGGCCCGCCGTGCCCATAGTGCCCTTCCTGCTGCATTCGCCAATCCTAATAATTGGGAAGCCACCACTTCTGCAGCGCCCCTACTTCCCCCATTCACATCCCCAACCAAATGCAGTCGGCTGCATGAGAGGCATTTTCTTTATGTCCTCTCGAGTACCCCTACCCAACAAACCCCCCCAAAAAAGATGTTGTGTCTGCAGCAAGCGCGGATATAGGCGTGACACCCGCTATTATTGTCCCTCCTGTCCTGACAATCCTGGTCTTTGCATTGGTGAATGTTTTGAAGGGTACCATGCACTAGTTGCGTATTAGCGTAGGGTACAGCATTGCACAAACTAGGCACACTTTCACAGGGTCTCCCAAGATGCCATCGCATTTTGAGAGACCCGAACCTGGAACCGGTTACAGTTATAAAAGTTAGTTACAAAAAAAAGTGTAAAAAAAAAATAAAATAAAAAAATATATATAAAAAAAAAAATAGTTGTCGTTTTATTGTTCTTTCTCTCTCTATGCTCTCTCTATAGTTTTGCTCTTTTTTACTGTATTCTATTCTGCAATGTTTTATTGTTATTATGTTTTATCATGTTTGCTTTTCAGGTATGCAGTTTTTTATACTTTACCTTTTACTGTGTTTTATTGTTAACCATTTTTTTGTCTTCAGGTACGCCATTCACGACTTTGATTGGTTATACCAGAATGATGCCTGCAGGTATAGGTATCATCTTGGTATCATTCTTTTCAGCCAGCGGTCCGCTTTCATGTAAAAGCAATCCTAGCAGCTAATTATCCTCTAGACTGCTTTTACAAGCAGTGGGAGGGAATGACCCCCCCACCATCTTCCGTGTTTTTCTCTGGCTCTCCTGTCTCAACAGGGAACCTGAGAATGCAGCCGGTGATTCAGCCAGCTGACCATAGAGCTGATCAGAGACCAGAGTGGCTCCAAACATCTCTATGGCCTAAGAAACCGGAAGCTACGAGCATTTCATGACTTAGATTTCGCCGGATATAAACAGCGCCATTGGGAAATTGGGAAAGCATTTTATCACACCGATCTTGGTGTGTTTAGATGCTTTGAGGGCAGAGGAGAGATCTAGGGTCTAATAGACCCCAATTTTTTCAAAAAAGAGTACCCGTCACTACCTATTGCTATCATAAGGGATATTTACATTCCCTAAAATAACAATAAAAATGATAAAAAAAAATGAAAGGAACAGTTTAAAAATAAGATAAAAAAGCAAAAAAATAAGAACCTGTAAAGGCTTTTAAAGGCTTTTAAAAGTGTATTTATTTTGTTGCCACTGTACGTTTGTGCGCAATTTTAAAGCATGTCATGTTTGGTATCCATGTACTCATCCTAAGATCATCTTTTTTATTTCATCAAACATTTGGGCAATATAGTGTGTTTTAGTACATTATAATTTAAAAAAAGTGTGTTTTTTCCCCAAAAAATGCGTTTGAAAAATCGCTGCGCAAATACTGTGTGAAAAAAAAAATGAAACACCCACCATTTTAATCTGTAGGGCATTTGCTTTAAAAAAAATATATCATATTTGGGGGTTCAAAGTAATTTTCTTGCAAAAAAAAATAATTTTTTCATGTAAACAAAAAGTGTCAGAAAGGGCTTTGTCTTCAAGTGGTTAGAAGAGTGGGTGATGTGTGACATAAGCTTCTAAATGTTGTGCATAAAATGCCAGGACAGTTTAAAACCCCACCAAATGACCCCATTTTGGAAAGAAGACACCCCAAGCTATTTGCTGAGAGTCATGTCGAGTCCATGGAATATTTTATATTGTGACACAAGTTGCGGGAAAGAGACAAATTTTTTTTTTTTTTTGCACAAAGTTGTCACTAAATGATATATTGCTCAAACATGCCATGGGAATATGGGAATGGGAATCTATTTTCTGAGAGGTATAGTGAGTATTTTGCAGACCTCACTTTTTGTCACAAAGTTTTGAAAATTGAAAAAAGAAAAAAAAATGTTTTTTCTTGTCTGTCTTCATTTTCAAAAACAAATGAGAGCTGCAAAATACTCACCATGCCTCTCAGCAAATAGCTTGGGGTGTCTACTTTCCAAAATGGGGTCATTTGGAGGGGGGGGGGTTGTGCCACATGGGCATTCCATGGCCTCCGAAACTGTGATAGGCAGTGAAGAGTGAAATCAAAAATTTACACCCTTAGAAATCCTGAAGGCGGAATGTGGATAGCTCACAGAAGGATTTTTCTGATGAGAGGTTATGTTTTCTCCTTTCTCCTCTTTGTTTTCTCTTCATCTGATGTAATGGAGTATGTACCCCCTTTTTCTGTACTTTTTTTATTTTTTAAATTTTTTTTTGTTTTTCGTTCTTTATCCTAATACATATGTAAGATGTGACTTCTGCCATGTAAATTGCTGTATGAGCTCTGGAACTGTATACACTTATTCAATTTTAATAAAACTTTTTGTTCGAGAAAAAAAAAAAGAAATCCTGAAGGCGGTGATTGGTTTTCGGGGCCCCTTACACGGCTAGGCTCCCAAAAAGTCCCACACATGTGGTATCCCCGTACTCAGGAGAAGCAGCTGAATGTATTTTGGGGTGCAATTCCACATATGCCCATGGCCTGTGTGAGAAATATATCATTTAGTGACAACTTTTTGTAATTTTTTTTTTTGTCATTATTCAATCACTTGGGACAAAAAAAAATAATATTCAGTGGGCTCAACATGCCTCTCAGCAATTTCCTTGGGGTGTCTACTTTCCAAAATGGGGTCATTTTGGGGGGGGGGGGGTTTGTACTGCCCTGCCATTTTAGCACCTCAAGAAATGACATAGTCAGTCATAAACTAAAAGCTGTGTAAATTCCAGAAAATGTACCCTAGCTTGTAGAAGCTATAACTTTTGTGCAAACCAATAAATATACGCTTATTGAAATTTTTTTACCAAAGACATGTGGCCGAATACATTTTGGCCTAAATGTATGACTAAAATTGAGTTTATTGGATTTTTTTATAACAAAAAGTAGAAAATATCATTTTTTTTCAAAATTTATGGTCTTTTTCCGTTTATAGCGCAAAAAATAAAAAACGCAGAGGTGATCAAATGCCATTAAAAGAAAGTTCTGTTTGTGGGAAGAAAAGGACGCAAATTTCGTTTGGGTACAGCATTGCATGACCGCGCAATTAGCAGTTAAAGCGACACAGTGCCAAATTGGAAAAAGTCCTCTGGTCTTTAGGCAGCCAAATAGTCCGGGGCTGAAGTGGTTAAAGACAAAGGTATAAGGTCTACCTATCAAATCCCCCCCCCCTCTCATGGGCCATTTCTAAAATTTTTTTGGGGGGGGATATGTTTTGGACAGGTAACCCTCTCCACTTCATTGAGAGATGAATGCCTAAATAATGTGTATTAGTTTGTCCAGCCCCTCCTTACTTACACTATTGGCAGCCCACTGGACAGGTAAGAAGTGTCATAATACAAAGAGATAAATACACACTGTACACATTTAAGCACAATTTGACATTCTGCTATTACCTATCAAGATAATAATAGGATACCAAAACTTTAAACAGTACCATTTGAAAGTATTCAGGCAGGCCCTTGCACTACATGCTTTGGGGAATTCATCCATAAATATGTCCACAAAAGAGGTGGGTATAGTGTGTATGGGTTTGGAAAAGTCAGCAGATAGAGGATTGGTTTCAGCTGAGTTAGCATTTGGGGGGAGGGAGGGTTCCAAATGATTTTGGGACACAAAAAAAAGCCTCTCGCACTCTGCCTGAATTTAAAGCACAAATCCCAATTTAACACATTTTAGGGGGTATTTAGGGTAAAGCACTACTACGGAGCTGACAAAATACATTGTTAAGTGACTACATGAGGTGAATATAGGGCCAGGAGAGCATGCTAGGGAGGTAAGTGATGGCAAATATGTATGAAGGACAAAAAAAATTACCTAAAAATCCAGCATGCATGAGGACAAAGGAGACATTCACAGCACATTACAATCATGGTAATTAGGGAATGAGGGAAGAAATACAATATATTATCAAACATTAAATACAATAAAATGTGATGTTAAAGGATAAAAATCTTACCTTAATATACTCCGTCTGCAGGACCTGGATGATGGCAGAACAGGTCTCTGGGATAATGATCCCAAGAGCCTGGGGGGAGATTCCTGTCGAGAACTTAAGGTCCTGCAGGCTTCTCCCCGTTGCCAAGTACCGCAGGGTGGCGACTAGCCTCTGCTCCGGAGTGATGGCTTGCCTCCTCCCTGCTGATATAGGGGGTCAGCAAAGACAACAAACGGTGAAATACGGGGTCCGTCATCCTGAGAAAGTTCCTGAAATCATCAGGATTATTCTCACGGATCTCATGGAGCAAAGGCATATGACAGAACTGGTCACGCTGGAGCAACCAATACTTGGTCCATGAACTCCTCCCCACCCTGTCCATGGACTGGGCTTGTATCAAGGTAAGGACCCCAACACCAAGCCCCCGCACAGCATGAACTCTACAAGGAGTACGTGTACGCAACATGGCTAGAAAATGGTCGGCTGCTCAGAACGAAATAACAGAACGCACTGAAGAACGGCAAGTCCTGTGAAGAGCGACCTGAAAAACAGTAACGAACGAACAAGAACACAATGACAGAGTCAAGGGTAACTCGCTGCACGCACTGAAGACCAGATACAAACCCAAAAGCACAAACTGAACAGCAGAAAACGATCTGAAAACCACGAGTCTGAAAAAGCGCGAATCGTCTCTCACCAATACTAACACGAGATTAGCAAAAGGAGCCCAAAGGGTGCCGCGCTTGGTTCTGAACTGCCCTTTTATAATCTCGTTGTACGTGGTGTACGTCACCGCGTTCTTGGCGATCGGGAATTCCGACAACTTTGTGCGACCGTGTGTATGCAAAACAAGTTTGAGCCAACATCCGTCGGAAAAAATCCATGGATTTTGTTGTCGGAATGTGCGATCAATGTCCAATCGTTTGTACGGGGCATAAGTCCCACAGCGGATCCACAGCCACAAGCTGTCTTAAAACTGTCTCAGCACACTTGAACACACTAGCTGCTCTTCAGGTCTATTGTTATCCTTAGCATTTCTGCATCATAGCATCCTCTGTGGTCTCATTGCACCTCTGTAACTCTGCTTGTTAGCAGGTACTGGCCTGCAGATATCAGCCAACCTGAAGATTGTGTTGTGTCATCTCTTCAGGCTGGCATGAACTCCCTGGGGACTAATTTGTATCATATTATGGGCTCCAATCAGTTATCTTGGAGAGGCCAGTGTTTACTATTGCATATCAAAACCACACAATCATTGACACAGAAGTGCCAAAAAAGCACTTTTGGCATCATACCAGTTAACCTGCAGTGTGTGAGTAGGTGAGGCAAAGAATATTATCTTGCTTTTGAAAATAGTGCTGATGGGCATTGCCTGAAAACGTTTTCAACCCACAACTTGTGTAATGCTGTTTCTGTAAACTACCTTATGTCTGTGATCATTTCATTTCTACAATATAAAGTATCAGTTAGGCATCAACTGTGTTGACATTGTTTAAGCAACATGCCCACACATTTGTCTCCAGTGTTCAAGGTTCCTAGCATCATCTGTGTTCCTTGTGCACATCTGTTACTCACATCTGTTACTTCTTGACTAATATGTGACTCTTGCACCCTATGGTCCTGTGTGCCCAGCTGTCAGGAAAGGTGCCACCTGGTGATGATACTGTCTGACATTTGGCGTGCAGTACTGTGGTCCACCAGCAGCTGTCTCCTGGCAGTCTGGACCTGCCAGGGGAACCTTCCCCTGTTGGTGGTATTATGTGATCCTTGGGCCGCAGTACTGGCGTCCACCAGCGGGTGGTTCCTGGCAGTGTGGGACTGACATCATCTCTTGCAGATAGGCGTCACCTGAGTAATTGCAGGAGGTGTGTATAATTACCCGGCAGACACACTGATGCCTTGCCTTGGTATTTTCCTTGTGCCCCAACCCTGAACCTGTGAAGCTCTGCATCTGTATCTGTACCCGTACCTGAACTGGATCCTGTTCCTGTTTGTTACCTGTACCCTGAGCCTTGTACCTGACCCATCCCCCGTGGGATTCATCCATCCTCTCCTTGTCCTGTTTGTCTTCCTTTCCCCAGCTGCTGACCCCCCGTTGTCAACCCTGGCCTGGCCCTGTTTATGGTTCTGCTCTGGTCACACTCGATACCTGACAGTATACCAGGGCCATTCCTGACCAGAAGTTGCTGCACAGAGGAACCATCTTGGTTCTGTTTACTTCAGGTGAAATGAATTTGGATGTTATCAGTTACTATGCTCTGCTGGCGACTGAGAGTGGTGAATATCTCCACCAGACACTCAAGGCGTGGGCGAGTGACCAGTTGTTTGAAATCATGCGTTTAACTCACTCTCTGGTGGATCAGGGTTGTTTGCTGTTTGGGAATGTGCATCCTTTAATTCATATATGTACAGAGCTGGCCCTGCCGAGTATTCCAAAATGCCTTGATGACTTTTCTCCACCTTTTAATATTATTCAAGTTGTATCCCTGGTATGGCTTTTGGAGGATGATCCCACATACTTTTGTGAACACTATTCAGCCTGCTCACAACAAATGATAACAGAGTGCGTTGAGTCTGTTCAGTCCCTGGTCAGACAGGCAGATTGTAAACTACAGTTTGTGCAACCCATGCTCTTAGGATGGTCTGATATGCTGCAATCATCGCCAGCCAACCCACAACTAACCACTTCTGCCATCAGACACTTGCCAGCCTAAATCTCTTTTTCCCCTTCACTCATGGCAACTTCAGTCACAGCTCAGTACACCCTGCTTCTCATCAAATATCAATACCCAGTTTCTACTCCCTGCACCTATCCTGCCTTTAACCCACCTGTCTCTTCTCAGCTGCCTGCAATCCCTCAAGAATTTCCCCCAGCTACTGTTACCTCTTCCCTGCCTTACTCCAACCCTCCTCTCCAGTCTGCTTCATTCCCTACCTACAGTTCTGCAGTTACCTATAGGACTCCAGTAGCTAAACCTAAAAAGAGACGGAAGTTCTTTCCTACCCATTTGATCTTGCCAGTAACCCAACCTGCCTCCGCACCAGCTAATCCAGCCTCACGTCCCAGAGCCTGCTACCCAGCCTGATGTCCCAGTGCCTGCTACCCAGCCCAACGTCTCGGTGCCTGCCTTCCAGTCTGATGTGTCTGCCTTCCAGTCCAGTGTCCTGGTGCCTGTCTTCCAGTCTGATGTCCTGGTGCCTGCTTCCCAGTCTGATGTGCCTGCCTTCCAGTCTGATGTGCCTGCCTTCCAGTCTGATATGCCTGCCTTCCAGTCTGATGTGCCTGCCTTAAACTCTGATGTCCTGGTGCCTGCCTTTCAGACTGACGTGCCTGCCTTCCAGTCTGATGTGCCCACTTTCCAGTCTGATATGCCCGCTTTCCAGTCTGATGTACCCGCTTTCCAGTCTGACGTGCCCGATTTCCAGTCTGATGTGCCCGCTTTCCAGTCTAATGTCCTGGTGTCTTCCTTCCAGCCTGTTGTCTCGGTGCCTGCCTTCCAGCCTGATGTCTCAATGCCTGCCCTCCAGCCTGATGTTTCGGTGCCAGCCTTCAAGCCTGATCTATCAGTGCCTGCCTTCCTGCCTGATGTCTTGGTGCCTGCCTTCCGGTCTGATGTCCCTGCTCTCCAGCCTGATGTGCCTGCTTTCCAGTCTGATGTGCCCACTTTCCAGTCTGATATCTCGATGCCTGCCTTCCAGTCTGATGTCTCGGTGCCTGCCTTCCAGCCTGATGTCTTGGTGCCTGCCTTCCAGTCTGACGTGCCCGCTTTCCAGTCTGATGTGCCCGCTTTCCAGTCTGATGTCTCAGTGCCTGCCTTCCAGTCCGATATCTCGGTGCCTGCCTTCCAGTCTGATGTCTCGTGCCCGCTTTCCAGACTGATGTCTCGGTGCCTGCTTTCCAGCCTGCTGTCTCATTGCCTGCCTTCCAGCCTGATGTCTCAGTCCCTGGCTTCCAGCCTGATGTCTTGGTGCCTGCCTTCCGGTCTGATGTGCCTGCTTTCCAGTCTGATGTGCTCGCTTTCCAGTCTGATGTGCTCGCTTTCCAGTCTGATGTGCCCGCTTTCCAGTCTGATGTCTCGGTGCCTGCCTTCCAGTCTGATGTCTAGGTGCCTGCCTTCCAGCCTGATGTCTTGGTGCCCGCTTTCCAATCTTATGTGCACGCTTTCCAGTCTGATGTCTAGGTGCCTGCCTTCAAGTCTGATGTCTCGGTGCCTGCCTTCCAGCCTGAGTTCTTGGTGCCCGCTTTCCAGTTTGATGTGCCCGTTTTCCAGTCTGATGTTTCGTTTCCTGCCTTCCAGTCCGATGTCTCGGTGCCCGCTTTCCAGTCTGATGTCTCGGTGCCCGATTTCCAGCCTGATGTCTTGTTGCCTGCCTTCCAGCCTGATGTCTCAGTGCCTGCCTGCATACCAGCCTGATGTCTCCGCTTTCCAGCCTGATGTGCCCGCTTTCCAGTCTGATGTCTCGGTGCCTGCCTTCCAGTCTGATGTCTCGGTGCCTGCCTTCCAGCCTGATGTCTTGGTGCCCGTTTTCCAGTCTGATGTGCCCGCTTTCCAGTCTGATGTGCCCGTTTTCCAGTCTGATGTCTCGGTGCCTACCTTCCAGTCTGATGTCTAGGTGCCTGCCTTCAAGTCTTATGTCTCGGTGCCTGCCTTCCAGCCTGAGTTCTTGGTGCCCGCTTTCCAGTCTGATGTGCCCGTTTTCCAGTCTGATGTTTCGGTGCCTGCCTTCCAGTCTGATGTCTCGGTGCCCGCTTTCCAGTCTGATGTCTCGGTGCCCGCTTTCCAGCCTGATGATTGTTGCCTGCCTTTCAGCCTGATGTCTCGGTGCCTGCCTGCCTACCAGCCTGATGTCTCTGCTTTCCAGTCTGATGTGCCCGCTTTCCAGTCTGATGTACCCGCTTTCCAGCCTGATGAACCTCTGTCTGCTGCCCAGCCTGATGTGCTTCTGTCTGCTGCCCAGCCTGATGTGTTCCTGTCTGCTGCCCAGCCTGATGTGTTCCTGTCTGCTGCCCAGCCTGATGTGCCACTGTCTGCTGCCCAGCCTGATGAGCCTCTGTCTGCTGCCCAGCCTGACGAGCCTGCAGTCTTCCTTGATGTGCCCATTGTCTGCCTTGATGTGCCCCCTGTCTGCCTGGAAATGCCCGCTGTCTGCCTTGATGTGCCCGCTGCCCGGCTTGATGTACCTCCATCCATTGTCCGGCTTGATATCATGGACTTTCCTCAGCAGTGGCTAGTTGGAGAATCTGGAGGCAGCTCCTTTGAGGGGGGGTACTGTCTGGAAAGGTTCCACCTGCTGATGATACTGTCTGACATTTGGCGTGCAGTACTGTGGTCCACCAGCAGGTGTCTCCTGGCAGTCTGGAACTGGTGGTATTATGTGAGTTGGTGGTATTATGTGATCTTTGGGCCACAGATTCTGCTCTGGTCACACTTGATACCTGACACCAGCACTCCAGTGCCAGTAGAGAATGTCCTGTATTCCAAGCACCCTGTGCTACCAGAAACTCTTCTAGGTTTGTGTGAAGCCCGGAAACAATTGTTTCCATAGAATCTCCCATGTTTCCATGATCCAGTACTCCAGTGTACGTAGAGACTCTCCTGCAACCTGGTAATCCCAGTACCCAGAGACTCTCCTTTGTTTCTGTGACAATGGCACCCCGGAGCTTCTAGAGACTCTCACCTCTTGCTCTAAACTGCCTGTTGAGGTGAGGCAGAGGGTTGCAATTCGGACATGTCTTGCAGCAAAGCCCAACAGCTCTTGCAGGGTGCTCTGCTGAAAACAAGGCGCCTATCTAGAACCTTAGGGCTTTCACCTCTGCTGAACGTGCAAGCATTTAGAGTCGTATTCTTCTTAAATGCTTGCATTTTGTTCTCCCACTATCTGGTGTCATTACGTGTCATGTCAGCCTCTGTAGTCACTCCCTGTCTCTACATTCTCCTGTCACTCCATGACTGAAGCTTCCAGTATCTCCTTGGTAACTCTCTGTGAACTGATACCTCTAATGCCGCGTACACACGGTCGGAATTTTCAACAACAAATGTTTGATGGGAGCTTGTTGTCGGAAACTCTGACCGTGTGTAGGCTGCATCGGATATTTTCCATCGGAATTTCCGACAAACAAAATTTGACATCTGGATCTCAAATTTTCCAACAACAAAATCTGTTGTCGGAAATTCCAATTGTGTGTACACAATTCTGACGCACAAAATTCCATGCATGCTCGGAATCTAGCAGAAGAGCCGCACTGGCTATTGAACTTTAATTTACTTGGCTCGTCGTACATCACTGTGTTCTTGATGTTCGGAATTTCCGACAAGATTTGTGTGACCATGTGTATGCAAGACAAGTTTGAGTCAACATCCGTCGGAAGAAAAGCATGGATTTTGTTGTCGGAATGTGCGATTGTGTGTACGCGGCATTAGTGTCTCCTATGTAGCCTGTGCCTCCACTCAGCCAAGTTCTAAAATCCAGGCTAGCTTGCTCCTAGAGGATATAGACTTCTGTCCGCAACACCAATGACGTATATTTTGTCTTATCCCATAACAAATCTTGTTCCCACATCACTAGTGAGGTTCATAAGCGTTTTTACTGGAAAACAGCATACGTGCTATTTTATCGCTCTTTTTAAATAATGGTTCTATGGTGCCACCCTCCCACACAGGTAACATGTGGATCTCTTGGTATAGATGACTGGTGAACCTTTAAACACAGATACTGAGCTTCTGCGCCTCCTTCAAAGTGAGTGCAAGCCTCTTTGTGACTTATTTCTATCATTGACATAGCCCCCGTTCACTCCGGGTGTGACTTGTCATGTGACTTGACAGATCAAGGTTGTGTAGCGCCCTCTACTTTCAGGTAGGTGCTATATAAGTGTTTTATGGTGTACGGCTGAGGTACAGGTAAATTTAGCCAGGCCTGTGTTTCTTTTTCGAGGCCTGGTTGCTTTGATCTGGGAGTGGGAGTGTCCTTATAGCGGGGGGTGTGGCTACCTACACTTGGGCTCATAGATACCTCCTCTGCTTGCAGAAGGATTTTTCTGGAAGGGAGGTTGGATCTGAGACCTGAGTGGCAGACAGCTCATGTGAGAGCTCTGACCAATCATTTACTTGCATTGGCAGGGGGTGGGTCTTTCATATAAGATGGGGTAACATGCCTCCTGGGGGTGTTCAAGCCTAGGGGGAAGAGAAGAGGAGTCCAGAGCCTGGAGTTCCAGGTGGCAGAGGGCCTGGGGCCCTTGAGGAAGAGAGTCGTCAGAAACTTCTCAAGGGAGGTCCAGGTTGGAGGCCTGGAGTACAGGGAAGACAGCATGTAGCGCTGGGGATCGTGCCGGACATCCCCATGTGGGGGATGTGCCGTGTGTGCGGAGGAAGTAGACCGGAGGATCGAATTTCTTTGACCGGGGAACACAGAACTTTGATCAAGAGGAAAAGTTCAGTGCAACATGAAGAAGCCAAAGCAGGAGTGAGTAGAGTAGCATGCTATGCGGCTACGGAAGACAGTATAACCAGCAATGGACAGTAACTTCCAAAGACTGAGAGGTTGTTCGGTAATGGAGTCATGGAAGATAGGTGGTGCAGGCCTTTTGACTCTAGAATTGATAACCAGAGAAGTAATTTCAGTCTAACAGAGGAATTATTCAGAGTGATCCCTTCTGTTCAACTTGGAAGCACTGTATAGGGAAGTTTATAGTCCAAATTGCACAAGAAGTAATAGTCTCAAGAGGGGATTACACAGGGAAAGTCTAGTTATAAAGGCCATGGCCATGGATGATACCCTTATAGAGTGAAATTCATCGGGGCATCTCATACTTTCCTCGTTAATAACCCAGTTTACTCCGCAAATAAAAGCAAGAAAACTGAACTACTGACTGTTTGGTGTCTTATAATTGGTGATGGGAGATTGGAAGCAGGGTGATTTGGCAAATTGCTACAACCAACTCAGCAGCCCCTATGGGGGTACCGCTACAGTTGCATAACAAGCCACATGCTATTTGCCGCTATGGAACGGTTCAAAACGGTGTAACATGGGTTGCAGCGACTTTGAAAAAGCTTCCTGCACTATTCTTGTGTGACTTGCAGTGACTGTCTCACTTCATACACAGATGTCAGCAAGCTGCACATAAGGTGGCACTGATCGGCAGCTTTGAAATTGCGCTAGTAGCATGACTTCAAAGCCGCACCCGGTGTGAACCGGGGCTTAGAGAAGGATTTGTGGGACTTTTTTTGGGCAAGAGCAATTTGATGTAACCTCCTTTTCCATTCCATTCAACCAACTGTGTCCCAACAAAGGGATGCCATTTAACCAAGAGTGTCCAAACACTGGGAAACTGGGCTCAATTCACTAAAGAATATCTCATGAGATAATTGAATCACATGACACATTTTTTCCAATTATCTCACGAGATGCTGAAAATATCAATTCACTATCAACTTGGTAAATACCTCCATAAACTGGTGTTAAGGTCAACTAAAATAAATAAATAAATGCATGAATAGTGGTGGTCCGGGCATGAGGTATTTAAACTAGCCTTGTTTTGAGATTCTGGTGTTTACATATTTAAAATAGTTTTTTTGCTAGAAAATTACTTAGAACCCCCAAACATTATATATTGTTTTTTTTCTAACACCCTAGAGAATAAAATGGCAGTCATTGCAATACTTTTTTTCGCACCGTATTTGCGCAGCGGTCTTACAACGTACTGTTTTTGGAAAAAATTAACTTTTTTGAATAAAAGACAACAGTAAAGTTTGTCTAATTCTTTTTTTATACTGTAAAAGATAATGTTACGCCGAGGAAAATGATGCCCAACATGTCACACTTCAAAATTGCGTCCGCTTGTGGAATGGCGTCAAACTTTTACCCTCAAAAATCTCTATAGGCGATGTTTAAAAAATTCTACAGGTTGCATGTTTTGCGTTACAGAGGAGGTCTAGGGCTAGAATTATTGCTTTCGCTCTACTGATCGCGGCAATACCTCACATGTGTGGTTTGACAACCGTTTTCATATGCGGGCGCTACTCATTCACTTTTGCGCGCAAGCTCGTCGGGACAGGGCGCTTTAAAAAAAAAAATTCTCATTTATTTTACTTGATTTTATTTATTTTTTCACTGCTTTTTTTTTTTTTTTTAAAGGGGCACTTTTATTCCTGTTACAAGGAATGTAAACGTCCCTTGTAATAGAAAAAAAGCATGACAGGACCTCTTAAATATGAAATTGGAGGTCAAAAAGTCCTGAGATCTCATATTTGGACTAAAATGCAAAAAAAGAAAAAAAATTTGTCATTTGAAAAAATGACAACAGAAAAATGTGCCTTTACGACATATGGGCAGAAGTGACCGGGAACGGCCGGAGGAGGCTGTAATAATCAGTGGACACCTGGAAAGGTGCCCTTATAATGAAGGAAACACAGCAAAATGGAGCACAAACAGGAGAGAGTGCACACAACGGATGCCAGGTAAAAGGGGGAACCGAGAGCTGCAGAATGTAAGGCCCCTTGGATCTCTATTATGGAACTTTTTTTTTATGTTATTTTCTTTCTTATTATTATTATTATTATTTTATTTTTATTTAATTTTATTTTTAATTTTATTTTTATTTTTAATTTTATTTTCATTTTTATTTAATTTTTTATTTTCATTTTCAATTTTTGTTTTTAATTTTAATTTTTTTAAATTTTTATTTTCATTTTTTTTAATTTTAATTTTTAATTTAATTTCACTTTTATTTTTATTTTTATTCTTATATTTTTTCATCGCTATTTTTATTTCTATATTTTTTCCTAATTGTTTATATATTGTTTACTATGTATTGGAAATCTTTTTGCATACTGTATGTCGCATTATGTGTTTTATTGTAGTTTTATAGCCGGCAATTTTGTCTGTTTGGGCTTCTGTTTATATTAAAGTTGTATATTTGGCAACAGAAAATGATGTGGAGGAAGTCTCTACAATCGGTCATACAAGCCATTGGACATGAGCAGTGGATGTTGTCCTTGGACTTGAAGGATACGTATCTACGATGTTCTAGTCCATCAACATTGCTACAAATATTTACGCTTTGCAATAATGGAATACCACTTTCAATTCGTCTGCTTACCATCGGCCTATCAACATCCCTGAGAACATTTTCCAAGGTACTACTCCCAGCCATAGCCAGGTTACGCAAACAGGGCCTGCGAGTGTTCCACTACTTGGACGATGTCCTCCTAGTAACCCAAAGACCTCAAACTTTAACAGAATATTGGGAGATCTTAGTCAAAACCTTGTCCAATTTAGGTTGGATCATCAATTGGCAGAAGAGTCAACCAATACCCAAACGGAGAATGTTATTCCTGGGAGCCATTCTGGATACCGAGAAGAACACGGTGGAACTCCCTCCAGAAAAAACAACAGCATTAATCTCCAGACTAGAAAGAATAACAACCGGTCATACCTCTCGGCATCTCACTGCCTCAGACTATTGGGATCATTAGCAGCCACAATTCCAATGGTAAAATAGACCCATTGGCAAATGAGGACATTTCAAATGGAATTCTTAGGCCTCATGCACACAGGCTGTTAAAATAACGTTATGAAAACGCCAGTATCTTTGCAGTGATTTTTTAAAACTTTTTTCAACGTTTTTGCAATAGTGTTTTTGAGCGTTTCTGTGCGTTTTTCCGCGTTAGCGTTTTTTAGCGTTTTTTTTTCAATTTTTTTTTTTCAATGGATCAAAAACATTAAAAAACGTTGGTGAATGATGTTTTTGAGTGTTTTTGAGCGTTTATCAGCATTAGAGCGTTTTTACAGCAGAAAAACGTCTCTCAGAACCCACTGGTCCTGGGGTTTTTTTACAGCATAAAAACGCCTATGCCATTTGCAGCTCAAAAACGCCTAAGTGGGCATAAAGCCATAGACTAACATAGACAGGTCTTTTTAAGCTGCAAAAAAAGCTCAAAAAAGCAGCTGTAAAAACGTCCGTGTGCATGAGGCCTTAAAACAAAGGAGGAGCCGATCCACTCATCAGCGGATCAGGTTATTCCCGATAATGAAACATTCCCTCAATTGGTGGCGGAAGCCGACCACTCTAGCGAACTGTCATCAACTCAATCCACCGATACCAATAATGGTCACGTCAGATGCATCAGCAGTGGGCTGGGAGCACACTGCAATGGGCACCTAGCCCAGGACAGATGGGAAAGCAAGAAGAGAGAGGTCTCCAACAAAATATAACTAAGGGCAGCCTTCCAAGCACCGAAAGCATTCCTGGGTCAGATAAAAGGGGCCAGTGTCACACTTCAAATGGACAAGATAGCGGTAGCATACATACACCGTCAGGGAGGAACGCGGAGTCAAGCACTCTTAGCGGAAGTTTTACCAATGATGAATTGAGCGCAACAGACTTAAATGAAGCTAACAGCCGTATACATTCCAGCCCCGCAGAATTATTTAGCAGATACACTGAACCGAAAAACGTTGGACAACAACGAGTGGGCATTAGACCAGACAGTTTTTCAGTGGGTCTGCGATCACTGGGGTCAACCAGACCTCGACTTAATCGCATCTCCGGCCAACAGCAAGTGTCGACGATTCCTGGCAAGGGTGAAGTTCTCGTAACCATCCAGGAACAGTGATAGCAATCATACCTATGTGGCCACGCAGACCATGGTTCCCATTACTACAGGTCTTGGCAATGGAACCCCCGATCCCATTACCAAAAATACCGAACCTCCTCCAACAAGGTCAGGTGCGGTACAGGATTCCTACCAAGCTTCAACTTATTCTAAGGTATGGGAAAGATTTGACGCCTTTTCAAGATCTAAAGTATTCGATCCTCTAGCTCCACGGGAGGCACAGGTGTTGGAATTCTTGCAAGCAGGCCTGGAGATGGGCCTACAAACAAATACACTGAGGTTGCAGATCTCGGCCCTGGTGGCTCTGACAGGAGTGAGATGGGCTACCCACCAGTTAGTGCGACAATTCTTGAGGGCCTGCAACAGAGTCCGACCTCAGGCAGGGTAATTTGTGCCCCCATAGGACTTACAAGTAGTGCTGAAAATGTTGTCCCAGTCATCTTTTTTAGGGCCCAAGCAACCTCGTTATGAAACATCACTATGAAAGTAGTTTTTCTCACTGCCATCACGTCAGATGGAAGGATATTGGACATTCAAGATTTAGGGTACAAACCCCCCTTACTGTTGTCACCTACCCGACAGAGTGGTATTAATGACATTACCACAACACCTACCTAAAGTAAACAAGTCATTTGCATAAATGAATAAATAAATAAATATATATATACTGTGAATAATTGATAAATCAAATACCAAAATCAGAAAGTGCTTATAAGTAAATGAACCTCAATCTTAAATTGAGTGCACAATAAGTGACTAAGCATGTGAATAAATGTGGATGAATCAAATTTCATAACTTTTAAATGAAAACAAAAGTGAATATAAAATGGGAAAAGTGAATAGTCCATTCATAAGAAACTCAATAAAGGCGCATCAGTCCCATGAAGGAAAAGTCACATATCCACAATTCATTGAGAACAGCCAGTGTGGGTGAAGAAAAGAAGAAGGTGGTGTGAAGGAATGTCCAGACAAACAGTGAATCCGGAGGACACTATAGATGGACCCTTACCAAAAGCGGTGGACCTCCCTAATAGCAAGGTCTTGTGAGCATGCAGATACAGCCATACCCACTGCAGCAATAAATATGACACGTACCTTGTATGTGAGCCTGACGTGCAGAGGGAGACCTCTCGTACAGCCCTGGTTCCCAGATCACTGGAGTTGAGGACAGTGACCGTAGGAGCACAGTGGGGTATGAGTGCCTGGTGGATTCTCTGGAACTGGAGATGATGTCCACTGGGAGACACTGGAACTGACTGGAGTGCCGGGTGCAGGTAAGCTGGATACAAGTCAGCAGATAAGCCGGATGCAGGTCAGCAGGATGCAGGTGAGCTGGATGCAGGTCAGCAGGCTGCAGGTAAGCTGGATGCAGGTCAGCAGGCTGCAGGTGAGCTGGATGCAGGTCAGCAGGCTGCAGGTAAGCTGGATGCAGGTCAGCAGAATGCAGGTGAGCTGGATGCAGGTCAGCAGGATGCAGGTAAGCTGGATGCAGGTCAGCAGGCTGCAGGTAAGCTGGATGCAGGTCAGCAGGATGCAGGTAAGCTGGATGCAGGTCAGCAGGGTGCACACAGCAGGCAGAAGCAAGGTCAGACAAGCCGGGTCATACACAGTGGATCAGTTCAACAGATTCGGCAGGCAAGGAATAGTCAAGTTCGGGCTGGTTTCTGGTAACAGGAGATCAGACAGGCAGGTAAACAGAATCAGAGTCAGGGAAAGCCAAGGTTCAGGATTGGAGACAGCAGCGTGGTCAGAGAGCCAGGTCAGCTGATCGGATGCTGATTACAGGAACAGGTCACAGGTGAAGCTGCAGATCAAACAGCAAGTGCTGAATTGTGGAAGCCCCTCTTAAAGGCCACTGGGCGCCAAAGCCGAATCACTGTGCGTGCGATCTCTGCGATCGGCACATGCGCATTGGCGCACGCCTGTTCGTTACTGGGAACCTGTTGGTGGGGATGCGCCTGAGCCCTGTTGCAGGTCTGGAAGTAGTATGTCCATGACATTGCCCCCCCCTTAAGGGCAACCTCTGGGTGCCCAAAAGAGCCCTTTTCTGGGGATGTCTGTGGAAGAAGGCCTGGATCAGTTCTTGGGCATGCACATTTTGCTTAGGTTCCCATAAGTTCTCCTCTGGTCCATAGCCCTTCCATTTGATTAAAAAATGAAGTTGGTTACCTCTTCTCCTGCAGTCTACGACAGCCTCCACCTCATACTCCTCGTCCTTATTAATAATAACGGGTCCGGGTGGCCCCGTTCCTCTGTCCGGGAAAGGGTCGGGTACTGTGGGTTTAAGCAGAGACACGTGAAACACCGGGTGCACTTTGAGCGACTCAGGCAGGGTAAGTTCATAGGAGACCTCATTCAATTTCCTTTTAACTGGGAAAGGGCCAATGAATCTGGGTGCCAGCTTCTTTGAAGGGCAAGCCATCTTGAGGTTGGTGGTAGATAACCACACCTGATCACCTGGTTGGAGACGTAATTCACCTCTTCTCTTCCTGTCATAAAGCCTCTTGTTGGTTGCCTGCGCCTTGGCCATAGCTTCTTGCAACAACTTGTTGTTGCGACCCAGGAACTCGACAGTGCTTTGTACTGCTGGAACAGGAGATTCTGGAATAATGTTAGGCAGGAAGACAGGATGGAACCCATAGTTCGCAAAGAACGGTGACTGACCTGTGGCTGAATGGCTGGCATTGTTGAAAGCAAATTCCGCTAAAGGCAACAGTGCTACCCAATCATCTTGGACAAATGAGGTAAAGCAATGGATGTACTGTTCCAGGGTTTGGTTCGTCCTTTCAGTTTGTCCGTTAGTCTGGGGGTGGAAAGCAGATGACATGGAAAGTTCAATTTTCAGAATTTGGCATAGTGACCTCCAGAAGCGAGAGGTGAAATGGACTCCCCTGTCAGATACAATGTTGGTTGGTACCCCGTGCAGCCTTACGAACTCCCTGATGAACACCCGGGCGGTTTCCAAAGCAGACGGCGTACTCTTTATGGGTATGAAGTGGGCCATCTTAGACAGACGGTCAACCACTACAAAGATAGCTGTATGTCCTTCAGAAGGGGGTAGTTCCACTACAAAGTCCATGGCAATCATGCTCCAGGGTCTGTCAGGAATTGGTAGTGGTCTGAGGAGGCCCCAGGACTTGGTCCTGGCAGACTTGCTTTGGGTACAGATGACACATGACTTAACATAGTCCTTGCAATCTTCCTCAAGCTTCGGCCACCAAAACATGCGCTGGATTAGTTCACGAGTCTTGTGAACCCAAAATGTCCGGCCAGCGGGTGGTCATGACACAGGCTCAACACTTCTGTCCGGCAACTTTCTGGCACAAAAATTTTGCTGTCCTTCCAAAGCATCCCATCCCTGGGTATCAAGATTGATCCTGGAGGACCGGACACCCCCTCTGAGGCTTGTTTTAGACCGGACATCAGGTCTGTCTGGAAAAGCAGAAAGTTGCCCTCAGATAAGATAGTGTCCGGAACTGAAGTTTCTTTGGGGTCATCGTACATCCGAGAGAGAGCGTCAGGCTTGATGTTCTTTGATCCTGGCCGGTAGGTTATGTGAAATACAAATCAGGAAAAGAATAACGCCCATCGTGCCTGACGCGGCTTCAAACGTTTGGCAGTTCGTAAATATTCCAGATTTTTATGATCCGTGTAAATAAGTATGGGATGTGCTGCTCCCTCTAGCAGGTATCACCATTCTTCGAGTGTGGCTTTAATGGCCAAAAGTTCTCGGTCCCCCACATCGTAATTCTTCTCTGCAGGCGAAAGCTTCCGAGAGAAGAATGCTATGGGGTGCATGAGATCCTTGAGTCCTTGGCGCTGAGAAATAACTGCCCCCACAGCTGTTTCTGAGGCATCAACCTCGAGTAGGTAAGGAAGAGAGGGATCCGGATGGCTCAAGATGGGGGCAGAGGTAAAGAGTCCCTTTAGGGTAGAGAAGGCAGCTTGAACCTGGGGATTCCACTGGAATCGGACGTTTTGTCTTGTTAGCTGGGTGATCGGAGAGATAATTGCAGAAAATCCTTTGATGAACCTTCTGTAAAAATTGGCGAAGCCAACAAAACGTTGCACCCCCTTTTTATCTGAGGGTGCAGGCCAGTCCAGAAAAGCTATGACTTTTTGTGGGTCCATCTTGAACCCTTCTGTGGAAATTACCAGGCCCAGAAATTGGATACTCTGCCGCTCAAATTTGCATTTTTCTGGTTTGGCGTATAAGCCATGCTGACGGAGTCGGCAGAGTACCATCTTGACGTGTTTCCGGTGCTGATCCAAGGATGAGGAAAAGATCAGAATATCGTCTAAGTAGGCTATGATGAAAATGTCCAGATAATCTCTGAAGATATCATTTATCAGGTGCTGGAAGGTAGCAGGGGCATTACACAGGCCGAAGGGCATCACCAGATATTCATAATGGCCAAACCTGGTACGGAAGGCCGTTTTCCACTCGTCCCCTGCACGAATGCGAACCAAATTGTAGGCCCCACGAAGATTGAGTTTGGTGAACACAACAGTAGTTCTTAATCTTTGAAAAAGCTCAGGTACCAGGGGTAAGGGATACCGGTTCTTGACCGTGACCTTGTTCAGCTCCCGGTAGTCCACACAGGGACGCAATGAGTGGTCCTTCTTCTCCACAAAAAAGATCCCTGCCCCAGCTGGAGAGGTGGATGGCCGGATGAACCCCCTCTTAAGGTTTTCGTCAACATATTCCTTTAAAACCTCCAACTCCCGCTCAGACAGAGGGAAAATTCGCCAAAAGGGGATTTCAGCTCCGGGCAGTAACTCAATCGGGCAATCATAGGAACGATGAGGAGGAAGTGTCTCTGCCCCTCGTTTACTAAAAACGTCTAAGAACTCGTGATACTGTTCAGGTACTGCTGAGCGTAATTCTGAGTCAGCTTCCAGGCACAGCAAAGGACCAGATATCTTGGAAGGTAAGGGCAGACAATGTTCTTGACAGTAGAGGGACTGAAACCTGATTTCTCCGGAGCCCCAGTCAATTTGCGGGTTGTGGGCCTGAAGCCACGGTAGACCCAAGATGATCGGGAAAAGAGGGGAAGCAATAGCATCAAACTTAAGCAGTTCCTTGTGGTTTGAGACAGTAATTACAGGCAGTGGGGGAGTCTCTTGAGTCACCTGGCCAGATTTAATACGGGATCCATCTGCCAAGAAAACAGACAGTCCTTGAGCCCTGTGCTGGAGTGGAATGCGTTGTTGGTTGGCAAAGTTCAAATCAATAAAACAACTGCATGCACCAGAGTCTATTATTGCAGTAACAAACACAGTCTTTCCAGAGAACTGAAGGGTGATGGGAATAGCCAGGTGAGTAGAGAGAGCTGGGTGACTGTGTGGTGGGATGGATGAAGATCTACGGTACTTGGCAGGACACGAATGTACATAATGGCCTGGTCCCCCGCAGTATAAGCACAGGTTGAGCTGTTGCCGACATAGACGTTCCTCGGCAGACAATGCGGGTCTCATTAGTCCGACCTGCCCAGATTTCTGAAAGTCCGGTTTTAGTTTGGTTGGTGCAGAATTAACTGGGACCGGTCTAAGGGGAACAGGACGAGAGGTCGTAGGCACTTGGGGTAACATTCAAGTTGGTTGAGTCTGCTGGGTCACCCTCTCCATCTTGCGTTCCCGAAGAAGACGGTCTATCTGAATAGTTAGGGTCATCAAGGATTCCAGAGAATTTGGTACACCGACCCGAGCCAGTTCATCCTTTAGTCCTTCTGACAAGCCTAGGCGAAACTGGTGCCGTAAAGCTGCATGGTTCCACTGGGTATCCGTGCTCCAGCGTCTAAAGTCCATTATATAATCTTTGACCACTCTGCGGCCCTGCTGGAGCGTGCTAAGAGCAGCTTCGGCAGTGGAAGTTCATTGGGGGTCATCATATAAGAGTGACATTGCGTCAAAGAAGGATGACAAAGAGTCCAGAGAAACATGGTGTTCTTCCAGCAGGTGATGAGCCCAGGCTTGTGGATCTCCCAGCAGAAGTGAGACAACAAACCCCACCTTGGTGTTTTCCCACGAAAAGGTTAAGGGTAGTAAGGAAAAGTACAGCTCACATGCATTATGGAAAGTCCGAAACTTGCTTCGATCCCCAGAAAACTTCTCCGGAATTGGGACCCTGGGTTCTGGAGATAACATCATTACAGGGAGTGCGGGGGAAGCCTCTGATGACAACCCACTGGAAGAAGGGTTTGTAATACTCGTCCGGGACTGCACTTGTCTCACCAGGTGTTCATAGCTGTCCTGAAGCGATTTCACCTCTTGAGTGAGGACGGAGAGTAATTGGCAGATTTCATCAGTAGCAGAGGTCCCTCTTGCAGGCTCAGGCATGGCTGTTTGATACTGACACGTACCTTGTATGTGAGCCTGATGTGCAGAGGGAGACCTCTCGTACAGCCCTGGTTCCAAGATCACTGGAGTTGAGGACAGTGACCGTAGGAGCACAGTGGGGTATGAGTGCCTGGTGGATTCTCTGGAACTGGAGATGATGTCCACTGGGAGACACTGGAACTGACTGGAGTGCCGGGTGCAGGTAAGCTGGATACAAGTCAGCAGATAAGCCGGATGCAGGTCAGCAGGATGCAGGTGAGCTGGATGCAGGTCAGCAGGCTGCAGGTAAGCTGGATGCAGGTCAGCAGGCTGCAGGTGAGCTGGATGCAGGTCAGCAGGCTGCAGGTAAGCTGGATGCAGGTCAGCAGAATGCAGGTGAGCTGGATGCAGGTCAGCAGGATGCAGGTAAGCTGGATGCAGGTCAGCAGGCTGCAGGTAAGCTGGATGCAGGTCAGCAGGATGCAGGTAAGCTGGATGCAGGTCAGCAGGGTGCACACAGCAGGCAGAAGCAAGGTCAGACAAGCCGGGTCATACACAGTGGATCAGTTCAACAGATTTGGCAGGCAAGGAATAGTCAAGTTCGGGCTGGTTCCTGGTAACAGGAGATCAGACAGGCAGGTAAACAGAATCAGAGTCAGGGAAAGCCAAGGTTCAGGATTGGAGACAGCAGCGTGGTCAGAGAGCCAGGTCAGGTGATCGGATGCTGATTACAGGAACAGGTCACAGGTGAAGCTGCAGATCAAACAGCAAGTGCTGAATTGTGGAAGCCCCTCTTAAAGGCCACTGGGCGCCAAAGCCGAATCACTGTGCGTGCGATCTCTGCGATCGGCACATGCGCATTGGCGCACGCCTGTTCGTTACTGGGAACCTGTTGGTGGGGATGCGCCTGAGCCCTGTTGCAGGTCTGGAAGTAGTATGTTCATGACAAAATATTTTTAATCCTACTACACCATTGGAGCCTTTTCTTGCCTTTTTTGCACTTACGGTCCCCTAGACCAGTGGGTGCCCCCCTCCAGGTGGACGCACTGGAATCGTCTTCCGTTGGAATGCTGCATTCATTGAATGATCCGGATGCTGCCATCCAGCTGTCCCTGCAGAGGGCTGTATCTGCATGCTCATGAGACTTTGCTATTAGGGAGGTCCACCGCTTTTGGTAAGGGTCCATCTATAGTGTCCTCCGGAGTCACTGTTTATCTGGATATCCCTTCACACCACCTTCTTCTTTTCTTCACCCACACTGGCTGTTCTCAATAAACTGTGGATATGTGACTTTTCCTTCATGGGACTGATGCGCCTTGATTGAGTTTCTTATGAATGGACTCTACTCACTTTTCCTATTTTATATTCACTTTTGTTTTCATTTATAATTTATGAAATTTGATTCATTTATTCACATGCTTAGTCACTTATTGTGCACTCAATTTAAAATTGAGGTTCATCTACTTATAAGCACTTTCTGATTTTGGTATTTGATTTATCAATTATTCACAGTATATATATATATATATTTATTTATTTATTCATTTATGCAAGTAACACATGAATTTATATCTGTGACCATCTGACTGCAAGCGCACTTATTTTATTTGCTTTGGTTTATTACACTAATATTGGTGTTTTTTTGTTGCGGCTGCAGTTCAGCATTTACAATTGCTTTTTAGCAGGGGTTTATTCCTTTTATAAACAAGTCATTTCACAAAAGGCAGAACATTGTCCTCCCAACAATGCAGATAGAGGCATCTAGCCAAACACATGAGTTAGATGTTGGGGCCACTCTGAAGACATACATACAGGGGACGGCCTCTTTCAGAAGAGCTGAGATCCTGTTCATTATTCCAGCTGAGATAAGAAAAGGGCTAGCAGTGTCCACAAGGACTCTGGCAGTGTGGCTGGTTAGGACCATCCAGAGAGCTTATGATGCTAGAACCTTGGAGCCTCCAACGAATGTAAGAGCGCACTCGACAAGAAACCTGGCGGCATTGTGGGCAGAGTTCAAGGGTGTATCCCCAGAAATTATTTGCAGAGCCACAACGTGGTCAACATATGACTATGGATGAGCCGAACACCCCCCCCCGTTCAGTTTGCAGCAGAACATGCGAACATGCAAAAAGTTTGTTCGAACACGCAAACACCGTTAAAGTCTATGGACACGAATGTGAAAATTCAAAAGTGCTAATTTTAAAGGCTTATATGCAAGTTATTGCCATACAAAATGTTTGGGGACCCGGGTCCTGCCCCAGGGGACATGTATCAATGCAAAAAAAGTTTTAAAAACGGACATTTTTTCAGGAGCAGTGATTTTAAGAATGCTTAAAGTGAAACAATAAAAATGAAATATTTCTTTAAAAATTGTGCCTGGGGGGTATCTATAGTATGCCTGTAAAGTGGCGCAGTTTTCCCATGTTTAGAACAATAGCACAGCAAAATGACATTTCTAAAGGAAAAAAAGTCATTTAAAACTGCTTGCGGCTGTAATGTATTTTCGAGTCCTGGCAATATAGATGAAAATCATTGAGAAAAACGGCAACCCCCCTCAGCCCATTACCAGGCTCTTTGGGTCTGGCATGGATATTAAGGGGAACCCCGCACCCAAATTAAAAAAAAAATGGTGCGGGGGCCCCCCAGGCACTATATACTCTGAACAGAAGTATATATACTATACTGCCCGCCCTATATACGCTGTGGAAAATTGGGCCTTGGCATTCCCCGTGACGTCACAGGGAAGTCCCGTCAAGTCACCGTGCGTCAGAGGGGGGCGGGGTCACCGGATGGCCCCGCCCCCCGTTATTTAAGAACCGTCAGACGAAGAGACGCCGTCACACAGCGGAAGCCTCCCACCATGCCAGCATGGCTGCGGAGCGGCCCGGAGAAGAAATGAAGAAGAGAAGAAGGAAGAAGAGAAGAAGAAGAAGAAGATGAAGAAGAAGATGAAGAAGAGAAGAAGATGAAGAGAAGAGCGGGAGCCTCCCCCCCATGCCATGGGTGCGGAGCGGCCCGAGGAGAAGAAGATAGATGACGCCGCGGAGGAGATGCTGGACGAGAACGCCGGAGGAAGAACCAGAAGAGCCAGAAGAACCAGAAGAAGATGAAGGAGAAAGAAGAAGCATTTAAATAAAGGAATTGTCAAAAACTGTCTCTTGTCATTTTTAACATTTTTGACAGTTTTTTAGTGAAATGGTAGGGGTAAGTACCCCCTTACCATTTCACACAGGGGGGGGGCGGGATCTGGGGGTCCCCTTGTTAAAGGGGGCTTCCAGATTCCGATAAGCCCCCCGCCCGCAGACCCCCACAACCACCGGCCAGGGTTGTGGGGATGAGGCCCTTGTCTTCATCAACATGGGGACAAGGTGTTTTGGGGGGCTACCCCAAAGCACCCTCCCAATGTTGAGGGCATGTGGCCTGGTACGGTTCAGGAGTGGGGGGGCCGCACTCTCGTCCCCCCCTCTTTTCCTGCGGCCTGCCAGGTTGCGTGCTCGGATAAGGGTCTGGTATGGATTTTTAGGGGGACCCCACGCCGTTTTTTTTTTTTTTGGCGCGGGGTTCCCCTTAAAATCCATACCAGACCTGAAGGGTCTGGTATGGAATTTAGGGGGAACCCCACGTCAATTTTTTTTTTTAATTTTGGCTGGGGTTCCCCTTAATATCCATACCAGACCTGAAGGGCCTTGTATGGAATTTAGGGGGACCCCCACATCATTTTTTTTTTTAAATTTTGGTTCGGGGTTGCCCTGTGGGGAATTCCCATGCCGTTTTTATCAATGAACTTCTATGTGTATTGTCGGCAATGCAATAGCCGCGGGTAGTTTTAAATGAGTTTTTTCCTTCCAAATGTCATTTTGCTGTCAGACTGTTCTAAACACAGGAAACATGCGCCCCTTTACAGGCATACTATAGACACCCCCAGGTACAAAATTTAAAGGGATATTACACTTTTATTGTTTGACTTTAAGCATTAATAAAATCACTGTTCCTGAAAAAACGTCCGTTTTTAAAACTTTTTTTTGCATTGATCCATGTCCCCTGGGGCAGGACCCGGGTCCCCAAACACTTTTTATGACAATAACTTGCATATAAGCCTTTAAAATTAGCACTTTTGATTTCTCCCATAGACTTTTAAAGGGTGTTCCGCGGCATTCGAATTTGCCGCGAACACCCCAAATTGTTTGCGAACAGCCAATGTTCGAGTAGAACATAAGTTCGACTCGAACTCGAAGCTCATCCCTAGTGGTGGCGCCACAACACTGTAACCCCTCACAGTTACTCTTGGTGGGCATGAGAATGGGCCCTGCTGTGAAATATTAGATCAAAAATTGTAATTACATGCCCCTGTTAAACAGGGGCAGAAAAATAGGGCCTTTGGTGGTGGTGGTGCCACAACACTGTAACCCCTCACAGTTAATCTTGGTGGGTGCAGGAACTGGCCCTGCTGTGAAATATTGGATCAAAAATTGGAATTACATGCCCCTGTTTTACAGGGGCAAAAAAAATGGGCCTTAGGCAGTGGTGGTGGTGCCCTAAACTAAAAATATTGTTGGAAGCTAGCTTTATCAAGATTGAGGAGGAATAGGATAGTCACTCAGCATAGGCAGTCTTCAAGGGATCCCACATCCATAGACAAATCAATCAGTTACATCAGCATCAGGTGCTTGATAGCTGCTGATCCAAGACTGAATCATTTTTATGAATGTGAGCCTATCAACGGAGTCTGCGGACAGGTGCACTCTATGATTCATTACAAACCTTCTAGCAGCACTGAATGTGCGTTCAGAAAGAACGCTGGATGCAGGACAGGCCAGTAGCTCAACTGCATATTGATCACATTCTGGCCAGTGGTCCATCCTCAAGACCCAGTAACCCAGTGTCATGGTTATGCAATAGAGTTTGTCGGTCAGCTTACCTGTCTCCATGTGTTCATCTCTAGAGACCAGCTGACCCTCACCTGACTACTTTTGTAACCTCTCCTCTAAGCATGGCCCCACCCCAGGCCCTATCAGGGAACCCTATATTAACCTGTGCACTGCAAGCCAGCAGTGTTGATCAACCATTGTGTGTTACCTTTCGTGTGTACTTGCTGTGCTTCCTACGTCTGATTCCAGTTACCGACTTTGGCCTGTTCTTAACTATTCCTGTCTGCTCTTGACCCTGACTTTTGGCGTGTCCTTGACCATTCCTGTTTGCCTGTGACCCTGAACCTTGGCGTGAACTCTGTTTTCCTTGTCTGCTTGTGGCCCCGACCTTGGCTTGTCACTTACTTTCCTTGTTGTTCCAGCCTGCTGCCTCCTTCCTTTTCTCCTGTAGTCTACCGTGAGCGTGAGCTGTGAGACCCTGGGGGCCGCGACCTGGAGCCAGACTGCAGCGCAGTCCATCCTCACCACTGGAGGCTCTGGTGAACACCTGCTGGCTCTTAGACTCCGTGCCCTGGGGAATCTATACTCTAGCTTCCAGTGGGATCTGTGTCAGTGATCCAGTGGAAAAATTGAAAAGTGTCCTTCGCGCTTGTGGATAATAGATAGTGGGGTAGCTAAACAATTATGTGAATAAGTGATGATTAACAAACAAGTGATAATATTGCAGCAAAATGAGGGTGTTCACACCAACACTTAGTACCATCAATATTTAAATCAATTTCGCGCAATATGAATAAAATGATAAAACGTGTGAATACATGTACTAAATGTGTACTAAAATGCGAATGTGGGGGGACACAGGCAATAGTTGCTGCAGCTATTAATGCTAGGATCAATGATCTATAATTTGCATTTGTAGCGATCGCTGCTATTTACTGATATAGTGATGATATACAAATAACCGTGAATCATTACAAATAAATACTGCAATAATATTAAAATACCGCCCTGTAATAAACGTGAATAAATGACGTGAATAAGAAAGGAAATTACCGTGGATAAATAACAGCTCCTTGTGAATAAAAAACAGTGAAGTCTTCTAAAATCATGAATCAAAATGTGCAATCAATCATAAATAATATCATAGAACCATACACATGAAAATGGTGGCCATAAAAATATGTAATAATAGTCCAGTTTGGTGCTATAATAAAGTGCAGGTGATCAGATTATGATAAAAAGTGCTTTAAAGGAGGTAGGTAAGTAATGGCATATAAATAGTCTGTAAATATTTCTTCTATTTAATCTTGGTTTATATGATGTCATGAGTATGTATCCTTCTGCTGCTGGTGTCTCCTAGTATGGTCTCACAGAACCCTCACCTTCAGTTTGTAGTATTCAGGCATTCAGTAGTATGGCTTTAAGGTGTGGGAGTGGTCTCTGGAAGCCTTTTCTTTCTTTGTTATTTTTTCTCCATCATTCCCTCTATGTAGCTCCGCTCTGGTAAACTCAGCAATGGGGGGGATAAATAAAGAGGGAGGGGGGAGAAAAGAGGCTCCACTAGTGCATTAAAGTTTTAAAATCAAAGGGGGAATGTTTATTTAGGTAGTGCTCTTACATTTCTAATAATAAAAACAGGCAGAGTAAATATAGAAACGATCTGGTGTTCTCAGCGCCCTCTCACTTGTGCTTCAGATAGTGTGTACCGCTCCAGCCAATCCCTACGCGTTACGACACCGTCACGTGTCTTCATCTGGGGAACCGGATTGGCTGTTCTGTGTAGGCTTATATGTTATGAAACCGGAAATTCAGAAACCGCCATTTTACTTGTGGTTTGTATTGGTTTCTCTCGGCGGCCATTTTTCTTTAGTCTAGGGAAGTTTAGTCTCCTCCATTTTGATGAAGGTATATACTCTATTTCTTGGACATTCATGTAAGCGGCCATTTTTTTTGGTGGCAATTCACTTGAATAATCACGTGTATTGCGGCTGCTAAATGTCACGGACGTAGTTGTGTTGCGGAGGTTTTGGATGGGATTACTGCTAATTTCCATGGAATATTTACTAATAATGTTTTATGTAGCAACAAATATTGGGCATATATGTCAAGTTATAAATTGATGTTACAACATTTCCGAATTTGATAGTTTGTATTGAATAAGTTTAAAAGTCCTTTCTTTCATCATTCTTTCTAATGCATACATGAAGCTGGTATGAGAGTGCTCTGGTGAATTAACCAGTTAATCTTATTAAAATCTACTAAAAGCTCATACATTTTATTTAAACAATTGTGAAATACTAAATTCTTACATATTCAAATAATAAAATATATATATATACATAAATCGATGTGCATGATTCTAAAATATTCTACAATACACAGTGTGATTGAGACTGGTTGTGTAATGACTTGGTCACTGTTAATCTTCAAGAGGTGTGTACTCAAGCCTATATATATTAAAAATTACATTAAAAATATTGTATTAAAAGTATTGATTCTTCATCTAATATTTAGGGGGGTAAATGGACATATTTGATCCTAATGTAAATTAAAATAAATATTAAAATTATTAAAAATTGTTTAAAAAACGGTTTAAATCGAACTCTACGTTCAGGCCCCCTGGTACAAGGGTACGCAAAGTATGAATCCATTTGGATTCTTTACGACTAATATCTCGAACCAGGTGACTTCCTCTCCAGGATGGTTTATGTTTTTCTATTCCCCAAAATTGGAGGTGTGCGGGATCTTTATAATGTACTAATGCAAAATGTTTTGACACATTATGTTTGGGGAAGCCAGATTTTATATTTTGTACATGTTCCTTAATGCGTGTTTTGAGTGCTCTTTTTGTACGGCCCATGTATTGCAGGTTGCAGCTACACTGCAACACGTACACCACTCCTTCTGTATGACATCCTATAAAATCTCTGATATTAAAGTTTTGTCCTGTACTGGTAGCTGTAAATTCTTTGCACTTTCCCTGAAATTTTTTATAATGGCGGCACGCATAGCAATTGCGACAGGGATAAAATCCTTTTCCAGAAAAAAATGTATATGTAGGAATTGGGGGAGGGTCAATTACTGACTTTACAATTAGATCTCTTATAGTCGGTGCTCTTTTATATACTATGTTGGGTCTCTCTGGTAATATTTCTTTGAGGTCCTTATCGTTTTTTTAAATGTGCCAGTGTTTTTGGATCACTTTTGCCACATCTTTATGTTGTATATTGAAGTCCAGTATTATACTAGGTGCTTCTTGTTGGAATCTTTTTTTGGGGTGTTCTTCAAGCATTTTCTTTCTATCGATAAGGCTGACATGTTCAATCTGGTTTTTTATCCAATGTTCATCATATCCTTTTACCTTGAATCTCTCTCCAATCATTTGTGCTTGATTCTGATAGTCCTCTTCCTTAGTGCAATTTCTTCTGAGTCTTGTAAACTGGCCTTTAGGGATATTGTATAGCCACGGTTTGTAGTGGCAGCTGTCTATTGACAGGTAGCTGTTGGCATCTACGTTCTTAAAATGCGTCTTGGTGCAGGAACGGGCCCTGCTGTGAAATATTGGATCAAAAATTGGAATTACATGCACCTGTTTTACAGGGGCAAAAAAATTGGGCCTTAGGCAGTGGTGGTGGTGCCCTAAACTAAAAATATTGTTGGAAGCTAGCTTTATCAAGATTGAGGAGGAATAGGATAGTCACTCAGCATAAGCAGTCTTCAAGGGATCCCACATCCATAGAAAAATCAATCAGTTACATTAGCATCAGGTGCTTGATAGCTGCTGATCCAAGACTGAATAATTTTTATGAATGTGAGCCTATCAACGGAGTCTGCGGACAGGTGCACTCTATGATCCATTACAAACCTTCCAGCAGCACTGAATGTGTGTTCAGAAAGAACGCTGGATGCAGGACAGGCCAGTAGCTCAACTGCATATTGATCAAGTTCTGGCCAGTTGTCCATCCTCAAGACCCAGTAACCCAGTGTCATGATTATGCAATAGAGTTTATCGGTCAGCTTACCTGTCTCCATGTGTTCATCTCTAGAGACCAGCTGACCCTCACCTGACTGCTTTTGTAACCTCTCCTCTAAGCATGGCCCCACCCCAGGCCCTATCAGGGAACCCTATATTAACCTGTGCACTGCAAGCCAGAAGTGCTGATCAACCATTGTGTGTTAGCTTTTGTGTGTACTTGCCGTGCTTCCTACGTCTGATTCCAGTTACTGACTTTGGCCTGTTATTAACTATTCCTGTCTGCTCATGACCCTGACCTTTGGCGTGTCCCCAACCATCCCTGTTTGCCTGTGACCCTGAACCTTGGCGTGAACTCTGTTGTCCTTGTCTGCTTGTGGCCCGACCTTGGCTTGTCCCTCACTTTCCTTGTTGTTCCAGCCTGCTGACTTCTTCCTTTTCTCCTGTAGCCTACCGTGAGCGTGAGCTGTGAGACCCTGGGGGCCGCGACCTGGAGCCAGACTGCAGCGCAGTCCATCCTCACCACTGGAGGCTCTGGTGAACACCTGCTGGCTCTTAGACTCCACGCCCTGGGGAATCTATGCTCTAGCTTCCAGTGGGATCCGTGTCAGTGATCCAGTAGACCTGCTTCCTGAACCTCCCAGGGTTCATTCCGCAGCAGTCAGTCCTAGGGTCCACTACCTTGCGGTGCACTTCTGACTCCTACAGAGTGCATCTGTCACCTTCTTCACCGCTCTTCATCTGACTGAACGAAGCCTCAGCAACACGTTGTCCAATACCAGGAAATTGTAACCTCACAGGGTCTGGGAATGCATTGCATAAACCATTCTTCAAGGCCTTCTGAAGATGTTTCATCCTCTGCTCCCTCTGCAAAGGCAGGATAAGTTCTGCAACCTTACCCTTGTAACGTGAATCAAGAAGGGTTGCCAGCCAGTAATGATCCCTCTCCTTGATACCACGAATCCTAGGGTCTTTTTGCAGGCTTTGCAGAATAAGGGAGGCCATGCAGTGTAGGTTTGCAGAGGCATTCGATCCTGAGTCCTCTGGGTCACTAAGGATCACATGATCCTCAACCACCTCCTCCCAGCCATGTGCAACTCCATGGGTTTCTGGGGACTGCAAACGATCCCTTAAAGACTGCTGCTGATGCTGAGTGTTATGATCCATGTCCATGCTAACACAATCCTCCTCTTCTTCCTGTGTGATTGGCAGGCCCGCAGAAATACTGGATAAAGGGGGCCTTGAGATGTAAGGAAGTCCTCGTCTTCCTCCTGCTGTTCTGCCTCAAGTGCCCTGTCCGTTATTCCACGAAGCGTGTGCTCCAACAGGAAGACAAGAGGGACAGTATCACTGATGCATGCATTGTCGCTGCTCACCATCCTTGTGGCTTCCTCAAATGGTGACAGGATAGTGCATGCATCCTTGATCAGTAGCCACTTGTGTGGTAAATAGAAGCCAAGCTCCCCTGACCCTGTCCTAGTGCCATGCTCACACAGGTACTCATTGATGACCCTCTGCTGCATGTGCAGCCATTGCAGCATTGCCAACATTGAGTTCCACCTGGTGGGCATGTCACAAATGAGGCGGTTGGTGGGCAGGTTGCATTCCCTTTGAATGTCAGCCAGCCGAGCACTGGCATTGTATGACCGGCGGAAATGACCACAGACTTTTCTGGCCTGCCTCAGTAGATCCTGTAAGCCTAGGTACCTGCTCAAGAACCGCTGCACCACCAAATTCAGGATGTGTGCCAAACATGAGACATGGGTCAAGGGTCCCTGTCGGAGGGCGAAGAGAAGTTGGTGCCATTGTCCCATACAACCATTCCTGGCTAAAGCTAGTGTGGCATCAACCACCTCTGAGCCTGCCCCTGCCCCTGCAGAGCTGGCCCCGCCCCCCGTTATTTAAGAACCGTCAGACGAAGAGATGCCATCACACAGCGGGAGCCTCCCTCCATGCCAGCATGGGTGCGGAGCGGCCCGGAGAAGAAAATGAAGAAGAGAAGAAGGAAGAAGAGAAGAAGAAGAAGATGAAGAGAAGACCGGGAGCCTCCCTCCATGCCATGGGTGCGGAGCGGCCCGAGGAGAAGAAGATAGAAGACGCCGCGGAGGAGATGCTGGACGAGAACGCCTGAGGAAGAACCAGAAGAACCAGAAGATAGAAGAAAGAAGAAGCATTTAAATAAAGGAATTGTCAAAAACTGTCTCTTGTCATTTTTAACATTTTTGACAGTTTTTTAGTGAAATGGTAGGGGTAAGTACCCCCTTACCATTTCACACAGGGGGGGGCCGGGATCTGGGGGTCCCCTTGTTAAAGGGGGCTTCCAGATTCCGATAAGCCCCCCGCCCGCAGACCCCCACAACCACCGGCCAGGGTTGTGGGGATGAGGCCCTTGTCCTCATCAACATGGGGACAAGGTGTTTTGGGGGGCTACCCCAAAGCACCCTCCCAATGTTGAGGGCATGTGGCCTGGTATGGTTCAGGAGGGGGGGGGAACTCTCGTCCCCCCCTCTTTTCCTGCGGCCTGCCAGGTTGCGAGCACGGATAAGGGTCTGGTATGGATTTTTGGGGAGGGGCCCACGCCGTTTTTTTTTTTTTTTTTGGCACGGGGTTCCCCTTAAAATCCATACCAGACCCTTCAGGTCTGGTATGGAATTTAGGGGGAACCCCACGTCATTTTTTAAAAAAAATTTTGGCCGGGGTTCCCCTTAATATCCATAGCAGACCTGAAGGGCCTTGTATGGAATTTAGGGGGACTCCCACGTCTTTTTTTTTTTTCATTTTGGTTCGGGGTTGCCCTGTGGGGAATTCCCATGCCGTTTTTATCAATGAACTTCTATGTATATTGTCGGCAATGCAATAGCCGCGGGTAGTTTTAAATGTGTTTTTTCCTTCCAAATGTCATTTTGCTGTCAGACTGTTCTTGTTCAAATAGTTTTTATTGAAAAATTTTTTAGTGCAAATACAGATAAATGCAGTCATACAGGAGTATATTGAAACAATCCTGTACTTACTGTACAGAAAGCAATCGAAAATAATAATTACAAATTTTTATTATAAACATTAAGTATGTCCGTAGCCATTTCAAGGTATCTTAAAGAATGTTGCTTTATTACTATAGAGAGACCGTGAGATGATGATAGTTACTCGTGTCCCAAGAGTAGTAGTGGAAATGTAATAGGTAATACTTAGCTTGTGTAAAGGTGGAGGAGATTCCCGGGCACCCCAATGGGATCACACTGTGCTCACACAGGAACCACCCCCCCTAAATGTATTAGTAAATCAGTAAACATTCCAAAAATAATCAGTATGACTCGGGGATCACTGAGATATATTACTTTGCATAGCTTACCAGCTACAGCTAGTTTGAATGTTGAAACGAAAAAAAAGTTAAAACAAATAATTAGAAGATAGAAGAAGTTTCCATGGGGACCAGTTAGATTCAAACTTTGAAAAGGCTCCATCCCTGTAAGCCATAATTTTTTCATATTCTATAATAGTGTTAATTTTTATTTTTATATCTTTAATAGTAGGTACATCAGTAGATTTCCACCTGTATACTAATTCCATTCTTGCTGCCAGCAAGACTTGTGTTACTATACATCTATGTTCTGGTTTGTATTGGTCCATGTTTAATCCTAGAATAGCTTGTTCTATGTTTGGGACCACCGTGCTATTAGTTATTTTCGAAAGCATATCATAGACCCTCCACCAAAATTTTTTGACTACCAGGCATGACCATAGCATATGTGCTAGGGTCCCTATCTGACCACATCCTCTCCAGCATAGATTTGAGTTGTCTCTGGAGAATTTTGCTGTAATATACGGTGTGTAGTACCATCTTAACATTAGTTTTTGTGTTAGTTCCTCATAATTGGCGCATCTGGAGAATTTGCGATTATTAGCAATCGCTTGTTTCCATTGTAGATCTGTGAACTCTTTGCCTAATTCTTTTTCCCATTTGGAAATCTTGTTATTTTTTGTAAAGACATCTTTAGAGTGAAGATAATTGTTGATTATTTTTATTCCTTTTATATTGGGGTTTTTGGATTGGAGGAAGGTCCATATCTTTTCTACTATGGACACATGTGTGGCCCTAGACCCCTGAAGATATGAAGTAATCTGGGTATATGTTAAGAATTCAGAAGTATTGAGATTAAATTTCTGTTGTATTGTGCTAAACGGTAGGAGCCTATCGCCACACATGATATCCACTATATTTAGTATTTTTGCTTTATACCAGTTGCGAAGGTTAATGTTGGGAATTATCCATTGCAGTGTGTTAAGGGGAATGGGTATCATTGTTGAGGGGTAAAATACATTCCCTGTAATGTTGATCTCTTCCCAAGATTGTAGTATCACTTGCATTGTTTGTGGGAGGGGTCTTCTATTCTGTTTATGTGCTTTAGTAGCAATTAGAAATGATAATGGTGAAGTCTTGTTTAGTCGTGCAATCTCCAAGTGACACCATGGTTTAGTAATAGGGTTGGAGAACCAATTTTTAAGTTGGTCCAGAACTGCCGCTGTGTGATAGTCTTTCAGAATTGGTAAACCCATGCCTCCCACCGTTTTGTTTTTAGTTTGTATTTCAGGGGAACATCTTGGTCTTTTTCCTGCCCATACAAAGTTAGATAATTGTTTTTGCATTGATTTAAGAATGATGCTGGTGCTGGTATTGGTAGAACTCTGAATATGTATATTAGTTTCGGTAAGATAAGCATTTTGTACGCTGCTAATCTGCCTAACCACATCAAGTGGTGCTTCCCCAGTCTAGACAGTTCTGGTTGAAGGGAGAAGAGAAGTGGGGTATAGTTAATGGTATATGTTTTCGAAACTGGATATGTGAGCTTAATACCTAGGTAATTGATTGATTTGTTCGTCCAGGGATATGGTAGGGAGTGTTTGAGGAGGTTTTCAAGTTTTTTGTATATATGTATTCCTAATATGCTGGATTTAGATGCATTAACTTTATAATAAGATATGTTACTAAAATGTGCAAGGACTTCATGTGCTGCGGGTAGTGATTTGTCTGGGTTTGATAGGGCTAAAATAACATCGTCTGCAAATAGTGAGATCTTGTGGTGGTGTTCTTGTGACGTGATACCAAGTATGGAGGGATGGGACCTAATTTTTTCCGCTAATGGTTCCATAAGCATGGTAAAAATTATGGGGGATAAAGGGCACCCCTGTCTTGTTCCATTTGTAATGAGAAATGGCTTAGAGCAGTGTTTCTCAACTCCAGTCCTCAAGGCGCACCAACAGGTCATGTTTTCAGGATTTCCCTCAGATGAAACAGCTGTGGTAATTACTAAGGCAGTGAAACTGATCAAATCACCTGTGCAAAATAGTGGAAATCCTGAAAACATGACCTGTTGGTGTGCCCTGAGGACTGGAGTTGAGAAACACTGGCTTAGAGAACATGCCTTCAGTATATACAAATGCTGAGGGTGATGAATATAGTGCCATTATTGCACTTTGCAATGGACCGACCAGACCAAACTTATCCATGACCTTGGACAGGTACCCCCAATGCACTCTATCAAAGGCCTTCTCTGCATCTAAGGCCAGAAGCAGAGAAGGCTCTCTGTTCTCCTCTACCAAATGAAGGAGATTTAACATTCTTCTGGTGGCGTCTGTGGTCTGGCGACCCATTACAAATCCCACCTGGTCATAGTTTATCAAGTTGGGTAGAATACGTGATAATCTGTTTGCAATCAGTTTAGCGTGCAATTTGACATCTACATTTAATAGGGATATCGGCCGAAAGTTTTGTGGGAGGTTGGGTTCTTTGCCTGGTTTAGGGAGAGTTATAATTGTGGCTGTAAGCATTTCTGGGGGAAATTTTGCTGTAGTTGTTGCAGCTTCAAAAACATGGAGTAAGTGGGGGGTTAGGATGGGGGAGAATAATTGATAATATTCTGAAGAATAACCATCCGGGCCTGGGGCTTTGTTGCGGGGGAGATGTTTGATGGCGTCATTTGTTTCTTTTAGCGTGAATGGTTGGTTTATGTATGCTAATTCTTCTGGTGATATTTTAGGGAGATGTATTGACTCCAAAAATTCTGAAATCACCTTGTCATTGGGCTGAAAAGTATCTGGGTCCTTTTTAAGGTTATATAGTTTCTCGTAGTAATCGCTAAATGCATCGGCTATTTCTTGCGGGTTGTTAACTTTTTTGTTGGATTTGGGGTTAATGAGGTAGGAAATTTTTTGTTTACTAGTTTTTTCTTTTAATTGTGTGGCTAGGGACTTTCCTGCTTTATTCCCGTATCTATATGTTTGAGCTTTAAGTGATCTCAATTGGTGGTTGTGGCGTGATATTAGGAGAGTTCGCAATTCTTGCCTGGACATAAACAGTGCTTCTCTTATCTTTTGTGTGGTATGTTGTTTGTTTAAGTTTTCTAACTGTTGGATTTGAGCTAATATAGTATTGAGTTTTTCTAATCTTTGTCTTTTTGCTCTAGCGCTCATCTGTATGAGTAGACCTCTTACATAAACTTTATGTGCATTCCATAGTGTGAAGGGGTCGCTGACCGAGGGGGCGTTGATGGCAAAAAATTCTTTAATTGCTTTTTCGATTTTCGTTAGGTTTTGCGGTTGAGATAATGTGAAAATGTCATTGCGCCATCTGTTAGCCCTGGTCTCGGCACAGCGATCCCCCACAACCACCGATATCGGAGCATGGTCCGACCATGTAATACAGTGCAGTTCAGATTTAGTAATCTGTTGTAGGATAAATTTATCGACTAAAAACAAATCTATGCGAGAATATGTATGGTGAACGCTGGAAAAAAAAGTAAAGTCCTTTTCTGAGGAATGTTGGCACCTCCACACATCATACAAACCGGAAGATGAGATGAAATCATTCAGAGTCAATCTGTTTCTTGAATGCTTGGTCTGGCTGGACACATCTAGGTCTCTGTTGGGGACAGCATTAAAGTCTCCACACAAGATGGTATGACCCTGTTGCATCGAGGAGACTTTTTTCCATACTTTTTTTAGAAAAGATAGCTGTTTGGAGTTTGGAAGGTAGATGTTCACTAAGGTGAATTTTTTGCCGTTAAGCTCACATACTAAGATGATGAATCTGCCGGAACTGTCCAAATGGATATCTAGACTTTGGAATTGCACAGAATCCTCAATAGCTATGGCTACACCTCTTTTTTTTGAGGTATAAATTACTTGGAAAATGTGCGGGAACTGGCGATTTTGAAAGTTAGGCGATTTATTTGCTGCAAAGTGTGTTTCCTGGAAACAAATCACATCACAGTGAAGACTTTTAGCTTCTTTCCAGGCCATTTGTCGTTTGTATGGGCTGTTTAGGCCTTTTACATTAAGAGATACAATTTTAATGGGCATGGTGTGGATTCCTGTTGGTCTTAGTTATATGGTTTGACCATTATTTAGATGCTGGTTACCTTAAGGTCGATGAATGGCTCGATTCTGATCCGGAAGGCGATGAGCAGATGCTGGCAGTGTGGTGGTCCGTAAGGTGGGACTTGCGGATTAGGAAACTCTCAGGTGGTAGCTGTTGCGGATATGCTGAGATGAATTACTGCAGGTGGGGTTTCTGTTCAAGTGATGTAGTATGCGATTCATTGGGATGTACAGGGATGGATCCTAGTCTTGGAAACTTCTTGGAGAAAAGAAATAGTTAACAGCAACAAACAAAACTTGATTCTTAAGAGAATCAGTGCGGTAGGAATAACCGCTCAATTGAGGGGTGTTTAACAGGTAAACGAAAGGTGGCAATCCCCGGGGCCATTAGGGATGTAATAGCAGTAGAGGTTGCCTAGAAGTAGATCTGATTTGTGGACCTCTTTCTTTCTAGCCATGATTGACTTGGTTGTCTGCATCAGGGAGAATGATTTGCCAATCTCGTAGGAGGCGGAGGCCATCTTTGATGTTAGAGATCACATGTGTAGTTCTTTCTCTTGTTATCATGAGTTTTGCTGGGTATATTCACCGATAGGTGATATGGTGATTGTTCAGTGGCTTCGTGATAGAGGCTAGTTGACGCCTCTGTTGCATGGTGAAGGCTGAGAGGTCAGCATAAAAGGAAAGTTCTTGGAACTCCTCTGGAAGGGAATCACGGTTTCTTGTGGCTGCCATAAACTGATCTTTGACATGATAAAAATGTATTCTGACAATGGTGTCCCTGGGAAGGTGGGCGGCTACATGTTTAGGCTTAGGCAGTCTGTGGATACGATCCACTACTAGTTCATCATGGGGAACTTCTGGAAGGGCAGATTTCAGCATTTGTATAAAGTGAGGTTTCAGGTCAGGATTTTTAACTGATTCAGGTATCCCCCGTATTTTAACGTTGTTTCTCCTGGACCTATCTTCTAAATTTGCTAATTTTAGTTTCAGTTGCATCATGTCGTCATCTCTATCATTATGGGCATCCACTAAATCATTGAAGGTGCATGCGAATTTACCCATCTTTGTTTCGACATGTGAGATTCTCTTGTTCACTGAAGATATTTCAGACTTAAATTGTCTAGTCAGTGATTGAATGTCAGCATGCAATGTGGATCTGAGAGATATCAACATGTCTTTAAGTGTAGTGTCCATTATTGGTGTATTAGCGGTGGGGAAGTCAGTTATGGAGTCTTGTAGTTCTCTGGTATCATCCTGAGATGAGTGCAGGCTTACCTCTTCATCATCCTCCTCTGTGTGATCCAACTTTGGCTTGCTTTTGGCTGGGCTGGATGAGGCTGAGGGAGGCAGGGAGTACTGCTCAGCGGTGGGTGAATTGTAAGCTCTGCTTGGTCTTCTCCCCTGTGCAGCGCCGTTCTGTGTATGAGAGCCTCGTGTGCCTTTCCCCTGCTTGCCGCCGCCATCTTGCTCAGGAGACCGCCGCTGCCACATGAAGTAATCTGGCAGCTTGTTGGGGTAAATATCCTCTTTTCTTTTCCTGGAAGTCATCCTTGATGTTCCCCCAGCTGAACTGCTTTGGTTGTGGTAAAATTTCTAGGTTGTAAGTCGCTGTTTGAGTGTCTAATGGCCCTTGGCAGAGAGGAGCTCTTTCAGTGAGCGTCCATACACCGCGCCGGCTAGCCACGCCCCCTGCTGTCAGACTGTTCTAAACACAGGAAACATGCGCCCCTTTACAGGCATACTATAGACACCCCCCAGCTACAAAATTTAAAGGGATATTACACTTTTATTGTTTGACTTTAAGCATTATTAAAATCACTGCTCCTGAAAAAACGGCCGTTTTTAAAACTTTTTTTTTGCATTGATCCATGTCCTCTGGGGCAGGACCCAGGTCCCCAAACACTTTTTATGACAATAACGTGCATATAAGCCTTTAAAATTAGCACTTTTGATTATTCATGTTCGTGTCCCATAGACGTATGGCACATTCCACAAATTCACGAATGGGGCAGAGTCTACCAGCTGAAAAGGCAGCAGTTGCAGTGCTAGCAATTTGGCCAACCTAGCATTCATGCTGAGCATGTGGATCAAATTTTTTTTTACGGTTTAGCAACTGGGGTAGGGAAATTTGCCTGCTAAAATCATATGGAGGTGTACTGATAGCAGATTGGCTGCAAGTACTTGGGACACCTATTGCTATACCTTCATTCCTCCTGGTGCAGGTTTTTGAGAGGACTGGAGGTATAGTGGGATTGGAGACCCCAGATGAGGAGCAAGGAGAAGTCCGCCTTTTTCTTTGATGTGAGTCTTTCAAGTGCTGTTGACAACGGACTGCATGGGAGGTTGTCATATGTCTGGTCTAGCACGTGGTGCCCAAGTGGCTGCTGTTCTGGCCACGCTTGATCCGCTTCAGACATAGGTTGCACACAGCAACGATGCAATCTGCTGCACACGTGTCAAAAAAGCCCACACCAAGGGACTTTTCAAAATCAGCAAGGAGTCAGCAGCGCTCTGCACCTGCGGAGCTCTGCGGTTTAATGCAGTAGGGTATAAAGTAAACAAGTGCAGCGCAATAAATGTCCATAAAATCTGAAAAATTTCCACCACGTGACAGACTAAAAGTAGCCAAAATTCATGTTGTGAAATCCTTCCACCATCTGTGTATTGCTCTTACCGGATAAGATGGACCATTTGAATGAACTAAATGGTCAAACAAGCTTGTTACCCACTCAAGGGGGTGCAGATGTAGAAACCCACGGCAACCACAGAAGGAGATGATGATGGATGAAAACGGATATGAGGAAAGAAAAGGTGGACACACTCTAATGCCCCGTACACACGGTCAGATTTTCCGATGGAAAATGTGTGATAGGACCTTGTTGTCGGAAATTCCGACCGTGTGTAGGCTCCATCACAGATTTTCCATCGGATTTTCCGACCCACAAAGTTTGAGAGCAGGATATAAAATTTTCCGACAACAAAATCCGTTGTCGGAAATTCCAATCGTGTGTACACAAATCCGACGGACAAAGTGCCACGCATGCTCAGAATAAATAAAGGGACGAAAGCTATTGGCCACTGCCCCGTTTATAGTCCCGACGTACGTGTTTTACGTCACCACGTTTAGAACGATCGGATTTTCCGACAACTTTGTGAGACCATGTGTATGCAAGACAAGTTTGAGCCAACATCCGTCGGAAAAAATCCTAGGATTTTGTTGTCGGAATGTCCGATCAAAGTCCGACCGTGTGTACGGGGCATAAGTGTACACTGTAACAGTTCTTTATTATAAAAGTCTTTAAAAAACACCATGCATGAAGTGAAATAGCAGCAGTCTGTTGGGATGCAAATCACTTCAACAGCCGGTTATCATGAAACAATGACTTCCGTGTGTGGTAAGTCTCAAATAAATGTGCAATTGCAATTGCACTGCATACATATTGATCTGTAACAAAATGGAAACTGAAGCACCACACCAATGCTAAGAGGATACAGCTTTATCCAAATAAAAGTCAGGGGAACAATCCAAAAAGTGTCCAACACATTTTGGGGTTCAAAGCTGCCCCCTTCATTAGGGCTTGATAACATTGTCCATTGTGAATTTTAGTCAAAAAGTGTCCTGGATCGTAAATGTTATTTCTTCCACTCTTGAACTCCTGAAACATGGATACTTTTTGGATTGCCCCTCCCTCTGACATTAATTGGAATAAACTTGTATCTGGTCATCTTAGCAGTGGTGTGGCACTTCAATTTCCGTTTTTGTTACATTACACTACACACCAAGGAGACCATGATGATGTAGAAGCCACCTACCTGGGAACTAGATTATTTGCATCATCATCAATACTTTAGGATAGCAATATGAACAAGATAAAGTTATGAGCACAATTTTTCCACTTTCCTAAACAACATATTAATCTGGTCTGGTCCACCCACAGAGAATACTCCCTGCCTTCCTAAGCTACCCTTACCCAGAGCACCTTTCTGGGTCAACTACAGGTCACTAGACCAGCAACAGGCCTCATCTTTGCGCTACTGTACAGCATTGCAAGAATAGAATCTATATAAATAGTAATCATTTATCACAGTAAGATGTCTACAGTATATCATCGCTTATCATCATTACACCAAGGTTTGCATTTGACTTTTGTTCTGTTTGTAACTGTGCTTCAGGTTCAAATTCATGTTTTTCCACATCAATAGTGTGCCCCATGATTTTTAGGCTCCTGGACTTCATCTGTTATCCAATAAATATCCACTCATTGCTGGTACTGTACATTGAAATGTTCAAACTGTGCCACAGGTTCTTAGATAAACTGAGATCACAGCTTAACTGAACCATTAAAAGATATTGCCAGTGTTACTTAAAGTTTGGATTTGGGACTATTGTGCTGCTTAAACATTTACTTGGAAACATGCTTTTTTAGCAGATTGCCCTATACTTTTTATGTATGTCCCTCTATTTTTCACCATTTACTCTTTTATCTCTTTAAATAAGGGATTAGTTATCCCTATTTAGGAAACATAATGCCAAAGCCCAAGGGTACTATCACAATGCATCATGGTTTTCACAGAATTACATTTCTCCAAACGTATCCCTTTGAACCTTGACCAATAACATATATTTTGTTTAATTTCATAACCCGTCTTGTTCCCTCATCACAGCCGGGTTTTCTCCTTTTTTTACATTGTTCTTTAAAAATAATGGCTTTTATGGCACCACCATGGAGAGCACTTGGTATAGTTGATTGGTGCACCCTTAGCTAGAGAGCTCTTATACCTCCTTCAAAGTAAATGCTAACCTCTCTGTGACTTCTTTTAAATTTTTCTTAGAGTTTTGGGGGCAAATTTGTTGTGGGCAAAGTAATTGGGTAAGAGCAGTTTGATGTAACCTCCCTATTTTGAACATGTACATGTGAATTTTGTAATTAATAAACATGAGTTAAACATAAGAAACTTCAGTAGTGGACAATATTGTTCTTCCAATTAGCTAATGACATTTTTAGCAAGATTATGGTCTGTACTTATGCACATTAAAGTATGCCTCCACAGCAAATTGCACTGAAAGAAAGCTTTGTTTCAGTTGGAGCCATTACATATACAATCTCCACAGACAATGTATGTATGACTTAAGCCTCTTACACACGATCTGATTGTTGGTAGGAGATTGTCTGTTGACAGACTGTTGTCCTAAAATCTGACCGTTAGCACGCTCCTTCTGACAATTGTTGTCCAACTTTCGGCCAACAAATGTTGGATGGCAGGCTAGTAAATTTTCGGTTGACAATGGTCTGTTGTCTGATTTTCGTATCTTCAGTACACAAGTCCATCACACAAAAGTCGAAAGTACAAACACGCATGATCGAAAGCAAGGAACGAGCCGGAAGCAGTCTGTCTTGTAAACCAATGTTCGTAATGGAGAATTAACATTTGTTACGTGGCAAATTCTGAAATGTCCAAATGCGGCGCACATTCTCTTCTTCTTTAATGGGATAATAATGAAGCTGCTTTGCTGATGATACTGATGGAGTTGTGGCAAACGTATTTTAAAAGGCTTTTGTTTTCTAGTGATATCAAGAATATTATTATTATTATTATGCTTGTTGTTTTTTTTTGGGGGGGGGGGGCAAGTTACCACAACACCATTATCCCAGAGTTTTTAAGATCAAAGATACAACTATGTTGGTGTCCCTTGTTAATTTTACATTGTATTTTTTAAAATGTAACTGCCTACTCCCAAACTGTCATTTGAAGTAAAACACATAGGCAAGTATTATTCTACAGAATTTTTTTATTGTGCATAAAAAAAAGAAAAACAAATTAAATTAGAGCTGCTATCTGCCATCCAAATACAAAGAACTTAACCAAAAAGTGCATTCTATGCATACACAAATTTAAAAAATATAACAAATAAAATCATTATTAAATAAAAAAAAAGAAATTAGTAAGTGGTGAAGGGGTGAAAATCCTCAGTGCAGCAGGCTTGTTGGGGGTCTTGGGGCTGGTATTGCCACTGATCGCCATGCTGCTGTGGTGGGTGGGGTGGCTGTGGTGTGTGGGTTGGCTGTGGAGGTGGTGGATGTGGGGCCACAAAATCACACAGGTGTGTGCTTTCTGAAATTTGGCCCCTCACCCCCTTGTTGAGGAGCTGCAGGATGCATTCCTCACACCCGCTCCTTTGCTCACCGGCCATCTGCCTTAATTTATTTGCTGTCACCACAGCAAATCCCTCAGCCTCATCTTGGTCTGTACGGAGCGCAGTAGTGGCCTGGCTGAGTAAGGAAGCTGTGGCCTCCTTCAAATTCCTGTTCTTCCTGGCCCTTTTAGCAGGAGGGTGTTGGGGAGGGATCAGCGACTCTGTCTGGCTGTTGGCTCCTCCAGACTGACACTTTCCTGTGTATGAAAATGGGACATAATTAGAATTTTTTAGGGTTTGGTCATCAATCACACAATTTTGATCTCTGAACTGTTGCATATTAAATGTGGAGAAATATAAAAGACTATCATTCTGACCCCAGCATTTTTCATTCTTGTTCAATCATTTTTGGTCACTACTATCTATTGATATGGAAACCACTTTGTTAAGGCAGAAATATTTTAACAATAATGTCTAGTTATCATCATTGTATTTTTGTATACAAATATATTCAACAATGCTGTACCTGGGTCAAGCTGAGCTCCTCCACATCTTCATCCTGTGCAGCAGGGGACCTGTGTGGACCTCAGGAGCTGTGGTCTCAGTAGATGTCGAAGGGAGTGTAGACAGCGATGGCCTGGGTTCTATCTGATCGGTCAAAAACTGCAGGCTATGGTAATACCACAGCCTGGGGACATATAGGTAATCCGCTGCTGCTCCAGATCTCTCTGAGTCCAGGACCTTGTTCAGCTCACTTTTAAAAGTACTCCTCGGGTTTGAAATTTTTTTCTTGACATAGTTGATGTCTGCCCTGGATTTTACCAACTCAAGCAGTTTCTCCAAAGCTTCCTTACTCAATATTTTATTGGAGTAGTCTCTACTCTTGATCTTCCAGAGACAGGACAGCTGCCACTACAGGTCAATGAATTGGGGTAGAAAATCAGGCGAGGCAAATTTATCCGTCATGATAAATTATATGATGCCTGCAAGACAGAGCACAAGACAAACCATAATGTCCGGCTTAACTCATAAGCTGGTCCCAATATAGGCCTCAATCTAAGCAGTATAGGCCACTACCCACCTATGCCCCAAATTCCAATTGTCCCTTCGATTTATGGCTCCTTTCTTGCTTGGCGATCGCTTGTCCTCCACTACAAGATCATTCCTATAGCCGTTTCATCGACCGTGCGTTCTGACTTTATATACACTATGCATGCGTGAAACTCCGCTCTCAGTGCGTCATGATGCTGGGTTGTGACCATCTCTCTTCTGCATGCGACACACATGGCGGAACATTTGGGAGGGACGGCATGGCGGATTTGGCAGATTCCAGGCAGCCCCATGGTGGTGGAGCTCATAGGAGGCACAAAGCAACCCCCATGAGCAAGGTTGAGATGGTGGAGATGGTGCGCATCATAGAGAAGCACGATTACAACTGCAAGCTGCGCAATTACAAAAGGCCCAACAGCCGAAAGGACCTCATTTTGGAGAAGGACATCATAGTTTTGCAGTGCAAATTTTTGGTGGAACGATCAAAGGACCAAACGATGGTCTGATCTCAAACACCGTGAAAAAGACCAGATGGAGTACATACATCAGATCATAAAAAAAGTAAGCAAGATTTGTATATAACCAATATGTATATGTGTAAATTAGCTGTCTGTATATGTTCTTTCTCCAAGTAGCTCTAGAGATTTATATATAAGGTTTTCTAAAATGTTTGTATGACTTGGTATTCTAAAGATGAAGGTTAATTTAAAGCAGATCTGAACATTCTTATTTGGTCATGTGTTTGGACCTTTCTTTATTTTTGGTACTCATTTTTTTTCTTCTTTCAACAGGGAGGCACCAAAAAAGGAGGCTCTAGCCAAGCCACCACAAGGGACAAAGGGAGGCTAACCTCGCTCAGGCCCCAACAGGCCACAGGCAACAAGGCCATCTTCCCTCCAAAAATGTAAGTGCCATCTTCAAACACACTCATTTAGCCACCGACAGGGGTGTTTCTAGGAGGGCCAAAGGCCATGGGCTTAGGGCAGAACTTAAGGGGTAAAGAACACTTTCTGGTTGCTGCCTGGCTCATCAGTGCCTATTAATGCAGCCTTGCCAGTGTATACATGGGTAGAGGAGAGGCCCCGGGGCTCCCAGTCACACAGAGTTACGCCTGCTAGGATGGTCATCATTTATCCCGTATCCCGTAGGAGACAAAAGGGTGGGGGCAACTGCAGGAATTTTTCAATTGTTGGCACTTGTCAAGTGTTTGCCCTCTGGAAAATGACATCACCTTCCCTTTTCTATGTATTTTTCACAGAACAAAAACCAGAGTACAGCATGGGGGAGTCCACTAGACAGGAGCAAACACTGACATCAGACCAAGTGCAAGGTTGGTCAACTAATGTAGCAAAATGGATGCTAGAAACAGATGGGACTTGGGGTGGCTTAATGAATGGTGTATTGTTTCTTTTTAGAGGAAAATGAGTGTGGTGAGCTCACCCAGGATGTTTGTTTGGAGCCATGGGATCTGACTCCTGGACCCAGCACAGACATTGCCATTGTGGACGTCAAATCCCCTGACACAAGTCACACTGAGGGCCAAAGCAACCCAGAAGAGGAAGAAAGTATTCGGGAGCCTCTTGTTTGTGAGTAAGTGTTCTTGCAATCTGGCTTCAAATGTGTATACATGTCAAGTGTTTAGATATCCAAACAAAATACCCACTCCACACATTAGCAAAGTATGTAAGGCCTTAACATTAGCATGGAGAAGATAGAGGTGGAAGGAGCTGGCAGTGTTGCTAGGTACCCGAGACCCAGGCACCAGGGCCTAGATTATAGAGTAGTTGCAGTGTTTACATTCCTAGTAGTGTAGGTGTCTGAAGGGCAAGCATGTTGCAAGCAACAATAGACTGGGTAGGTAAGTATTTCCTTAATTTGACTAGTAACTTGACCATAACTCACTATGTAGGGCCTCAACCACTTGGCTATCGTTCCCTTAATAATTTTGACTCTTCTTGCTAGGTCATGATCTTCCACAATGCACTATTGGCAGATATGTTGCATTGTTTGAAGGATCTGGATTAAATCAAGGAGGCTGCCACTGCTTTACAGTGAAGAATCAGAGATTTTGTGGACATGCTTGCCAAATTTAAATTTCCTCTTGCCTGGTCTGAAGTTTATTGTTCCACTTGTTGGCTCCAGTTTTCCCTTTTAATATTTACCATGTTTTTTGGACTTTGAAATGTGAAAGTTTAGAGACAGAACTGTGTTTCTCCACTCCTCTCCTCTAGGTGCACCACCAGGTCATGTTTTCTGTATTTTCCTCAGTCCAAAAACGACTATGCGAATTACTAATAGTGAAAATGACAACATCACCTGTGCCAAATTCTACAAATATAGAAAACATGACCTGGGTTTGCATCTTGAGGAGGAGAGTTGGGAAACACTGCCCTAAATAATGTGAATTGTAATGTTTCTGTGCTTTTAAGAATATAAAGCCCCAAATTTGAAGGTGCCCCCAAATTGGGCCTTAACATTCTTATTTCCTTCATGTTTCCATGTCTAAAAACATGTTTTTCCATACATCTAGTTTGCAAAAAGCCCCAAAACACACAGTGTGTCAACATGTGCAATCTACCATCACTGGGCATCAATGGACATGTTTTGGGGGTGCAACCCCTTCCTCATAACTAAAGTAGCTCGGAGGAGGGGGTTGCACCCACAAAACATGTCCATTGATATCCCATGATGGGAGATAGCACATGTTAACACACTGTGTGTTTTGTGGGTTTAGTAAAAAAGATGTTTGTAACTACACACATTGTTGGCATGGGATCATAAGGGAAATTTAATCATTATGCCTCTACGTGTACGTGGCTTCAAATTTTGGCTTTTAGAGGGTTGAGATCACCCCATCAGAGGAAGGCAACATCCATACAGTCTTGGGATACTAATGTCTCATTTGGCCTTCACTTTACCAAACTCGAACTTTGTAAGCTTCTGAGTAGGGATGAGCTTCGTGTTCGAGTCGAACCCATGTTCGACTCGAACATCGGCTGTTCGGTCGTTCGTCGAATTCCGAACGTTATGGGCCGTTCGCGCCAAATTCGCGTGGCGCGTCATGGCCCATAATTCACTGCGGCATCGCAGTACATTGCTGGCTGATGATTGGCCAAGCATGCACTATGACCCGCATGTTTGGCCAATCACAGCGTCGTCGGTAGAGAGAGCTGTAATTGGCCAAAACCAGGGTGGCTTTGGCCAATTATGGCTCAGGAGGTTTAGAACACGCCCCACACTATATAAGGCCGCCTGCACGGCGGCCCTGTTTAGTGTGTGTTCCGGCGTTGAGATACATAGATTGACAGAGAGACAGTGTCATTTTATTTGAGTTAGCTAGATTTGGCAGGACAATCAGTGAGTTAGCTGCACTTACAGTGTATTGTGTATATATATGCATCCCAGGTGTTGCATGCATATATATATATATATATATATATATATATATATATATATATTGTATTCAGTTTAGCTAGATCCGTTCCTGTTATCTTCCTACTGAGAGGCAGGCTTGTCTTGTTACAGTATTTACAGATACCTGAAGAAAATTGCTGGTGTTCTTTTGATCCTATTAGTACCACAGTCAGGCAGCTAGACTATTTACAGTTAGTGTAGTGCGTCCTGCTCACAGTGTTCAGCTAAAACTACAAGTTAGTGTAGTGAGACCTCTGCACAGTGTTCAGCTAAAGCTACAAGTTAGTGTAGTACGTACTGCTCACAGTGTTCAGCTAAAGCTACAAGTTAGTGTAGTACGTACTGCTCACAGTGTTCAGCTAAAACTACAAGTTAGTGTAGTGAGACCTCTGCACAGTGTTCATCTAAAGCTACAAGTTAGTGTAGTGTGTCCTGCTCACAGTGTTCAGCTAAAACTACAAGTTAGTGTGGTGCATCCTCCTCACAGTGTTCAGCTAAACCTACAAGTTATTTTTTTGCGAGCTCTGCACAGTGTTCATCTAAAACTACAAGTTAGTGTAGTGTGTACTGCTCACAGTGTTCAGCTAAAACTACAATTAGTGTAGTGAGACCTCTGCACAGTGTTCATCTAAAACTACAAGTTAGTGTAGTGCATCCTGCTCACTGTGTTCAGCTAAAACTATAAGTTAGTGTAGTGAGACCTCTGCACAGTGTTAATCTAAAGCTACAAGTTAGTGTAGTGCGTCCTGCTCACAGTGTTCAGCTAAAACTACAAGTTAGTGTGGTGCGTCCTCCTCACAGTGTTCAGCTAAACCTACAAGTTATTTTTTTGCGAGCTCTGCACAGTGTTCATCTAAAGCTACAAGTTAGTGTAGTGCGTCCTGCTCACAGTGTTCAGCTAAAACTACAAGTTAGTGTGGTGCGTCCTCCTCACAGTGTTCAGCTAAACCTACAAGTTATTTTTTTGCGAGCTCTGCACACTGTTCATCTAAAGCTACAAGTTAGTGTAGTGCATCCTGCTCACAGTGTTCAGCTAAAACTACAAGTTAGTGTGGTGCGTCCTCCTCACAGTGTTCAGCTAAACCTACAAGTTATTTTTTTGCGAGCTCTGCACAGTGTTCATCTAAAGCTACAAGTTAGTGTAGTGCGTCCTGCTCACAGTGTTCAGCTAAAACTACAAGTTAGTGTAGTGAGACCTCTGCACAGTGTTCATCTAAAACTACAAGTTAGTGTAGTGCGTCCTGCTCACAGTGTTCAGCTAAAACTACAAGTTAGTGTAGTGAGACCTCTGCACAGTGTTCATCTAAAGCTACAAGTTAGTGTAGTGCGTCCTGCTCACAGTGTTCAGCTAAAACTACAAGTTAGTGTGGTGCGTCCTCCTCACAGTGTTCAGCTAAACTTAAAAGTTATTTTTTTGCGAGCTCTGCACAGTGTTCATCTAAAGCTAAAAGTTAGTGTAGTGCGTCCTGCTCACAGTGTTCAGCTAAAACTACAAGTTAGTGTAGTGAGACCTCTGCACAGTGTTGATCTAAAGCTACAAGTTAGTGTAGTGCGTTCTGCTCACAGTGTTCAGCTAAAACTACAAATTAGTGTGGTGCGTCCTCCTCACAGTATTCAGCTAAACCTACAAGTTATTTTTTTGCGAGCTCTGCACAGTGTTCATCTAAAGCTACAAGTTAGTGTAGTGCGTCCTGCTCACAGTGTTCAGCTAAAACTACAAGTTAGTGTGGTGCGTCCTCCTCACAGTGTTCAGCTAAACCTACAAGTTATTTTTTTGTGAGCTCTGCACAGTGTTCACCTAAAGCTACAAGCTAGTGTAGTGCGTCCTGCTCACAGTGTTAAGATAAACCTACAAGTTATTTTTGCGAGCTCTGCACAGTGTTCACCTAAAGCTACAAGTTAGTGTAGTGCGTCCTCCTCACAGTGTTAAGATAAACCTACAAGTTATTTTTGCGAGCTCTGCACAGTGTTCATCTAAAGCTACAAGTTAGTGTAGTGCGTCCTGCTCACAGTGTTCAGCTAAAACTACAAGTTAGTGTAGTGAGACCTCTGCACAGTGTTCATCTAAAACTACAAGTTAGTGTAGTGCGTCCTGCTCACAGTGTTCAGCTAAAATTACAAGTTAGTGTAGTGAGACCTCTGCACAGTGTTCATCTAAAGCTACAAGTTAGTGTAGTGCATCCTGTTCACAGTGTTCAGCTAAAACTACAAGTTAGTGTGATGCGTCCTCCTCACAGTGTTCAACTAAACCTACAAGTTATTTTTTGTGAGCTCTGCACAGTGTTCATCTAAAGCTACAAGTTAGTGTAGTGCGTTCTGCTCACAGTGTTCAGCTAAAACTACAAGTTAGTGTGGTGCGTCCTCCTCACAGTGTTCAGCTAAACCTACAAGTTATTTTTTTGTGAGCTCTGCACAGTGTTCATCTAAAGCTACAAGTTAGTGTAGTGCGTCCTGCTCACAGTGTTCAGCTAAAACTACAAGTTAGTGTAGTGAGACCTCTGCACAGTGTTCATCTAAAGCTACAAGTTAGTGTAGTGCGTCCTCCTCACAGTGTTCAGATAAACCTACAAGTTATTTTTTGCGAGCTCTGCACAGTGTTCATCTAAAGCTACAAGTTAGTGTAATGCGTCCTGCTCACAGTGTTCAGCTAAAACTACAAGTTAGTGTAGTGAGACCTCTGCACAGTGTTCATCTAAAAATACAAGTTAGTGTAGTGCGTCCTGCTCACAGTGTTCAGCTAAAACTACAAGTTAGTGTAGTGAGACCTCTGCACAGTGTTCATCTAAAGCTACAAGTTAGTGTAGTGCATCCTGCTCACAGTGTTCAGCTAAAACTACAAGTTAGTGTGGTGCGTCCTCCTCACAGTGTTCAGCTAAACCTACAAGTTATTTTTTTGTGAGCTCTGCACAGTGTTCATCTAAATCTACAAGTTAGTGTAGTGCGTCCTGCTCACAGTGTTCAGCTAAAACTACAAGTTAGTGTAGTGAGACCTCTGCATAGTGTTCATCAGAAGCTACAAGTTAAGCTGGCCATACACCATTCAATTTTCTAATTCAATTTACTTTAGATTTACCTTCAACTATGTAGTGCAAGGGCCTGCCTGATTGCATACAAATTTAAAGTGTTTAGGTTTGACCTCATATTATATGGTTTTGGTAAATCTAAAGGAAAGTTGCACAAGAAAATTGTATAATGTATTGCCAGCCTTAGTGTAGTGCGTCCTGCTCACAGTGTTCAGCTAAAACTACAGGTTAGTGTCGTGCGTCCTCCTCACAGTGTTCAGCTAAACTTAAAAGTTTTTTTTTTGCAAGCTCTGCACAGTGTTCATCTAAAGCTAAAAGTTAGTGTAGTGCGTCCTGCTCACAGTGTTCAGCTAAAACAACAAGTTAGTGTAGTGAGACCTCTGCACAGTGTTCATCTAAAGCTACAAGTTAGTGTAGTGTGTTCTGCTCACAGTGTTCAGTTAAAACTACAAGTTAGTGTGGTGCGTCCTCCTCACAGTGTTCAGCTAAACCTACAAGTTATTTTTTTGTGAGCTCTGTACAGTGTTCATCTAAAGCTACAAGTTAGTGTAGTGCGTCCTGCTCACAGTGTTCAGCTAAAAAAACAAGTTAGTGTAGTGAGACCTCTGCACAATGTTCATCTAAAGCTACAAGTTAGTGTAGTGCGTCCTCCTCACAGTGTTCAGATAAACCTACAAGTTATTTTTTGCGAGCTCTGCACAGTGTTCATCTAAAGCTACAAGTTAGTGTAATGCGTCCTGCTCACAGTGTTCAGCTAAAACTACAAGTTAGTGTAGTGAGACCTCTGCACAGTGTCCATCTAAAAATACAAGTTAGTGTAGTGCGTCCTGCTCACAGTGTTCAGCTAAAACTACAAGTTAGTGTAGTGAGACCTCTGCACAGTGTTCATCTAAAGCTACAAGTTAGTGTAGTGCATCCTGCTCACAGTGTTCAGCTAAAACTACAAGTTAGTGTGGTGCGTCCTCCTCACAGTGTTCAGCTAAACCTACAAGTTATTTTTTTGCGAGCTCTGCACTGTGTCCATCTAAATCTACAAGTTAGTGTAGTGCATCCTGCTCACAGTGTTCAGCTAAAACTACAAGTTAGTGTCGTGAGACCTCTGCATAGTGTTCATCAGAAGCTACAAGTTAAGCTGGCCATACACCATTCAATTTTCTAATTCAATTTACTTTAGATTTACCTTCAACTATGTAGTGCAAGGGCCTGCCTGATTGCATACAAATTGAAAGTGTTTAGGTTTGACCTCATATTATATGGTTTTGGTAAATCTAAAGGAAAGTTGCACAAGAAAATTGTATATTGTATGGCCAGCCTTAGTGTAGTGCGTCCTGCTCACAGTGTTCAGCTAAAACTACAAGTTAGTGTCATGCGTCCTCCTCACAGTGTTCAGCTAAACTTAAAAGTTATTTTTTTGCGAGCTCTGCACAGTGTTCATCTAAAGCTAAATGTTAGTGTAGTGCGTCCTGCTCACAGTGTTCAGCTAAAACTACAAGTTAGTGTAGTGAGACCTCTGCACAGTGTTGATCTAAAGCTACAAGTTAGTGTAGTGCGTTCTGCTCACAGTGTTCAGCTAAAACTACAAGTTAGTGTGGCGCGTCCTCCTCACAGTGTTCAGCTAAACCTACAAGTTATTTTTTTGCGAGCTCTGCACAGTGTTCATCTAAAGCTACAAGTTAGTGTAGTGCGTCCTGCTCACAGTGTTCAGCTAAAACTAAAAGTTAGTGTAGTGATACCTCTGCACAGTGTTCTTCTAAAACTACAAGTTAGTGTAGTGCGTCCTGCTCACAGTGTTCAGCTAAAACTATAAGTTAGTGTGGTGCGTCCTCCTCACAGTGTTCAGCTAAACCTAAAAGTTATTTTTTGCGAGCTCTGCACAGTGTTCATCTAAAGCTACAAGTTAGTGTAGTGCGTCCTTCTCACAGTGTTCAGCTAAAACTATAAGTTAGTGTGGTGCGTCCTCCTCACAGTGTTCAGCTAAACCTACAAGTTATTTTTTGCGAGCTCTGCACAGTGTTCATCTAAAGCTACAAGTTAGTGTAGTGCGTCCTCCTCACAGTGTTCAGCTAAACCTAAAAGTTCTTTTTTGTGAGCTCTGCACAGTGTTCATCTAAAGCTACAAGTTAGTGTAGTGCATCCTGCTTACAGCGTTCAGCTAAAACTACAAGTTAGTGTAGTGAGACCTCTGCACAGTGTTCATCTAAAACTACAAGTTAGTGTAGTGCGTCCTGCTCACAGTGTTCAGCTAAAACTACAAGTTAGTGTAGTGAGACCTCTGCACAGTGTTCATCTAAAGCTACAAGTTAGTGTAGTGCGTCCTGCTCACAGTATTCAGCTAAAACTACAAGTTAGTGTGGTGCGTCCTCCTCACAGTGTTCAGTTAAACCTACAAGTTATTTTTTTTGTGAGCTCTGCACAGTGTTCATCTAAAGCTACAAGTTAGTGTAGTGCATCCTGCTCACAGTGTTCAGCTAAAACTACAAATTAGTGTAGTGAGACCTCTGCACAGTGTTCATCTAAAACTACAAGTTAGTGTAGTGCGTCCTGCTCACAGTGTTCAGCTAAAACTACAAGTTAGTGTAGTGAGACCTCTGCACAGTGTTCATCTAAAGCTACAAGTTAGTGTAGTGCGTCCTGCTCACAGTATTCAGCTAAAACTACAAGTTAGTGTGGTGCGTCCTCCTCACAGTGTTCAGTTAAACCTACAAGTTATTTTTTGTGAGCTCTGCACAGTGTTCATCTAAAGCTACAAGTTAGTGTAGTGCGTCCTTCTCACAGTGTTCAGCTAAAACTATAAGTTAGTGTGGTGCGTCCTCCTCACAGTGTTCAGCTAAACCTACTAGTTATTTTTTGCGAGCTCTGCACAGTGTTCATCTAAAGCTACAAGTTAGTGTAGTGCGTCCTCCTCACAGTGTTCAGCTAAACCTAAAAGTTCTTTTTTGCGAGCTCTGCACAGTGTTCATCTAAAGCTACAAGTTAGTGTAGTGCATCCTGCTCACAGCGTTCAGCTAAAACTACAAGTTAGTGTAGTGAGACCTCTGCACAGTGTTCATCTAAAACTACAAGTTAGTGTAGTGCGTCCTGCTCACAGTGTTCAGCTAAAACTACAAGTTAGTGTAGTGAGACCTCTGCACAGTGTTCATCTAAAGCTACAAGTTAGTGTAGTGCGTCCTGCTCACAGTGTTCAGCTAAAACTACAAATTAGTGTAGTGAGACCTCTGCACAGTGTTCATCTAAAACTACAAGTTAGTGTAGTGCGTCCTGCTCACAGTGTTCAGCTAAAACTACAAGTTAGTGTAGTGAGACCTCTGCACAGTGTTCATCTAAAGCTACAAGTTAGTGTAGTGCGTCCTGCTCACAGTATTCAGCTAAAACTACAAGTTAATGTGGTGCGTCCTCCTCACAGTGTTCAGTTAAACCTACAAGTTATTTTTTTGTGAGCTCTGCACAGTGTTCATATAAAGCTACAAGTTAGTGTAGTGCATCCTACTCACAGTGTTCAGCTAAAACTACAAATTAGTGTAGTGAGACCTCTGCACAGTGTTCATCTAAAGCTACAAGTTAGTGTAGTGCGTCCTGCTCACAGTGTTCAGCTAAAACTACAAGTTAGTGTAGTGAGACCTCTGCACAGTGTTCATCTAAAACTACAAGTTAGTGTAGTGCGTCCTGCTCACAGTGTTCAGCAAAACTACAAGTTAGTGTAGTGAGACCTCTGCACAGTGTTCATCTAAAGCTACAAGTTAGTGTAGTGCGTTCTGCTTACAGTGTTCAGCTAAAACTACAAGTTAGTGTGGTGCGTCCTCCTCACAGTGTTCAGCTAAACCTACAAGTTATTTTTTTGCGAGCTCTGCACAGTGTTCAACTAAAGCTACCTGTAGAAGGTTGGTGGTGTTTTCCTGATCCTATCACTACCGCAGGCAGCTAAATAAGCTGCAAGTTATTTTTTGCGAGCTCTGCACAGTGTTCAGCTAAAGCTACTTGTAGAAGGTTGGTGGTGTTCTCATACTACAGGCAGGCAGTTGATTTTGCTAGCTGCAGTATCAGTATATATATATATATATATATATACCAGCTTAGTGCAGCTACAGGCCATTAGTATGTCTGGAAGGCCAAGAAGGAGAGGCAGACAGTCACAAGCCAATAAAAGAGGGCAAGCAGGCTCTGTGTCTAGTGCTGGTCGTGGGGACGGTGCATCCTCATCAGCACGTGGCCGTGGGACACGCTTGGCCTTTTTTTTGGCAGCTGGCCGTGTTGAGCCGCACCATGCGGAAGACTTGGTCGAGTGGATGACCAAGCCGTCCTCATCCTCCTCATCCTCTCTCACCCATGCTCAGGGTACTTTGTCTGGCAAAGCAGCGGCCTCTTCCCTCGGCTCAATGTCATCAGTGACTCCTTCCCTAGCCCCACCATGTCCTCCTGAGGAGTCCCTCGAACTGTTTGACCACAGTGTTGGGTACATGCTCCAGGAGGATGCCCAGCGTTTGGAAGGCTCTGATGATGATACTGAGCTCGATGAAGGCAGTAACGTGAGCACGGACAGAGGGGGTGCCCAAGAAGGACAGCAATCTGGCAGTCATGCTCCCCCTGCTGCAGCATACTTCCAGGTTTGCTCCAGTGATGAGGAGGGAGGGGATGATGAGGTCACTGACTCAACATGGGTGCCTGATAGGAGAGGGGAGGAGGAGGCACATCACCAATGAGGCAGGATGCCCTCCAGGGGCCAGCCTAAGGGCAGCACACTGACTGCATCACACCCCAAAGTTCCACATGTGCAGTCTCTGCGCGTTATTCAAAAAGTTCTTTGGTGTGGGCCTTTTTTGAGACGAGTGCATCAGATCGCACCGCTGCTATTTGCAACATATGTCTCAAGCGTATCTCGCGTGGCCAATACATCTCCCGCTTGGGTACCACATGCTTGACCAGACATATGTTGACCTGCCATGCAGTTCATTGGCAAGCGTATCTAAAAGACCCACACCAAAGAACAAAGAGGACCTCTCCTTGCTCCTCATCAGCTGAGATCTCCAACCCCACTATACCTTCAGTCCTCTCTGAGACCTGCTGTCAGAGAACTCACACAGCAAGCACCCGTCTCCATGCAGCAGCTGCCAATCCTCGTTCTGCTAATGCCAAGGTGCATGCACGGAACCATAGCCAGAGACAAATGAGATCCAGGGTGGGCATGCACAATGGCACCTCTATGCTAACGCGCGTCCGCGAGTGCCAAAGCGCTAATATGCTAACGCGCATGCGCCAATGTGCCAAAGTGCTAATGAGCTAACGCGCATGTGCCAATGTGCTCAGTTGCTAATGCGCATGCGCATACGCACGTACGCTGGCACCAATCCTGGCACACAGCACCCTATATAAACAGAGAGTCTGCCTAGCATCAGTGCTGGATTGTCTTCAGCTTGTTCCTGTGTTCCTGTTGTTACTCTGCCTGATTGACCTTGTTCCTGAAAACCCGGCTATCTTCTGACCATTCTCTTGGATCTCCCCTGCCTGCTGAACCTGCCTCTACTTGCAATACTGACCTTGGCTTGAAATTATGATTACGGCTCTGCCTCCTGATTCTGTACCCATCTGTTGCCAACCCCTGCCTGTTCCTGACTATGGTTTTACCTTCTGACTTGGTACCCCGCTGCCAGCCTGTTGCCGACTCCTGCCTGTTCCTGATTCTGCAGTTGATCCTGATCTGGCTCCCGCTGAACAAGTTTTGGTGATCAGTTTCCACATCTCCTCAGCAGAGGTTCCTATATCTCCAAGTTCCAGCCTCCTGCCTGCAGGCACCTGCACCCTTTCGTTGCCCTCGCACTCCCTGTACCCACCACCAGGGGTGCTTGGACCGGAACCGTGCAAGAGGCCACCCTCATCATTTCAGGCTCCGCTGTAAGGTACGTGACACCTGCACTGAGAGGAATGAAGGTGTAGAATTAGGTGTGTCACAGCCAAGTACTTGTGGGCAATCTGCTTTTGGTACACCGACGTCAGATTGTACCAGGCAAATTTCCCTGCCCCAGCTGCTGCACCACCAAAAGAAGTTTGCTCCCAGCCATCCACATGCCCAGCGATTGAATGCTAGCTTGGCAAAATTGCTAGCACTTCAACTGCCTCCTTTTCAGTTGGTAGACTCTGCCTCCTTCCGTGAGTTTGTGGAATTTGCGGTTCCTCAGTGGCAGGTACCCAAACGCCACTTTTTCTCATGGAAGGTGATTCCGGCTCTCTACCGGCATGTGGAAGGCAATGTCCATGCCTCGCTGGACAGGGCGGTCAGCAGTAAGGTGCATATTACCGCTGACTCATGGTCCAGCAGGCATGGACAGGGACGTTACCTAAGTTTCACGGCGCATTGGGTCACTCTGCTGGCAGCTGGGAAGGATGCAGGACAAGGTGCAGTAGTGTTGGAGGTTGTTCCGCCACCACGCCTCCAAAATGCCACTACTAATGATTGTGACACACCTCTCTCCTCCACCCCCTCCTCTTCTTCTTCCTCCATGGCCTCTTCCTTTGTCCTCGGATCCAGCGGTGCTCCGTAGCCATTCAAGGGGCTACTCAAGTACGCAGGCCAAAAGATGCCATGCGGTGCTTGAGCTGGTATGCTTGGGGGACAGGAGCCACACTGGGGCAGAGGTTCTGTCAGCTCTGCAGGGGCAGGTTCAGAGGTGGTTGACGCCACGCCAACTTAAGGCAGGAATGGTGGTTTGCGACAATGGCACCAATCTCCTCTCTGCCCACAAATCACCCATGTGCCCTGTTTGGCTCACATCCTTAACTTGGTGGTGCAGCGGTTCTTGGGCAGGTACCCGGGCTTACAGGATGTCCTGAGGCAGGCCAGGAAAGTCTGTGTGCATTTCCACCGGTCATATAATGCCAGTGCTCGGCTGGAGGACCAACAAAAGGAGTTTAACCTGCCCAAGAACCGCCTAATCTGTGACATGCCCACCAGGTGGAACTCAACGTTGGCCATGCTGCAGCGGCTGCACACGCAGCAGAGGGCAATCAATGAGTACCTGTGCGACTATGGCACCAGGACAGGGTCAGGGGAGCTTGTTTTTTTTCCCCACGCGAGTGGGCCATGATCAGGGATGCATGCACTGTCCTGTCACCATTTGAGGAGGCCACGAGGATGGTGAGCAGTGACAGTGCATGCATCAGTGACACTGTCCCCCTTGTCCACCTGTTGGAGCACACGCTGCGTGGAATAATGGACAGGGCACTTGAGGCAGAACAGCGGCAGGAAGAGGAGGACTTCCTTAGCTCTCAAGGCCCCCTTTATCCAGACAGTGTTCCTGCATGCCCGCCGATCACACAGGAAGAGGACAAGGAGGAGGAGGAGGAAGATTGTGTCAGTATGGAGGTGGAGCCTGGCACTCAGCATCAGCAGCAGTCTTTAAGGGATCAGTCCCAAGAAAAACATGGACTTGTACGTGGCTGGGAGGAGGTGGCTGCGGACCATGTCGTCCTTAGTGATCCAGAGGACTCCGGACCGAATGTCTCAGCAAACCTATGCTGCATGACCTCCCTGATCCTGCAAAGCCTGCGTAAGGATCCTCGTATTCGTGGTATCAAGGAGAGGGACCAATACTGGCTGGTAACCCTCCTTGATCCACGTTACAAGGGTAAGGTTGTGGACCTTATCTTGCCATCACAGAGGGAGCAGAGGATGAAACATCTTCGGGAGGCCTTGCAGAAAGGTCTGTGCAACGCGTTCCCAAAGACTGGGAGGTTACAAACTCCTGTTTCTGGACAACAAGTTGCTGAGGCTTCGGTCAGTCAAAGAAGGAGCGGTGGAGAAGGTGGCCGTCTGACCGATGCGTTCAGACAATTTTTTGGTCCGCAGCCCCAAGGTATGATCGGTTCCAGCAACCATTGCCAGCATCTGTTTTACATGGTGCAGGAATACCTAGGGGCAAGATCTGACTTGGACACCTTTCCCACCGAAAATCCTCTGGGTTACTGGGTCTTGAGGATGGATCACTGGCCAGAGCTTGCACAGTATGCAATTGAGCTACTGGCCTGTCCTGCATCCAGTGTTCTTTCGAAACGCACATTCAGTGCTGCTGGAGGCTTTGTAACCGATCACAGGGTGCATCTGTCCACCGACTCGGTCGATCGAGTGACCTTCATAAAAATGAATCAGTCTTGGATCACCACCAGCTACCAAGCACCTGATGCTGATGTAACCGAATATTTTTTTTTGATATCTCAGATCCCTTCAAAGACTGCCTATGCTGATGCTGAGTGACTATCCTGAGTAATTATCCTCTTCCTCCTCAATGATCACGCTGATAGCTTGTAAGAACATTTTTGGTTCTGGGCACCACCACCAGTGCCTAAGGCCCAATTTTTCAGCCCCTAAACAGGGGCGTGTAATTACAATTTTTGATGCAATACTTTGCAGCGGGGCTCGTTCCTGCATTCCAACTAGAGTATCTGTGAGGGGTTGCAGTGTTGTGGCACCAGCACCAGTGCCTAAGGCCTAATTTTTCAGTCCCTGTTTAACAGGGGCATGTAATTACAATTTTTGATGCAATACTTTGCAGCAGGGCTCGTTCCTGCGTTCCAACTAGAGTATCTGTGAGGGGTTGCAGTGCTGTGTCACCAGCACCAGTGCCTAAGGCCTAATTTTTCAGCTCCTGTTCAACAGGGGCATGTAATTACAATTCTTGATCTAATATTTCACAGCAGGGCCCTGTGAGGTCTTACAGTGTTGTGGCCACAACAACACTTAAGGCCCAAATTTCTGCTGAGTACTTTCAAACATCTAACTTACAAACGACTCCTACTTGCAAACGGAGACAACAGGAAGTGAGATGAAATCTACCCCTAGGAAGGGAAATTCTCTCCTGTAAGAGTTAATATGGGAAAAACATTTCTCCTTTCCACTGATGCTTTCTAATCCTTGTTCCACAAAAAAAACCCAAATTTTCAAAAAACATTTGTCATTGGGACAAAAAGTGAGGTGAAATCTTCTGAAGAGGAGGACAGACAGCAAAACAAATGTCACAGGGGTGATAACCCTTCCCTATGTTTTCCAAAAAGCTTAAAAAAGTTTTTTTTTGGCTGGAGCTAAACACGTTAAAAATGTACCCGTTCAAAATTACAAACAGATTCTACTTAAAAACAAACCTACAGTCCCTGTCTTGTTTGCACCGCCTGTATACTGCTGTTCAGAGTATATGGGGCCTGGTGGCCCCACACCTTTCCTTATTTTAATTTGGGTGCGGGGTTCCCCTTAATATCCATACAAGACCCAAAGGGCCTGATAATGGACTGGGGGGTACCCATGCCATTTGTCTCACTGATTTTCATCCATATTGCCAGGACCCGACATTACATTAAAGCCGCAAGCAGTTTTAAATGACTTTTTTTCCTTTAAAAATTACATTTTGTGCAGGGACTGTTCTAAGCACGGGAAACACGCGCCACTTTACAGGCATACTATAGACACCCCCCAGGTATGATATTTAAAGGAATATTTCACTTTTTTTTTACTTTAAGCATCATTAAAATCACTGCTCCCGAAAAAACGTCCGTTTTTAAAAACAAATTTTGCATTGATACATGTCCCCTGGGGCAGGACCCGGGTCCCCAAACCCTTTTTAGGACAATAACATGCAAATTACCCTTTAAAATGAGCACTTTTGATTTCGAACGTTTGAGTCCCATAGACGTCAATGGGGTTCTAACGTTCGTGCGAATTTTCGGTCCGTTCGCAGGTTCTGGTGCGAACCGAACCGGGGGGTGTTCGGCTCATCACTACTCCTGAGTTTGGGATGTGTATCTAATGTTTTAGAACATGCCTGTTTAGCCACAAAAAAAGGGGGAGATAATGCAAAACATACATGTTATACACCAAGATGTTGGTTTGTTTTAAAACCTTAAAACACACATGTGAATGTGCTTTGAGTAAAATGTTTTTTTACTAAACATTGTATGGCTTATTTTGTTTCAATGCTCATGCTCAATACCAGTGTATTTGGTAAGTTGTAGTTACAGTGACAATGTCCTCTTAAATGTGGCCAACTCCTGCAATTTTTAGGCCTCAAAAAATGTAAGGAGTTGAAAAGGCATAGTGTTTTTGAACTTCATGCATTAGATCAATTAAAAAGAAAAACATTGTGTATGTGTAGCAGACCCACAGCACACCATAATAGTTAACTGAAGAAGATATTGTCACTTCATGTAGCAAATAAGTTACATTTGCACTATTGTAGCAAGTGGCCAAAATAAAGCCCATTTGTGAACATAGTAGACAGATAAGAAACACACTAAAAATCAATATTAGTGCAGCGCAAGTAATAAAAAAAGTCCTTGTAGACACACAGATAATCAATTCTTCTTGGTAAAGGGAGGCTGATCCTTTTCCATAGGGCACCGATATTCTCCACCTCAAACATATGAATGCGCTTACCGGAAAAGGTGGACCTCTTAATTACAGGAGGTCATGCGAGCATGGATTCCATAGGAACTGGATGGATGCTGTGCAGCCTCTCTGGTTCTCCTCTATGGTCACCCAAAATCAGCTCTCCAAAGCAGAAGCAAGTAAACCTCCGGTGTGGTATGGCATGCAACAGTCCCAAAGATGAAGGAAAGCTTCTAAGTGTATTCCGTTTTAAAAGTTATTTATTTAATAAAATATGATATATAAGAAATAGTATATAGCACATGCTATACAGCGCAAATAAGTAGATAAAACTACAGGCCAAAACAGTCTGTTCGCGTCCGAACAGCTGTGAGATGCAGCGGGTGACGTCAGAAGCCAAGCTCCACCCCCGTAAGTGGCGTTATGTCCACTAGGACTTCGTCAGCGAGAGACCCTCGCGGTCAAAGTCCTAGTTGACATAACGCCGCGTACGGGGGCGGAGCTTAGCTTCTGACATCACCCGCTGCCATCTCACAGCTGTTCAGGTGCGAACAGACTGTTTTAGCCTGTAGTTTTATCTACTTATTTGCACTGTAGAGCGCGTGCTATATACTATTTCTTATATATCATATTTTATTAAATAAATTGCTTTAAAAACGGAATACACTTAGAAGCTTATCTTTATCTTTGGGACTGCTGCATGCCGCACCACACCGGAGGTTTACTTGCTTCTGCTTTGGAGAGCTGATTTTCGGTGACCATAGAAGAGATCCAGAGAGGCTGCACAGCATCCATCCAATTCCTATGGAATCCATGCTCGCATGACCTCCTGTAATTAAGAGGTCCACCTTTTCCGGTAAGCGCATTCATATGTTTGAGGTGGAGAATATCGGTGCCTTATGGAAAAGGATCAGCCTCCCTTTACCAAAAGGAATTGATTATTTGTGTGTCTACAAGGGCTTTTTTTTATTATTTGCGCTGCACTAATATTGTTTTATAGTTTGTTACATAGGTTGGTGAATCCCTATAGTGTTCAGCTTGCATCCTTTTTATTCTTTAGTTTGCGCTGATTGTCTCTAGTTTACAGATAAGAAACACACCCAACAGTAGTTCAAATGAAATATTAGTTTATGATCTCAGTTCATGATCCACGCAAAAAAGCGAAGCAATCTTACTTGACAATTTATCGAAGTATGAAGCCTTATGGAGACCATGGTTTGAACATTTTCTACCTACAGGATTTGATAACTCATTATTTCTGTCAGAAACCATGAACCAGACCGAGACAGAAGTACAGTAAAATCACACTTGTTTATTAATAAAAAATAAAAAGGTAAATAGAGTAAGCGTAGTCAAAGCATAGCCAGAGTCCAGTAACCGGATCGGGTAGTCAGCCAAGCCAATGTTCAGTAACCAGATCGGGTAATCAGCCAGGCCAGAAGTCAAGGATCCAAGTAGAGGAACAGCAAGCAGGATAAGGAGCCAGAAGAGATGTCAGCAAAGCCAGTCTTGAAACAGGAACGCAGATGATTTCTTGTGATGTGACCAAGGTGAAGGTAGAGATCAAGCAGGACGGCTTTAAATAGGCAGGACTGAAGAGTAGAATCAACAACAGCTGGGTAACTGTGGAGAGAGATGGGAGCTGGCAATTAGCCGACAGCTGAGCGGCCAGCTTAGAGAAGGAAGGGCTGAGCCCAGCCCTGACAATTTCTTCTTTGAAGACATTTTATAGACAACCTATCACACTAATATATGCTACACATACTACCTTCAATTGGTGGTTTTCTCTGGAAATTCCCCCATGTCCTACCTCCTTATCTCCTTACCTCCAACACTGTGCAGTTATTACCTCCTTTACTTACTACCTGACTTTCATGAAGTGTGAAGAATTAAAGATAGTTGGGAACGTTTATTTTATCTCCAGATAAAGCCAAGCCATGTTGCAGGAACTTGGCCCTGGAAATATCTACTGACTCTCCCCAAACTATCTTACTCACTTTTCTCTGTTATACTTACTTTTCTGCACCTTACTCTCCCTCACACTTCTTAATAAATGTATTCCCTCTCCATACCTCCTACAGTATACCTTACCTTTAATTTGTATAATTCTTGTTTTCTGTAAAAACTTTATATGATATAAAAGTTTATGGATATTGTATATTACTTTTCATATCATAATCGCTTGAATGAAGTATTACAATTGCCTGTTACCTTATATATACGAGAGTGTTATTATCTTTCTTTGTAAACCTGAACTTTGTTTAACTCAAAAACAATAAAATATTTTAAAAGAAAATCGCTTCTTCAGGAGCTTGATAAGCATTCTGAGGAGAGAAAAGGGTAGTCAATGGTTGTAACAATTTATGATAGTATGTATGTAGCATAATTATATAGAAAGTTTTAGAAATTACATAAAAAGTGCAGGATTGCACCTAAGGGCAGCCAAACATAAGGCATGCAATGTGCGCAACAAGCAACATGTGGGACGTGCCAGGTAGAAAGTCATACATACGTATTCATGTATATCACAAGGAAGGAGTGCAATCCCTAGAACATGTCAATGTAGGGGAGCCAGAGAGCATAGACTGAGCACAGGTATAAGGCACCCGACACCACGAACAAATAATTTTGTTGCAATTGAAAAGCACAATTAAACCATCTGGTCCTATCTTGGTATAATATAGACGTTGTATAAATCAATAAAAGCTGGAATCTTGGATTCTAGCTTATACTGTGCTGAGCAATAATAAATTGCCACCTAGAAAAAAAAAATATATATCAGAGGCGCATGCGTGGCAGCCCACCGGATGGAAGCCTGAACCAAGGGCTCCTCACCGCTCTGGTCATTAAGCCTCCCTAGTGCCGCATCCAGAGCAAAGCCACAGCCACCGTCACTCCCCAAGGATAGGGAACACAATAGAGAACCCCAAGATGGCCGGGGATCAGCAAGGAGGGACCTCTCCCAAATTCTGGATGGCGGACTGGGATGGTCAGCCAAGATGGTGCCGGCTGCATCCACACGAGGAGGAGAGCTGGGGATGGAAGACTCCACAGCAGACCAGGATGTCTGCTCAGCCAGGCCACCGGGCCCCGCAGTGAGTAAATACACACACATCTGCCTGTCTCCCACCTTCATAGAATCCCTCATTAGCAGGACCCTGGAGGACATGCCCCTATCCCCTATGGAGGATTTCACCACCAGTCCAGTGGGCTGTAAGGCCTCTGCACGGGCCTCCCCTCTACGCCCCAGGACTGCTCCTCCATGATGACAATGTTTGCCACAATGTTATCCAGGGGCCTCTCTCAAACTGCTACCCAAATTACCACTGCCATCCAGGCTGACTTACAGCATTTGGGTGCGAGAATTGAAGCTATTGGAACTAAAGCTGACTAGATAGTGAATAGAGTGAACCAGAATACTGCCCGAATTCAGGACTTACAGGACCAGCTTGAAAACGCTTTCTCCAAAATTGATGATCTTGAAAATAGATCGAGGAGATATAATTTCCGCATTAGGGGGGTCCCTCAATCCTTCAAAGACTCTGAGCACATAGTACGCTCTTTTATAAAGGAACTCATCCCCGACATCCCAGACCACTGCCTAGAGATGGACCAGGCCCACAGAGCATTGCAACTGCCCCGCTAAGATGGTCTTCCCAGAGACATTATAGTTAAGCCGCACTTCTACAAAGTGAAAGAGGAGGTGGATGGCCCTCTAACTATCCAGGGTCATCCCATACAAATTTTCGCGAACATATCTCCCTATACCATTCAGAAAAGGATATCCCTGAAAACCCTCCTGCTAGTGCTGACTCAGAAATCTATTACCTACAGATGGTCCTTCCCCTTTCACCTTTCATTTTCCCTAAATAACAAACCCTATGGCTTCTCATCATTTGCGGAGGGGGGAAAACTACTGCTCCAACTGGGCCTCATCTCCCGGGACCACGTGATGACACCGGCCGGCAAGGGTTTTACCTTGTTATCAAAGAGACCAACACCATCCAGCCCCATCGCCCCAATGTGGCAGAAGCACCTCTCCAAGAAGTCAAAGGAATCCAGGCCACCCCACCCTTCAAAGAATGCATCCTCATCGACTTGACTAAGCAATTCCTGACATAGCTCTCCTTATCCCTACTACATGGTTGGGGAATGCGGAACTCACTTCTCAAGGCTTTTCTATCTCCTGGTTTTAGATCCACGAGCCTGTTGTGGTTGTTAATTTGAACGTTTTCATTTCCACTGGTTTTCGCTATCTCGCTGCCTGACACCTGCCTAGATATATGTCATGTTTTTCCTTAAGGTTGCAGAATGTCTACCGGGTCATGATGACAGACTAGAAGGGTTTTTTTTAATTAGCCTGCTGTACTGTACTTTCCTGGTGGGGTGGGCTCCCCCCGAGCCATTCCAGATTGGTTCCTATCTGGGCTTGGAGGTCCGGGGGGATCTCTCCCCCCAGGAACCATAGAATTCTTAAGGGGCTCTGCCCAAATACACAATAACGTTACAGTAATTTGAGGCAGCCGGAGCGGATGTCCTGCTCCTCCACCTGTCGCTAGCTGGGAGTACTTTCTGCTTCCTGTCAGTGACTGCTACCTCCCCCTAACTCCAGGGGGGAACCTTCCATTGATGTTTCTGGAGAGGGGGTTTAGGGTGTGTGGGAACAAGCTCCCACATATCACAGGAGATTTGGAATTTAATTTCCTTCTGTTTTTTTGTAGTTAACATGTTATGTTTCTCGTTTTTCCTTCCAGAAGGTCCTCCTCTCCCTCCTTCCATCTCCTCTTCTTCTCCTCTCTCTCGAAGGTCACCTAGATGTCAAGTTCTCTCCAAATCGGTGTTTTTTCCTGGTCCACACAGGGTAAGATCCACACACACTGTTGCTATCCCCCTCTGGTCCATGCACCTAAATGACACCTAACCTTTTCAACTGCAAATAGTCTCACATAATGTTCAGGGCCTCAACTCTCCAGTCAAACGAAGGAAAATATTCAAGCTATACCAATCCCAAAAATCTGATGTCCTCCTGCTACAAGAGACCCACTTTCCTAAGTCTTATGCTGCGTACACACGAGCGGACTTTACGGCAGACTTGGTCCGGCGTACTGGATTTCGTCGGACAATTCGATCGTGTGTGGGCTCCAGTGGACTTTGTTTGCTCAAAAGTTGGATGGGCTTAGATTTGAAACATGTTTTAAATCTATCCGACGGACTCTTCTTTCTAGCGGACAAACGGGTCGTCTGTGTGCTAGTACGACGAACTCAAACTGACGCATGCTCTGAAGCAATTACAAGACGGAAGCGCTCCGTCTGGTAAAACTAGCCTTCGTATTGAAGCTAGCACATTCGTCTTCTGTGATCTTTTAATACAGCGCTTTTTTTTCTTTATAATGCGAGAGGAATGAAGTTGTTTTGGTGCTTTTTATTCACACAGAGTTCTCACAAAGTACTTTCTTCATGATTTATCCTCATGCCATGACTAATATGATATTTTTAAAAAGCCAGATCCCAATAAATAAAGTATTAAATTAGATTTTGGACTCATCTTTTTTTTTTTAAGATTTAAGCACTATCTATTATACAATGTGTGCTAAATTATAGAATTTTTTTATTTTTTTTATTTTATTTTTGTAGTTTCAAGTTACCACAATAACCTTAATATTTTGTGTTGTTTTAATGAACCTTAATGAGGTTGGTGTCCCTTGTTAATTAGACATAGGGGGTTTATTTTCCAAAGGCAAATTCATTTTTCACTACAAGTGCAAATTGTACTTGGAATTGCACAGAAAGAGCATTTGAAGTGCCTTCGCTGTGGATCTGAGGGGCACATGCAAGGAGCCACAAAAAAAATAAAAAATAAAACCTTTTTCTTGCACATGATTTAATGATAAAATCAGCAGAGCTTCTCCTCATTTCAGCTCTTCCCCTCAGATTTACAGCGACTGCACTTCCAACAAGTGCACTTGCAGTGCAATTTCTAAAGTGCACTTTTCACTAGTACTTTGCACTTGATTTTCTAAATGATTTAGCCTTTTGTGAACAAACACACATAGGGCTTGATTTACTAAAGGGAAAAAGACTGTGCACTTTGCAAACTGCAGTTGCCCTCTGCAAGAGCAGTTGCTCCAGAGCTTAGTAAATGAGCAGAAGCTCTGCTGACTTCCATCATCCAATCATGTGCAAGCAAAAATGCTGATTTTTGAATTTTCCTTGCACAAGATTGGGTACTCTCTCGGCTTCTACTCGGCCCAGCCACAGCCTCCTCCTCTCTCCTACTGGGCAAGGCCTCCTCCTTTTTCCCACTGGGCAAGGCCTCCTCCTCTCTCCCACTGGTCAAGGCCTCCTCCTGGCTGAGGTCATCCTGTGTGAAAAAAAGGGACATAGTTGTAATTTTGTGTTACACAATCACACACAATTTTCAGCTCATGACTTTCAAATTTAATTCTCAACAAATAGTAAAGGCTATCTATTTGACCCCACCATTATTCCAGCTGATCAACAATATCTGAAGTACATAGGCGTGCACACAGGGTGTGCCAGGTGTGCCTGGGCACACACTAATCACCTTGTGTGGTGCATATTACCCCCTGTTTAGACCACTGATATCTCATCCCCCCAAAAAATGCTACAAAATTAAATAATTTCTTTAAAAATAAAATAAAACTAATGACACTGTCCACTGCCCTACTGACACCATCAGTACATATACACATGCATATGTATTTGAGCTTTGGGGTGCACACCCTAATGCAAGAGGCTGCGCACACCTATGCAGAAGTATATTTTTGGCCACTACTGTCTAGTGATATGTCTACATATTAATATTTGTGATGAAGTCATTTTTTATGAAGCACTTAAAAATTTGAGACGTTAACATCATTAGTAACATTTACACAATCACAAATTCCACAAAAAAGGATACCTGGCTGAAGCTGGGTGCATCCACTTCATCAAGGATGAAAAGGCCCAGTTCTTCCTGGGACTCCTCAGCTGGGGTGGAGCTGGATGGAAGGCTGGAGGGAAGAGTGAGGGGAAAGCTGGAGGGAAGGGTGGGGGGAAGGGTTGAAAGTGATTGCCTAGCTTCTGTTTGGTCATCCAGGAATCGCATTTTGTGGTAGTACCATAACTTGGGTACATAAACTTGGTCGGCTGCGGCTCCGGATCTGAGCGACTCCTGGATTTTATTGTGTTTCCGCTTATACATGTTTTGCAAGATACCAATTTTCTTGTCCACAAACTTGAGGTCTGCCTGGGGGACTCAAGTCTTCACAAATTCTAAAAGTGTGCCCAGTGTTGCCTTCCTTACAGCTTGATTGAAATATAGTGGGTGTTTGACCTCCCACAGGTTTTTGTTTTCGTGATATAAATCGATAAATCTGGACAAAAAATCAGCCTCTTGAAAGGGATTCATTTTTGCTGAAAGACAAGACACAAGATCAAAACTGTAATGTCAGTCAGAACTCCCAGGATTATTTTGTGAAGAATCTAGGGGACATATATACACACACACACACACCCCCACGTTTAATCTTACCTTCGTTTCTGACGCTCGCTACTTCTGCACGGACATACGTAGGCCATCGTAATAGCTTTATATACACTGCGCATGTGTCATGCTCCGCCTGCGTCGCCCGCCCCTGACGTTCTTTAGTACGATTTGTCCCCGCCCCTTCACTCTTCGTTGCGCAGTGGAAGTAGATAGAGAAAGATGCGGAGAGATTAACTCGAAGTAGCGCAGAGGAAAGCCCGGAGCCACAACCTTTCACATCCTGGAGGAGATATAAGGCCACCAACATGGCTTTTGAAGAGATGTGGTGGAGATGGTGTCCATATTGAGAAGGGAGGACTACGTCAAAAGTAGGGAGCCAGAACAATATTGGCGAATAAAGAAGCTGCTTAAAAAAAGTAAGTACTTGATGTGTGTTCCTATTGAGATACTTAACTTGCATGCTGATCCATATTTTTTTCGTTTATACAGCATCGTTTGTAAAGACCGTTCTTTGTAAAATACATATGATACTAAAGAAAATGACGTTATTTTTTCGCCAAATATGATGGTACAGGGTTGGACATACATTTAGGTCTTGATAATTTGTCGTATTCCCAAAATTTGTTGATGTGGTGTAGATGTGTTGGAAAATATAATGCTTCTTCAAAAATGATTCAGTGTAATGTAAGGACAGGACACAGCAGCTGGTTCCACATCTGGACTCACGAGCACTAGTGTACTATGTGACCATAACTAAATTTTTGAGGGGTAATACACATAGGAGATCATTGAGGTGTCTGCATCCGTGAAACTTGCATGAAAATGTGTATTGTTTAGAATTGTTGTTCAGAGGGAATGTTCATACTGTCTTCTAAATTTTTGAGGACAAAAAAAGGTTATTGTCCACAACTCATAACCAACGTTTCATATTAATTAGAAAAATATAAAATATCACTGTGTTTTAACTATACCTTTTGTTGAATTATCATAGGGGAGAAAAGACTCAGACAACAGTCCAAGGATCTCAGGACACCCCCAAGTCACCAGCCTGAGGCTGAAGATACCCCAAGCCCCAGCCCAAGACCACACCCACCCGACGAGCTGGAGGAAGGAGAGGTGGAGGAAGTGTGTGAGCTTTCAACCCCACCAAGTGAGTGACTGACACCCCAGCTAAGGTAATGTATTTAGGCGTGCATATTTTAACCCATTTTTTTTTACACACATTTTAGGTGAGCTTCTGGTTGTGGAAGGCCAAGCGGCAGAGCCATTCAGCACAGACAGTGCCCAAAGACCTATTGGCCAGATAATGTTGTGGAATGGCCAAATTGATCGAATGCGTGACCAAATTGACAGCATGAGGAATCAGCTGGACACCATGCAACAGGAAATGAAGAACATTATTGATGTTTTGGGCAGAATATAATAACGTTTTGCCTAAAAACATCAATCATGTTCTTAATTTCTTTGTCAAGTTTGTTTCTTCTTCCAATTTTGAAGTTTTTTCCTTAAAAACAATATTTTTGCTGATGCACACGGTGTGTCATCATGTGCTATCTTCCATCAGGGGATATCAATGTAATTGTTTTGTGTTTGCAACCCCTTCATCCTCAAAATTTTTTGTGGTGAGAGGAACAAAGTGATTGCACACACAAAACACATCCATTGCTCCCCCATGATGGGAGATAGCACATGTTGACTTGACCCTTTTTTAACCACCTCAATACTAGGCACTTTCGCCCCCTTCCTTCCCAGACCAATTTTCAGCTTTCAGCACTCTCGCACTTTTAATGACAATTACTCAGTCATGCTACGCTGTACCCAAATGAAATTTTTATCATTTTGTTCGCACAAATAGAGCTTTCTTTTGGTGGTATTTATTCACGACTCCATTATTATTATTTTTGCGATATAAGCGAAAAATAGTGGAAATTTGGAAAAAAAACAATATTTTCTTTTTTCTGTTTTAAAAGAAATCCAGTAAAATCGAATTTTGTCATAAATTTAAGCCAAAATGTATTCTGCTACATGTTTTTGATAAAAAAAAATCCTGTTAAGTGTATAATAATTGGTTTGTGTGATCACGGACATATGTACGCAAATGATCATGTACAGATGTGTGCAGGTGATCACGTACATATGTGCGAAGATTACCATTGGGACATGTGATTTTAGTGGGACATATGTGGGGGACAGCTTTTTTTATTATTTGGGGACATGTGTTTTGGGGACATGTGTGTTTTACATTATGTGGGGACATGTGTGTGTTTTACATTATGTGGGGACATGTGTGTGTTTTAAATGTATGTATTTACATGTGTGTTGACACTAGGTTGGTGATCAGTGAGTAAAAAGCTGTAAAAAACAGCTCATACTCACTGATCATCAGCCGGCTGCAGCGATCCCCTCTCCTCTCCTCCTCAGCGACAACTTCCGTGTGAGGAGAGGAGAGCTGATCGCCTAGCAACCGGCTGTGTTTACATCACATGATGGCTGTGATTGGACATGGCCGTCATGTGATCAGGGGGGCCAATCACAGAGCCCTCCTGCCGATCCGAGATGCGCCGTGTCCGGGTGACACGAGCGCATCGGGATTGTGCCGCTGCGTGGGCACGCGCGCGCGATCCCGCTCCTTCTGAGGGACGTTCCTGAATGTCCACTCAGAAGGAGAGAGTGCCCACCCGGCCGTTTATGTACATTGGCCGGGTGGGAACTAGTTAATACACAATTTTGAGCATCTGAAAAATTTAGGATTTACAAGGGTGACATCAACAGCACCGTTATTAACATGTTGAACTTTGTAAGTTCTTTTATTTTTTTGTATGTTTTTAAAAACACTGTTGTTAATTGTAATTTTGTAAACAAGGTCTATTTTTGTTTAAATAGGCCTTTAATAACCTTCAAAAAAAATATTTAAAAAAATAAATAAATAAAAAGTTTCCAAAAAATGCACCTTTCAATGTGTACACAGTAAAATGATTTTACTACTACAATGTGTGTGGCTGATTATTTATCAATAAGATGTTTTGCTAATTTTGGTGTGGTTACAGTGACAAAGGGCCTTATTAACTAAAGGTAAATGCACTTGCCACTACTACAAGTGCACTAGGAGACAGACAAAACTAAATGCAAACAAGAAAAAAAACAAGATATTTTATCCAAAATTTATTTTCTTTATTTTTTGTAAAAATTATAGCTCTTGTTGAATAGCAATGGCTCCCTGACCATTAACCACTTGACGACCGCCTCACGCCGATGTACGTCGGCAAGGTGGCACGGACAGGCAAAATCACGTACATGTACGTGATTTGCCTTCCGCAGGTGGGGGGGTCCGATCGGACCCCCCCGGTGCCCGAGGCGGTCGTCTTTTGTCCCACGGCGATCGGAGGTGAGGGGGAGGCCATCCGTTCATGGCCCCCCCCTCGCGATCCCTGCCGGCCAATCACATCATTCCTTTGCTGCTGTATGCTAAACAGCAGCAAAGGAAATGATGTCATCTCTCCTCGGCTCGGTAATTTCCGTTCCCGCCCGAGGAGAGAAGACAGGTACAGTATGTGAGTGCACAACACTACACACACACAGTAGAACATGCCAGGCATACAAAACCCCCCGATCCCCCCCCGATCGCCCCCGATCCCCCCCCCGATCACCCCCCCCTGTCACAAACTGACACCAGCAGTTTTTTTTTCTGATTACTGCATTGGTGTCAGTTTGTGACAGTTACAGTGTTGGGACAGTTAGTATTACCCCCCTTTATGTCTAGGATACCCCCCTAACCCCCTCTAATAAAGTTTTAACCCCTTGATCACCCCCTGTCACCAGTGTCGCTAAGCGATCATTTTTCTGATCGCTGTATTAGTGTCGCTGGTGACGCTAGTTAGGGACGTAAATATTGAGGTTCGCGGTCAGTGTTTTATAGCGACAGGGACCCCCATATACTACCTAATAAATGTTTTAACCCCTTGATGGCCCCCTAGTTAACCCTTTCACCACTGATCACCGTATAAGTGTTACGGGTGACGCTGGTTAGTTCGTTTATTTTTTATAGTGTTAGGGCACCCGCCGCTTATTACCGAATAAAGGTTTAGCCCCCTGATCGCCCGGCGGTGATATGCGTCGCCCCAGGCAGCGTCAGATTAGCGCCAGTACCGCTAACACCCACGCACGCAGCATACGCCTCCCTTAGTGGTATAGTATCTGAACGGATCAATATCTGATCCGATCAGATCTATACTAGCGTCCCCAGCAGTTTAGGGTTCCCAAAAACGCAGTGTTAGCGGGATCAGCACAGATACCTGCTAGCACCTGCGTTTTGCCCCTCCGCCCAGCCCACCCAAGTGCAGTATCGATCAATCACTGTCACTTACAAAACACTAAACGCATAACTGCAGCGTTCGCAGAGTCAGGCCTGATCCCCGCGATCGCTAACAGTTTTTTTGGTAGTATTTTGGTGAACTGGCAAGCACCAGCCCCAGGCAGCGTCAGGTTAGCGCCAGTACCGCTAACACCCACGCACGCACCGTACACCTCCCTTAGTTGTATAGTATCTGATCGGATCAATATCTGATCCGATCAGATCTATACTAGCGTCCCCAGCAGTTTAGGGTACCCAAAAACGCAGTGTTAGCGGGATCAGCCCAGATACCTGCTAGCACCTGCATTTTGCCCCTCCGCCCGGCCCAGCCCAGCCCACCCAAGTGCAGTATCGATCGATCACTGACACTTACAAAACACTAAACACATAACTGCAGCGTTCGCAGAGTCAGGCCTGATCCCTGCGATCGCTAACAGTTTTTTTGGTAGCGTTTTGGGGAACTGGCAAGCACCAGCCCCAGGCAGCGTCAGGTTAGCGCCAGTACCGCTAACACCCACGCACGCAGCATACGCTTCCCTTAGTGGTATAGTATCTGAACGGATCAATATCTGATCCGATCAGATCTATACTAGCAGTTTAGGGTTCCCAAAAACGCAGTGTTAGCGGGATCAGCACAGATACCTGCTAGCACCTGCGTTTTGCCCCTCCGCCCGGCCCAGCCCACCCAAGTGCAGTATCGATCGATCATTGTCACTTACAAAAGACTAAACGCATAACTGCAGCGTTCGCAGAGTCAGGCCTGATCCCTGCGATCGCTAACAGTTTTTTTGGTAGCGTTTTGGGGAACTGGCAAGCACCAGTGGCCTAGTACACCCCGGTCGTAGTCAAACCAGCACTGCAGTAACACTTGGTGACGTGGCGAGTCCCATAAGTGCAGTTCAAGCTGGTGAGGTGGCAAGCACAAGTAGTGTCCCACTGCCACCAAAAAGACAAACACAGGCCCGTCGTGCCCATAGTGCCCTTCCTGCTGCATTCGCCAATCCTAATTGGGAACCCACCGCTTCTGCAGCGCCCGTACTTCCCCCATTCCCATCCCCAACCAAATGTAGTCGGCTGCATGAGAGGCATTTTCTTTATGTCCTCCCGAGTACCCCTACCCAACGAACCCCCCCAAAAAAGATGTTGTGTCTGCAGCAAGCGCGGATATAGACGTGACACCCGCTATTATTGTCCCTCCTGTCCTGACAATCCTGGTTTTTGCATTGGTGAATGTTTTGAACGCTACCATGCACTAGTTGAGTATTAGCGTAGGGTACAGCATTCCACAGACTAGGCACACTTTCACAGGGTCTCCCAAGATGCCATCGCATTTTGAGAGACCCGAACCTGGAACCGGTTACAGTTATAAAAGTTAGTTACAAAAAAAGTGTAAAAAAAAAATAAAAATATATAAAATAAAAAAAAATAGTTGTCGTTTTATTGTTCCCTCTCTCTCTATTCTCTCTCTATTGTTCTGCTCTTTTTTACTGTATTCTATTCTGCAATGTTTTATTGTTATTATGTTTTATCATATTTGCTTTTCAGGTGTGCAATTTTTTATACTTTACCGTTTACTGTGCTTTATTGTTAACCATTTTTTTGTCTTCAGGTACGCCATTCACACCTTTTAGTGGTTATACCAGAATGATGCCTGCAGGTTTAGGTATCATCTTGGTATCATTCTTTTCAGCCAGCGGTTGGCTTTCATGTAAAAGCAATCCTAGCGGCTAATTAGCCTCTAGACTGCTTTTACAAGCCGTGGGAGGGAATGCCCCCCCCCCACTGTCTTCCGTGTTTTTCTCTGGCTCTCCTGTCTCAACAGGGAACCTGAAAATGCAGTCGGTGATTCAGCCAGCTGACCATAGAGCTGATCAGAGACCAGAGTGGCTCCAAACATCTCTATGGCCTAAGAAACCGGAAGCTACGAGCATTTTATGACTTAGATTTCGACGGATGAAAATAGCGCCATTGGGAAATTGGGGAAGCATTTTATCACACCAATCTTGGTGTGGTCAGATGCTTTGAGGGCAGAGGAGAGATCTAGGGTCTAGACTCCAATTTTTTCAAAAAAGAGTACCCGTCACTACCTATTGCTATCATAGGGGATATTTACATTCCCCGAGATAACAATAAAAATGATTAAAAAAAAATAAATAAAAGGAACAGTTTAAAAATAAGATAAAAAAGCAAAAAAATAATAAAGAAAAAAAAAAAAAAAAAGCACCCCTGTCGCCCCCTGCTCTCGCGCTAAGGCGAACGCAAGCGGCGGTCTGTCGTCAAACGTAAACAGCAATTGCACCATGCATGTGAGGTATCACCGCGAAGGTCAGATCGAGGGCAGTAATTTTTGCAGTAAACCTCCTCTGTAAATCTAAAGTGGTAACCTGTAAAGGCTTTTAAAGGCTTTTAAAAATGTAATTATTTTGTTGCCACTGCACGTTTGTGCGCAATTGTAAAGCATGTCATGTTTGGTATCCATGTACTCGGCCTAAGATCATCTTTTTTATTTCATCAAACATTTGGGCAATATAGTGTGTTTTAGTGCATTAAAATTTAAAAAAGTGTGTTTTTTCCCCAAAAAATGCGTTTGAAAAATCGCTGCGCAAATACTGTGTGATAAAAAAAATGAAACACCCACCATTTTAATCTGTAGGGCATTTGCTTTAAAAAAATATATAATGTTTGGGGTTCAAAGTAATTTTCTTGCAAAAAAAAAAAAACTTTTTCATGTAAACAATAAGTGTCAGAAAGGGCTTTGTCTTCAAGTGCTTAGAAGAGTGGGTGATGTGTGACATAAGCTTCTAAATGTTGTGCAGAAAATGCCAGGACAGTTCAAAACCACCCAAATGACCCCATTTTGGAAAGTAGACACCCCAAGCTATTTGCTGAGAGTCATGTCGAGTCCATGGAATATTTTATATTGCGACACAAGTTATTTTTTTTTTGCACAAAATTGTCACTAAATGATATATTGCTCAAACATGCCATGGGAATATGTGAAATTACACCCCAAAATACATTCTGCTGCTTCTCCTGAGTACAGGGATACCACATGTGTGAGACTTTTTGGGAGCCTAGCCGTACACGGGACCCCGAAAACCAAGCACCGCCTTCAGGCTTTCTAAGGGCGTGAATTTTTTATTTCACTCTTCACTGCCTATCACAGTTTCGGAGACCATGGAATGCCCAGGTGGCACAACCCCCCCCCCCCAAATGACCCCATTTTGGAAAGTAGACACCCCAAGCTATTTGCTGAGCGGTATAGTGAGTATTTTGCGGACCTCACTTTTTGTCACGAAGTTTTGAAAATTGAAAAAAGAAAAAAATAAATGTTTTTTCTTGTCTTTCTTCATTTTCAAAAACAAATGAGAGCTGCAAAATACTCACCATGCCTCTCAGCAAATAGCTTGGGGTGTCTACTTTCCAAAATGGGGTCATGTGGGGGGGGGGTTTGTGCCACCTGGGCATTCCATGGCCTCCGAAACGGTGATAGGCAGTGAAGAGTGAAATCAAAAATTTTCACCCTTAGAAATCCTGAAGGCGGTGATAGGTTTTCGGGGTCCCGTGCACGGCTAGGCTCCCAAAAAGTCCCACACATGTGGTATCCCCATACTCAGGAGAAGCAGCTAAATGTATTTTGGGGTGCAATTCCACATGTGCCCATGGCCTGTGTGAGCAATCTATCATTTAGTGACAACATTGTGCAAAAAAAAAAAAATGTGTCACATTCCCGCAACTTGTGTCAAAATATAAAATATTCCATGGACTCAATATGCCTCTCAGCAAATAGCTTGGGGTGTCTACTTTCCAAAATGGGGTCATTTGGGGGGGGTTTGTGCCACCTGGGCATTCCATGGCCTCCGAAACTGTGATAGGCAGTGAAGAGTGAAATCATAAATTTACACCCTTAGAAATCCTGAAGGCGGTGATTGGTTTTCGGGGCCCCGTACGCGGCAAGGCTCCCAAAAAGTCCCACACATGTGGTATCCCCATACTCAGGAGAAGCAGCAGAATGTATTTTGGGGTGCAATTCCACATAGGCCCATGGCCTGTGTGAGCAATATATCATTTAGTGACAACTTTTTGTAAATATTTTTTTTTTTTGTCATTATTCAATCACTTGGGACAAAAAAAATAAATATTCAATGGGTTCAACATGCCTCTCAGCAATTTCCTTGGGGTGTCTACTTTCCAAAATGGGGTCATTTGGGGGGGTTTTGTACTGCCCTGCCATTTTAGCACCTCAAGAAATGACATAGGCAGTCATAAACTAAAAGCTGTGTAAATTACAGAAAATGTACCCTAGTTTGTAGACGCTATAACTTTTGCATCAACCAATAAATATACGCTTATTGACATTTTTTTTATCAAAGACATGTGGCCGAATACATTTTGGCCTAAATGTATGACTAAAATTGAGTTTATTGGATTTTTTTTATAACAAAAAGTAGAAAATATCATTTTTTTTCAAAATTTTCGGTCTTTTACCGTTTATAGCGCAAAAAATAAAAACGCAGAGGTGATCAAATACCGTAAAAAGAAAGCTCTATTTGTGGGAAGAAAAGGACGCAAATTACGTTTGGGTACAGCATTGCATGACCGCGCAATTAGCAGTTAAAGCGACGCAGTGCCAAATTGGAAAAAGACCTCTGGTCCTTAGGCAGCATAATGGTCCGGGGCTCAAGTGGTTAAAATAATTCACATATCGGTCACACACTTGACGTGTGGTTTGGGGGGCCAAGCCAATACGGCCAATTTCCAGGTCTGTCAGTGTTTGATCAAGTACAAGTCTGGCCTCAGGCCCAACAGAGGTCATATATGTAGCCGAATGTCTTCTTAAAAAATTATGGAGTATGCAGCAAGCCAGTATGACATGATTCATTTTATAGTCCGCCAGATTTATGGCTGAGAGGAACAAACGGAACTGGCTGGCCAGAATTCCAAAGGCATTCTCCAAAACTCTTCTTGCTCTGGCCAGCCGGTAATTAAATACCCTCCTCTCAGGGGTGAGTGTCCTTTGGGGGAACGGCCTCATCAAGTGCTCGCCGAGAGCAAACGCTTCATCAGCGATAAAAACTGAGGGGAGTCCATCCACATTCTGTTCATCAGGTGGCAATCCCAGGCCACCAGTCTTGAGACGCTGGCACAGCTCGGTCTGTGCAAACACTCCTCCGTTAGACATCCGGCCGTTATTCCCCACGTCCACAAACAGAAAGTCCAAATGTGCCGAGACTACCGCCATCAAAACTACACTATGGAACCCCTTGTAGTTATAGAAATAAGGCCCTGAATGGGGTGGTGGCACAATGCGGACATGCTTCCCGTCAATCGTAACGACACAGTTGGAAAAGTCCCAACGGTCAGCGAACTGGGAGGCCACAGTCTGCCATTCCTGTGTACTGGAAGGAAACTGTGGAGTGAAAAAAAAAAATTAAGATAAGTACTTTTAAACATAACTTGGATATCAGATTACACAAAAACATTATTGAACAACAGCAGTTGAACATTATTAATATGTGTGTTTGTAATTTTAATTCTAAAAACCATAAGGCCCACTTATAAGATTACTCACTCCCTCTGATGGCCCATTGATCAACTTTAGTGTGGGGGGAGGGGTACTAATTAGGTTAATAAACACACCTGACAGTTTCAAACATTTGAGAGGGTGGGGGAGGGGTAGTAATTAGGTTAATAAACACACCTGACAGTTTCAAACATTTGAGGGGGTGGGGGAGGGGTACTAATTAGGTTAATAAATACACCTGACAGTTTCAAACATTTGAGGGGGTGGAGGAGGGGTACTAATTAGGGTCAAAACACACCTGACAGTTTCAAACATTTGAGGGCATGGGGGAGGGGTACTAATTAGGGTCACAAACACACCTGACAATTTCAAACATTTGAGGGGGTGTGGGAGGGGCACTAATTAGTTTAATAAACACACCTGACAGTTTTAAACATTTGAGGGGGTGGGGGAGGGGTACTAATTAGGTTAATAAACACACCTGATAGTTTCAAACATTTGAGGGGGTGGGGGAGGGGTACTAATTAGGTTAATAAACACACCTGACAGTTTCAAACATTTGAGGGGGTGGGGTACTATCTAGGGTCAAAAACACATCTGACAGTTTCAAACATTTGAGGGGGTGGGGGAGGGTCAAACAGTACAATGGAGCAGACAATATACATTGTTCAAGGGACTATAGGCTAGAGATATACAGTAGGTGACCGCGATATTGTGTCAATCTCGCCGCACTTCTCGGCGAGATTTGACACCTACGAACCCCGTCGCAGGAGCCAGCGCCGAGATGGCTCACTCATCGGGAAAGGAAAACTTTGTTTTCCTTCCGCGATGAGTGACAGGCAGCGCTGACAGCTGTCTAGTATGAATCTTGAGGCGGGAACACCGCGCCAAATTTTAAATGAAAAAACCGGTGTGGGTTTCCCCTCGGAGGCATACCAGGCCCTTAGGTCTGGCATGGATTGTAAGGGGAACCCCCCTATGCCGAAAAATCGGCGTGGGGGTCCCCCCCCAAATCCATACCAGACCCTTATCCGAGCACGCAGCCCGGCCGGCCAGGAAAGGAGGTGAGGGCGAGCGAGCGCCCCCCCCCTCCTGAGCCGTACCAGGCCGCATGCCCTCAACATGGGGGGGTGAGTGCCTTGGGGGAGGGGGGCGCCCTGCGGCCCCCCCACCCCAAAGCACCTTGTCCCCATGTTGATGAGGACAAGGGCCTCTTCCCGACAACCCTGGCTGTTGGTTGTCGGGGTCTGCGGGCGGGGGGTTTATCAGAATCCGGGAGCCCCCCTTAACAAGGGGGCCCCCAGATCCCGGCCCCCCACCCTGTGTGAATGAGTTTGGGGTACATGGTACCCCTACCCATTCACCTAGGGAAAAGTGTCAATAAAAAAAAAAACACTACACAGGTTTTAAGAGTAATTTATTAGTCAGCTCCGGGGTCTTCTTCCGACTTCGGGGGGTCTCCTTCCGACTTCTCCCGGTGTTCGGCCTCTTCTCCCGGGCCCCGCCGCTATCTTCTTCCAGCTCTATTGCCAGCGAGGGGCCCGGTCTGCTGCCGCTGTCTTGTCGCCGCTGTCTCGTCGCCGCTGTCTCGTCGCCGCTGTCTCGCCGCCGCTGTCTCTCTGCTTCTTCTCTTCTTTTCTTCTTCCCCGATGTTGACACGACGCTCTCTCCGGCTCGAATGCTGTGTGCAAGCTGCGGAGCCATTTATATAGGCGGTAACCCCGCCCCCTTACGACGTCATGGTCCCAGCATGCGCAGGGACTCTGGGGCCACGCCCCCTTATGACGCCAGAGTCCCTGCGCATGCTGGGACCATGACGTCGTAAGGGGGCGGGGTTACCGCCTATATAAATGGCTCCGCAGCTCGCACACAGCATTCGAGCCGGAGAGAGCGTCGTGTCAACATCGGGGAAGAAGAAAAGAAGAGAAGAAGCGGAGAGACAGCGGCGGCGAGACAGCGGCGACGAGACAGCGGCGACAAGACAGCGGCAGCAGACCGGGCCCCTCGCTGGCAATAGAGCTGGAAGAAGATAGCGGCGGGGCCCGGGAGAAGAGGCCGAACACCGGGAGAAGTCGGAATGAGACCCCCCGAAGTCGGAAGAAGACCCCGGAGCTGACTAATAAATTACTCTTAAAACCTGTGTAGTGTTTTTTTTTTTATTGACACTTTTCCCTAGGTGAATGGGTAGAGGTACCATGTACCCCAAACTCATTCACACAGGGTGGGGGGCCGGGATCTGGGGGCCCCCTTGTTAAGGGGGGCTCCCGGATTCCGATAAACCCCCCGCCCGCAGACCCCGACAACCAACGGCCAGGGTTGTCGGGAAGAGGCCCTTGTCCTCATCAACATGGGGACAAGGTGCTTTGGGGTGGGGGGGCCGCAGGGTGCCCCCCTCCCCCAAGGCACCCACCCCCCATGTTGAGGGCATGCGGCCTGGTACGGCTCAGGAGGGGGGCGCTCGCTCATCCCCACCCCCCTTCCTGGCCGGCCGGGCTGCGTGCTCGGATAAGGGTCTGGTATGGATTGGGGGGGGACCCCCACGCCGATTTTTCGGCATAGGGGGTTCCCCTTACAATCCATGCCAGACCTAAGGGCCTGGTATGCCTCCGAGGGGGGAACCCACGCCGGTTTTTTCATTTAAAATTTGGCGCGGTGTTCCCGCCTCAGGATTCATACTAGACAGCTGTCAGCGCTGCCTGTCACTCATCGCGGAAGGAAAACAAAGTTTTCCTTTCCCGATGAGCGAGCCAGCGCGACATTCACAGTACCCTGTCGCCGAGAACCAGCGCGATGGTATCGCGCTGGAAACACAATCTCGCGGTCAGGTACTGTAAATGAACCCAGGATTGCATGGTGGGGAGGTTATTGAAGGTAAATATGCATGTAGGGCAAAAAATGATTAATGTCAAAAAACAGGCATGCATGAAGATAAAGGGGACATTCACAGCATATTCCAAGCATGGTAATTAGGTAACGAGGACATTTAGACTATATATTAGCAAACATTTAATACATATCATGTAATGTTAAAGGATAAAACTTACCTTCATATATTCCTTCTGCAGGACCTGAATGATGGCAGAACAAGTCTCTGGGATTATTATCCCCAGAGCCTGGGGGGAGATGCCTGTCGAGAACTTCAAGTCCTGAAGACTTCTCCCAGTCGCCAAGTAACGTAAAGTGGCAACTAGCCTCTGCTCCGCACTGATGGCTTGCCTCATGCAGGTATCCTGCCTGCTGATATTGGGGGTCAGCATAGCCAGCAGATGCTCAAAAACGGGGTCCGTCATCCAGAGATAATTCCTGAAATCCTCAGGATTATTCTCACGGATCTCATGGACCAAAGGCATATGCGAGAATTGGTCACGCTGGTGCAACCAATTCTTCACCCATGAACTCCTCCTCACCCTGTTCATGGACTGGACTCAGGTCAAAGTATTAACCCCAACACCATGTCCCCATGCAGCACGAACTCGAGAACGAGTACGTCCACGCGACATGGCTTCAAAACGGTCGGCTGGTCAAACAAACAAACTTATAACAAACGCACTGAAGAACAGCAAGGCCTATGAAGAACGACCTGAAAATCAGGAACGAGCGGACCAGAACGGCCTGCTAGGCAGGTTACGAACTGACCAACACGCACTGAAAAACAGATACAAACCTCACAAGCACAAACTGAACAGCAGAAAATGATCGAAATAAGCTGAAGTGTGAAAAGCGCGAATCGTCTCTAACCAAACGTCTACTAACACAAGATAAACATGAGATTAGCAGAAGGAGCCCAAAGGGTGCCGTAGTGGGGCTTGAACTTCCTTTTTATAGTTCCGTCGTACGTGCTGTACGTCACCGCGTTCAAAACCAGCGGACTTTTGGAGTGATCGTGTGTGTCCAAGTTTTTAAGTCCGGCGTAAAGTCCGCCGAGCAAAGTCTGCCGTAAAGTCCGCTCGTGTGTACGCGGCATTACAACCACCAACATTTCCCCCAGTTTTACCTCTCCAATGCAGAGTCTAAATCAAAAGGAGTAGCCGCCTGTCTTTTCAAACATTTAAATTTCTCTATGTCACACATAATCAGAGACTCCTCAGGCAGATTCATCTTGGTAAAAGGCACGATAGGTGGGACGATATACTCGTTTGTTTCGTATTACACCCCAAATAGTGCTCAAGACAAATTTTTTGTCGCCATGATGCATGCCCTCGAACAGCAGCTAGAAGGAATCATTATGCTCGGGGGTGAATCGAACATAGCGTTTGATCTCTCACTCGGCAAATCAGGTTCTGGCCGGCCCTGCACAAGTTGACCCCTTAACATAGTGTAAAAATAGCCAAACTCCACTATGACTCAGGAATGGTCGACATTTGGAGAGAACTTAATCCCTTTACCAAAGACTACACCCATTACTCTGCCCCCCACGCACCCTAAGCCAGGATAGATCATGTATTCCTGCAAGCAGCTCACATACCATTGGCAGTAAAGTTGACTATTAGGGACTCCCCCATCTCGGATCACTCCATGGTAACCCTCTCACTCCACCATTCCGCTAACTCAAAAAGGGAATTTAAGTGGTGACTCAATGAGACTATCACGTACCAGGTTCTGGAGGACAATGGAGAGAGGGCTTCCTTTGCAGCTACGTTCTGGATTCCTCTGAAGGTGAGACAGGAGGAGTCGGGCACAAAGTAGCACAGGTCGTCTGTGAAGTTGCTTGCAGAAAGCTCAGGAATGCTGCTGTTGTGATGAACAGAGTCTGCAGGCAGGTGGCACCTGTGAGGTGAGACAGATCTGTAAAGTCACTGAGATAATAGAGTAGTCAACACAAGCCGAGATCAGAACCAGGTTTAAAGTAGAGCAGACGAAGTCAGTTGGAAGCCGGGTCAAACACAAGAAGCAGGCAGAGGGTATCCATGAGACGAGCCGGGGTCAGGAACTGGAGTTAGGCAGACAAGTCAGGAACAAGCCAGGTCAGAAACTAGGGAACACAGGAGCCAGGAATCACAGGAACACAGGTAACAAGCTGAGATCAGTCAGCAACTTCAAGCACTGATCAGTGGTGGCCTGTCCATAGGGGGCACATGGGCCCCCCCCCCAAAGCCAGTCACAAAAAAAAAAGTCCCTTTAAAAAAAAAAAGTTCTTTTAAGCACACTGTGTTCCGGGCAGGCGCCAGACACGTTGCACTATAGAAGCGTCATGCCAATGCAATCCCGTGATTGCAGGCAAAACGTTTCATTTGCAGTGCTTTTTAATGCCCCGTGGTGCTGTGCAGTGCGCCTCTACACGCTCATTGGGGCATTCCCCTTTGTGTCTTCATGTCTGGGTGGTGCTGTCCCCAGGCGGTGTGTCACTTCCTGTTTCGGCTCTGTGTGAATGGAGAAGCCAGGTAATGTGTTACTAACAGCCTGTCTGTCCACTGTATTATATTCTTCTCAGTCTGTGATCGGAGGGTGGAGGGAGCCATGCTTCAACTCTGCCCTGCCTGGAATCAACCTCCTGCTCTACCTATCTACCTATCTATCAATCTATCTATCTATCTATCTTATCCAATCTATCCCTCTGTCTGTCTATAGGCCCCATCATGGGCGAGTGACGTTGGGGGGGGTTGGTTGGGATTTTGTTTGCGCCCCCCTAAGAAAAATGGAACACCAACCGCCACTGGCACTGATACATTTCCTTATAAAGCCCCATGTGAGGTACTGCTGGGGACGCTGGGTCCTAGAGCCCTTCTCCTGTTGTTGGTGCCCTGACAGATGCTGGTTCCTAAAGACATAGTTACATAGTTACATAGTTAGTAAGGTTGAATAAAGACACCAGTCCATCCAGTTCAACCTGAGTGAGTGTGGGTCTACAACCCTGACCCTTGTCCCTAACCCTGAACATCGCACACTCACATCAGTCCCTACCCTCAATCCAAGGTCCCCATTCATATACTAGGGCCAATTTTGGACAGAAGCCAATTAACCTACCAGCATGTCTTTGGAGTGTGGGAGGAAACCGGAGTACCCGGAGGAAACCCACGCAGGCACAGGGAGAACATGCAAACTCCAGGCAGGTAGTGTCGTGGTTGGGATTCGAACCAGCGACCCTTTTTTACTGCTAGGTGAGAGTGCTAACCACTGCACCACTGTGCCGCCCTAAAGACCTTCTCCTGCTGTCAGCGCCATGACAGAGATGCTTCTGAGTAACCCGGTTCATTGTACCCTGATAGAGAAAGACCTCAAAGATTACGTCCACATAAATGACACTGAAGCAATCTCCCCATCTACTCTATGGGCGGCCCATTAATACGGGGCAAGATCATTCAGCTATCCTCCCATCTAAATAAGGAACACCGAGCCGAGATCGATAACCTCACTAAAGAATTTCATGAGTTATGTAAATGTAACAAATGAGAACACACCCATATATCCCTGCAAAAACTAGAAGCAACTTAAACCTAAACCTAGCTCTCACCACCGAGGCTGAAAAGCACCTTCGTTGGTCTGGCGCGTGGTTTTACTCCCAAAAGGATAAAATTGGATCCAAACTAGCCGCTAAACTGACCCCCAAACCCCGCCCCTTGGCTTTCCCAAAATCCACTTGCCATCTGGCACAATAACACAGAACCCCCAACGTACCATGTGATGCATCCACAAATTCTACGCCTCCCTATACAAAGACAATAACTCATGCCCCCCCACCCGACTTGAAGAATTCCTTGATACCATTTCTCTCCCAAAACTCTCTGCCAATCATGCAGCTCTCCTAGAACAGCCTAGTACCTCCTTGGAGGTCATTGAGACCATCAAGACACTCAAACAAGGCTCTGCTCCTGGCACTCAAGTTCTCAGTGGGATACTACAAAAAATTTTACGATACCCTGACTCCTTACCTGTTCCAGTTCTTTAACACCCTACAGATGGGATCTCCCCTGGAGTAATCCTTGAACCTGGCATATATATCGGTCATACCTAAACCAGAAAAAGACCCCTCTGTGACTGGCAACTATTGCCCTATCTCTCTGATCAATAATGAATCTTAAGCTTTTAACAAAAATTTTAGAAAACCGACTCTCCTCATTTATAGCCCAGTATGTCCACAGGGATCAAGCGGGATTTATCCCGGGGAGACAGGGACCAGACCAGGTGAGAAGGGCTATAGACGTGGTGGCCCTCTGGGTTCTCAATGGGATGGGGGTTCCCCCAAGAGAGGTTCTTGCTTTCCATTAACCTTCAGAAAGCATTCAACATAGTCACATGGCCATATATCTTCAAAGTTCTGGAAAGATGGGGACTAGACCCCAGCTTCCTAGGCATATTACACTCCCTCTCCTCCTACCCGAGTGCCCAAGAGAGAATGCAGGAAGGTACTCAAAACTGTTTAATATAGAGAAAGGCACCAGACAGGGCTGCCCACTATCACCCCTGATTTTTGCCATCGCCATAGAATCACTGGCGATAGCCATACAAAACCATCCAGACATTAAGGGAGTCATGTGCAGCCCCCAAGAACATAAATGTGCCCTATTTGTGGATGACCTGCACCTCTTCATCACATCGCCCCTTATTTCCACCCCGAACATTCTCAAGCTCCTTCAACAATTTGGAGCAGCCTCGGGTCTCCAGGTTAACATTTCCAAATCCTCTGCTCTGAACTTATCAATTCCCCCATACTTACTGGAACGCCTACAAGCGCACTTCCCTTTCGCATGAAGCCAGACTTCAATCCCCTACTTGGGGGTCAATTTAACCCCCAAATTTGACATGTTGTACTCCAACAATTCCCCCCCCCCCACTATTCAAAAAACTAGAAGCCGACATGCCCACATGGTCTAAACATGATCTGTCCTGGCTGGGCAGGGTGAACTCTATAAAAATTACCCTCCTACCATGTCTTCTGTACCTCTTCCGATCCCTTCCAATCTCGATTAGGAAATCGCAACTCCTACGAATTCAATCCTCCATCCTGAAATTCATATGGGGATCCAAGGGTAGACGCTGCTCCAAAGATATCCTCTTTAGACTCAAATCCCAGGGAGGCCTATCACTTCTAAATATATGGTGGTATTATCAGGCGGCTCAAATAGCACAGATCTCCATCGTCTACTCACAGGGCCCTAAACCAGACTGGCTACTGATGAAAAAATGATACTGCGTTACACGATAGACTATCTGCTCTGGTCACCTCAGACCAGTGATACTAGTTCCAACCTTCTCCCACTTGATGGCGTTATGGGAAAGACACCAGAAACACTCCTCTCTGACATCCCCACTCTGACCACTTGTTCACTTATTCCACAATCCAGACTTTCCCCCTGGCCAAAACATCCTGGCATTCAAATGGTGGCTTGATAAGGGCCTATATAGAATAGGACACTTTTTCAACTCAAGGGGGTCCCTCACTGTCGGGTACTGCTTTAGTAAATTAGAAATGCATGACTTGGAGAGATATAGACTGACCCAAATCACACACTTCTTGCAGTCCATATGGCAGAATAAACCCGATCCCCCACACTGATACCATACGAGACGTGGTGCTCCAACATTAAGGATCAGAGGGTAGGGATCTCCATCGTCTACTCCTCTCTAGCCAGAGCCTCAACTAAGCCTCTCTATGCCAGACTCTGGGAACAAGACCTGGTGGAGGAATGGGACTTGGATAGGTGGTATCATTGCTTTCACAGATCTTTCAAGGGCATCATTAACATTTCTCTGATGGAAGCCAGGGTTAAAACTATTACACATTGGTAACAAGTCCCAGCTACCCTGGCTAAAATTTTCCCCGACTCATCTCCCTTGTGCTTTAGAGACTGTTGCCATATAGGCTCTCTACTCCACACATGGTGGACCTGCCCTCGACTGCGAAACATTTGAAATACATTTTTCCAAATACTGCAAAAGGTCACAGGGGTCACAGTTCCACAGATTCCCGAAATAACTCTCCATGTACCCTTTCAGGTGGACCTTAGCAGATGAAATTCACATAGCTCTCAAAACCACAACGATACATTCCGAAGTGTAGGGTACCTGAAGTCCGACACATGATACCCTAGGGACCAGAATGTTTGGTATCTCAGGTCACCCGGGGAACTGAGGCCCTATGAATCCCCTTGAACCTGCCTTTGGAGCAGACGGGGGGAAGATATACAGCCCAGATGCCCAATTATAGCCTCGCCTATACTAAACTGCCCTCACAAAACCAAGGCTAGTTCCCTCGCCTCGCCAATAGTTTCTCTTGTTATGGTGCAACGAATATGACTGTTATATGGTAATCCACCTGTCCACCACAACACAACAGTAGCAGTAAACTGGGGTAGACATACTGATCCCTCCCAACTGACATCTTAGACTCGCAGGTGTGGTTGCCCTTAGCCATTTTCTCCACAGTGTGCTCCCTTTGGGGTGGAGAAACAGGCCACTAGGGGCGATCAACCTCCTTATTTGTCTCCTTATACCTACCGGGCTGGGAAATTGGTGCTGCTATCACACAGTACTCAGCCATTATAACTGAATACGCTAGGCACCCCAGGACCCCAGCCTCCTGTACACCCCAGAACTTGACCACTCCTAGGCTGGGGGGATATGGGCTTGTGTTTCCCAGCTGACCACTACAATTGTTTGATGTTGATGTTTATACGTACCTCTCCTCTTTATACTTCTACCTAAATCACCTTAACTATTGTTAAACGTAACATGTATTTTTGTATACTGTAACATCAATAAAAATATAAAAAAAATGTTTATATAGCATAGCAGATAGCATTAAGGATAGCTCTATGTAGCGCGACTTAAGAGGGTGATAGCTGAGAAAGATATTAACATTAATCTCACCTGATACTTGTGGTTTAATATATATAAAAGATGTCAGGGCCAGAAAATTTGGACCAACAGATAATCCAGAAAAACAAACATTATGAGGGAAAAATATATGCTAGATTGTGCTTTTCAATTGCACAAAATTATTTGTTTGTGGTGTTGTGTGCCTTATACTTGTGCTCAGTCTATGCTCTCTGGCTCCCCCTATGTTGACATATTATGGGGATTGCACTCTTTCCTTGTGATATATATGGCACATCCCCACATGTTGCTTGCTGCACACATTGCATGCCTTATGTTTGGCCACCCTTAGGTGCGATCCTGCACTTTTTACGTAATTTCTGAGACTTTCTATGTACTTATGCTACATACATACTATCATAAATTGTTACAACCATTGACTGCCTTTTTCTTTCTTTAGAATGTTTATCAAGCTCCTGAAGAAACGATTGTCGCAAAACATGTAGAGGTTATGAATTTATTTGAATGGTATTACCCACTATAGCCATACATGCCTCATATGGCATGTTTAGTGCCATTTTAGTTGCCATTGCAATTCGTTTTCAGTATTTTAAATGTCTTTTATCTCTGTGTATTAATTGTTAATAATAAAGTTATTGTTTATTTTTCTATGATTGGTGCCTGGAAAGTCCATTTTTTCAACTTCCTCTATTCAATCAGTGAGTCTAGGTAGCTGGTAGCATTCCTCCTTAAAAAAGTATGTAGGATAAAGCAGCACAGGACCACATGTTTTATTTTGTAGAGTGCCAGGTTAATTCGAGCCAAAAACAGCCTGAAACAACTCGATAGGATGCCAAAGGCATTTTCAACCACCTTTCTGGCATGAAAGAGACTGTAGTTGAATATTCTCTGCTCTGGGGTGAGGTTCCTCATAGGAAACGGCTTCATCAGATGTTTCCACAGAGCAAAGGCCTCATCTTCAACAAAAGAGGCCCTCAACATTCTCCTCAGCAGGTAGCAAGTTTAAGGTGTCATTCTGGAGCCGCTTGTAAAACTCTGTCTACATAATCACTCCTCCATCAGAGTTGCGGCCGTTCTTCCCAACATCCAGATACAAAAACTAGACACTACAGATAGCATGACTATGCTGCAAAAGCCCTTATAATTAAAATAATATGAGCCAGAGTTGGGTGGTGGGACAATCCGGACATGCTTGCCATCAATAGCACCACCACAGTTGGGAAAATCCCACTGATGCTGGAACTGGGCTGCAACATCCTGCTATTGCTCTGGGTTGGAAGGAAACTGTGGATTAAAAAAAGAAAAAAGAAATTACTACTTCTGTACATAACATTGCAAGCAGATTTGACACAAACATGCTTAGCCAACATCAGGATAAAGACAAAAAAGTGTAAGGTCAACTTATCTGATTCCTCATCCCCTCTGGTGGCCCATTAGACACATTTTAAGGTGGGGGGAGGTAATGGGTAGATGTTTTGGACAGGTAACACTCTCCACTTTCATGAGAGCTGTTTGCATAAATAATCTATAATACTTTGGCCAGCCCCTCCTTACTTACACTATAAGCAGCCCAGTGGACAGGTAAGAAGTGTCATAATCTAAAAATCTGGATACACACTATCCAAATTGCAGCACATTTTGACATTCTGAAATAACCTATCAATATAAAAGGAGACAAAATCTTTCTACATTGCAATTTGTAGGTAATCAGGCATGCCCTTGCACTACATGCTTTGGTGAATTTATACAGAAATATTAATGCAAAAGAGGGATAGTGTGTATGGGTTTTGCAAAGTCAGCAGATGGAATATTTGTATCTCTTGAATTAGCACTTTTTGGGGGGGGGGGGTTCCAAATGAGTTTGGGCCCCAAAAAATGGCCTCTTGCACTCTACCCGAATTTGAGGACAAGAATAAACTTTGGACACATTTTAGGGGTTGTTTAAGGGTAAGCCCCAAAATGTAGCTGACAAAAAAAATGTTAAGTTACTAGGCTAGGTGTGTATGGGCCCAGAATAGCATGCTGGGAAGGTTAGTGTAGGAAAATATGCATGTAGGCCAAAAAAGTAGCAGGAAAAGCTTACAGCATGCATGAGGACAAATAGGACATTCACAGCATATTACAATATTGATAATTATGTAATCAACAAATTAATACAATACATTAGCAAAAATTAATACATAGAATGTAATCTTAAAGGTAAAAACTTACCCTAATATAGTCCTTCTGCAGGACTTGAATGATGGCTGAGTAGGTCTCTGGAATAATGGAGATCCCAGTCATAAACTTGAGGTCCCGGAGACTTCTACACATCTCCAAGTACTGCAAGGTGGTTATGAGCCTTTGCTCTGGAGTGATGGCATGTCTCATGCATGTGTCCTGCTTCTTAATATAGCGGGTCACCAATGCCAAGAGTTGGTGAAAGCAGGGGTCCGTCATCCGGAGATAATTCCCAAAAATCATCTGGATTATTCTCCTGGAGCACCTGCAGCAATGGCATATGACATAATTGGTCACGATTAAACAACAAATCTTTGGTCCAAGAACTCCTCCTCCTGTTCCTGGACTGGACTCGAAGCCCAATAATAACACGTTCTTTCTCCTCCAATTACGCAACATGGCTGGCTGATGAATGGCCATTCAGAAACGAACTGAAAAGCACGAACTGAAAAGCACAAATCAACACTCACCAAACTTCTACTAACACGAAAATAGCAGAAAGAGCCCAAAGGGTTGGTGCTTGAGAAATGAACTTTCTCTTTATAGTCTCGTAGCAGGTCTAGTACGTCACTACGTTCGTATTTGTTGGCTGACAATTGTGTACTGTTAGTATGCAAGACAAGTTCCTGGCACACGCGCTTTGGACAAAAATCAGATGCTTGGTTGGCCAACAATCGGATCGCGTGTACGAGGCTTTAGTGTGTATTAAGATTAAAAAAACTTTTTTTTTGTTGTCCTGCAAAATGATGTTGTTTCCTTCTGCTATCATGTTGCTTTTTATTTTCATTCACTAGCGTGACCCATCATATTCTCATAAGGAAATGGTAGCACCAGGAACCAAATGACTGGAGTCAGAGTTTAGGTGCTTTACATTATATATATTATTGAGACACAACTACGCAGAGATATTTCATCAGCTTCATATTCTGAAGCAGTGTATCATGTATCTACATAGCTTCCTCTTCCCTGTGTTCCCACCTGTAGTGCCCATGGGTCAGTAGGCCTGCTTAAAACTGTATTAAGCATGTTTTTAGCTGAATGCAATATATTTTTTTAAGTATGTCCCTGAATTTTTCATCACCCACTATTTTATCTCTTTTTTTTCACGTAGATTTTATTGACAAGAATTACATTACAGGATATGGCAAAATAGATGAAATACATATTTTTCTTATATGTAATAGTAGACATAAATCAAAATGGACCAAGTAGTCTACATATTGTGTCCATAGGTGGATTGCATAACACATTCTATAATGAATGTCAACATATGAGAGGAGGAACACTCGTGCAGAGATAACTGAATGGATCTTCTATGAGGAGGTCCCTAGAACCAAAAACAGGGTAGAAATGAAGAGGGAAGGAGGGGGTGGTAGGGAGGGGATTGGGGGGGTGCACCAAATTGTTACACCATTTATATTGCTTATTGACACCAGGACAGTGAAAATAGAAATCAGTAGGAAGTTAGAACAGAGCAGGGTATTCAGGGGGGGAGTACCAATGATTGAGATACCTGGGAGGTGGGGGCAGGGTGGAAACCATAATTGTTGTATGAGGATTTCAAAATCTCTCCAGACAGGCATTAGTTTCCAAGGGTGTCCACTGACCCCGGAGTTTGTTGAGTGTTGACCAGCCCCATAGTATGAGAAAGAGGTTTCAAAGTTCTCACGTTCATCTGGAGATGCAGATTCCATGAAAGCTTGCCATCTGTAGTAGAGACGTTTTCTGGAGCTGGCGTGATTGAAGTCGGTATTAAGTTTGTCCTTATATAGCAGGTGTAGGAGTTCTATTTTAATCTGTGAGATCTTTGGCTATCAGGGGGAAGTCCAGTTCTTTAGAATAGATCTTCTAACGACTAGGAGGCATATCAGGATCCAGTCTTTGTGTTGGGTGCGGGCGTTGAGAGAACATGTCAGTAGTTGTTTGTCCCAATATCCAAAAATAAGAAGTAGTGGTTCATTTGGTAGCTTCAGCAAGGTTATACCATATATGAATGACAGGACTTGCTGCCAGAAGGTAGAGAAGTACGTGCATGACCAGAAACAATGGGTTAGTGAGGGTTTGGGTTGATGGCATAGCAGGCAGGTAGCAAGACCAGGGTTGTTTTTATCGTGGAGAGAAGGGATATAGGCACAGTGGAGGATCTTCAGTTGGGTCTCTCTCCAAGATTCGTTAGGGTGTTGTTATAACCTTGTAGAATTTTTTCCACAATGTTAGTATTGTGGAAGACTCTGTCCCAGTTTGCTGCTGATGAGGACACTAGTGGCAGAGTCATTTTTAGCAGAAGAGGTTTGTAAATTTCGGAGATTGTATATGAGCCTTGTTGGATCAATTGGTCTGTAATGGACGCTTTGAATCTTTTATGTTCATCACTACATGCGTTGCGAATGAAGCTGACACATTGCCAATAATAGAGGGCATGAGATTGGGGAAGGGAGAAAGTTTTGGCAATGACTGAGAAGGATTTGGGTCGCCCTGTTTCTACATTGCATAGTTGTGAGAAGTTTCTAAGTCCTTTATGTTTCCAGATGAGGAATGATTTGTGCTCCATCCCCTGTGGGAAGTTTGGGTTATCCAGTATTGGGAGATGTCTAGATAGGAAAGGTGAGAACTTCAGGCTCTTTCTAGCTTCCCTCCAGCTATAGCGGTGTCCCTTAAAAGGAGGTTGTGTTGTAGAGCTAAGGGGATAGATTTCCACTTACAATGCAGTAGGGTAGCCAGTAAATAAGGATGGGCCATTGTGGATTCACTGAGGTGGTTTAAGTAGCGGGAGGACTGTGATAACCAGTCCAGGCCTATTTGGAGAAGGCTTGCTATGTTGTAAGCCCTGATATTTGGGAGACTTATGCCTCCTTTGCGTCTGGGAAGATGTAGTTTCATAAATGCAATGCATGGTCTTTTGTTTTGCCAGATGAATTTAGAGATGGCTTTGTTTAATAATTTGATATCTTTATGTTTCAGAAGTAGCGGTATCATTTGAAGTGGGTATAGCAGGCGTGCAAAACTGACCATTTTTACAAGGTGGCATCTTCCCAGGAGCGAGAGAGGCAGATCCATCCAGTTACCCAACTCTTGGGATATCTTTGTAAACAGAGTAGGGTAGTTGAGATGATATATAGAAGACGGAAGCTTCCCTATCTTGATGCCCAGGTAGGTTATGGGCGATTTGGCAACCGTGAAGGGTCAGTGGGAGGTCCAGGGAGGGTTTAAGAGGGTGCCTATAGGGAGAATTTTGCTCTTACTGTTGTTGATGCGAAGGCCCGAGCAGAGTCTGAATTCGTCGAAAGTTGTTTTAATGGTGGGTATGTCGGATGAGGGGTTTGCCAAAAAAATGAGAACGTCATCTGCAAAAAGGCAAGTGCGTAATACGAGGTCGCCAATGTTTATCCCATGTAGTGGGGCCTTATGGGTTAAGAATCTGGAAAGGAGTTCTAGGGCCAGGTTGAATAGCAGCGGAGAAAGGGGGCAGCCTTGAGAGACATCTCTTGTGCAGGCGGAACTCGTCGGATAGAAGGCCGGCTGCTAGCAGTCACAAGGTGTAAGTGGGTGTTCTCCCCTTTACAAAGTCGGATTGGGTGGGGTGTATTAGAGAGGGAATGATGTTGGTGAGTCTGGTGGAAATAATTTTTGAGAGAATTTTGATATCTAGATTTAAAAGTGATATAGGCCTATAGGGGCCCGGTTCGAGGGGGTCTTTACCTTTCTTGGAGAGTAACTTGATGATGGCCTGGTTACCCATGGGTAGGTATGAGCCGCCTGACCAGATGCCTTCGTATACCTTGAGGAGGGTGGGCTCTAATGTTTTTTGTAGGGTTTTATAGAATTCCCCTGTAAACCCATCGGGGCCTGGTGCTTTTGATAGAGCTAGGTTGCGGATGGCTAAAGAGATTTTGGAGAGGGAAATGGGTGCATTTAGGGCCTCCAGTTGGAAAAGGTGACTGTTGGTAGTTCTACTTTGTCAAGAAAGATTGGGCAATCTTTTTATCTATGGGGTCAGGAGCATACAGTGATGTATAATATTGTAGCATAACTTTGTTAATCTCCTGGTGTGAGCTTTTAATTTATCCTGATGTATCTCGTAGGGAGGTGATATGGGTGGGTCGGAAAGGGCCTTTGAGCTAGCTGTCTTGTAGTGTGTTAGGGTGTTTTTTGTAAGAAGTGGCATAGGAAATGATCCACCCTCGGAGGAAGGCTTTGCCAGCTTCCCAAAAAAGGTTTGGGTTGTCTGCATGTGACAAGTTAGCTGTGGCAAATTCTTTCCATGCTTCGTTCCTGGTATTGTCAGAATTTGGAGATAATATGCAGAAAGGGGGGAGCGCCATATTCTGGGATTAGGATGTATATTAAAGTTGTACGAAGTCGCTGATATTGGAGTGTGATCAGAAATGTCGTGGATGTCCGCTCCGGAAATCAATGGGACAAGGTTATCAGTACAGAAGAGGTAGTCTATTATAGTGAAGACGTTATAAGGGTTGTAGAAGTAGAGTAGAAGTGTGAATCCCCTTTCGGCTGGGTGGAAGAGTCGCCAGATGTCGTGGAAGTGGAGGGAGTCCATCGTAGATGCTACTAGGGATACGTCAGATGTTGCGGGTGTTTAGCGCAGGCGTTTTGGTGAAGATCTGTCATCTGTCGGGTGCATGGTTGTGTTGAAGTCACCCCCGACTACATGTGGGATGTGTGGGATTTGAAGTATTCTAGTGGAGAGCTTGCTAAAGAATTGTTTGCCGGAGTTGTTGGGCGCATAGGTATTAGATATCACAACAACCCTGTTTCCTACACGGATATGTGCAGTGAGAAAATGGCCTTGATCATCGGGGTCTACAGAGACTACTTCGAGAGGGGAGATTATTATGGAGCAGAATGAGGGCCCCTGCTTTGCGTCCAACTGCATTGGAGTCCAGGACTGTGCCTACCCAGAGTTTCCTCATACGATGAAAATCTGGGAAGGACAGGTAAGTTTCCTGGAGGAGGGCAATGTCAGTTTTGAGCCTTTGAAGGTGATGCAGGATTTAGAGTCTCTTGTTGGGGGATTTAAGCCCTTTCACATTCCATGAGGTGACTTTCATGGAGGAGGATTGTATGGAGGGGTTTGGGCTGGTATGAATGTTATAGTGAGTTTTGGCTTGTAAGGAGGTGCTGGTGCTCTAATGCCTGACCAGGTGCCTGTCGGGTGGAGGATTATTGGTGTCCTAGCATCTGGTGTCGAATAGGTGGTGTGAGAGGGGGGTAGAAGGGATAAGAGGCTATTTGGAGGGGTGTAACAGGGAAACAAACAATATACAAAACATTAAGTGGACTTCACTTTTTTTCACATGGAGTCACTGTATAAACCAGCTCCCAGTATTGACCCGAGTGTTGTGGTGGATGGTCGCCCTATAGGAGCAGTAACATTCCTTGCAGCAATACTCGGGTTGTAGGTAAAGGAGGGAGGTGACTGTATGCAGTAGGACCATAGCAGGCAGTTAAAGTATAAAATAGACTAAATAAGGTTAGTGAGAAACTGTATAGAACACAACAGCAAGCATAACATCAGAGCCTGCCAACTTAATGTAGGCTGGAGCAAATGATACTAATAAGGTAGGTGGAGCCCAGACTTTGGTGACAAAAGAGAGCCCGTGTAGCTGTTAGGCAGGTATATATGGTTACCAAGTCAATGTGGAGTAGAATGGTGGTCAGGACCAGAGGGTCTGAAGCGTTTTGGAGAGTCTTTCCTAGGGCTTCCATGATCCAGTGGGCGGTTGTTTGGAGCATCCCTGGATGGAGAGTTGAAGTGTGGGTCTGCGTGTAGCTTGTGCAGGAAGGATTCTGCTTCAGAGGGCTCCTGGAAGGAGAGGTGATCCCTGTTGGGGGCTTTGAGGCGGAGGGTTGCGGGGAAAGCTAGAGTGAATTTCACTTGTGGTGGAGTTCTGAGCAGATGGATTAGAAGGCTTTCCTTTTCTTGGAGACTTTGATGGAGTAGTCTGCAAAGATCAACATCTTCATTCTGTTCATTTGAAGAGATCTGGACTGTCTGAATGTTTGTAGGCTGTATGCTTTGTCCGAGTAGTGCAGATATTTTGCAATGATCGGGCGGCAAGTTTTGCGATTGGCGGTGAAGGCTCCCATGTGGTGAACCCATTCTACTGTGCAGGGGCCGGGAAGGCCTAATGCCCCCGGGATGCGTCTGACGCAAAGATCTGTGAGAGCAGTGGCTTGGAGGGACTCTGGGATTCCCGCAACTCGCTGATTGCTCCTTCTGGACCTGTTCTCTGAATCATCCAATTTTTGGAGCACATATTGGTTTGTCTTGTCCTGTACCTGTTCTGTGGCTTGTGCTTGATATAGCTCCTCTTCCACGTTGGAGAGGCGGCTTTCCAGTTCATTCAATCTGAAAGTATGTTCCCCCAGTTGTTTCTTGAACTGTGTCATCCCTGCATTTACTGCTTTTTCAATTGAAGCAGCAATGATGGGAGACAGGAGAGCAGCCACTGCCTGAGCTATAAGCTCAGTGTTATTGTCCCCATAGTGTGAGAGGGAGGAGGGTGGTGTGGGGAGGGAGATGTTGAGCAGTCACTCACCTCCATATCTGGGACGTCCGCTGCGGTATCAGAGTAGGCTGAGACCGAGGGCCTCAATTTGCGGCTGGGTCGTCCATGCCGTCAGGACCGATAGCGAGCGCTGACCGGATTTCTCCACAAACCGGTCCATTTGTATGTGGGGAGGTTTCCCGAGGAGTCTGCAGGCCTTTTTAGACTGTGGGGCTGACTTTATAAGCCGTTTTTGAGGGTCGATTGCGGGAGCTGAGTAGCAGTGCAGCTATTCCATACAGCGCTGGAACCGGAAGTTTTATCTGCAGGACTTTTTTTGATGCCCTGCCAGCGCAGCGCCCCAGTGTGAAAGCACTCGGGCTTTCACATTGGGATTGCAGATGAGGCTTCTTTCAGGCGCTTTACAGGCGCTTTTTTTAACGCTAAAGCGCCTGAAAAACCCCCAAGTGTGAAAGGGGTCTTAGTGTGAAAGCACTCGGGCTTACACATTGGGATTGCAGATGAGGCTTCTTTCAGGCGCTTTTTTTAACGCTAAAGCGCCCAAAAAACGCCTGAAAAATGCCCCAGTGTGAAAGGGGTCTTAGTAAGATAAACAATTCCCACTGATGAAAAGCAATGCCACACCACAAGGGTATGATCATAATTATTTCATGGTAAGTATTAGACCCCTTTCACACTGGGGCGTTTTTCAGGCGTTTTTCAGGCACTTTAGCGTTAAAAAAGTAATCTCTTCAGGTTGGCAGGAACTCACTGTGAACGAATTTGTCCCTTATTCTGGACTTAAGTTGATTATCTTTGAGAGGCAGGTGTTTACTATTGCATATCAAAATTCCACAATCTTTGACACAGAAGTGCCAAAATAGTGCTTTTGGCGTCATTCCGGTTAACCTGCAGTGTGTAGATAAGTGAGGGAAAGAATATTATTTTTCTTTTGTAATACTGTTTCTGTACACTATCTTGTGTCTGTGGTTATTTAATTTCTACAATATAAAGTATCGATTAAGCATTAACATGTGTTGACAATGTTTAAGCAACATGCCCACACGTTTGTCTCCAGTGTTCAAGGTTCCTAGCATAATCTGTGTCCCCTGTGCATATCTGTTACTCCTTGACTATCATGTGACTCTTGCACCCATTGTTCTTGTGTGCCCAGCACTCCAGTGCCAAAAGGGAATCTCCTGTGTTCCCAGCACCCCTGTGCTACCATAAACTTGTCTAGGTTTGTGTGATGCCCGGAAACAATTGTTCCCATAGAATCTCCCATGTTCCTATGATCCAGTACTCCAGTGTTCTTAGAGACTCTTCTGCAACCTGGTAATCCCAGTACCCCAGAGACCATCCTTTGTTTCTGCGACAATGGCACCCCTGTGATTCTAGAGACTCTTGCCTTTTGCTCTAAACTCCCTGTTCAGGTGAGTCAGATGGTTGCAATTTTGACATGTCTTGCAGCAAAGCCCATCAGCCTTTGCAGGGTGCTCTGGCGAAAACAGGGTGACTCCCTAAAGCTTTAGGGCTTTTACCTCTGCTGAACATGCAAGCATTTAGAGTCTTATTCTTCCTAAATGCTTGGAGCATTTTGTTCTCTCTTTATCTGGTGTTACCATGTGTCATGTCAGCCTCTGTAGTTACTCCCTGTCACCACATTTTCCTGCCACTCCATGATCCAGTGTCTCCTTGGTAACCCTCATGCCGCGTACATACGACCGTTTTTTCCGTCGGAATGAACTAGAAAAAGGAAGTTTAATAGTGAGTAGCCAATAGCTGCTCGTGCTTGCTTCAGAGCATGCGTCATTTTTGGTCGGCCAGAACAGCATGCAAACAAGCGTTTTTTCTGATAGGAACTGATTCCATCGAAAAGATTTGAAACATGTTCTATTTCTAGGTCTGTCAGAATTTTCAAAAAAAAAAAGTCAGATGAGGCCCACACACAATCAGAATGTTCGCTGAAAAGATTCCGGCAGAAAGTCCGACCGTGTGTGCGCAGCATCAGGGAACGAATACATCTTAGTGTCTCCTCTGAAGCCTGTGCCTCCATGCAGTTCTAAAAGTTCTAAAATCCTGGTTAGCTTGCTCCTAGAGGATACAGATTTCTGCCTGTAACATCAATGACTTATATTTTGTCACATCCCATAACAAATCTTGTTCCCAGATTACAAGTGGGGTTCAAAAGTGTTTTTACAGGAAAACACCATATGTGCTGTATATAGTTCTTTTTAAATAATGGCTTCTATGGTGCCACCTTCCCACACAAGTAACACATGGAACTCTTGGTATAGATGACTGGTGAACTTTTAATCTCAGATACTGAGTTTCTGCGCCTCCTTCAAAGTGACTGCAAACCTCTTTGAGACTTTATTCAGTCATTGACTTAGAGAGGGATTTGTGGGCAAGTTTTTTTGTCAAGAGCAATTTGATGTAGCCTCCTTTTCCATACCACCATACACCCTAGAGAATAAAATGGTGGTCGTTGCAATACTTTCTGTCACACCGTATTTGCGCAGTGGTCTTACAAGCGCACTTTTTTTGGAAAAATACACTTTTTCTAATAAAAAAGTAAGACAAAAGCAAATTTAGCCCAATTTTTTTAATAATGTGAAAGATAATGTTATGCCGAGTAAATTGATAACCAACATGACATGCTTCAAAATTGCGCCCGTTTGTGGAATGGAAACAAACTTTTACCCTTAAAAACCTCCATAGGTGACGTTAAAAAAATTCTACAGGTTGCATGTTTTGAGTTAAAGAGGAGGTTTGGGCTAGAATTATTGCTCTCGCTCTAATGTTCGCAGTGATACCTCACATGTGTGGTTTGAACACCGTTTTCATATGGGGGCGCTATTCACATATGCATTCGCTTCTGCGCACGAGCTCGGCGGGACGGGGCGCGTTTAAAATCTTTGATTTTTTTTTTCTTATTTATTTTACCTTTCCTTGTAATAGAAAAAAAAGCATGACAGGACCTTTTAAATATAAGATCTGGGGTCAAAAAGACCTCAGATCTCATATTTACACTAAAATGCAATAAAAAAAAAAATTAAAATTAAATGTAATTTGAAAAAAAAATAATGTCCCTTTAAGAGCTAAGGGTGGAAGTGATGTTTTGACTTCACTTCCGCCGTGCTATGATATGGAGACGGGTGGGGGCCATCTTCCCCACACTTGTCTACATGTCTAACCGCCTCTGCCACTACCGGTGGCTCCGCTAAGCGGCGGAGGGCACCAGAGCGAATCTGCCACAGAGACCACTTTTATCTGAAAGTGGACCGCCCGCTGAAGAAGAGGATACCAGGGTTATGGCAGCTAGCTGTAAACACAGGCAGTGGAAGTGATGTCATCTCCCCTCGTGGAATCCTTTTCAGTTCCAGAGAGAGGAGAGAGGACATTGAAACGTGATTTCCACCAACACTACACAGACACAGTACACGTAGGCACACAGTTCACCCCTGATCGCCCCCCCCCAGGTAACCCCTTCACTCTCTGTCACTGTGTCACCAAGTGCAATTTTCATATTTTTCTTTGATCACTATACTGGTGTCATTTGTGACACTAATCAGCATCAGGGCAGTTATCAGGTTAAAGGTTTAACCCCTTGATCACCCCCCCAGTTAACCCTTTCACCCCGTCATCAGTGTCACTAATATAGTTTACAGATCTCTTTTCTGATCACTGTATTTAGTGTCACGGGTGATGCTAGTTAGCCAGTTAGCTAGTTACTGTCACTGTCAGGTTTTTATAGCGTCAGGGTACGCGCCATATATTACTGAATAAAGGTTTAACCACCTGATTGCCCCACAGTATAGGCTTTAGCATCAGTTAGGGTCAGCGTCAATCCCAGACAGCATCAGATTAATGTCAGCAGTGCTAACACCCACGCATGCACCATACACCTCCCTTACTAGTATAGTGTCTAAAAAGATCAATATCTTTGATTTGATCAGAACTACAGTTTATTAGCGTTTCCAATAGCTTAGGGTTCCAAAAAATGCAGCGTTAACTGGATCAGCCCAGATACCTGCTCGCACCTGCGTTTAGCCCCTCAGCCCAGCCCACCCAAGTGCAGTATCAAATCCTTCACTGTCACTTACAAAACACAAGACACATAACTGCAGCATTCTCAGAGTCAAGCCTGATCCCTGCGAACTCTAATGCCGCGTACACACAATCGTAATTCCATCAGAAAAAGTCCGATGGGAGCTTTTCAACGTATATTCCGACTGTGTGTATGCCCCATCGGACTTTTTCCGTCTAAAATTCAGACGGACATAGATAGAGAACATGTTCTATATTTTCCGATGGAACAAATTACTCTTGGTAAAAACGATTGTCTGTATGCTGTTCGAGATTAGCAGAAGGAGCCCAAAGGGTGGTGCACTGGCTATTGAACGTCCTTTTTCTAGTGCCGTCGTACGCGTTGTACGTCACCGCATTCTTTATGGTCGGAATTTGGTGTGACTGTGTGTATGCAAGACAGCTTGAGCGGAATCCCGTCAGAATTCTGTCGGAAAAACCTTCAGATTTTATTCTGACGGCAAAACTGGTCGTGTGTACAGGGCATTACAGTTTTTTTGGTATCGATTGAAGAAATTGCTGACAACCAGGTGCTCTTTTTTGCCTGTGAGTTTCACTAGTTGTACCTGTAAATTTAGAGGCCAAAATGTCCAAACAGAGGTATAGTAGTGAAAAGGACTATGCATTTCTGAGCATGACAGATGAGAGTGAAGAGGAAGCCATCCATCTGTCTGATTCAGGCTCAGTATATGAACCAGTGGACAGCAGCGGCACTCTGACAGATAGCTCTGATGACGGAGTAGTGGTCCCTGCTAGGCTCAGGCATACCCGACCCCGTTCCTCTTCTGTTATTAAGGTACAACAACCACAGGACGCTCGTATGGAGCAGAGAGTCAGTACTAGTGCCGCTCCTCCTTCTGGTGAACTGGAAAGCACCAGCAGCCTAGTACATCCTGGTCATACATCCAGCACTGCAGTAACACTTGGTGACATAGCGAGTCCCATAAGTGCAGTTCAAGCTGGTACAGTGGCTAGCACAAGTAGTGTCCTGCAGCCACCAAGAAGACAAAGACAGGCCCGCCGAGCCCATAGTGCCCTTCCCTCTGACTATACCAATCCTAATTGGGAGCCCACCACTACTGCAGCACCCATACTTGCCCCATTCACTGGCCAACCCAGAATTCAGGTGGAAATTTTTGATTTTACGTCACTTGATTTTTATTCGCTGTTTTTCATGGAAGATCTCTATAGATCTATTGTGGACCAAAGCAATTTTTATGCTGATCAATTCATCGCCGCTAATCCCCAGTTGACCCTTGCCAGAGATTGAAAACCTATTACGGTTTCTGAATTTAAGACCTTTCTGGGCCTATCCCTTCTCATGGGCATTACTAAAAAGAGTGAGTTGCGGTCATATTGATCCACTGACTCAATTCATCATATGCCCGTGTTCTCTGCTTCCATGACCAGGACACCATACGAGCAGATCTTGGGGTTCATATATTTCAATGATAATGAACTCTGTCGTCCTCGGAGTGAGCCTGGATACAATCGGCTCCAGAAAATTTGGCCCCTTGTAAACCACTTCAACCAACAGTTTGCAGCCTTGTTTATTCCTGATCAAGTTGTCTGCGTTGATGAGTTCCTGATTACATTTTCTGGCCGCTTGTCTTTCAAACAGTATCTTTCCATTAAGCATGCCAGATATAGGGTCAAGATGTATAAGCTCTGTGACAGGGCAACATGCTATACATATAGTTTTATGGTTTACGAGGGAAGAGATAGTCATGTGGAGCCTGAGAACTGCCCAGACTACATAGGGAGCACTATCAAGATTGTTTAGGACTTGGTGTTGCCCTTATTCGGAAAGGGGTACGCCTTGTAGATGGACAATTATTACACAAGCGCGCCACTTTTTAGTCACCTTTTTGATTGTGGAATTGGCATATGTGGCACCGTGCAATAGAATCCTGACTTAGACGGGTAGAGAGAGCCTGCTTGAAATGTAATAATTTGCTCACAGTGAAGTGGAGGGATACACAGATTGTTTTAGTTCTGTCCTCCCCTCACACACATACAACAGTTGAAATTCCAATGACGACTGGTGTTGTTGTGAAGCCCCTCTGAGTCCATGAATACAACCTTAACATGGGAGGGGTGGACTTCAGCGAGCAGATGTTGGTGCCGTACTTAATTGCCAGTAAGGCCAGACGCTAGTATAAAAAAGTGTCTGTATATTTATTCCATTTTATTTTTCTTCTCTCTCTATTGTTCTCTCTCAATTGTCCGCTCTATTGTGTGCTCTCTATTGTTTTATATCTATTGTTTTCTCTCTATTGTTACTGTATTTTATAACTGTAATGTTTTATTTTTACTATGTTTTATTGTATTTGCTTTTCAGGTATGGTACAGTGGGGACAGAAAGTATTCAGACCCCCCTACATTTTTCATTCTTTGTTATATTGCAGCCATTGGCCCTAATTCAAAGCGGTATGTGTGGAGAAAACCAGGCAATGCTCATCACCTGTCCAATACAGTCCCAACAATGAAGTATGATGGTGGCAGCATCACGCTGTGGGAGGATCCCCAAATCCAGGTGTGAAAAACTTGTATCTTTCCCAAAAAGACTCATGGCTGTATTAGATCAAAAGAGTGCTTCTACTAAATACTGAGCAAAGGGTCTGAATACTTAGGACCATGTGATATTTCAGTTTTTCTTTTTTGATAAATCTGCAAAAATGTCAACAATTCTGTGTTTTTCTGTCAATATGGGGTGCTGTGTGTACATTAATGAGGAAAAAAAAAATGAACTTAAATGATTTTAGCAAATGGCTGCAATAAAACAAAGAGTGAAAAATTTAAGGGGGTCTGAATACTTTCCATCCCCACTGTATGTCTTACTGTTATATAGGGATGGACCGAACACCCACCCCCCCCCCTTTCGGTTTGCACCAGAACATGCGAACAGGCAAAAAATTTGTGCGAACACTAGGGATGAGCCGAACACCCCCCCCGGTTCGGTTCGCACCAGAACCTGCGAACGGACCGAAAATTTGCACGAACGTTAGAACCCCATTGACATCTATGGGACTCGAACATTCAAAATCAAAAGTGCTCATTTTAAAGGCTAATTTTCATGGTATTGTCCTAAAAAGTTTGGGGACCCGGGTCCTGCCCCAGGGGACATGTATCAATGCAAAAAAACTTTTAAAAACGGCCGTTTTTTCGTATGCAGTGATTTTAATGATGCTTAAAGTAAAAAAAGTGAAATATTACTTTAAATATTGTACCTGGGGGGTGTCTATAGTATGCCTGTAAAGTGGCGCGTGTTTCTCGTGCTTAGAACAGTCCCTGCACATTTTTAAAGGAAAAAAAGTCATTTAAAACTGCTTGCGGCTTTAATGTAATGTCGGGTCCTGGCAATATGGATGAAAGTCAGTGAGACAAACGGCATGGGTACCCTCAAGTCCATTACCAGGCCCTTTGGGTCCTGTATGGAACAACAAAAAAGGGGACACTCAAAGGAGTACAGACACAAGAGGCTGCGCACCCCAAAATATGCATATGGAAAATGGGAGACCCCCTAACAGGGCTTTACTGCAGCCAATATTATAATGTAATCCAATTCAAAATAAGATGGATAGTCGAGAAGTTTTGTTGGTATAAAACAAATTTTACTTAGTGCATTCTGACATATACAGGTCAGGACATGAACTAGAATGTAACATAGGTCAGGGAGCAATGTACATTACAGTCAACCATGGGCAACAGAAGTAGAACAGCATGAATTGTTAAGTCGTGAGAACTGACGCGTTTCGACCCCAGTGGGTCATCTTCAGAGGATAGGTGGTTAACAACTGTAGGGATGTAAACGTACATCAAAAAATCTTTCAAAACAAAACGGAACCAAACAATATATCTATATATGCATAAACAAGTCCATATGTTACAACATTACCAGTCAAAAATGCTCTTAAATGATTGTAGACGGCCAAAGTGTGAGGGAGTTACCCTCTCATGTGTCTCCAATTTCTCAGGCAGTGGGTCGGTCCCCCAGGAGAGCAGACATCGCGCACGCATACCTTACGAGGGATCACACGTTGAATAACCCCCAGATTTTGGAGGGGAGGAGGGGCATGCACTGCACCTGCAAGGGGTAATAAAAGTACTAAATATAAATAAGACTTTCAAGTCAAGAGGTTTTAACCCCTCAGGCAATGAGGGGGAATAACATATTACCATAATTTTTGAAGATATTAGCAGGTACAGGTTGGGAATAGGTCCATGGATACGGCATACAAAGAACAGGAAAACAAAGTGAAAGTGATAAGAGGAAAAAGTGGGGAGGGGGGGAGAACAGGGAGAAAAGAGGGGGAAAGGGAGAGGGGGAAAAGCCGTGGGGTATCAAGTGTGAATAGAAAAGAAAAAGAAAAAGAAGGAGAAACCCAGAGGGGACCGTGCAACGGGGTTGACATAAAGCAAAGACATGGAAGGTGACAGAATTGCATGCATGCATGTATGGACCAGTACCCAACAGAAACAAACATAGAGACCTGAGGAATCGTGGGGATCGTGGTGTGTGCATGAGTGGTGAAAAGCCAGGAGATCATGAGGTGTAAGGAAGACCCGGCCCGCAGGCCGGGAGGGGAGGGGGAGTGGAAAAAGGAAAAAAGGGAGGAAGAAAGGGGGAAAGGCAAGTGAAGTGAATAAGAAACACCAGTGATATAGTGCTGGGGTGAATGCAGAGAAAAGCCAAACGACCAAGAAAATGGATGACTGAAAATTGGAAAACTGTGATGGGTAAAGAGGGGGTGAACGCGTGTTGGAAAAAAAAAAAATATATATCCTTACGTGTGGGACACGATTGATCGAGACAAATTGAACAGAGTTCTGAAAAGTTATAAGTGTATAAAAATTGATTATTGATTGATACAAATGAGGCAAGTGAAAAAGTCATGGTGTGAACCACACATGAAAGGAGAAGCAGTAAGGGAGTACATGGGTTCTTACCGGTTGATGTGTGAGGCTGCAGCACGGGGACATAGGGTGGGACCGATGAGTCCCACTGAGCCAACCTTGCAGCCTAGGTATTTTATAAGGATACTGATTGGACAAAAATGTTTCAGGTGCAGGCAATTATCCCCTCCCATGTCCGGTCCTCCAATGGGGGAAAGGAGCGTCGCGTCGGCGGCGCTCACTGTGTGGTCCCCCCGGCGTTCCGGAGGAGTGTTCCTGTAGATCCACCATCAACTCCGCCGCAAATGTGCAGGCGCCGTGACATCACGCTCACGCGCTGCAGGTCGCACGCACGTGAGCACGGCGCCCAGAAGGGATCTGGAATGCCGCTGGCAGGGAAGGAGATAGCGCCCAATCCAGGTGCCGCCACTTGGGGAGACGCCGGGCCCTTGCGTCTCCCCACCCTGCCAGGAAGGTATGCATGCCACGGCCCCACCTGCTCAAAAAGGGGGACACGGCCGACCAAGGGCGATAACCATGGGGTATCTCAGCCTGGGAAAAGAGGAGAGGGAAGAGGGGGGAAAAGTCCATAACAGGTTGTTGCAAGGCCGTGGTTAAAGCTTCTAAAATATAGAAGATCATCAGTTGACCAAGGAATGTATAATCTACACAAAGCCACTGCCACGATATAGTTAATAGAATTGCTAGTACAACATAACATAGTGAATCTTAATTCGAAGAAACTGTGAACTGTCTTTCCTGTGAGATGGTGTTCCCATAGGGTCTACATAATTTAGACTACAAGGGGATGCAAGTTCCTATGTGTTGTGCTGTTGGGACCAGAAGGTGCAAAATTCCATAGTTAGAAATGAAGATAATCATAAATGAATAAAATTTATGTTCAAAAAGGTTTCCATACTAAAACATGAAATTGGTCCAATCTGCACCTATAGGTTCACTCATCCTGGGTAGAAGAAAAATCACAGTCTCAATACAATAAAAGTAAGTTCAACAGGGAAAAACATGCCAAAGATGTATACAACAGGAGACAGTTCATAGTTCGTGTCGTGACTCGAGTGTCAAAAACAGCGGGGGAGGGGTGTTTAACCACCCAGTAAATGCAACAACGAAAAAGGGGACACTCAAAGGAGTACAGACACAAGAGACTGCGCACACCAAAATATGCATATGGAAAACGGGAGACCCCCTAACGGGGCTTTACTGCATCCAATATTATAATGTAATCCAATTCAAAATAAGATGGATAGTCGAGAAGATTTGTTGGTATAAAACAAATTTTACTTAGTGCATTCTGACATATACAGGTCAGGACATGAACTAGAATGTAACATAGGTCAGGGAGCAATGTACATTATAGTCAACCATGGGCAACAGAAGTAGAACAGCATGAATTGTTAAGTCGTGAGAACTGACGCGTTTCAACCCCAGTGGGTCATCTTCAGAGGATAGGTGGTTAACAACTGTAGGGATGTAAACGTACATCAAAAAATCTTTCAAAACAAAATGGAACCAAACAATATATCTATATATGCATAAACAAGTCCATATGTTACAACATTACCAGTCAAAAATGCTCTTAAATGATTGTAGACGGCCAAAGTGTGAGGGAGTTACCCTCTCATGTGTCTCCAATTTCCCAGGCGGTGGGTCGGTCCCCCAGGAGAGCAGACATCGCGCACGCATACCTTACGAGGGATCACACATTGAATAACCCCCAGATTTTGGAGGGGAGGAGGGGCATGCACTGCACCTGCAAGGGGTAATAAAAGTACTAAATATAAATAAGACTTTCAAGTCAAGAAGTTTTAACCCCTCGGGCAATGAGGGGGAATAACATATTATGGTAATATATTCCCTGCCAGCGGCATTCCGGATCCCTTCTGGGCGCCGTGCTCATGCGCGTGCGACCTGCAGCGCGTGCGCGTGATGTCACGGCGCCTGCGCATTTGCGGCAGAGGTGATCGTGGATCCAGGAGGAACACTCCTGCGGAACGCCGGGGGGACCACACAGTGAGCGCCGCCGACGCGGCGCTCCTTTCCCCCATTGGAGGACCGGACATGGGAGGGGATAATTGCCTGCACCTGAAACATTTTTGTCCAATCAGTATCCTTATAAAATACCTAGGCTGCAAGGTTGGCTCAGTGGGACTCATCGGTTCCACCCTATGCCCCCGTGCCGCAGCCTCACACATCAACCGGTAAGAACCTATGTACTCCCTTACTGCTTCTCCTTTCATGTGTGGTTCACACCATGACTTTTTCACTTGCCTCATTTGTATCAATCAATAATCAATTTTTATACACTTATAACTTTTCAGAACTCTGTTCAATTTGTCTCGATCAATCGTGTCCTACACGTAAGGATATATATATATTTTTTTTTTTTTTCCAACACGCATTCACCCCCTCTTTACCCATCACAGTTTTCCCATTTTCAGTCATCCATTTTCTTGGTCATTTGTTTGGCTTTTCTCTGCATTCACCCCAGCACTATATCACTTGTGTTTCTGATTCACTTCACTTGCCTTTCCCCCTTTCTTCCTCCCTTTTTTCCTTTTTCCTTTTTCCACTCCCCCCCCCTCCCGGCCTGCGGGCCGGGTCTTCCTTACACCTCATGATCTCCTGGCTTTTCACCACTCATGCACACACCACGATCCCCACGATTCCTCAGGTCTCTATGTTTGTTTCTGTTGGGTACTGGTCCATACATGCATGCATGCAATTCTGTCACCTTCCATGTCTTTGCTTTATGTCAACCCCGTTGCACGGTCCCCTCTGGGTTTCTCCTTCTTTTTCTTTTTCTTTTCTATTCACACTTGATACCCCACGGCCTTTCCCCCTCTCCCTTTCCACCTCTTTTCTCCCTGTTCCCCCCCCTCCCCACTTTTTCCTCTTATCACTTTCACTTTGTTTTCCTGTTCTTTGTATGCTGTATCCATGGACCTATTCCCAACCTGTACCTGCTAATATCTTCAAATTATGGTAATATATTATTCCCCCTCATTGCCCGAGGGGTTAAAACTTCTTGACTTGAAAGTCTTATTTATATTTAGTACTTTTATTACCCCTTGCAGGTGCAGTGCATGCCCCTCCTCCCCTCCAAAATCTGGGGGTTATTCAATGTGTGATCCCTCGTAAGGTATGCGTGCGCGATGTCTGCTCTCCTGGGGGACAGACCCACCGCCTGGGAAATTGGAGACACATGAGAGGGTAACTCCCTCACACTTTGGCCGTCTACAATCATTTAAGAGCATTTTTGACTGGTAATGTTGTAACATATGGACTTGTTTATGCATATATAGATATATTGTTTGGTTCCCTTTTGTTTTGAAAGATTTTTTAATGTACGTTTACATCCCTACAGTTGTTAAGCACCTATCCTCTGAAGATGACCCACTGGGGTCGAAACGCGCCAGATTCTCATGACTTAACAATTCATGCTGTTCTACTTCTGTTGCCCATGGTTGACTGTAATGTACATTGCTCCCTGACCTATGTTACATTCTAGTTCATGTCCTGACCTGTATATGTCAGAATGCACTAAGTAAAATTTGTTTTATACCAACAAAACTTCTCGACTATCCATCTTATTTTGAATTGGATTACATTATAATATTGGCTGCAGTAAAGCCCCGTTAGGGGGTCTCCCATTTTCCCTGGGTCCTGTATGGATATTAAGGGGAACCCCGCACCCAAATTAAAAAAAGGAAAGGCGTGGGGCCCCAAGGCCCTATATACTTTGAACAGCAGTATACAGGCGGTGCAAACAAGACAGGGATTGTAGGCAGGCCCGGATTTGCCACAAGGCCACCGAGGCCAGGCCTCGGGGCGGCAGTGGTGCAGGGGCGGCGCCGCTCCGAGGCGACTTTGCAGCCGCCCCCCTATTCGGGCTGCCCATTAAACTCTATCAATGGCACCGGTGCCCGCAGAAAAGATGGCCGCGAGCCAACCACCCAACAGCGCATGCGCCATTCCGAAGCCGGCCGGGCTCGGGAAAGCTCGTACGCGCTCGGCCCGGCGGCGCATGCGCAGTAGCGTGATTTCGCAGCCCGGCGCCATTTTTGAAAAAATCAATGTATTGTCAGCGGTGCGGCAGCGGGGGAGAGAGATGACATCTCTCACTGTTCCGCCCTCCTCCGCCCTCCTCCATCTGATAGAAGGCAGCATGGCATCCCCATCTGGTGGCAGGGTCCAGGGAGCATGGCAAGTGACACCCCCATCTGACACCATAACAACCATGGTGCCGGGGATGATTGAAGCACTATCACCAGCCATTGCCCGCGAAAAATCCTTACCCTTCGCGCGCCTACCCTGAAGTATTTTCAGTCTGTACAATTAAAGTCAGTTATTTTCAGTGTTCTTGTGTGTGGAGATATGTTTTTAATTGATCTATTGTAGCAGTCATCGATAAAGGACGAGAATGGTGGTGTGTTTGTGTGTGTGTGGGGGGCGGCATTGAAGGACCCGGCCTTGGGGCGGCAAAGGGAGTAAATCCGGGCCTGATTGTAGGTTTGTTGTTAAGTAGAATCTGTTTGTAATTTTGAACTGGTACATTTTTAAAGTGTAGCTCCAGCCAAAAAATCTGTTTTTAAGCTTTTTGGAAAACATAGAGAAGGGTTATCACCCCTGTGACATTTGTTTTGCTGTCCGTGCTCCTCTTCAGAAGTTTTCAACTCATTTTTTGTCCCAATGACAAATGTTTTTTGAAAATTTGGGGTTTTTAGTGAAACAAGGATTGGTGATAAAGCATCAGTGGAAAGGAGAAAAGTTTCATCTCACTTCCTGTTGTCTCCTTCCGTTTGCAAGTAGGAGTCATTTGTAAGTTGGATGTTTGAAAGTAGGGGCCTGCCCTATATACTCAGCAGAAATTTGGGCCTTAGGTGTTGTTGTGGCCTCAACACTGTAAGCCCTCACAAGGCCCTGCTGTAAAATATTAGATCAAGAATTGTGATTACATGCCCCTGTTGAACAGGGCCAGAAAAATTGGGCCTTTGGTGATGGTGGTGGTGGTGCTGGTGCCACAACACTGTAAGTCCTCACAGTTACTCTTGGTGGGCGCTGGAACGGGCCCTTCTGTGAAATATTAGATCAAGAATTGTAATTACATGCCCCTGTTGAACAGGGGCTGAAATATTGGGCCTTTGGTGGTGGTGGGAGTGCTGGTGCCACAACACTGTAAGTCCTCACAGTTAATCTTGGTGGGTGCAGAAACGTGCCCTGCTGTGAAATATTCAATCAAGAATTGTAATTACATGCCCCTGTTGAACAGGGCCAGAAAAATTGGGCCTTTGGTGATGGTAGTGCTGGTGGCACAACACTGTAAGTCCTCACAGTTAATCTTGGTGGGCGCAGAAATGGGCCCTGCTGTGAAATATTACATGCCCCTGTTGAACAGGGGCTGTAAAATTGGGCCTTTGGTGGTGGTGGTGGTGTTGGTGCCACAACACTGTAAGTCCTCACAGTTAATCTTGGTGGGCACAGAAACGGGCCCTGCTGTGAAATATTAGATCAAGAATTCTAATTACATGTCCCTGTTGAACAGGGGCTGAAAAATTGGGCCTTAGGCACTGGTGCTGGTGCCACAACACTGCAACCCCTCACAGATACTCTAGTTGGAATGCAGGAACGAGCCCTGCTGCAAAGTATTGCATCAAAAATTGTAATTACGGGGGGCGTGTCTGAGCGCGAATGGAGAAGGACGTGCTGTGGCTGGGCTCCGTCGCCTCAGGCAGTATCCACAGCCATCCTTCACCAGCATTTGAGGATTGCTCCACCAAACCCTTCATACGGATTCCTGGACATCCCCTGAGCCGACCCCCGCTTGTTTGGAGCGAGCCGGCAATCCGCTCGTTCTACAGTCCGGCTCGCGGCCTGCACCATCCACACAGGTCCAGTCGCCATCTTGAGGCCACAGGGGCTCGGGGTCCAACATGCTCGGGAGCCGCGATCGGCGGCACTGGAGGCTGCCCCTCCCAGGTGTGCTCTCGGCGTGGGAGTGGATAGCCTAGGAGACCTAAGGCCCTACTAGAAGATATCCTACGGAGGTCTGTACTCCTGAGACAGAGGTGGGTGGCGGCCATCTTGCTGCTCCCGGAGCCCTCCAGCTGCGTAATTTTGCCACCGGACCCTCCATCCAGACTCCTGGACATCCCCTGAACTGACCCCTGCCTGTTTGGCACATTCTGGCTGTCCACCCGCTCGAATATCCATCCGGCTCCGTTTACTGAGGTGCGGCCACCATCTTGAGGCCTACAGGGCCTCCCGGTCCCCCACACTCTGGTACCGATATTGACTGGACTAGAGGCAGCCCCTTCCAGGGGCGCTATTGGCAGCTCCCGCGGATCGCGAGGGGAGAGATTGTGAGTCCCAGCGGCCACCCGAGAAACCCCACAGAGGACTGTATCCCAGAGATAGAAGTGAGAGGAGGCCATCTTGCTACACCCTGAACCCACCAGTAACTACCTCATCCCCCCTGAGCTAGACCCAAACCCCACAACTATATAAAAGTATCCTGCCCAAGAGGGGGGTTGACCCGGGCTGCACAATTCTGAGACTTGCCTCATAGTAAAGTCCCTACCCATATATACAGGTGCAGCGGCCATCTTGCTGCACCCGCACAGCCCAGAGTTAATGTCCTAAAATACTCTGGAATACCCCAGCAGTTGAGACAGCCTCCTTGGGTTCCTAGCTGTATTTCCCCGGTGGGCTACTCTTAGCATTGCAGTCAGCGACCACCTTCTTGCTACACCTCATAGACTGACTCTACTAAAGTCCTGGGTATTGGTTCCTTACCTCAACAAGTTCCTGTGCACACCTCACCGGTCTTCTTGTAGCCCCACAACGGTCTCTGAGCCAGCTATCACCCTAGGACTAGAGTGATAAAATGACCTAAAATCACGATCACAAAAAAGTGGGGGCGCATGTGAGACGCGATGCAGTTCACCATCTGTAACTAAGAATTCCACCGATTCAGCGAGGATTTAATACATACTGCAAGGTCCAATTAACTTAAATTGCTATAAAGAAAAGATTTTTTTTTTTTATAACATCCCTGCAGTTTATACTAGTGCATGCCATCAAGCAAGAAGGCGTTCAATCGCCGTGCGCAACAGCACCCCTTAATCACATATCCATTGCGCAATAAAGAGCAGAAGATCATGGCCCATAAAGGTGCTAGCTCATCGCCTGTACAATCCCCTACAGCTACCAGTGGTCCTCCACATAAGTCTTCTTCAACACATAACAACCGTGATCTCCCCTCTCAGATCACAAAAGCAGACTTAGACTCCAGCTTAACCAAGATCTACGAAAAACTGGTAGACAAAATACAATGCGAACTCCAAAAAACAACAAACACACTCACACAAGAAATAGCAACCTTGGGAGGACGCACAGATGTTCTAGAAACCAAACTTGATGAGCTATCACTTGCACACAATGATCTAAGAAGAGACTTTGAATTTTTAGCTGAAAACCACTCATACTTACAATCACAAGTGGAAAATTTGGACAATCGAAATCGTAGGAACAACCTGAGGATTTGTGGTATTCCAGAGTCTGTCACCGATCTGATGCCAGCAGTAACCAAACTGTTCCACAATCTCCTTCCTGATCTACCTCCATCCTCATTTGTATGCGACAGAATTCAAAGGGCCTTGCGTCCTAAACCACCCCCAGACAAACCATCACGTGACATCATTCTATGCATGAAAGACTTCATCACTAAAGAAAACATATTAAGAGCATCTAGGAATATGCATAACATTGAATTGGATGGCACAAAAATTCAAATATTTCCTGACATCTCACAAGCTACCTTGGAAAGGAGACGCAAAATTAAAGAGATAACTTCGGTATTACAATCAGCTCATATCAGATACCGGTGGGGTTTTCCATTTAAATTAACTGTACCACAAAATGGCACCACCTAAACAGTCTACAACATCTCAGAAGGTAAAGATCTGCTTGTAAAGTTGGGTCTCTTAGATCCAGGTGCAGTTGCAAGACCTCCTACCACCCCTCATACTTCACCCATCTGGGCCACCCCAGCTATGTGTCGTGGACAAGGAAGATGGCGTCCATCACTCAGAAATCTTGATGTCTGAAGATAAAGCTGATGCATACATGCGACTGAAAGTTCACCCTTTTTCTATTTTGTTTTTTTCTTCGCAAGATTCAATGAACAATTTTTTCAGTTTTGAAGTTTGATTTACTGTGTTTAGTAATCAGCATTCCTATACCTTTTAAAAGATAATAGGTTGGTATATCATAGTTCCTTCTATGCGATCTTATACATTTATCTGTTTTTTTTCTAATTTTTTCAGCATATGTCACAGCATGCTCTTATATTTTTGTTTATAGATTCCTCGCTGAGGCTGATCTGCTCCGCCTCTGCTAGTTTGTCCCCCTACTCAGAAAGGACTCCATAAGCATGATTCAAATAGTGGATACACTTCCAAGACTGATCCTGCTATCCATTGTTTTAATAGTGGATGCTCCATTTGTGAGTAATGGATAGTATTGTCCACAACAATATTTTTTTAGGTCAGGTAGTGCTTCTCACCCTGACCCCCAAGCTATAAATAATATTTTTCATAATTATACTAATATATTCTATTTTTACAAAATTTTCAAAAGGTCGAACAAATACTTAAGGCATTATGATGATGCGTTGTTGTGCAACGTAGCACTGTTATTATCTAGGAGTTTATTATTTTCAAGGTTCTACTGTTCAAGAACCTTAATCTCCAGTGTTTTCATATATAAGTACAGTTGGTCATTTGATATAGATAGGTCAACAAGAAAATACTCATGCAAACTATTGATGTATATTTCGAAATATTATATTCTTGAAGATATAGATGGCATCACAATGATCACCAGATTTTCCTCTATCTCAGGTAATTTTTCATTTTTAATGTTAATGGTGTTAACCACATTACTAATACCACACCGATTCTGCCATATGCTCCCCCCTGGGCCCTGTGATCCATTACCACTACCTCATAACTATCAGCTATATTTAACAATGGGTCTTAGGGTGATTTCACACAATGCCCAGGGCATTAACTCACCTCACAAGAGAAAGAAAGCTTTTCGCCACTACAAAAGATTAGGAGCTGATATAATATTAATGCTAGAAACTCACTTTGCAACAGATAAACACCCTAAATTTTTTGATAAGAGCTTCAGTCAATTTTATTGCACTACTTACAACACAAAATCTAGGGGCGTTGCTATATTTATCAAAAACTAGTAGTATTCGAGGTTCAGAATGTCTTTAAAGACCCAGATAGTCGTTATTTGATTTTGAAAGGCTTAATTAAAGGATGTTCTATCATTATTGCCTCAGTATATGCTCCAAATGACGTCCATTCAAACTTTTTCAACAAATTTTTTGACACGCTAGACAATTATCATTCCACACATCTTATCGTGGGTGGCGACTTCAATTTAGTTGCTCATTCGGCTCTAGACAGAAGCAAAGTTGTCCCATCCTCTAAAGCTTTCCCCAAATCTTTGAACAGATCGCTTTATAATAATCAATTAGTTGATACTTGGAGAGCCCATAACATAGGTATCAAATCCTACACATTCTATTCCCACCCGCATAACAGCTTTGCCCGACTTGATTACATTTTCTGCACCCCAATCCTACTTGCCAATTCCTCTAAGGCAGATATTCATGCCCTTGGTCTGATCACCACATAGTCTCCTTTAACACTTCACACATAGGTCTAACCAACACATCTCACTCATGGCGAATAAATGATTCCTTGCTGACAGATCCATCCAAATATTTGACAGATCAATCATGCAAACAACAATTTCTATCTCACCTTGAGCAATATTTTGCACATAACGTAACACCAGACATGTCTCCTACAAATATATGGATGGCGCATAAAGTGGTAATGAGAGGCCATCTGATAAATATTGCCTCAATTAAAAACAGAACCAAACTTGCAGATATTAGGTCCCTCACGAAAGACCTAGATCACCTATACCATAGAAACAACCAAAATCCATCCAGTGACCTCCTCAAACAGATTCAAGAGAAACGCACTTCCTTAGACACAATATTAACATCAGACACCGAAAAAGCCCTTAGATGGTCCAAGGCCAGATTCTTACTCAACAGCAATTCATACTCCACCATGTTCGCTAGAAAACTAAATCAATCTACGAAACCAGCCCACACCTACAAATTGAGGAACCCATCTGGAAATACAGTGTCCCATCCCAAAAAAGTCATTAATCTGTTTTTGGACTTCTTTAAAAATCTTCTTTCCATGTCTCAATCACCTCTCAAACAGTTCTCCCTGGACTGGCTTAACAACATTACATTACCCACTATATCTAGGGAACAAATTGAATCTCTTAATGCTCCGTGTACAGACTTAGAAATTAACAGAATCATTGGAACATTAAAGATTTCCACAGCCCCAGGCCCGGACAGTTATTCCGCATCTTACTATAAAAAAATTTGCCTCTACCATTACCCCACACTTTACTAAGTTGTATAATAATATCTTACAAGGCGGGTATTTCCCATCTGAAATGCTTTTAGCGAACATGTCCCTTCTTCCCAAACCAAATAAAGACCACTTCACCCCTCAAAACTACCACCCAATTTCAGTTATTGACAACGACTTAAAAATATTTGGCCGTATGTTGGCAGATAGATTGTCTGTTGTCATCTCCCCATTAGTAGATGCTGATCAAACAGGCTTCATTACCAACAGGCAGATAATGGACAACATCTGATTGACCACAAATATCATTCATGATTCCAACATTTGTTCCAAATCCACATTACTACTTAGTCTTGATATACATAAAGCTTTTGATAGCATTTCCTGGTCATATCTTGACAATCTACTCCCCAAATATGGCATCAACGATGAATTCCTACATGGCTTTAAGGCTCTCTATCACAACCCACACACACTTATCAAACTTCCAGGCATCAATTCTGACTTTTTCCCTCTGACCAAAGGTACCAGACAGGGCTGCCCCCTCTCCCCTCTACTTTTTGCCCTCGCGATTGAGCCCCTTGCCTGCGCTATCAGAAACAACACAGACGTTAAAGGATATTTTAAGGGATCCAAAGAATATAAGCTAAGTCTCTATGCAGATGACGTGCTTCTGTTTATAACTGACCCTCTTATCTCCCTGCTCAATCTAACTAAAAGCCTAGACATCTTCCATGACCTGACAGGACTGGGTGTAAATCTATCTAAGTGCTCTGCCTTACCAATTAATATCCCTTCAGCCTTAATATCTTTACTCAAAGACAAATTCCCATTCAACTGGAACGCGGATTCGTTCAGATATCTAGGTATTCAGATTACACCTTCATATGAAACATTATACCAAGCAAATTACCCTCCTTTATTCAATAGTATTAAAAATCTACTAAAACTTTGGTCATCTTACCAAATTTGATTCTCGGGCAGAATAGTGGCCGTAAAAATGATGATATTACCCAAACTTTCATTTTTTTTCCAGAGCCCTTCCTCTTATTTTACCTAAAAAAAACATTAGATTCTTTACAGAGAGAGATAAATAAATACATTTGGCTAAACAAGAAACCCAGATTTAGCTACTCCCTTATGATTAGACCCCAAATAAAAGGAGGTCTCAGCATTCCTAACCTTTGGCTTTATTATCTATCGGCCAGATTCACTCAATTAGCCCAATGGTATGCCCCCTCACCTCAAATCCCCTGGCTCCGGTTTGAAGAAGAATCTATCCTTCCATACAACCTACAAGGACTTCTCTGGTCCAAAACCATCTCTCCACAAAAATTAGACCCTTAAACTTTATCGTCACTCACACCCTTCAACTATGGAACAGACAGAACTCTAAATTTAATTTATCCTCTGACACTCTCCCCAGCTTCCTTTCTAGGTGACCCTCCTTTTTCCCTTCCAGATAGAGCTCAAGATCAAAACATTCTAAGGAATTGGAAATCACATAACCTAACACACTTAACATTGCTTCCCCACAACAATTCATTTATCACATTCTCCAATCTACAAACAATATATGATTTCCCACCTTCAGAATTAGAGATGTATATAAATATAAGACAATTCTATCAGAAATATCACTCATTTACACTCCACCCCCCCCCCCCCATACACAGTTTGAACATATTTGTATCTCCTCCACCTGTGACAGTGGTTTAATCTCTAGAATATATAAAAACTTAAATGAGACATACATGCCTCAGAAATCACATCCCATGCTACAATGGGAATCAGATTTAAATACCTCATTTACTCTTGATCAATGGGATACTATTTTTACTAATCTTCATAAATGCACTAAAACAACCACAATCAGAGAATCAGCCATTAAAATGCTATATAGATGGTATCTTACCCATGCTAAACTTAACTCATTTTACCCCCCTCTAACCCCACTTTGCTTCAGGGGTTGCCCTTCTCAGGGAACACTTCTACATATCTTTTGGGATTGTCCTCACATAAAGAACATCTGGAATAAAGCTAGCATAATTATAGAAAAAATATCCGGTAGAAAGATTTCTCTTACACCCCAAATCTGCCTTCTTTTCTCCCCTATACAGGATATTCCAATGACAACCACAAGACTAATTCATACATTCCTCAGCTCTATTCATTGGGCCATAGCTTTTAATTGGCGCTCCACCTCGGTACCTTGGCCATAAATTCTTAACGAATATCAAAATATCGAATATCAAACTTTCTGAAAGAATTTATCACACGTTTTATGAATCAATGCCTTTTCATCAAAAAAAATGGACTCTTTGGGATAGCACATCTCTGATTTAAAATAGGGGAAGGGAGCAAAGCGAGAGAAAAAAAGAAAGAAAAAAGTAAGAAAGAAAGTATTCTTCTATTTCGTCTTTCCCATCTTCTCTTCTTAATATATACTTAATTGTTATAATTTCTTCCCTCCACTACAATACTCCTGATTGGCCTGATTATAATACCATGCATCTTTTTTGTCGCCTGACTAACCACAACCATCATTTTATTTCCTGTACAACATTCACTGATAAAAATATTTGTATACATACCTGTACTATCATTGTAATTGTTTTATACCTTGACCTTTTACATAATAAAATCGTTTGTAAACAAAAATTGTAATTACACGCCCCTGTTAAACAGGGGCTGAAAAATTGGGCCTTAGGCACTGGTGCTGGTGCCACAACACTGCAACCCCTTACAAATACCATAGTTGGAATGCAGGAACGAGCCCTGCTGCGAAGTATTGCATCAAAAATTGTAATTACACGCCCCTGTTAAACACGGGCTGAAACATTGGGCCTTAGGCACTGGTGCTGGTGCCACAACACTGCAACCCCTCACAGATACTCTAGTTGGAATGCAGGAACTAGCCCTGCTGCAAAGAATTGCATCAAAAATTGAAATTACATGCCCCTGTTAAACAGGAGCATAAAAAGTGGGCCTTAGGCACTGGTGGCGGTGCCCAGAACCAAAAATGTTCTTACAAGCTATCAGCATGATCATTGAGGAGGAAGAGGATAATTACTCAGCATAACAGCATAGTCACTCAGCATCAGCATAGGCAGTCTTTGAAGGGATCTGAGATTTCAAAAAAAATTATTTGGTTACATCAGCATCAGGTGCTTGTAGCTGGTGGTGAGCCAAGACTGATTCATTTTTATGAAGGTCAATCGATCGACTGAGTTAGTGGACAGACGCACCCTGTGATCAGTTACAAAGCCTCAAGCAGCACTGAATGTGCTTTCAGAAAGAACGCTGGATGCAGGACAGGCCAGTAGCTCAATTGCATACTGTGTAAGCTCTGGCCAGTGATCCATCCTCAAGACCCAGTAACCCAGAGGATTTTCAGTGGGAAAAGTGTCCAAGTCAGATCTTGCCCCTAGGTATTCCTGCACCATGTAAAACAGATGCTGGCGATGGTTGCTGGAACTGATCATACCTTGGAGCTGTAGACTAAAAAATTGTCTGAACGCATCGGTCAGATGGCCACCTTCTCCATCGCTCCTTCTTTGACTGACCGAAGCCTCAGCAACACGTTGTCCAGAAACAGGAGTTTGTAACCTCCCAGTCTCTGGGAACGCGTTGCACAGACCTTTCTGCAAGGCCTCCCGAAGATGTTTCATCCTCTGCTCCCTCTGCGACGGCAAGATAAGGTCCGCAACCTTACCCTTGTAACGTGAATCAAGGAGGGTTGCCAGCCAGTATAGGTCCTTCTCCTTGATACCACAAATACGAGGATCCTTATGCAGGCTTTGCAGGATCAGGGAGGCCATGCAGCGTAGGTTTGCAGGAGTCCTCTGGGTCACTAAGAACGACATGGTCCGCAGCCACCTCCTCCCAGCCATGTACAAGTCCATGTGTTTCTTGGGACTGATCCCTTAAAGACTGCTTATAATACTGAGTGCCAGGCTCCACCTCCATACTGACACAGCCCTCCTCCTCTTCCTTGTCCTCTTCCTGTGTGCAGGCACGCAGGAACACTGTCTGGATAAAGGGGGCCTTGAGAGCTAAGGAAGTCCTCCTCTTCCTGCCTCTGTTCTGCCTCAAGTGCCCTGTTCATTATTCCACACAGCGTGTGCTCCAACAGGTAGACAAGGGGGACAGTGTCACTGATGCATGCACTGTCACTGCTCACCATCCTCGTGGCCTCCTCAAATGGTGACAGGACAGTGCATGCATCCCTGATCATGGCCCACTGGCATGGGGAAAAAAAAACAAGCTCCCTTGACCCTGTCCTGGTGCCATAGTCACACAGGTACTCATTAATGGCCCTCTGCTGCATGTGCAGCCGCTGCAGCATGGCCAACGTTGAGTTCCACCTTGTGGGCATGTCACAGATTAGACGGTTCTTGGGCAGGTTAAACTCCTTTTGGAGGTCTGCCAGCCGAGCACTGGCATTATATGACCAGTGGAAATGTACACAGACTTTCCTGGCCTGCCTCAGGACATCCTGTAAGCCTGGGTACCTGCCCAAGAACAGCTGCACCACCAAGTTAAGGGCGTGAGCCAAACAGGGCACATGGGTCAGTTGTCCCTGTCGGAGGGCGGAGAGGAGGTTGGTGCCATTGTCACAAACCACCATTCCTGCCTTAAGTTGGAGTGGCGTCAACCACCTCTGAATCTGCTCCTGCAGAGCTGACAGAACCTCTGCCCCAGTGTGGCTCCTGTCCCCCAAGCACACCAGCTCAATCACGGCATGGCATCTTTTGGCCTGCGTACTTGCGTAGCCCCTTGAATGCCTACGGAGCACCGCTGGTTCCGAGGACAAAGCGCAGGAAGAGGCCACGGAGCAAGAAGAAGAAGAGGGGTGGAGGAGAGAGGTGTGTCACAATCATTAGTAGTGGCATTTTGGAGGCGTGGTGGCGGAACAACCTCCAACACTACTGCACCTTGTCCTGCATCCTTCCCAGCTGCCAGCAGAGTGACCCAATGCGCCGTGAAACTTAGGTAACGTCCCTGTTCATGCCTGCTGGACCATGAGTTAGCGGTAATATGCACCTTACCGCTGACTGTCCTGTCCAGCGAGGCATGGACATTGCCTTCCACATGCCGGTAGAGAGCCGGAATCGCCTTCTGTGAGAAAAAGTGGCGTTTGGGTACCTGCCACTGAGGAACCGCACATTCCACAAACTCACGGAAGGGGGCAGAGTCTACCAACTGAAAAGGTAGCAGTTAAAGTGCTAGCAATTTTGCCAAGCTAGCATTCAACCGCTGGGCATGTGGATAGCTGGGAGCGAACTTCTTTCGGCGGTGCAGCAGCGGGGGCAGGGAAATTTGCCTGGTACAATCTGACGTTGGTGTACCGAAAGCAGATTGCCCACAAGTACTTGGCTGTGACACACCTAATTCTACACCTTCATTGCTCTCAGTGCAGGTCACAGAGAGGACTGAAGGTATAGTTGGGTTGGAGATCTCAGCTGTTGAGGAGCAAGGAGAGGTCCTCTTTGTTCTTTGGTGTGGGTCTTTTAGATACGCTTGCCAATGAACTGCATGACAGATCAACATATGTCTGGTCAAGCATGTGGTGCCCAAGTGGGAGATGTTTTGGCCACGCGAGATACCCTTGAGACATATGTTGAAAATAGCAGCGGTGCGATCTGATGCACTCATCTCAAAAAAGGCCCACACCAAAGAACTTTTAGAATAACGCTCAGAGACAGCAGCGCCCTGCACATGTGGAGCTTTGCATTGTGATGCAGTCAGTGTGCTGCCCTTAGGCTGGCCCCTGGAGGGCATCCTGCCTCGTTGGTGATGTGCCTCCTCTTCCTCTTTCCTATCAGGCACCCACGTTGAGTCAGTAACCTCATCATCCCCTCCCTCCTCATCACTGGAGCAAACCTGGCAGTATGCTGCAGCAGGGGGAGCATGTCTGCCAGATTGCTGTCCTTCTTGGGCACCCCCTCTGTCTGTGCTCACGTTACTGCCTTCATCTAGCTCAGTATCATCATCAGAGCCTTCTAAACGCTGGGCATCCTCCTGGAGCATGTACCCAACACTGTGGTCAAACAGTTCGAGGGACTCCTCAGGAGGACATGGTGGGGCTAGGGAAGGAGTCACTGATGCCATTGAGCCGAGGGAAGAGGCAGCGTTGGCAGCTGCTTTGCCAGACAAAGTACCCTGAGCATTAGTGAGAGAGGATGAGGAGGATGAGGACGGCTTGGTCATCCACTAGACCAAGTCTTCCGCATGTGGCGGCTCAACACGGCCAGCTGCCGAAAATAAGGCCAAGCGCATCCCACGGCCACGTGCTGATGAGGATGCACCATCTCCACAACCAGCACTGTTGCCTCTAGACACAGAGCCTGCTTGCCTTCCTTTATTGGCTTGTGACTGTCTGCCTCTCCTTGTTGGTCTTCCAGACATACTAATGGCCTGTAGCTGCACTAAGCTGGGATATATATACATGTAAATATATATATATATATATATATATATATATATATATATATATATATATATATATATGTATATATATCCCAGATTAGTATATATATATATATATATATATATATATATATATATATATTGATACTGCAGCTAGCAAAATCAACTGTCTGCCTGTAGTATGAGAACACCACCAACCTTCTACAAGTAGCTTTAGCTGAACACTGTGCAGAGGTCACACTACACTAACGTGTAAATAATTTAGCTTCCAGCGGTGGTGATAAGATCAGGAAAACACCACCAACCTTCTACAGGTAGCTTTTAGCTGAACACTGTGCAGAGGTCGCACTACACTAACGTGTAAATAATTTAGCTGCCTGCGGTAGTGATAGGATCAGGAAAACACCACCAACCTTCTACAGGTAGCTTTAGCTGAACACTGTGCAGAGGTCGCACTACACTAACTTGTAGTTTTAGCTGAACACTGTGAGGAGAACGCACTACACGAACTTGTAGCTTATTTAGCTGCCTGCAATAGTGATAGGATCAGGAAAACACCACCAACCTTCTACAGGTAGCTTTAGCTGAACACTGTGCAGAGGTCGCAAAAAACTAACTTGTAGCTTATTTAGCTGCCTGCGGTAGTGATAGGATCAGGAAAACACCACCAACCTTCTATAGGTAGCTTTAGCTGAACACTGTTCAGAGCTCGCAAAAAAATAACTTGTAGCTTATTTAGCTGACTGCAGTAGTGATAGGATCAGGAAAACACCACCAACCTTCTACAGGTAGCTTTAGCTGAACTCTGTGCAGAGGTCACACTACACTAACTTGTAGTTTTAGCTGAACACTGTGAGGAGGACGCACTACACTAACTTGTAGCTTTAGCTGAACACTGTTCAGAGGATGCACTACACTAACTTGTAGATTTAGCTGAACACTGTGCACTACACTAACTTGTAGCTTTAGCTGAACACTGTGAGGAGGACGCACTACACTAACTTGTAGCTTTAGCTGAACACTGTGCAGAGGTCCCACTACACTAACTTGTAGTTTTAGCTGAACACTGTGAGGAGGACGCACTACACTAACTTGTAGCTTTAGCTGAACACTGTGCAGAGGTTGCACTACACTAACTTGTAGTTTTAGCTGAACACTGTGAGGAGGATGCACTACACTAACTTGAAGTTTTAGCTGAACACTGTGAGGAGGACGCACTACACTAACTTATAGCTTTAGCTGAACACTGTGAGGAGGACGCACTACCCTAACTTGTAGCTTTAGCTGAACACTGTGCAGAGGTCTCACTAAACTAACTTGTAGCTTTAACTGAACACTGTGAGGAGGACGCACTACACTAACTGTAAATAGTCTAGCTGCCTGACTGTGGTACTAATAGGATCAAAAGAACACCAGCAATTTTCTTCAGGTAGCTGTAAATACTGTAACAACACAAGCCTGCATGTCAGTAGCAAGATAACAGGAACGGATCTAGCTAAACTGAATACAGGGTATATATATATATATATATATATATATATATATATATATATATATATATATATATATATATATATATACACACACACAACACCTGGGATGCATATATATACACAATACACTGTAAGTGCAGCTAACTCACTGACTGTCAAGCCTAATCTATCTAACTTAAATCAAATGACACTGTCTCTCTGTCTATCTATCTCTCTCTCAACGCTGGAACACACACTACACAGGGCCGCTGTGCAGGCGGCCTTATATAGTGTGGAGCGTGTACTAAATCCCCTGAGCCATAATTGGCCAAAGCCTCCTTGGCTTTGGCCAATTACGGCTCTCTGTTCAGACGGCGCTGTGATTGGCCAAGCATGCGGGTCATAGTGCATGCTTGGCCAATCATCAGCCAGCAACGCATTTCGATGCCGCAGTGAATTATGGGCCACACAAATTTGGTGCGAACGGCCCATATTGTGCGCAATTCGGTGAACGGGTGAACAGACGATGTTCGAGTCGAACATGGGTTCGACTCGAACACGAAGCTCATCCCTAGCGAACACCAATAATGTCTATAGGACACAAACATGAAAAATCAAAAGTGCTAATTTTAAAGGCTTATATGCATGGTATTGTCCTAAAAAGTGTTTGGGGACCTGGGTCCTGCCCCAGGGGACATGTATCAATGCAAAAAAAAGTTTTAAAAATGGCTGTTTTAGCGGGGGCAGTGATTTTAATAATGCTTAAAGTGAAACAATAAAAGTGTAATATTCCTTTAAATTTCGTACCTGGGGGGTGTCTATAGTATGGCTGTAAAGTGGCGTAATTTTCCCATGTTTAGAACAGTCTGACAGCAAAATTATATTTCTAAAGGAAAAAAAGTCATTTAGAACTACTCGCGGCTATAATGAATTTTCGGTCCAGCAATACACATAAAAGTTAATTGATAAAAACGGCATGGGATTCCCCCACAGGGGAACCCTGAACCAAATTTTTTTTTAAAAACGTGTGGGGGTCCCCCTAAATTCCATACCAGGCCCTTTAGGTCTGGTATGGATATTAGGGGAACCCCGCGCAAAAATAAAAAAAATGGCGTGGGGTCCCCCCAAAAATCCATACCAGATCCTTATTCGAGCACGCAACCTGGCAGGCTGCAGGAAAAGAGGGGGGATGAGAGAGCTGCCCCCCCCACCAGGCCACATTCCCTCAACATTGGGAGGGTGCTTTGGGGTAGCCCCCCAAAGCACCTTGTCCCCATGTTGATGGGGAGAAGGGCCTCATCCCCACAACCCTTGCCCGGTGGTTGTGGGGGTCTGCGGGCAGGGGGCTTATCGGAATCTGGAAGCCCCCTTTAACAAGGGGACCCCAGATCCCACCCCCCTGTTTGAAATGGTAATGGGTACATTGTACCCGTACCATTTCACAAAAAACTGTGAAGATGGTAAAAAAATGCGTACATTTCCCTCTGAATCTACGGGAAAGCCATAGGGATGTCCCCGTGTGTCAGAGGGGGGGTGGACCGGGTGGCTCCACCCTCCTCTGATGCTACAGGGGAATCATAGGGATGTCCCCGTGCATCAGAGGGGACGGGGTCACCCGGCGACGACACCGTGTGGTCCCGCCCACAGTTTTAAAAGAGCTTTCACTTGCGAGGACGCGTCATATGGTGTGTGCCTCCCATGGAGGCAGATCTTCTTTATTTTTTTTTCGGTCCGTCGGCGGAGCTGAATGGACTATGTGGGACAGTTTTAAGTTTTTTTATGTTTTAATAAAGGACTTTTCCCACGGTGTGTTGCTTTTTTTTACAATTTTCACACTTTTTTGTGAAATGGTACGGGTACAATGTACTCGTTACCATTTCAAACGGGGGGCCGGGGGTCCCCTTGTTAAAGGAGGCTTCCAGATTCCTATAAGCCCCCTGCCCGCAGACCCCCACAACTACCAGGCAAGGGTTGTGGGGATGAGGCCCTTGTCCCCATCAACATGGGGACAAGGTGCTTTGGGGGGCTACCCCAAAGCACCCTCCCAATGTTGAGGGCCTGTGGCCTGGTACGGTTCAGGAGGGGGGGCACTCTCTCATCCCTCCCTCTTTTCCTGCGGCCTGCCAGGTTGCGTGCTCGGATAAGGGTCTGGTATGGATTTTTGGGGGACCCCACACCATTTTTTTTTTAATTTTGGTGCAGGGTTCCCCTTAAAATCCATACCAGACCTGAAGGGCCTGGTATGGAATTTAGGGGGAACCCCACGCATTTTTTTTTTTAACTTTGGTTCGGTGTTCCCCTGTGGGGGAATCCCATGCCGTTTTTATCAATTAACTTTAATGTGTATTGCCGGACTGACAATTCATTATAGCCGCAAGTAGTTTTAAATTACTTTTTTTCCTTTAGAAATGTCATTTTGCTGTCAGACTGTTCTAAACACAGGAAACATGGGAAACATGCGCCACTTTACAGGCATACTATAGACAACCCCCAGGTATGAAATTTAAAGGAATATTACACTTTTATTGTCTCACTTTAAGCATTATTAAAATCACTGCTCCCAAAAAAACTGCCATTTTTAAAACTTTTTTTGGATACAAGTCCCCTGGGGCAGGACCCAGGTCCCCAAACACTTTTCATGACAATAACTTGGATATTAACCTTTAAAATTAGCACTTTTGATTTCTCCCATAGACTTTTAAAGGGTGTTCCGCGGCTTTCGAATTTGCCGTGAACACCCCCAAATTGTTCGCTATTCGACCCGAAAATAAAGCCCATCCCTACTGTTATACTGTAATGTTACTTTGTTTTATTGTTAACCATTTTTTGCTTTGCAGGTACGCCATTCAGCTGCAGCATGGGTTTTATGACAGCAACAGCGTTTGCTCCCATGATACATAAAGCTGTGACTCCAGCGCTGTAGGAGGTGATTTCACCAAAACAGTTAAAAAAAGAGCATATATGCCGAAGCATGGGGGTAGGGGTGGAGGGCCTATTTGCCCCTAACATTAGGGGAAGATTGCACCCATGCTTCGGCATATATTGCTTACTCTTTTTTTGCCACAGATTGTTGTTTTATGGAGTTCATGTTTTATTGTTACCATTGTTTGCTTTTCAGGTACACCATTCAGCTGTAGCACTGATTTATTTATCTTGACAGCAACAGCGTTTGGCTTCCACGATACATAAATCAGCGACTCCGGTGCTGTAGGAGGTGATTTCACCACCACAGTTAAAAAATGGTGCATGTATGCATTATTATAATGGTACCCACCGATCAATCTCTTTTTTGTTCAGCCCACAGGCTGCATTAAAAGAAGAACATTACAATATATGCCCAACAAGGACCTGCAACGTACTGATATGTTGATGGACTTTGAGTGGTTATAACAAAATGATGCCTGTAGGTTTAGGTATCCTCTTGGAATCATTCTTTTCAGCCAGCGGTCGGATTTCATGTAAAAGCATTGGTGTGGTCAGATGCTTTGAGGGCAGAGGAGAGAGCTAGGGTTTAATAGACCCCAATTTTTTCAAAAAAGAGTACCTTTCACTACCTATTGCTATCATAGGGGATATCTACATTCCCTGAGATAACAAAAATGATTAAAATAAATAAATAAAAATTAAGGGGACAGTGTAAAAATAAAATAAAACAGCAAAATAAATAATAATAATAAAAAAAGCACCCCTGTCCCCCGTGCTCGCGCGCAAAGGCAAACACAAGCGTCGGTCTTGTGTCGTATGTAAACAGCAATTACATCATGCATGTAAAGTATCACCATGAATGTCAGATCGAGGGCAGTTATTTTAGCAATAGACCTCCTATGTAAATATAAAGTGGTAACCTGTAAAGGCTTTTAAAGGCTTTTAAAAATGTATGTGGGGGGATGTGTCCGGATGTGCAGCTGGAGAGACATGTGTGAGTTGAGCTCCTCATAGCCCGCACCAATCTAGAGCCATCCGTTGCCTCCTCTCATGCTGCCGCAACCACAAACTACACACTTTTGATCCTAGACCCCTGCTGTTTCGTATCCGGGTGTCTATTTCTAACTTTGACTGGCCAGATCCTGTTCCAAATTGAGGGTTCCCCTCTGCCACTGGGACCCTCCGCCGCCATCTTGGGGCCTTGGGGCAGGCCAGCAGCTCTAAACTTCTGAGCCCACAGATTGGAGGGTGAACGGATGGTCCACGCACCCTGGATGGCCGCCTTGTCTCTGGGGAACAAGCGGATCGGTTTGCCAACGCGGAGAAGCCGCAGGGTTCCACCTGGCGGCCGGCCTCAACATCCCACGGCCTTCCAATCTGATGCGGCCTGCGGGCTGGAGTACAGGCGCTCTCCCGGGATGCAGTGAGTAAGATGACCTGCATCATCACCCACAGCCGAGTCTTCAGGAGACATCAGACTAAGCATCTCCCCACCTCCCTGTGGGGATTCAGGGAACCGGGGGCGGCCGTGTTCACTTTTCTGGCGGCCGTCTTCCAGGATAGTCTGCTGCTTCAGCCTACCCCTGGAGGCCAACGGCCATCTTGGGACTCCAATATACACCCAGTGACATTCTTACCGTTCCTTAGGCTGCACAGGCTCCCACAGGGTGTTGGGGGCTGCAGAGACTGTCTCCTTTCTCTCAGGCTGACGGTGGGGAGAGGTGGAGCTGTAAACAGGGGGATCTGGAGATCCAAATGGAGCACACTATTATCTTTAAAAAAGGATGCTGCTTAAATAAACCCAGGGTCCTTGCCTGCACACCAAGACCTCCATACAGCAACTTGAGATATATAAAGTGTCGGAGGTAAGCCTGCATGTTTGATCACTAAATCCTCTGCATACCTCATGGGCAAAGTTGGCCAACACCAAAGATACTACAAACCACTGATTGGGCCACGAGAAGAATCAAACATGAAGCGTTTTGTTACCAGACCACAACCTACCTCCTCTAATCCTTCCGCAAATCCTTTTGCCCTGCTGGATCCCTCCCTAGACTCAGAAGATGCTACAAGCTCCTCTCTGACTAACTCGCAGATCCATGCACCCACTCTTTCACCTTCAATTACGGCTCTCACCCCTGACATTCTGGACTCCAAGCTACAACTTTTACTTCAACAGATTATGTCCAATGTCTTGGCTGAGGTAAGCAAACTAGCTGCCGAACTGAGGGGGGAAATAACCCAAATTGGAGATCGCACAGACACTCTGGAGAGCAAATTCAACAAAATGATAAACTTTGTACAAGAGATCGAGGAGGAAAACCATACCATACGCCTTACCGTATCTCAACTACAAATACAGCAGGAGGATTTGGAGAGCAGAGAAAGAAGACAAAACCTACGTTTCAGAGGGATACCCGAGACAGTGGGTGATTCTGAGCTCCAATCCTACCTTCTGAGCCTTTTTAACACTCTGGCTCCCTCAGTGGTGGACATAGATTGGCGCTTGGACAGAGCCCATAGATCTCTGGGCCCAAAGCCTCCGGCTGGAGCTAGACCTAGAGATGTCATAGTACGGTTTAATTTCTTTGAAAGTAAGGAGGCACTAACTTTGGCAACTCGCAACAAATCCCAAATAATGTACAAGGGTGCTAAACTGCAGATCTTTAGCGACCTCTATCCCATCACTCTCGCTAAACGGAGGAACTTACGACCCCCTACTTTACACCTGCAACAACACAAAATTCCGTATTACTGAGGATTCCCTTTCCATCTAGTTGTTTCCAAAGAGGGAACCCAATACTCTCTACGTGAATTACAAGAAGCCGAGGCCTTCCTGAAAAATCTGGGTCTCCCCCCTCTCCCAGAAGAGAACATGATCCCTCCTACTTCACAAGCCCGTCTACCTCCAACTACACCTACTCACATCTGGACCCCTGTCCGGGGTATATCTAAGAAGCATTTTTCCACTCCTCAATGCCTGCGATCTTCTAAACAACCTCCTTGAACACTCCTCTTTTTTGGTCCTATCCTTCACTACTTTTTGCATTTCCGTGTCCTCAAAAATTCTTTTTAGACGAAACGATGTTGCTGTTTTGGTTCTCTCAGTTTTTTTTTAATCTGCCCCGCTCTTTTTCTGGGGTAGAACCTTTCTCATCCCATGAGATGCATTCACTAAAGGTTTTGAAATTTTGAGTGATAAACATACCTGTTTTATTTGTTAACCTTACTTTCTCTCTAAGGACTTACAGGTTTTTCTTTTTCCTTCAATGACCTTTTGTCCTTTTTTGTTCTTTGCGCTACCAAATGCACGGTGAGCAGCGGACCCCTCTCATCTCCTCAAACAGAGTCGCCAGATGGAAATCTGTTCACGTCCCTGTCAGGCCCTGGTCTATGCCCTGGGCTTCCTGAGAGATTGTTTTTTCTCAGGTTCACAGAGTTTTGAACTCTTTTTTCCTTTTTTTCTTTTGATTTTTGTTTTTCTTTTTTACTTTTCTTATCCATATCTATTGATGTGTTTCACAGATTGAGACTCCATGGTTGTTATTACCTCACTTTAAAGGAGTTTCACCCCGGGGTTTGTATTTCAATAGTTAGAGGTGGGAAAATGTTTGCTATTACTACTATCCGTAAACTGCAATATATATACTTTCATTTTTCAAGTACTCCCATGCTTATAGTATTAGATGTTTTCACATTAGAATTCCTAGATAGACCACAGCCATGGCTCTGAAAATTATGTCCTAAAATGTAAAGGGCCTGGGCTCCATTAGTAAGCGCTGGATGGCCCTGAAAGATTACAGAAACAAAAGAAGAGGGTTCCCCCAGGGTGGGGTTTTTAGGCAGCACGATATCAAAAGAGGAGTCAAATTAGGTATCAAAAATATGACAAATTTATTAAATATAACATGGAAGTTAAAACAATGAGCTCCAGTGTGGGGTACTTAAAATAAAAATTGTATTATATAGGCTGAACAAACATTAGCAGACACATATTCACAACAGCACTAGGTGGCATGAATATTTGAACCTGACGCGTTTCAACCCCTATACTTGGGGTCTTCTTCAGAGGCAATCTGCTGGTAGAATATACATAAGTAAATTTGATACACATAAATGGATTGCATTGATATAACAATAATTACATTCACCATATGGTGCATAAATGCAGTATAGTTACCCAGTAATGTGTGTCCAGCAAGAAAAAAAAGCAGAGCCTCCCACATGGAGATCCCCTAAAACGGCTGTCCTCCCGTCTTTCCCAAGGGAGAACACCCGGTGCCCCAACGTCAAAAACGGCTCGGACCAGGGCAGTGAAAGCAGCGACGTGACTTGCGAGAGATCACCCTCTTGAGCACCGCCCGTCAAACTGACGACCAACCAGGAAACACAGAAATTACACCTGTGGTAGGAACCAAAAGGGTATCCATAATAGATTTGATCACTTGAGCCACATTGATTATGTGGCCAAGGAAGGATGCTGGGGGACAGATGCCTCCAACATACATCAAGAGTGCAAACATGCAGTATAAGAGTATATGTGATGATATTCTTCATAGGCAATATAGGGTATAGGCAATCCCTCAGTTGGTGCTCTGTGTCAAAGTGAACAAACAAGAATGTGGTGAAGTAATGAAAGAAAAAAAGGTGGTGAAAACCAACCACTAGGTATAAAAGTGCAATGAAACAAGGTGAATGAACCAAAAATGCCCCAGGAAGAGAGGGGGAGGGAAAAGGGAGGAAGAAGAGGGGGGAAGGGGGGAGGGAGGGAGGGAAGAGGAAAAAGGGGGGAGAGGGAAAATAAAAGAGAATACATAGGGAGAAAAGGATAACAGAAGGGAGGGGGAGAGAAAAGGTTTGTGGCAGGTGTAATAGTGGATTAATTACCTCAAACGGTGCTAAGTAGCATATGTGTTAGCACTAAGTTGCCCCATACAGTTAGACTGTTGCTTGTCAGCCAACCCGGGATTGGTCACAAACTGTGTCAGGCTCAGTGGATTAGTATCCAACCCTGAGTCCACCAGTCTAGGAATAAACAAAACAATATCAAATGTAAAGAGGGAGTAATAACCAGACCGTTATGAAACAGGACCGTTATAAATAGGGGGTTAGTACGAAGTCAGATAGTTTTCGCCTAAACCCCCGTTATATAGGGCAAAAAGAATAGTGCCAAACAGAAAAAAAAACAAACACATAGCAAAGAGGGTACTTACTAGGTGAGAGTTGGAGAGTGCCTGCTATCCACCAGAGAGAGAGAGAGAGACTGAGGGTGTGTTTCGGATACCGTCTTTATATTGCCTGTTAGGGGTGTTGGATACTAATCTACTGAGCCCGACACAGTTTGTGACCAATCCCGGGTTGGCTGACAAGCAACAGTCTAACTGTATGGGGCAACTTAGTGCTAACACATATGCTACTTAGCACCGTTTGAGGTAATTAATCCACTATTACACCTGCCACAAACCTTTTCTCTCCCCCTCCCTTCTGTTATCCTTTTCTCCCTATGTATTCTCTTTTATTTTCCCTCTCCCCCCTTTTTCCTCTTCCCTCCCTCCCTCCCCCCCTTCCCCCCTCTTCTTCCTCCCTTTTACCTCCCCCTCTCTTCCTGGGGCATTTTTGGTTCATTCACCTTGTTTCATTGCACTTTTATACCTAGTGGTTGGTTTTCACCACCTATTTTTCTTTCATTACTTCACCACATTCTTGTTTGTTCACTTTGACACAGAGCACCAACTGAGGGATTGCCTATACCCTATATTGCCTATGAAGAATATCATCACATATACTCTTATACTGCATGTTTGCACTCTTGATGTATGTTGGAGGCATCTGTCCCCCAGCATCCTTCCTTGGCCACATAATCAATGTGGCTCAAGTGATCAAATCTATTATGGATACCCTTTTGGTTCCTACCACAGGTGTAATTTCTGTGTTTCCTGGTTGGTCGTCAGTTTGACGGGCGGTGCTCAAGAGGGTGATCTCTCGCAAGTCACGTCGCTGCTTTCACTGCCCTGGTCCGAGCCGTTTTTGACGTTGGGGCACCGGGTGTTCTCCCTTGGGAAAGACGGGAGGACAGCCGTTTTAGGGGATCTCCATGTGGGAGGCTCTGCTTCTTTTTCTTGCTGGACACACATTACTGGGTAACTATACTGCATTTATGCACCATATGGTGAATGTAATTATTGTTATATCAATGCAATCCATTTATGTGTATCAAATTTACTTATGTATATTCTACCAGCAGATTGCCTCTGAAGAAGACCCCAAGTATAGGGGTTGAAACGCGTCAGGTTCAAATATTCATGCCACCTAGTGCTGTTGTGAATATGTGTCTGCTAATGTTTGTTCAGCCTATATAATACAATTTGTATTTTAAGTACCCCACACTGGAGCTCATTGTTTTAACTTCCATGTTATATTTAATAAATTTGTCATATTTTTGATACCTAATTTGACTCCTCTTTTGATATCGTGCTGCCTAAAAACCCCACCCTGGGGGAACCCTCTTCTTTTGTTTTTAGATTTTAAGGGGTGAGCAGCAATTCTTCTCCTCCTCTCTAGTGTCTCTCTCTATTTCTGAAAGATTACAGGGCCTCGGGCGCAGACGTGGTGCTGATCCAAGAGACCCACTTTCGGGCAAGCAGAAAAAATTTGCCTCAAGGTTTTCTCCCACTTCCTATCTTGCCTCTGACTCCACGGGAAAGGCAGGAGTGGCAATCTTGATCAGAAAAACATGTCTTATCAAGGTTCGGAGGTCTCATGTGGACCCTCATGGGAGATTTCTTATCCTAGAATGTGAATACATGTCTACCTCTTTTATACTGGTTAATTTGTACGCTCCAAACACAGGCCAGATTGACTTCCTCAACAAACTTTTTGATACTCCCCAATATCCCTCGCAACCTTTTATGATAGTTGGTGGGGACTTCAATCTGGTCATGTCACCCACTAGGGACAGACAAACACTTTTTAGTTCCACCCCATCTAAAAGAGTATTGTCCCAAGCCAATGCCTTTCGTAAATGTATTAGGTCATATAGACTTTTCGACTCATGGAGGATAAAAAACCCCTCTGATAAACAATTTACGATTTATTTATCAGCTCATAATATGTACTCCCGCCTTGATCATTTTTTTATCTCAGCCCCACTTATCCCCTATGTAGTCGAATCAGATATTTCTCCCATCACATGGTCAGACCATGCGCCCATTATGTTAGATCTTATGTTATCCCAGACCTACACCAAATCCTGTCATTGGCGTTTTAATGATCACCTCCTGCAGTCTGAAGTATCCCACTCTACCTTAGCAAATAGCTTGAAAGAGTATTTTTTACTCAACTCTGGATCGGTGTCTCAGGTTTCTACACTGTGGGAAGCACACAAGGCTGTTTTCCGAGGTGCGTGTATAGCTGAGGGCTCTCGACTGAAGAGAGATAAAAATAGTTTACTACAGTCCCTATTGTCCGCTCTAGTAACTGCTGAGCGGAGGCTTTTGGGTGGTCCCACAGTGCTGAAATTACGTAAAGTCATTCAACTTAGAGAACAAATTAAATCAACAAAACTTGACAAAACAGCTAAGTCTATGCTGTGGACGAAGCAAACATTTTATGAATTCTCCAATAAACCCCACTGGATGTTAGTTAATAAGTTATGCCCTCGTCCGTTCAATTCCTTGCCTGATTTTCTTTTACAGTCAGACGGATCTAGAACACACTGCCCTCGTGAGATGTCCAAAATTTTTGCAAACTTTTTTACCCAGGGAATTTTTGAGTCCTTTTTTTCCAATATAAAGCTACCGAAACTATCTACAACAGATTTAGAGAGTTTAAACGTAGCAGTATCAGCTGAGGAACTCTTTTCTATAATTAAAAATCTCCCATTACATAAATATCCCAGCCCAGACGGCTTGCCCTACTCATACTACAAATCTTTTTTTGACATTCTATCTGCTCACATGCTGGCTTTATATGCTTCCTTTCTCAAGGGTACTCCTCCACATCCACAGTTTTCCCATTCATTTATTTTGGTTATTCCTAAGCCTGGAAAGGATCCCTCTCTCCCAGATAACTACAGACCTATAGCCCTCCTAAATTCAGACTACAAGATATTTACTAAAATTCTCGCTTCCCGACTTTCCGCGCTCATCCCCAAACTGATACACAGGGATCAGGTGGGTTTCGTCCTTGGTAGGCATGCGGGAGATAACACCCGGCGTACAATAGACCTAATAGACCTCTTGGACAGAACCTCCCGTTCGGCATTGATTCTGAGTCTAGACGCGCAAAAAGCTTTTGACAGGTTAAGTTGGCCCTACATGTTTGCCACTTTAAAGATATATGGTTTTGATGGTCCTTTTTTAAAAGCTTTAGAGGCCTTATATTCAACTGTCTCAGCACAGGTGCAAATGTCGTCCTTCCTGTCTCCTGGCTTCCCCATGACAAATGGAACTCGGCAGGGTTGTCCCCTTTCGCCACTGCTTTTTATCCTGTGCCTAGAACCCCTGGCCAAATCTATCCGTGTCCATCCGGATATACATGGAGTGGTGATGAGACGGGGGAATATAAATTATCGTTATTTGCAGACGACATTTTGCTCACTATCACTAATCCGCTGATATCTCTTGCCTACATAAAGTATTGATCTCTTTTAGTGTTATTTCCGGATACAAAGTCAACACCTCTAAAACTGAAGCCCTTCCTATACACATTCCAACACCATTATTATCCCAATAATTATCCCAACTCAAAGAATCATACCCTTATAAATGGTGTAATACCTCTCTTAAATACTTGGGTATCTTACTTACCCCTTCCTATTCCTCCCTCTATAACACTAACTTCCCTCCTCTGATACTAGATATTAATAAGGCTCAGTCGAACTGGACCAAATATCCCCTGTCTCTCTTAGGCAGAATTAATGTTTTGAAAATGTCTATACTACCCAGGTTGCTTTATTATTTTGAAACTCTCCCAGTAGCTGCACCTGCTTCACAATTAAAAGCACTTCACAGGATTTTTCTAAAGTTTATATGGAATGGCGGAGCTCACCGTATAGCAAGCTCCGTGATGTTTTCCATTAGATCCAGAGGAGGTTTGGCAGCTCCTGACATCACTAAATATTATTATGCTACGCATTTAAGGGCCATTACCTCTTGAACTTCCTTACATGCACCAAACCAATGGTCAGCTATTGAGAAGGGGGTACTTTACCCAGTCCATACGGGCTCCTTGGTTTGGGGTGCCCCCCCTGTTTTAGATCCTATATATAAACTTCAGTGTACTGGCCCAATGGCACTAATTTTAACCATTTGGCGTAATTGCCTCAAACGCTATCCCCTTATGTTCCCTGCTCTCCTCTTGTAAATGTATTATTTAACCCTCTCATTCCAGATAGTATGTCCCTGAGCAGGATTTTTCCATGGGTAAATGTTCATCTCTTTCAGCTCCGGAACCTGGTTTATCCCATAACAAGGAAACTACATACCTTTAACACTTTAAGTGAGAAATTTGATTTACCACCACAACTTTTCCACTTTTACTTGCAGGTTAGACACTTCTTTCACTCTAAATCACCATCCCTGACCCTAGACAAGCCAACTACTTTTGAATACTTGTGTGCTCAAGGCCCTCATCAATTGAATTTAATTTCCTGTATCTATCATATCCTCCATGAGTCGTTTCCAATCACAGAGACATTGCACCACTACATGCGCAGGTGGTCTCATTTAGTGGGCCGTCCTGTCACAATACAGATGTGGGATAGGATTTGGTCCTCTACATTTAGATCTTCCAAATATGTTGCTTAGAGGGAGACAACCATTAAGATTCTTATGTTTTGGTACAGAACTCCCGATGTAATTCATAAGTATGATCCATCAGTTTTGCAGCGTTGTTGGCGGTGTGGAACTGATATAGGTTCACTGTTCCACATCTTCTGGCAGTGCTCCTTGATTCAACCCATTTGGTATGATGTACATTTTCTTATACAAAAGGTGACTGGGGTGTCCCTTCCGGTGGATCCTTTGAACTATCTATTGAGTCTACCTCCTTTAGGGGTATCTAAAAAGACAAACAAATTGATATCCTATATATTACTAGCCGCCAGGAGGCTTATCCCATTATTCTGGTTATCCAATACACCTCCTCCACGGTCCAGATTTCTACACTTGGTGGCTGAGATTCGGACAATGGAGTTTTTGACAGCCTCGATACATGACTGTATTCCCCAATTTAATAAAATATGGGAACCATGGGATCTTTTGGAATTCGGGACCCCCATGCCACCAAACACGCCCTAATCTTAATTTAATCCTATACTGCCTGTGAACAGTATATGGCCTGAACTGATCTCAAGGGTCTAGACTCTCTCTAATATTATGCTTATTGTGTACATTATAAGGAATTGATCTAATACACATACGTGCCTTGTTTCTGTGAACACTTTCTTATTACTTACATTTGTTACTTTATATTTTGCTTTGCCTTTTTACTATGACTGTTTATAATGCACTTATATTGATAGTGTAATGTAAATTTTGTTACAATTTTGTACTTATTCTTTGAAATCCCAATAAAAATACAATTGAGAAAAAAAAAATGTATGTAGTTTGTCGCAGCTGCACGGTTGTGCGCAATTTTAAAGCATGTCGTGTTTGGTATCCATGTACTTGGCATAAGATCATCTTTTTTATTTCATCCAACATTTGGGCAATATAGTGTGTTTTAGTGCATTCAAATTGAAAAGAGTGTTTGAAAAATCGCTGCACAAATACTGTGTGAAAAAAAATTGCAAAAAACACATTTTTAATCTGTAGAGTATTTTGCAGCTCTCATTTGTTTTTGAAAATTAAGAAAGAAAAGGAAAATGTATTTTTTTTCCTTTTTTTCATATTTCAAAACTTTGTGACAAAAGCGAGATCTGAAAAATACTCAACATGCCTCTCAGCAAACAGCTTGGGTTATCTACTTTCCAAAATGGGGTCATTTGGAGGGGTTTTATGCTATCCTGGAATTTCATGGCCTCCGAAACTGTGATAGGCAGTGAGGAGTGAAATCAAAAATTTACGCCCTTAGAAAGCCTGAAGGTGCTTGATTTTCGGGGTCCTGTACGCGCTTAGACTGCCAAAAAGTCCCACACATGTGGTATCCATGTACTCAGGAGAAGCAGCAGAATGTATTTTGGGGTGTAATTCCACATATACCCATGCCATGCTTGAACAATATATCATTTAGTGACAACTTTGTGTAAAAAAAAAAAAATTATTTCCCCAAAACTTGTGGCATAATATAAAATATTCCATGGACTCAACATGCCTCTCGGCAAATAGCTTGAAGTGTCTTCTTTCCAAAATGGGGTCATTTGGAGGGGTTTTGTGCTATCCTGACACTTCAGGGCCTCTGAATCTGTGATAGGTAGTGAGGAAGTGAAATCACCATTTTACGCCCTTAGAAAGCCTGAAGGCTGTGATTGTTTTTTGAGGTCCTGTACACGGCTAGGCTCCCAAAAGGTCTCACACATGTGGTATCCCCATACTCAGGAGAAGCATAAGAATATATTTTGGGGTGTAAATCCACATCTACCCATGGCATGTGTGAGCAATATATCATTTAGTGACAACTTTTTGTACATTTATTTATTTTTGTCATTTTTCAATTACTTGTGACAAAAAATAAAATATTCAATGGGCTCAACATGCCTCTTAGCAATTTCCTTGGGGTGTCTACTTTCCAAAATTGGGTAATTTGGGGGGGAGGGGTTGTACTGCACTGCCATTTTAGCACGTCAAGAAATGAGATAGACAGTCATAAACTAAAAGGTGCATAAATTCCAGAAAATGTACTCTAGTTTGTAGAAGCTATAACTTTTGCGCAAACCAATAAATATACGCTTATTGACATTTTTTTTTTACCAAAGACATGTGGCTGAATACATTTTTGGCCTAAATGTATGACTAAAATTGAGTTTATTGGATTTTTTTTATAACTAAATTTGCATCCTCTTTTCCCCACAAATTGAGCGTTCTTTTGGTTGTATTTGAGCACCTCTGCGATTATTATTTTTTGAAATATAAACAGAAAGAGACCAAAAATTTGGAAAAAGAAAATAAATTTTCTACTTCTACTTTTTGTTTTTCTGTTTATATCGCAAAAAATAAAAACTGCAGAGGTGATCAAATACCACCAAAAGAATGCTCTATTTGTGGGGAAAAGAGGACACAAATTTAGTTTGGGTACAGCATTGCAAGCGCAATTACCAGTTAAAGCAGCACAGTGCCAAATTGTAAAAAGTGCTCTGGTCATTAAGGGGTAATTCTTCCGAGGCTTAAGTGGTTAAACTTGCTCGCGGCTGATTGCCGACTTCTAGCAATATAGATGAAAAATCGATGAAAGAAATGCCAACATTGAATAAAAATTGGTGTGGGGCCCCCCAAAATACATACCAGACCCTTATCCAAGCATGCAGCCAGGCAGGTCAGGATAGGGGGGATGAGCGAGCACCCTCCCCTTCTGAACCATACCAGGCCATATGCCCTCAACATGGGGGTGGGTGCCATGTTGATGGGGACAAGGGCCTCTTCCCGACATCCCTGGCCGGTGGTTGTTGGGGTCTGTTGGGGTCTGGGGTCTTTAATAAGGGGGCACCCAGATCCTGCCCCCTCTATGTGAATGAGTATCGGGTACATTGAAACCCTACCCATTAACAAAAAATGTGTAAAAAAGTTAAAACCACAAGAGATAGTTTTTTAAAAATCCTTTATTAAAAAAGGGGGGAAAAAAATCTACATTCACCGTCCATCACACCACCCAATGGACCCGAAAAAAAATAGAAAAATCCATGGGAGTCCTCCCGGCGACTGCTGTCTTTTCGCTTTGACAGCTCTTATATATTCAAGGGCAGGGGCCCCCGCTGATGTAACCAGAGGACCCCTCCACCCTCTGACATCACAAGATATCAGAAAGGAGCGGGGTGACTCGGTTACGTCACTCTGTGGCCCCCGCCCTTGCCTATATAACAGCTGTCTAGGTCAAGAGACAGCAGTTGCCGGGAAGCCTCCCATGGAGGCGGAGCTTTTTAAAAAAGAAATACATTTTGGGTCAGTCGGGTGGCTTGATTGAAGATGGATGTACATCGCGGGACACTTTTTTTTAATAAAGGAATTGTCAAAAACTGTGTCTTGTGGTTTTTACTTTTTGACACTTTTTTTACAATGTACCCAACACCCAATTACATGGGGGAGGTGGGATCTGGGACCCCCTTGTTAAAGGGGGCTTCCAGATTCTGAAAAGCCCCCGTCAGCAGACCCTGACAACTATCGGCCAGGGTTGTCAGGAAGAGGCCCTTGTCCCCATCAACATGGTCATCTGGTGACAGAAGAGAGAAGTGCAGCAATTCCAGAACTGGGGTGAAATCAATTGATATCCTATCAAATGGCTAAGGCAACTATACCTGGCAGGTACAATTACTAGCAACCCTGCCTAAACATCAGGGCGCTACATCTATACTACACTGACTACACTATATACTCTGAACTGTATTATATATACTACACTGACTGCACTATATAACATGAACTGCATTATATATACTACACTGACTGTACTATATACTCTGATCTGTATTACATATACTACACTGACTGCACTATATACTCTGAACTGTAATATATATATACTACACTGACGGACTGCACACTATACTACACTAACTACGTGCCTAATCTCTATTCATTCACTATATACGGCCACCATGTAAGCAGCAGCCTTATATAGTATGGGGTGTGAGCCATGATTGGCCAAAGGTACTCTGCCTTTGGCCAATCATGGTTCTCACATCGCTCTGTGATTGGCCAAAGCACAAGTCAAGTGCATGCTTTGGCAAATCAGCAGCTGTCAATGCACTGCGATCTTTAAGTGCATTATGGGGTGCTCCGTGGTGGGCAAACTATACTGTATGTATATCAGTCCGTCAATTCTTTTTTGGAAAAATACAGAACAGCTGTACATGCTAACTTTGTAATGAAAAAATAAAAGCAAATTCAGTAGTGGACAATATTGTTCTTCCCAATTAACTAATGACATGTTGGTCTGTGTATGATCCTGGCCTGTATTTAAGCCTAATGAAATATGTCCACATGGTAAAATGCATTGGAAGAAATTTTAGACTTAAAGTCCTTTTTCATAAACAGAAATTTCCACCGAAACTCTAAATATAGCATTCATGCGAAGTGTCTAAAATGTTGTTTCTTCTACAAAATGTTGTTGTTCTTGAAATTCCTGATCTTGCATTCACTGGGTGACACAATACATAATTCTAAGGAATCAGATTTGAACCATACACAGATATTTCATTACCTTTACATTTTGAAGCAGTGTGTCATTTATTTAGGCTGGCTTCATCCTTATTGTGTTCCAATAATTATAGTCAACGGGTCAGAAGGAAAGAAGATACTGCATATAGCATAATACTAAATATAGCATTCATGCGAAGTGTCTAAAATGTTGTTTCTTCTACAAAATGTTGTTGTTCTTGAAATTCCTGATCTTGCATTCACTGGGTGACACAATACATAATTCTAAGGAATCAGATTTGAACCATACACAGATATTTCATTACCTTTAAATTTTGAAGCAGTGTGTCATTTATTTAGCCTGGCTTCATCCTTATTGTGTTCCAATAAATATAGTCAACGGGTCAGAAGGAAAGAAGATACTGCAGCAATACCTTTATTAGAAACAGTGAGGTGATGGTGAGAATAGTAATGGTACTGTAGTCAGGACTTTGTATAAATTATTATATAAAATAAAACACTCTAAACAACAGACTTGGATTAAATAAGGCCACAGTTTTATTATAGGCTTAATATTAAAAAACATATATCCTTGAATATATATCATATATAAAAACTCAATTTTATTCAACATTACTATTCATATTAATAAATAATAATAATAAATAATACTAATAACCTAGCTATCAAAGCTCAGGTTAAGATAAATATCATGAAATATCATCTCCTCTCGAAGAGAGAGAGACAATGCCTCATAAATTGAACTGCGACAGGGAGGGAGGGTGGGACGATCTTCTTCTGTTTCTCAAAGTCGTCTGACAGTTTGTGATGCAATCAACATACTTATATACCCTCCAGCACAAGCTGAGAACCGTTATATTTAAATAAATACTTTAAAATAGACCAATCAAAAATCTTTTATATTAGCCTATAAAATTCACTCTTTTATGCCTGACACGTTCCCATAGGTGGTTGTGGGGGACAGTTTTGCCCAACTTCCCACTTGTCATGGTACCGTAGTCAGGACTTTGTATAAATTAATATATAAAATAAAACACTCTAAACAACAGACTTGGATTAAATAAGGCCACAGTTTTATTATAGGCTTAATATTAAAAAACATATATCCTTGGATATATATCATATATAAAAACTCAATTTTATTCAACATTACTATTCATATTAATAAATAATAATAAATAAATAATACTAATAACCTAGCTATCAAAGCTCAGGTTAAAATAAATATCATCAAATATCATACATACGCCAGGATCACTTAGGATCCTGGCACCTCCCCACCTTCTGAGCGGCCAATTCAATACAAGTCTGCAAGTCTAAATTAAAAATGTCTAAAGCAATATCAGACAAATGAGTACCATCCGAGCGATAAAATCCTGAAATGCCCCCTTCTAGATCAACATGTCTAAAAGACAGAAGTAGGAATGGCGCTGCCCTTATGGGAAAAAAAAAGAATTTTTTTCCCCCTTTTGCTGGTAACACTTATATATTTCGTGATGTTTGTGCTGAAACTCTTGAAGAATAATAAAAAAAATAATAAAAATTTCTGTGTGCCTGAAATGAATGAATGTTGGTCTCTTTAATTATGTGCGTGATTTAGTCTCAGACTGTGATATTATCCCTTGGTGGTGTGGGAAAACCAAGATAAAGTGCTCCAGTCTTCACTTAATAATATAAAAAACCAATATAAAATATATGAAAATTATAAACAAATGACAACATGCAATTTAGTGCAACAAAGGTGCTAAATAAAGTGACTTGTGCTAGATTATACAGTAAAGTGACTTGTGTGTATAAAACCAGTATTTGTTGGATAAGAACATTTCCATTGGTTATATAAAAAGTTATTTTTGGAATGGCTCTGAGGGAATTCCCTCTCTGGGAAACAAATTAATATGGGAAGCTTCTTGTCCAGGTGTTGGCTGGTTAGTGGTGCCTCTGCGGTGTGCTCTTATTCTGCTTGCACTCACCGGATAAACCTCCCCCTGCAGGGGTGCAGGCAGTCACAGTATTTGCCACTGTGTAGCATTCCTGGATGTCCCCCATCCGTGCTTTTATATGTTGTGCCGTTTACATGTAAAAGGAAGGAGGAATGCCCATAGTGTAAAACCGCATAAAGAGCTTTATTGTGTCTAGTAAATAATGGTACTTACATTTGCAAGGTAAAAATCAAGCATAAGAGAGAGCATATTGACAGCTTGTCTAGAGGTGCTACAAGACGTCCGTAAGTCCCGCCCTACGCGCGTTTCGTCATCAGACTTCTACTGGGGCGTCCATCTTGCTGCACCTCATCTGTTTAAATACTATGCCGTGTGCTTAGTGCGCCTGCGCCCTGATATATGGGTGCCCGTAGTCTATTGTGTTAGCGGCCATTTTTGTGGGGATTTTGGAGACCGAAGCCTCAGTTGTACGGCCGCGTCCTGTTATTTAATTGGCCGTATTAGTGGTGGTTACCATAGGAACATTTAGCTAGCGGTATTCGGCTGTATTTCTGTGTTACATGGCCCCTTTTGGGCTGGCATCCAGGTTGGTGACACGTTCGGGACAAAACTCATGGTGTCTGAAACTGGTTTTCAATGCCTAAGCACACACTGGGCACATTACTTAAACGGTACAAAAAACACTTAGGTATATAAATTACATTATGCTTGTAAATGAACATATGAAATATAAACTATGCAAAAATAAAAAATGAATATGTTAAAATATGTACACAAATATAAAAATATAAAATGTAAAAAATATATATGAAAATATATATATGAAAATAGGGGATCCCAGGTGTTCATAAATGGGGAGCTATTTAGGTACCTCAAACCTAATAGAATTTGTATATGTATATTATATATGGTGTTCATGGAGACATGGCACAAAAATAAAATTCACATTAAAAATGGTGGCAGTTTAAATGAAATAATCCAATTTATTTTAAGGGAACCCATAGGTATATGTCCTGGAGCCTAATTCGTGGGTTTACTGATCTGATAATAGAGGCAGTGTGAAAGAACAGTCCCTTGAACCCAATATAAGTATTGGGCCTTAGTGAGATTAAATTATGTTCTTTAGCGTATTCATTGGGGGTTAGGAACATTGGTGCTTACTTTAATTCATAGAAATTACAGGATGATATTACATGTATATATATTTGAAACTATAGGCTGTTTATTAGTGAATCTAGAAGTTGGTTAGAAAACAGTTCAAATAAACATCAATGTTCATTCCTGCAGGTTGGAGGGTGTCTAACAAGAAAATCCATTTAGTCTCATTTTGTGAGATTTTAATTTTCTTGTTGTCCCCCCTCCAATGCCCTTTTATTTCATCAATCCCATAGAAGACCATGCAAGTTGGATCATTGTTGTGGTGGTTTTCGAAGTGTCTCGAGACACTGTGTTTGTGGAACCCGTTTCTTATGTTGGTAATATGTTCCTTGATTCTTACATTTAGTTGTCTGGTTGTCCTGCCCACGTATTGTATGTGGCAAGGACATTCCAAGACATAGGTCACGTGGGTCCTGTTGCCGGTTATGAGCTCTTTGATGTTGTATTCCTTTCCATTGGTTGCTGATCTAAATTTTGTTAATTTCTTGTTTGTCTTTTTACTGTTTTTGCATGGTAGGCACTTCCCACACTTAAAAAACCCTTTTAAGTTTCTTGCTATTTTTATCTGTTTCGGTGGGTCAAGGGCATTGTGCACTAGTTTATTTCTGAGGGGTGGAGCTTTTCTGTAGATGAAACTGGGTTTCCCTGGCAGTATGGAGTTCAGAACTTTGTCTGATTGTAAAATGGACCAATGTTTCTTTATTATGGACTCCATGCTTTTGTGTTGTCTATTATAACCTGTTAAGAAGGCCATGTCCATATTTCCGTTCTTTTTCTTGTTTTTATGGTTTGGTTTGCCTTCTATTAGTGTGTTTCTGTCCATTTTTTTCACTTGTGGGTGGTGGCAGCTACCGGTTGGAATGTACCCATTCCTGTCAGTGCTCTTAAAATATGTCCTGGTGTTAAGATACCCATTGGTTTTATATATCTGTAAATCTAGATAGGACATATTTTAAGAGCACTGACAGGAATGGTACATTCCAACCAGTAGCTGCCACCATCCACAATGGATTGGAAACATTCCAAAAGGACAACTCATGCGGATATATAGAAACTGTAGCAACGCAGATGACTACGAAGAACAAGCAAACATTATAATTAATAGATTTGTTGAAAAAGGATACAATAAGAAAGAGTTAATGAATTTAAAAGATAAAGTGAAAAAAATGGACAGAAACACACTAATAGAAGGCAAACCAAACCATAACAACAAGAAAAAGAACAGAAATATGGACATGGACTTCTTAACAGGTTATAATAGACAACACAAAACCATGGAGTCCATAATAAAGAAACATTGGTCCATTTTACAATCAGACAAAGTTCTGAACTCCATACTGCCAGGGAAACCCAGTTTCATCTACAGAAAAGCTCCACCCCTCAGAAATAAACTAGTGCACAATGCCCTTGACCCACCGAAACAGATAAAAATAGCAAGAAACTTAAAAGGGTTTTTTAAGTGTGGGAAGTGCCTACCGTGCAAAAACAGTAAAAAGACAAACAAGAAAATAACAAAATTTAGATCAGCAACCAATGGAAAGCAATACAACATCAAAGAGCTCATAACCTGCAACAGCACCCACGTGACCTACGCCTTGGAATGTCCTTGCCACATACAATACGTGGGTAGGACAGCCAGACAACTACATGTAAGAATCAAGGAACATATTACCAACATAAGAAACGGGTTCCACAAACACAGTGTCTCGAGACACTTCGAAAACCACCACAACAATGATCCAACTTGCATGGTCTTCTATGGGATTGATGAAATAAAAGGGCATTGGAGGGGGGACAACAAGAAAATTAAAATCTCACAAAATGAGACTAAATGGATTTTCTTGTTAGACACCCTCCAACCTGCAGGAATGAACATTGATGATGATTTGAACTGTTTTCTCACCAACTTCTAGATTCACTAATAAACAGCCTATAATTTCAAATATCTGAATATATGACATGTAATATCATCCTGTAATTTCTACGAATTAAAGTAAGCACCAATGTTCCTAACCCCCAATGAATACGCTAAAGAACATAATTTAATCTCACTAAGGCCCAATACTTATATTGGGTTCAAGGGACTGTTCTTTCACACTGCCTCTATTATCAGATCAGTAAACCCACGAATTAGGCTCCAGGACATATACCTATGGGTTCCCTTAAAATTGTTGACAGGCTGTGGTTGGCAAGTGGCACACTGTATCTGGTGGCAGGCTGCTGGTGGCAAGTGGCACACTGTATCTGGTGGCAGGCTCTGGGTGGCAAGTGGCACACTGTATCTGGTGGCAGGCTGCTAGTGGCAAGTGGCACACTGTATCTGGTGGCAGGCTGCGGGTGACAAGTGGCACACTGTATCTGGTGGCAGGCTGCGGGTGGCAAGTGGCACACTGTATCTGGTGGCAGGCTGCTAATGCCAAGTTGCACAATGTATCTGGTGGCAGGCTGCTGGTGTAAAGTGGCACATTGTACCTCTTGGAAGGCTGCTGGTTGCGAATGACAAGCTGTATCTGGTGGCAGGCTGCTGGTGGCAAGTGGCACACTGTATCTGGTGGCAGGCTGCTGGCGGCAAGTGGCACACTTAGTATCTAGTGACAGGCTGCTGGTGGCAAGTGGCATACTGTATCTGGTGGCAGGCTGCTGGTGTCAAGTGGCACACTGTACCTGATGGTAGGCTGCTGGTGGCAAGTGGCACAGTGTATCTGGTGGCAGGCTGCTAGCGGCAAGTGGCACACTGTATCTGGTGACAGGCTGTGGTTGGCAAGTGGCACACTGTATCTGGTGGCAGGCTGCTGGTGGCAAGTGGCACACTGTATCTGGTGACAGGATGTGGGTGGCAAGTGGCACACTGTATCAGGTGGCAGGCTGTGGTTGGCAAGTGGCACACTGTATCTGGTGGCAGGCTGCTGTTGGCAAGTGGCACACTGTATCTGGTGGCAGGGTGCTGGTGGAAAGTGGCACACTGTATCTGGTGGCAGGCTGCTGGTTTGCAAGTGGCACATTGTATCTGGTGGCAGGCTCTGGGTGGCAAGTGGCACAGTGTATCTGGTGGCAGGCTGCTAGTGGCAAGTGGCACACTGTATCTGGTGGCAGGCTGCGGGTGGCAAGTGGCACACTGTATCTGATGGCAGGCTGCGGGTGGCAAGGGGCACACTGTATCTGGTGGCAGGCTGTTAATGCCAAGTGGCACAATGTATATGGTGGCAGGCTGCTGGTGGCAAGTGGCATACTGTATCTAGTGACAGGCTGTGGTTGGCAAGTGGCACACTGTATCTGGTGGCAGGGTGTCGGTGGCAAGTCGCACACTGTATCTGGTGACAGGCTGTGGTTGGCAAGTGACACACTGTATCTGGTGGCAGGCTGCTGTTGGCAAGTGGCACACTGTATCTGGTGGCAGGCTGCTGGTGGAAAGTGGCATACTGTATCTGTATCTTGCCACCAGATACAGCCTGCCAGGCTGCGGGTGGCAAGTGGCACACTGTATCTGGTGGCAGGCTGCCAATTCCAAGTGGCACAATGTATATGGTGGCAGGCTGCTGGTGGCAAGTGGCACACTGTATCTGGTGGCAGGCTGCTGGCGGCAAGTGGCACACTGTATCTGGTGGAAGGCTTCTGGCTGCAAGTGGCACACTGTATCTGGTGGCAGGCTGCGGGTGGCAAGTGGCACACTGTATCTGGTGACAGGCTGCTGACGGCAAGTGGCACACTGTATCTGATGGTAGGCTGTCGGTGGCACAGTGTATCTGGTGACAGGCTGTGGTTGGCAAGTGGCACACTGTATCTGGTGGCAGGCTGCTGGTCGCAAGTGGCACACTGTATCTGGTGGCAGGCTGGTGGTGGAAAGTGGCACACTGTATCTGGTGGCAGGCTGCTGGTGGCAAGTTGCACACTTTATATGGTGACAGACTGCTGGTGGCAAGTGACACACTGTATCTGGTGGCAGGTTGCTGGTGGCAAGTGACACACTGTATCTGGTGGCAGGCTGTCGGTGGCAAGTGGCAAAGTGTATCTGGTGACAGGCTGTCGGTGGCAAGTAGCACACTGTATCCAATGGCAGGCTGTCGGTGGCAAGTGGCACACTGTATCTGGTGACAGGCTGTGGTTGGCAAGTGAAACACTGTATCTGATGGAAGGCAGCTGGTGGCAAGTGGCACACTGTATGTGGTGGCAGGTTGCTGGTGGCAAGTGCCACACTGTATCTGGTGGCAGGGTGCTGGTGGCAAGTGGCACACTGTATCTGGTGGCAGGCTGTCAGTGGCAAGAGGCACACTGTATCTGGTGACAGGCTGTCAGTGGCAAGAGGCACACTGTATCTGGTGGCAGGCTGTCGGTGACAGGTGACACACTGTATCTGGTGACAGGCTGTGGTTTGCAAGTGGCACACTGTATCTGATGGAAAACTGTTGGTGGCAAGTGACAGACTGTATCTGGTGGCAAGTGGCACACTGTATCTGGTGGCAGGCTGCTGGTGGCAAGTGGCACATTGTATCTGGTGATAGGGTGCTGGTGGCAAGTGGCACACTGTATCTGGTGGCAGGCTGCTGGTGGCAAGTGGCACACTGTATCTGGTGGCAGGCTGCGGGTGGCAAGTGGCACACTGTATCTGGTGGCAGGCTGCTAATGGCAAGTGGCACACTGTATCTGGTGGCAGGCTGCTGGTGGCAAGTGGCACACTGTATCTGGTGGCAGGCTGCTGGTGGCAAGTGGCACACTGTATCTGGTGGCAGGCTGCTGGTGGCAAGTGGCACACTGTATCAGGTGGCAGGCTGCAGGTAGCAAATGGCACACTGTATCTGGTGGCAGGCTGCTAGTGGCAAGTGGCAAAATGTATCTGGTGGCAGGGTGATGGTGGCAAGTGCCACACTGTATCTGGCGGCAGAGTGCTGGTGGCAAGTGGCACACTGTATCTGGTGGCAGGCTGTCAGTGGCAAGAGACACACTGTATCTGGTGACAGGCTGTCAGTGGCAAGATGCACACTGTATCGGGTGGAAGGCTGTCGGTGACAGGTGGTACACTGCATCTGGTGACAGGCTGTGGTTGGCAAGTAGCACACTGTATCTGATGGAAAACTGCTTGTGGCAAGTGGCACACTGTATCTGGTTGCAAGTGGCACACTGTATCTGGTGGCAGGCTGCTGGTGGCAAGTGGTGCACTGTATCTGGTGACAGGCTGTGGTTGTCAAGTGGCACACTGTATCTGGTGTAAGGCTGCTGGTGGCAAGTGGCACACTGTATCTGGTGGCAGGGTGCTGGTGGCAAGTGACACACTGTATCTGGTGGCTGGCTGCTGGTGGCAAGTGGCACACTGTATCTGGTGGCAGGCTGTGGGTGGCAAGTGACACACTGTATCTGGTGGCAGGCTGCTAGTGGCAAGTGGCACACTGTATCTGGTGGCAGGCTGCTGGTGGCAAGTGGCACACTGCATCTGGTGGCAGGCTGCTGGTGGCAAGTGGCACACTGTATCAGGTGGCAGGCTGCAGGTAGCAAATGGCACACTGTATCTGGTGACAGGCTGTGGTTGTCAAGTGGCACACTGTATCTGGTGTAAGGCTGCTGGTGGCAAGTGGCACACTGTATCTGGTGGCAGGGTGCTGGTGGCAAGTGGCACACTGTATCTGGTGCCAGGCTGTGGTTGGCAAGTGGCACACTGTATCTGGTGGCAGGCTGCTGGTGGCAAGTGGCACACTGTATCAGGTGGCAGGCTGCAGGTAGCAAATGGCACACTGTATCTGGTGGCAGGCTGCTGGTGGCAAGTGGCACACTGTATCAGGTGGCAGGCTGCAGGTAGCAAATGGCACACTGCATCTGGTGGCAGGCTGCTGTTGGCAAGTGGCACACTGTATCAGGTGGCAGGCTGCAGGTAGCAAATGGCACACTGTATCTGGTGGCAGGCTGCTAGTGGCAAGTGGCAAAATGTATCTGGTGGCAGGGTGATGGTGGCAAGTGCCACACTGTATCTGGCGGCAGGGTGCTGGTGGCAAGTGGCACACTGTATCTGGTGGCAGGCTGTCAGTGGCAAGAGACACACTGTATCTGGTGACAGGCTGTCAGTGGCAAGATGCACACTGTATCAGGTGGCAGGCTGTCGGTGACAGCTGGCACACTGTATCTGGTGACAGGCTGTGGTTGACAAGTGGCACACTGTATCTGATGGAAAACTGCTGGTGGCAAGTGGCACACTGTATCTGGTTGCAAGTGGCACACTGTATCTGATGGCAGGCTGCTGGTAGCAAGTGGCACATTGTATCTGGTGATACGTTGCTGGTGTCAAGTGGCACACTGTATCTGGTGGCAGGCAGCTGGTGGCAAGTGGCGCACTGTATCTGGTGACAGGCTGTGGTTGTCAAGTGGCACACTGTATCTGGTGTAAGGCTGCTGGTGGCAAGTGGCACACTGTATCTGGTAGCAGGGTGCTGGTGGCAAGTGGCACACTGTATCTGGTGCCAGGCTGTGGTTGGCAAGTGGCACACTGTATCTGGTGGCAGGCTGTCGGTTGCAAGTGGCACACTGTATCTGGTGACAGGCTGCTGGCGGCAAGTGGCACTCTGTATGTAGTGACAGGCTGTCGGTGGCAAGTGACACACTGTATCTGGTTTCAGGCTGTCGGTGGCAAGTGGCACACTGTATCTGGTGTCAGGCTGTGTTTGGCAAGTGGCACACTGTATCTGGTTGAAGGCTGCTGGTGGCAAGTGGCACACTGTATCTGGTGGCAGGCTGCTGGTGACAAGTAGCACACTATCTGGTGGCAGGCTGCTGGTGGCAAGTGGCACATTGTATCTAGTGGCAGGCTGCTGGTGGCAAGTGGCACGCTGTATCTATTGGCAGGCTGCTAGTAGCAAGTGGCACACTGTATCTGTGGCAGGCTTTGGGTGGCAAGTGGCACACTGTATCTGGTTGCAAGTAGCACACTGTATCTGGTGGCAGGCTGCTGGTGGCAAGTGACATGCTGCATCTAGCGGCAGGCAACTGTGGAAAGTGATACGCTACATCTGGTGGCAGGCTATTGGTGGCAAGTGACAAGCTGCATCTGGTGGCATGCAATTTTGGCAAGTAACAAGCTGCATCTGGTGGGAATTGACAAGCTCAGGTTCCCACTGATTCTGCATGATGGTGAGTTGAACTATTTCACTATATATTTAAATGTAGTAATAGAAATAATTGAACTTGATCATCCTGATACCATATCAAGAAAGGTGTCAGGATGATTTTCAGTACTAACACCAGCCATTTGCCTGACAAATCACCTCCACTGACAATTTCCCCATCAGCCCGAGACTACATCCCCCACCCTCATCTTTTTTTGGGGAAGGAGGTTGTCCCTGAATGGCAGTTTGGAAATGTGGTCTCCCTATGTTGCTGCTGGTGAGAGACTAAATAGCAGGTGGTATTGGTGATGTTGCTGCGGCTCAAAGGCTGCACAGCTGGTATTACTGGTGAGAGTATATTTAATTTGTTTTAACGAAAAATTGTTTGCATTTTCATTTTGTTTCAATAAAAGGCCCACCAAAATCCTCAGCACCAGGCCCATGATGCTGTTAATGTGGCCCTGGCTTGTGTATATATATATATATATATGTATGTAAGGGTCCCATGTTGGACAGTGGTTCCCGCCACACTGATTCTGAATCCGACCTATTTCTTCTTGGATGGAACAGGCCACCTACCTCTTGTTTTGGAGTCAGTCTGCCATTTTGTGTCACTTACAACCTGGCCTGAGGCCTATTATCCAGAAAAAAATATGTCCAGACCAAAACCATCTCCAATGCTTTACTGCAACAGCTCCTGCCACATACAGCAATCCTTCTCTTCTGATTACAGATTTACGATGTAATACACTTATTTACAGCATAGTTCTCCTTCAGCAGCCATTTTCCCAGATGCGACCAGTTACTTGCATAAAGGGGATCCTCACAAAGCGTATTCCTCAACTTAGGTCCCGAGGCTGTCCTGAACCAAGCCACGGGATCTGCTAAATGAATGTCAGGTGTGTCAAGGTTCCCCCCATCTTCACCTAAAGTGTCAAAGGCTATCCCTCTTGGCAGTTCATTCCAGCTAGTCTCTATCACTCAGCTTTAGAGAACCCAGACCTAAAGGGTGGTCATTAGGAGTATACTGTTCCCACACCAGAACTCCCAGGAATTCACCCACAGCTGCCATAAAAAAAAGGGCACTAACCTTACCCACCATCACCAAAGTAAGGGCAAAAAATAAAGGGCACTTACACATGCCAGAAGCAGCATGTGTCTCTTTTCAAGATATAGTGTGTACCAATTGACAGAACGGTATCCCTCTCTGACTCTTCAAATATTTAGAAGTCCCAATTTTAGGTTGCAAGCATACTTGAAGAGCTTTTTTTTTTTAAAGCATTTGGAATACAGCATAGCAAGTTGACAGTTTAGAGCACTCTATGCTGTTTTTAATGTTTTGCTGATAGTAGGCACTGGCAGCATTGGGGGCTTTGTTAATGTGTATGTACAGTATGGACACAACCTCTTTTTGGATAGAGTAGGGAAGGTTTGAAACTCATGTCAGTTTTTTTGCTGTATGTGTCCCACTGGATAGTTTTTACTTTGCTTCCTGTTCCAGAGATTTAACCAAAGCTAAAAGAAAAAGAGAGGTAAAGTTCTCACTTAGACAGGTGTCACTAGAACAGGTGTCTCCATTTCGAGGTTTAACCCATCCACATGCTCTGGTGACAACTTTCAGATTTCTCACTTTCTGCCTCAGTGATAGTGGTCACCAGGCAAATAAAGAAGGTAAACATACCCAGCAGGGACATAGACAGCAATAAAAACATGAAAGGGGTTCTAACCTATCTCTACCCTTTCCAACACTAAAATAAAGTGTGGACTTTAAATACAGTTTAAGTTAATGTGTTCAGCTGTTTGATAAGATAAGATTAGCTAAGGCCATGTTCAAAAGCATGTTGATAAATATCCTTGTAAATATTTCCTAAGTAAAGATTTTGTCTTGATATGTGCGTCATGCCATTCTGTACAGATGTCTCAGTATTTCTCATTGTCGTTTTTTTGCCAGCTTGTTAGAGAAGTTTGTGAGTTGATGTTTATTTGCTTTTGTCAAGTGGAAAGTCCAAGATTACCAATGTCATAGGCCTCTCAGAAGTGCCGTTCTAAAATAAAAAAAATATAAATACATGTTAAATGAACGCATTTAGAACATGAGCTATATAAGGGAGTATAGTGTACATTTGTTTGCAAAATTAAAAAGAAAAAAAAAAACATGGGGACACAATTTTGCAGATCATATCATTTGAATAACTGTTTTAAATAAACGCTTTGAGAATCCTGCTGTACCATAAGCTTTACAACTCTCTCTCTTAAACTTAGTTGGATTTTAAAGTGTATGTAAAGGCATATTTATCTTTTTTTTTCATTTTGGATAGAGACAGGGCTAGACATCCCATTAAATTTATATTACTGTATGTGCTCCCGCTGAGGAGATTTACCACTCTATTCCACCTGGTGACTATTATCACATTAAACAAAAAGTGATGGGAAGAGCAAAATGTTACATCTGTCATGAGACCAAGGGTTGAGTGGAAATCTTTCAATAGGGTAATCTGTTTTGGTGACAACTATCAAAGAAATACTCTTACAGACACAGACAACAAAATATAACCCCACAGGGACATTAAAGCAGAGTTCCACCCAAAGGTGGAAGCTCCGCTTATCTGCTTTCCCCCCCTCTAGTGCCACATTTGACAGGTACCCGTCCCCACTTCCAGGAGACCTGGCTGCAGCGAGATGCACCCCAACGTACACCCTGCAATGCATTGAACGCTGCACAGTGCATTCTGCACCCTGATTGGGCAAAGCTTTCTCCAATTAAGCCACATTGTAAGCTGGTTGTTAAGGAGTGGGGCTGGTAAGCCGGCCGCGGAGTCCTTAACAACTGATGACTCATCAGCTGTCAATGGGTTTCCTTGCTGACAGATGAATAATAATCCTATTGGTGCTTAGTAGAGCTGCACGATTAAACGTTAGGAATCAAAATTGCGATCTTTTTTCCTTCCCGATCTTCAGAACAGCATGTCAGGATTCTTTCTAACAAGCGCAGAGAGTTCTCACAGCTGGAAGAAAAAAAAAAAACCCAGGCAGCCTGCCAAGTTTTATCACAACACCCCGAATAAGTAGAAACATAGTATCTTTTCATTCTTTTATCAAAGGAAAGAACTCCGGCATGTAAATGAGGGAAGTTTAACCATTTAAACACCAAACCTTTTCTGACATTTGTTGCTTACAAGTAAATATCATTATTTTCGGCTAGAAAATTACTTGGAACACCCAAACATGATATTTTTTTTTGCAGAGACCCTAGAGAATAAAATGGTGGTTGTTGCAATATTTTATGTCACACCATATTTGCGCAGCGGTTTTTCAAACACAATTATTTAAGAAAAATACACTTTAATGAATTAAAAGAAAAAACAAACAGTAAAGTTAGCCCAATTTTTTTTGTATAATGTGAAAGATGATGTTACACAGCGAGAATCATGAGAGAATTGTGATCTTTATTCTAAGCAAAAAAATTGTGATTCTCATTGTAGCCAGAATCGTGCAGCTCTAGTGCTTAGGGTGATGTTCCACTATTCCTGGCTCAGTTCTTGGTCTTTCTAATGCATTTAGAGGTGTTAGGTTATTCCCTTGTTATGGTCCCTTTAAGGTTCCGCCCACCATGCAGCATTCATTTATTAAAGTAAAGCAAAGTGACCTCCCATGGTGTAGTCATTTAAAATAACAATGTTTGTTAAAAAATAGTAACTCTTACTTTCAAAATGCTTGGTATATGCAGATACAAAGTAATATGCTGGCTTCCAACATCACTTCCGATCCGGCAATGCCCCCAATGGGGATTCTATTGTATACTGACCAGTAAGTGAGATCCTTATTGAGGTAGTGATACCTGACAATTGAATCCTTGTACTCTCTTTATGATTGGAACATGGGGTTTAATATTGCAGACATCAAAGAGAGCTACTTTTATAGTGTAAAGGAAATTTGTAAGTTCTGTATATAATTGTATTCTATTTTGTATGTATTGCACACTGACCTCACTGTGCACACGGCACTAATAATAATTTTTTCAGTACATGTTTGCATTCTTTCGAGTCCTGATTAGAATTAGTCTGCCTTTGTTATGCCCCGTATTACCATAAACATACAATTGTAATATTAATATACCTATGTAATCATGTGTATAAAAACCTTCAATTGCGTCATAATAAAGCAGAACAGTTATTTGGAAAGATGCGGAGTGTATCTTTTGTGTCTGTTCCCTACTGCAGTAGTTATTAATTTGGAACCACTAATTAATATGAGTATAGGAGTTGCCTATCTATAAAATGGCCAGGTCAGATGGCGAGCCAGCCAGTAGAGGATTTAGAGGTGACCCTGAGAATCCGAAAAGAGGAGCTTGAGATGAACCGGGAATTTCTGATAATCAGCCAGCTGAGGTAAGCCTTTTGCTTACATTTGAGTTATCAGACTTCCTTGATCGGTAAGGCATTTTCTGGACAAAAGGTACCTATTTTACTCCCCTTAATCGAACTGTATTGATTTGTGGTTATATGTTATGTTGTCACTGTCTACTGTCCATCAGAGTGTTATAGATAAGAAAGGGAAGAATAGTGCTGTTCACAGGTTATATGTAGTACATCTGCTAGATAAAGTAGTTTAGAGGCAAGAGGGTATAGGCACAAGTAGAGAAGACTGGCCAGTCATTATGGGCATTAAATTAAGTAAGGGAATGAAGGGTAAGAGACCATAAAAAATGCCCAGCACAAGAAGAGCGCTATAATATATATGAACCGAAGGTGCGGTTCTGCCTATACTGAGCCCCTAGATTAAAGGACATGGATCCACAATGGGTAACTGGGTTACCAAAGTCCACAGGGACTAAGAATCATGCAGAGTAAACAGCTAGAGAAACAGCTATCTATATGAGCAGGATGGATGAAGGGTGACAATTAACACTAGACAGAAAGGAACATTTTGATGTTAAGTTGTGGGATGGATTTGGGGTCAGGCACTACAACTAGTAAAGTTTAAAACAGAGAAATGAGAGTTAAAACAGAAAACTTTATATGTTGTCAGAGAGGGAAGATGGGATGAGCACTATGGCTGCCCGTCTGATCATAGAATCATAGAAGCTAGAGTATGTGAAGTATGTGATGCAAAGGATATCTGAACAAAATAAGGAAAGCAGAATTTAAGCAGGGAAATATTAAAGAGTTAAAAGAAAGTAAGAGAATGATATGCATGCGCTGTGTACAAATGGGAAACATGTAAGCGATTTCAGAGAGATATTCGTGTATGTGTGTGAATGCTGGAACATTTAGTTCTCTTGTGTGTGTCATGTATGCAGATTTGACTCCCTCCTTTGTGCTCCCATGAAAGAATATAGCTGGGATGAGAGATCAGTGATAAGCTGGAAGGACACCATGCCAATTTTAGTTTTTTAGACAAAACATTTATTACAAAATGTGCCGGGTTTAAATAATCTAATGATAAACAATGTGATCACAATTATTTTTGAATCTGTTTTCCAAACATGGTAAAATGAAGGTTACATTTAACCATGTATTACACAATTTGAATATCCTTTGATAGTGGAAACAGTGCATTTAAAAAAGGGAAATTAAGTAAAATTTAAGTAAAATGTCCTAATTTAAGGAAATATATCTCTGGATATATATTAGAATTAGGGTGTGATATTGAGATTATCACTTGAGTATTAATTTCTGATATGAGTTTAACAATTTTATTAATAATATAGATACCGTATATTGTAACTTGTTTAGACAACCTTTGGTTGGAAATGAAAGCCAGCTTAATGGAGACATTTTTAAAAATGGGATTAGTTTAGTTTAAGATAACAATTTTGTAATTTTACATTTATTGAGTGAAAAAAAGATTAAGATGAGGTTGTTAATTGGAATACAGCTGTCATAATATAAAAAGCCAAGTTGGATGGGATACATAAGAAGTTTTTTCTACAAAAATGAAATCTAAAGGTCTGATAATAATTTGATATGCGGTCCATGATGTGAGACTAATAATAAATAAAATGTAAATATAACAGACCCATCATATCAAGTCTACACACCCTGTTAGGATAGATGCCACCTGCAGCCAATTGTATAGTTTTTGATCTGGCTGAGAGCTTTCTGTTCTGTCATATACAGATTGTTGGTCCTTTTGTTTTTATTTATTTTTGTTTTTGAAATCCAAAGCAGAATGTGTGGTTTGTGAAATGGCATGCTTCTTTTCCTTGTAAGTGTAGTGGTATAAGCAGAAGAATACTTTGGATTTATGGACATCTCTGCATGACCACAGGGTATTGTTATCATTTATTATGTTATGACATCAGAAAAATAATGTCACATGGAAACTAAGGATTTGTATTATCTAGCTAAAACTAACAACAAAGCAAGCAATGAGAAATTTATAATATTGCCAGGAAAAAAGTTGTCTTTTTGAAACATGGAGTTCTTACACAAACAGCATGATAGAAAACATGTAATATTTATATTTATGCAAGCTAGACCCAGTAATGAAGGGTTCACCCTGATATAGCAGAGCTGTAGCTTTATGCAAAGGTGCTATTAGACAACGTTAATATTTAATTTTTAACAGTCCCACTTTCTGCGCAGCAAATATACCGCTAGCTATGGTAAATGTTTGTCTAATGAAAGGTTTAAAATATGAATTTGTTTTGTTCGTTTATGTACAAATCTAACAATGAAAAATGCGTACATTTGAATCCAGCCACCTTATTGCCTCTATTGGAGGAGGCTGGAGACAAAGGAAAACCACATGCGTTAAATTGATGACGTAGGAATCAGCTGCTGTGAGCCCAGTGCAGGACACACTCCCTGAAGACCCAGATATTTCATTTTTTGTAGATTTGATCCCGGTTTTATACTGAGGATAGCAGTACCCATACTGAGTATCCAGAAGGATAATCTGTATTCAGAGTCATTGGATCTTTTTTCTCCAGCTCAAGAAGCAGAGCTCCATGTTTTAGCAAAGCCTGTGAACTATAAAAAAAGTATATATATCCATATAGATAGTAGAGAATTAAAGATCTTTTGGTTCCATTTGCAGGGCCAGAAGTTTGTTTTTACTTCGACAGGTAAACCATTAAAGCATGCCAAGTTAATTGATTGGCTGTTTTCAGCCTTCCAGCTTCTTGCTGAGGTAGCCATATTAACTTTAAAACTCACATATGGAAGCAGACCAGGCGACTCCAAGGATGCTGCATTTACAGCCTCAAACACTTGCTGGGTCTGTGCAACTCATAGATTCCACCCTAGTTCTGGCCCAGTATAGCTGGGATTAATAATTCAACTTTAAGGACCTCAGAATGAGAAGAACAAATGGTCCACAGGGGGCAACTTCTTACGAATCAGGACTTTGGAAAAAAGTGATCTTTTATGTCTGTCAGCCACTCTTTTCCCTCCAGTTTGACACATGGACCGTGTCATCAGTCACAAGCAGTTATGGCTGCCTTAGTAAATGATCATGGGATAAAGCCAGGGTTCTCCACAGTTGTTTTTATAACATACCACTTCTTGTTTTACCTGTTACCAAAGGTGTTACCAAAAGCTGAACATTCCTTCCAGAGATTACAAAAAGATATATCCAGATGCCCAAGTTAGGATCTTAGGAGTATGCATTTTGTCTGTATGGACATGTTTTCTGCATGTCCAGTGGCTAATGCTACTGTAAAGGCTACAGTAAAAAGTGTTATCAGAAGTAGTTTGTAAGTACAGAGTGCCAGAATCTACAGAAAGTAACAGAGGAAATATTTTTTATAGGAGAGTCCTTACTAGAAGTTTTGAGGTTTTATTTTTATACCCCCTACTGTCTACAATATAGCGGAAAAAGTAGAGTAAGAAACTAGAAAACGTTTGCCTGAATGTTTTCTTATATTTTATCAAGCCCCTAAGGGGATGTTGGACTCTCTCACTATGGGATTTTGTTTGGGAGTGTGTTACTTACTTGCTTATATTTTGTCTCAGCAGCTGAAGTCCTCCATTTGGATCTCACAGAGAATTTTGCTGATCTTTTAAGGTGTTTGACAAACTAATTTATGTGTTTTCTCCCCAATTCCAGAAGAATCTAAAACTAAAGCCAGGTGACTTGTGGATTGTTAAGAGACATTTATATATAAGGAAATGTTTGGAGACTCAATACAGCATCTATTTCATGTACAGTTTTGCAAAACTTGAAGGAAAAGTCACCTAGATCCACACCAGACTAGGGATGAGCCGAACACCCCCCTGTTTGGTTCGCACCAGAACATGCGAACAGGAAAAAAGTTTGTTCGAACACGCGAACACCGTTAAAGTCTATGGGACACGAACATGAATAATCAAAAGTGCTAATTTTAAAGGCTAATATGCAAGTTATTGTCATAAAAAGTGTTTGGGGACCTGGGTCCTGCCCCAGGGGACATGGATCAATGCAAAAAAATTTTTTAAAAACGGCCGTTTTTTCAGGAGCAGTGATTTTAATAATGCTTAAAGTCAAACAATAAAAGTGTAATATCCCTTTAAATTTCGTACCTGGGGGGTGTCTATAGTATGCCTGTAAAGGGGCGCATGTTTCCTGTGTTTAGAACAGTCTGACAGCAAAAAAACATTTTGAAGGAAAAAAGCCATTTAAAACTACCCGCGGCTATAGCATTGCCGACAATACACATAGAAGTTCATTGATAAAAACGGCATGGGAATTCCCCAAAGGGGAACCCCGAACCAAAATTAAAAAAAAAAAATGACGTGGGAGTCCCCCTAAATTCCATACCAGGCCCTTCAGGTCTGATATGGATATTAAGGGGAACCCCGGCCAAAATTTAAAAAAAAAATGACGTGGGGTTCCCCCTAAATTCCATACCAGACCTGAAGGGTCTGGTATGGATTTTAAGGGGAACCCCGCGCCAAAAAAAAAAAAAAAAAACGGCGTGGGGTCCCCCCAAGAATCCATACCAGACCCTTATCTGAGCACGCAACCTGGCAGGCCGCAGGAAAAGAGGGGGGACGAGAGTGTGGCCCCCCCTCCTGAACCGTACCAGGCCACATGCCCTCAACATTGGGAGGGTGCTTTGGGGTAGCCCCCCAAAACACCTTGTCCCCATGTTGATGAGGACAAGGGCCTCATCCCCACAACCCTGGCCGGTGGTTGTGGGGGTCTGCGGGCGGGGGGCTTATCGGAATCTGGAAGCCCCCTTTAACAAGGGGACCCCCAGATCCCGCCCCCCCCCCCTGTGTGAAATGGTAAGGGGGTACAAAAGTACCCCTACCATTTCACTAAAAAACTGTCAAAAATTTTGTAAAATGACAAGAGACAGTTTTTGACAATTCCTTTATTTAAATACTTCTTCTTTCTTCTATCTTCCTTCATCTTCTGGTTCTTCTGGTTCTTCTGGCTCTTCTGGTTCTTCCTCCGGCGTTCTCGTCCAGCATCTCCTCCGCGGCGTCTTCTATCTTCTTCTCCTCGGGCCGCTCCGCACCCATGGCATGGGGGGAGGCTCCCGCTCTTCTCTTCATCTTCTTCATCTTTTTCTCTTCTTCTTTTCTTCTCTTCTTCTCTTCTTCATTTTCTTCTCCGGGCCGCTCCGCACCCATGCTGGCATGGAGGGAGGCTCCCGCTGTGTGACGGCGCTCCTCGTCTGACAGTTCTTAAATAACGGGGGCGGGGCCACCCGGTGACCCCGCCCCCCTCTGACGCACGGGACATGACGGGACTTCCCTGTGGCATTCCCCGTGACGTCACAGGGAAGTCCCGTCAAGTCACCGTGCGTCAGAGGGGGACCCGCCCCCCGTTATTTAAGAACTGTCAGACGAGGAGCGCCGTCACACAGCGGGAGCCTCCCTCCATGCCAGCATGGGTGCGGAGCGGCCCGGAGAAGAAAATGAAGAAGAGAAGAAGAGAAGAAGATGAAGAAGATGAAGAGAAGAGCGGGAGCCTCCCCCCATGCCATGGGTGCGGAGCGGCCCGAGGAGAAGAAGATAGAAGACGCCGCGGAGGAGATGCTGGACGAGAACGCCGGAGGAAGAACCAGAAGAACCAGAAGAACCAGAAGATGAAGGAAGATAGAAGAAAGAAGTATTTAAATAAAGGAATTGTCAAAAACTGTCTCTTGTCATTTTTAACATTTTTGACAGTTTTTTAGTGAAATGGTAGGGGGTACTTTTGTACCCCCTTACCATTTCACACGGGGGGGGGCTGGGATCTGGGGGTCCCCTTGTTAAAGGAGGCTTCCAGATTCCGATAAGCCCCCCGCCCGCAGACCCCCACAACCACCGGCCAGGGTTGTGGGGATGAGGCCCTTGTCCTCATCAACATGGGGACAAGGTGTTTTGGGGGGCTACCCCAAAGCACCCTCCCAATGTTGAGGGCATGTGGCCTGGTACGGTTCAGGAGGGGGGGGCCGCACTCTCGTCCCCCCCTCTTTTCCTGCGGCCTGCCAGGTTGCGTGCTCGGATAAGGGTCTGGTATGGATTTTTGGGGGGACCCCACGCCGTTTTTTTTTTTTAATTTTGGCCGGGGTTCCCCTTAATATCCATATCAGACCTGAAGGGCCTGGTATGGAATTTAGGGGGACTCCCACGTCATTTTTTTTTTAAAATTTTGGTTCGGGGTTCCCCTTTGGGGAATTCCCATGCCGTTTTTATCATTGAACTTCTATGTGTATTGTCGGCAATGCAATAGCCGCGGTAGTTTTAAATGAGTTTTTTCCTTCAAAATGTCATTTTGCTGTCAGACTGTTCTAAACACAGGAAACATGCGCCCCTTTACAGGCATACTATAGACACCCCCCAGGTACGAAATTTAAAGGGATATTACACTTTTATTGTTTGACTTTAAGCATTATTAAAATCACTGCTCCTGAAAAACGGCCATTTAAAAAAAAAAAATTTGCATTGATCCATGTCCCCTGGGGCAGGACCCAGGTCCCCAAACACTTTTTATGACAATAACTTGCATATTAGCCTTTAAAATTAGCACTTTTGATTTCTCCCATAGACTTTTAAAGGGTGTTCCGCGGCATTCGAATTTGCCGCGAACACCCCAAATTGTTCGCTGTTCGGCAAACTTGCGAACAGCCAATGTTCGAGTCGAACATGAGTTCGACTTGAACTCGAAGCTCATCCCTACACCAGACACTGCAAAAATGACTAAATTAAAGAAATCTCTGCGTTTGATTTGTTTCCCTATTGCAATCACAGTCTAGGGTACTTTTTGATTCAATTACTTTAATTATATATATATATATAATGTGATTTGAAAAGTAGTTTAGCTATGTTGAAGTCATATTTATCTTTTGTACGTCTTCCATTTTATGTACAATTGTCTGTGTTTACATATGCTGATAAGTCAGCATGCCAACAATTAACCACTTGCTTACCGAGCACTTAAACCCCCCTCCTATCCAGACCAATTTTTAGCTTTCAGCGCTAACGCATTTTGAATGACAATTGCGCGGTCATACAACGCTGTACCCAAATGAAATTTTTATAATTTTTTTCCCACAAATAGAGCTTTCTTTTGGTGGTATTTGATCACCTCTGCGGTTTTTACTTTTTGTTAAAAAAATGTAAAAACCTGAATTTTTAAAAAAAAAAAAAAAAATTTTTTTATATTTTGTTATAAAAAAATTTTAACGGGTAATTTTTCTCCTTCATTGATGTACGTTGATGAGGCGGCAGTGATGGGCACTGATAGGTGGCAGTGATGGGCACTGATGGGTGGCAGTGATGGGCACTGATGGGTGGCAGTGATGGGCAGCACTGACAGGTGGCACTGATTGGCACTACAGGTGGGCATTGGTAGGTGGCACTTGTGAGCATTGATAGGTGGCACTTGTTGGCATTGATAGGTGGCACTGTGGGCACTGTTAGGTGGCACTGTGGGCACTGTTAGGTGGCACTGTGGGCACTGTTAGGTGGCACTTTTGGGTGGCACTGATGAGGAATGTTTTGTGCTTCCACTTTGGGACCGATGTCCCTGGCATCTGAGCCGGTGATCGGCTTTTTTCTCTACTCGCGCTGTCAGCGCGAGTTAAAAAAAAAACGATTACCGATCTTCCTGTTTACATCATGTGATCAGCTGATCACATGGTAAGGGGCCGGGACCGGCCCCTTACTCAGATCGGTGATCAGCCGAGTCTCAGTGACTCGGTGATCACACCGCGCCCGGCGCGCGCCCTGCAGGGCGCGCGCAGGGAGCGTGCACAGGGGAGGCCGTCATATGACGGCCTCCCGGCAATGTAGGTCCGCGCTGTGGCCGTCATTCAGCCATAGCGCGGATGTCTAGTGGTTAAGCTAGAAGGCCATTCTGGCCACAGGAGTGTACAGTCAATACTCTGTAAATATGTCTTATCAATTATTTATTTTTCACAATGAAAAGTAATTTTATAATGAAAAAGCTGGTCAGCTATTATATTCTCCACAATGGAGTTTTGCCTCTTTGGCCAGGACTACCTTCACCTAAGCGTGTGGAGGTTTCAGTTTAAAGGTGATAGCAGGTAGGGTTATTGATCAGCCAGAGGTGAATTAGGAGGAAGACATATATCTTATCCACGGGTCCCATATCATATCAAATTTCTTAGTACTGTTGCGAAGAATACAGGTGAGTCTATCATTAACCATGATCCAATTGAGCTTATTCTTCACAGAGTCAAGAGGAACCATCAACTGCTTCCAGTATTTAGCAATGGTTATTCTGGCAGCCAAGATTATGTATATGATTAGCTTCATCGATTTTTTTTTTTTAGGGATTTAAGGAAGCTTTTGAAAAAGTGCCTTATCCGGGGATCTAAGGATATTAACCCCTGTCACAGAGTACACCAGGTTAAATATACAAATCCAAAATCTAGTGATAGTTGGACACTGCCACCAGCCACATTTTCTAAAGCACATGGGAGATGCAGATGGATGCATCTTAGCAACCCTGGTTGGCACCAAGGAGGGTTTTATAGTTAGCTTCAATCAGTGTCGTGTTAATGGATACTTTAGATAAAGCATAAGCTATATCTTTCCAGTCAGATAATTAAAAATTGGTATTCAAATCCCGTTCCCATTAAATCATGTAAGGGAGTTTAGTATTCGGGTCAGTAAGAGTGGCATATACTGCAGATATTCGTCCCCGTAGGAGGCCCTTCGTTTGGCAAGATAATTCAAAATTTGTAAGTGTAAGAGGTCCATCCAACAAATTAAGTTCAGAACGTATAAAGGAAATAAGATGATTGTATCTAAACAATTCACTAGAGGGCATCTGTATTGTGTCTTTAAAATGTTGCAAAGAGCAAGGTTGATTTCCATCAAGGTAGTCTCCTATCCTAAGGAATCCCTTATTGAGCCACCATTGAAATAACAGCGGAGTCACGCCTGGGGAGAATTCTGGGCTACAAAATAAGGGGGCTAGTGGGGTATGAGGGGGCGTTAGGGATTTACGATGTTGCACACTGTCCCAAACCGCTAGGGAGTGGAACAGGGTGGGGCATAAAATAGGGGGGGCGAAGGCAGTCAGGAAGCTACAGCAAAAGCAAAAGAGTGGCATGAGAGAGCCTCAATAGAGACCCAGAGGGGTGGAGACCTCTTGGCTGTTGTATAGGAAAGCTGTGTAGTTTGAGCTGCTTGATAGTAAGCTTGTAAATTAGGGAGGCCAAGCCCACCACACGATTTTGAGGCATGCAACGTCAGTTTGTTCATGCAAGGCTTTTTACTACCCCAAATAAAATGGAGAACATCTGATTGTAGCCATTGTAGATCTCCCCTCGGGACTGCGATTGGTAAAGTTCTAAAATAATAAAGTATCCTGGGTAGAAATGTCATCTTAATAGAATTGATTCTACCAAACCAAGATAAGGGGTAATCTGCCCATCGTTGAAGATCTTCTCGGAGTGGGCGAAAGAGTGGAGGATAGTTAGCCCGGTACAGAGTGTTATTCGAAGACGTCAGTTGGATGCCTAGGTATGGAAGAGAGTGTGATGCCCATTGAAAATTATAGGTAGTTTGTAATTTCTGTTCCGTCGGGGGGGGGGGCAAAGAAATATTAAGAGCCATCATTTTCTGAGTGTTTAAAGAGAGCCCTGATAGCTGGGAAAATTGGTGAAACAGAGTTAGCAGAGACGGTAGAGTGACTTCAGGATTAGACATACATGAGGATGTTATCAGCAAACAGAGAACATTTATACTCTTGTTGTCCACAACTTATATTGTATTTTAGGGTGGGATCGAATTGCGACAGCTAAGGGTTCAATTGGTAATGCAAAAAGTAATAGGGAAAATGGGCAGCCCTGTCTTGTCCCACGTCGAATAGGAAAGCAAGGTGATCTATAACCTCGAATGGAGATCTGGGCCGACGGATTGCTATAGGCCTCTAAAGTGGTAAATAAGTAGTCCAAGTATCAAAGGCCTTATGAAGGTCCAATGAAAGTAATAACAGTTCCCTAGACCAAGAAGCATCCCATTTAGAATGAACTGCAGAAATCAATGTTATAGATCAGCGAATCTGGTCTAGCGTTTGGTGTTGGTTTATAAAGCCAGATTGGTCTTTATGGATATATTGTGGTAGAAAGGCACTGAGGCCCAAAGCTAAAAGCTTCGTTAAAATTTTTAGATCACAACTCAGACACTTATATCCTGTATTTTCCCCAACATATACTATTCTGGAGATCCCAGAACAGGAGTCTCACTCCTACTGCTGCTGTCCGTTCTGCAGCGAATAATCTTCCCACTAGTTGCGGGAATCCCCGCGGATCCCCTCTTTTTGAATGCAACGTTTGCCACATGGCACAAGCATGGTTTCCCTGGCCTGGTCGGCTTCAGCAACCTGCACTTGTTTTATACTTGGTGCATTGCCTACCCGGACAGGCTAGTGTATTAGATTGGATTTTTTTTATTCTTTAAGGTTGGGTTTTTGGTTTGTTGTTCAGTTTATATTCTATGTGCATGAGAATGCTGGATACTGGTGTTTCATTGAGTATATAAATGCTATACATTGCAAAGGAATCATATATGCTCTCAGACGGTCAGAGGTATTATGGCCTGTGCTGCAATGTCCTTACGGGCTCACCCTGTGTTTTGGGGACGTTGTTACGGTCCCTCCCGATTTTGGGATGGCCCGGGGCACAGGGGAGGGATCCCTAGATGTTGGACACATAGCGATTTATTACCTGTCATTATGGTTGACCTGAAATGTATTACATGGAATGTGCGAGGTCTTAGAGCAAAGCCTAAACGAAATGCAGTCCTATCATACCTCAAAACACAATGAGCGGACCTCATGGTGCTAGTGTAGACTCACCTTACGGGCCATCTCCAAATGGCACTTAAAAAACCATGGTTGGGTTGGATATACCAGGTCCCCCATTCTGCGCACTCTAGAGGTGTTGCAGTATTGGTGGCCAAAACAGTGCGTTTTGTGCTATTAACACTCAGATCTGACCCCCAGGGTAGATTTCTATTTTTGCATGCCAAATTAAATGGTCTAGAAATACTGATCCTGGCGATTTATATACCACCCCCCTTCCAATTTCATGTTATCACCGTAGGTATAGCTTTTATGTCCCAATTCCCCTCTGTTCCTGCGATTTGGCTAGGGGACTTCAATAATGTTGTGCATGGTAATCTGGACAGACTCTAAGTAACATCTCCTGACCACCCCTCCTACTCATACACTAGATTCGGAAGACTTCTAGCCGACCTGAACTTGGTAGATACCTGGAGACATAGACATCCCCAAGACAGGGCATTTTCATGTTTTTCAACCACGCATAATTCTATGTCACGCATAGATCTTATCCTAATATCCCATACCCTTCTTCCTATACTAGGAGAAGTGGGATTTAATCCACATGTCCTTTCTGATCATGCCACCTATTGGGTTACCCTCCGACTATACTCCCTCCCTACAAAATATAACTGGAAACTTAATCCATTTTGGCTGACGGTTGTCTCCGCATTGGAGGAGGCTGCTACTGAATGGGATTTTTTTTTTCAGACTATTAAAGGTACTGCACCATTAGATGTGATTTGGGATGCCTTTAAGTCCCATGCCCGCATGATCCTGTCTCATCGTATAGCTAGGTATCGGAAAACTTCTTCCCAGGTACTTAGACAGGCTGTGCAGGCTATGGCAGATGCGGAGAAACACTTTACTGATGATCCCTCCCCATCTACTGCTGACCAACTGAAGCTTCAAACACGGGTAGTAAATAGTCTTCTCTTTGAGAAGGCAGAACGGAAAATATATTACTCTAAACATTACGAGTGTGGAAAACGAGTGGGCCGTCTTCTAGCCTACTTAGCACATCTTGATCACAAGCCCCAACGGTGGTCTCTTTACATACCACTAACAGCATGTTACTAACTGACCTTGATGATGTGGTTGACGAATTTCGCTCTTTCTTCACATCCCTATATTCCTCAGTCACTGACATTCCTTTAGAGGAAATAGGGTCCTTTTTGGCAAATATAGAACTACCTACTCTCACACACTCCCAAATTGAGCTACTGGAAGCTCCTATCACGGTTGACGAGATTGCAAAGGCGATATCCCTCTTCAACCCCTCCAAGGCACCGGGCTCTGATGGCCTACCCCTTGAATTTTACACTACCTACAGGGAGACCCTTATCCCCAGGCTCCATGAATTGTCCTCCTTTATATTCGAACATGGATCCCTACCTTCTTCTATGGGAGAGGCTTATATTGTATTAATACCCAAACCCGGTAAAAACCTAGAACTTCCTGAATTATATCACCCAATATCTCTCCTCCAATTAGATATTAAAATTTTGGCCAAGATCCTGGCGTTACGCCTCAATACTGTGATCCTCAATCTGATCCACCCAGATCAGACTGGGTTTATGCCAGCTAAAAAAATGGCATATAATCTGCGTAGGCTTCACATGAATATGCAGGCTATGCATGATAAAATGGGTTCTAGGGTGATCGTCTCTCTCGACGCCGCAAAGGCGTTCGATTCAGTTGAGTGGGATTACCTCTGGGAATTCCTTGCAAGATTCGGTTTCGGACCAAATTTCATCAAATGGATTGGACTTCTGTATCAAAACCCTTGCGCCAGGATCTTGGTCAATGGTAAAGTCTCTGACCCCTTCCCCCTCTCCAGAGGCACACGCCAACGATGCCCTTTGTCCCCTTTATTGTATGCCCTTGCAGTAGAGCCTCTTGCCTCCACACTTAGAGAGCACTCAGGAGTTTGTGGGTTGCGGCAGGGAGACCTGATAGAAAAAATTACCCTATATGCGGATGACATGTTACTATATTTAGAAGATGCAGGCCCATCAACACTTTGGTAGATACTCTGGCCTAAAAATAAACTGGGATAAATCCCAGATCCTCCCTATCGATGTGAGTGCCCCTGCAGAACTTCAGTCCTCCTCCCCACTACTTAGAGTCAGCTCTATGACATACCTAGGGATTGTGATCACCCGCTCACCAGAAGACTTTACCAAGTTAAATATAGAACCCCTAATAGTGAATTTAAAATCCAAAACACAAACATGGGCTAAATTACCCCTTGGAGTAATGGGTTGGGTAAATCTCATTAAAATGGTTCTCCTTCCCAAGTTTTTGTATGTCTTCTGGCATGCCCCGGCCTATTTGCCCCTTAAGATTTTCAAATCTATTGAAGCTCTCCTCAGTTCTTTTGTGTGGGGAACAGGCCGACATAGACTGTCCTGGCAAACACTAAAAAACCCTACTGACTGGGGGGAGCAGCATTACCCATCTTTAACCCTTATTACCTGGCAGCACAGCTGTCCCATTTTTTTCATATTGATAAACATGACAAAAATCGTTACCTGTCCCTGATATGCTCTCCTCAGAACCATGAGGTGTCTCATCCAGGGGGGCGTGGCCAGCAGCCGGAGGAGATGGCTGCATAAGGAGAGAGCTCTGTGATAGCCAGCCGCAGCGACCCGCACAAAGCGACTACGATAGCCGGTAAACACACACCGAGAGAGCCTGAGAACCCCTGAACATCGATCCAGCGATGGGTAAGGGAAAACCCCTAGGGGGTCCCCGCAAATTGACAGACTTTTATTCCTCGGCCAGCACGCCAGAGAACCAAGATGGCGCCGCCGCTCACAGGCAGCAGCGCGCCCGACAATCTGACATCAGAGGGAAAGGGAAGGAGGATAACAGACATCCATCCTTCTCTCCAGGCCACAGCAGCCACTCTTCCACCTGCCAGACCCCCTCTCAGAGCCCACAAAAAGCAGCCCCTAAACGTTCCTCTGCCCATACTTATGCAGGGGAAAGAAATGAGGAGGACTTTACATCCCATGACAGTACCACTGAGTTCATTGAACAGATCCAGGAGTTTCCAACGTCCGGTCTGCCATTAAGTGACACTACTATGAAAGAGATGTTGGTCTCATTGAGGGGATCCATGCACAGGGACCTCATGGAATGCATATCTCAACTAAAATCAGATATTAATGATATTGGGGAGGGAGTTAGACATGTAGAGGACAAAATGACAGAATTTACAACAGCACATAATGAACTAGTGAACGCCCATAACGAAAAAGATGATGAACTGGAAGCCTTAAAAAACAAGATGGCGGATTTAGAGGATAGGTCCCGCAGAAATAATATAAAGCTGCGAGGAGTAGCGGAATCTGTACCTCCCTCTGAACTCCGGAACTATGTTCAGCAACTAATCCAAGATCTGCTCCCAGACACGCCACCAGGGGAACTTACGGTACATCGAGCCCACAGACTACCCAAGCCGCAATACTTACCAGAAAAAATACCCAGTGACGTCATAGCTCGCATACACTTCTTCCACGTCAAAGATGACTTAATGCGCTTTGCGAGACAAAACTCCCCATTACCCAATCCCTACGCGGGCATTGCTATTTACGCGGATCTCTCCCAGCACACAATGTTGGCAAGAAAAAAGCTATTAACACTAACAAAATTACTACGTAACAGCAAACTCCCTTACTCTTGGGGCTTCCCCACGAAACTCCTCGTCACTAAAGATGGTCGTACTTACACCATCAGGTCTCTGGAAGAGGGCCTTCAACTTACCAGAAAATGGGGACTCTCTTCAGCTGAAGAAGAGGACATTCTTACTACCAAAACCCCTAGAGGTATATCCCCAGAATGGAAATCAGCCACCGACACTTGACTGTTCTCTCATGCAGTAGAAATCAACAACACACCTGATGTTCACTTACCCAACCCAAGGGCCGAAGCTGGCTATTAGGAGCCAATACCCCCAAGTGTTATTATGCGATTTTACTCGCACCACGAGGATGATACCCTCAATTTTTTAAGTTTTGTTTTTTGTTTGCATGTTGACGTTTTTTTCCTTTTCTTTTTTATTCTACCACCGACAACCACCCATGGCAAACCTGATGACAACAATCTGGAATCGAATTCTTCTGTACAACTACTTCACTGGAACGAGCACCCTACACTCAAGGTTATGATAACTTTAACCACAGGTACCATTTTATTCTGTTCCACAACTCAAATTTTGAATATATCTACACCTAAGCAAATTCTCCCACAGTCCAATGGTTCTTAATTTCGTGGCTATAAACGCTCATGGTCTCAATAGCCCTTTTAAAAGGAGAACTATGTGGCAACAAGCAAAATCCCTGAAGAGCGATGTGTTATGCATCCAGGAAACTCACTTCGTCCAGCAAAAACACCCTATTTGCAAGGATAGACAATTTCCACATATCTTCACGGCTTCAGGCCCAAAGAAAAAGGGAGGGGTGATGATCGCTATTAACCAAAATGTTGCATTTAATCTGCAGGAAATAGTAAGCGATAAAATGGGTAGATATATTATACTGGTCTGTGAATTAAATAATACTATGTATACTATCATTAATGTTTATGCTCCGAATTGTAGACAGCTGTCTTTTTTGAATGCCCTCAAAAAAAAGGTTGAGAACATCAAAAAAGGCTTGATTTTATATTGCGGGGATTTCAATTGCATTCCTGACAAACAACTAGACTGCTCATTCCCACGAAAATCCATACGTACTGAACTACAATCCTTTTTACACTCTTCTAACCTGTATGACGTATGGCGCTGCATCAATTCAGGAGAGAAAGATTTCACCTATTACTCAGCTCCTCACAAGTCCTATTCAAGAATCGACTTGTTTGTAGCTGACCTAGCTTGTCTTAACAACGCAATATCCGCTAAAATACATCCAATTACTTGGTCTGATCACGCGCCCGTCTCACTCTCGATTAAAGAAAAAAATGCAGCGTCACCCATACGTTTGTGGCGAAACAACATATCAATTCTAAACAATCCCAAACACAGGGATGGTTTGCGTGATCGGATCAAAGAGTTCTTTCAATTTAATGACACTCCGGATACAAACATTTTCACATTGTGGTGTGCCCACAAAGCATTTAGCAGAGGCCTACTTTTACAAACAGCAGCACGGGAACAAAAAAGGAAATTAAAAGCATTTACCACTTTAATGGCTAAACTTACATCCCTTGAACAACAGCATAAAACAAATCCCTCCTCCAAGATAAACACAGAATTAACTCAAATTAGGCAAGAGGTTAGGAATCATTTGATTTTAGAACATCAACTATATTTACAAAAATTTAAAGCTACACACTATACCCAAGGCAACAAAGCTGGCAAATTTTTAGCGGCCTACATCCGCAAAAAACAACAAAAATCTAAACTATCTTACATTATAGACCCTATCACCTCACAAGCAGTGCACCACCCAAAGGACATTGCTAATGCATTTTGTAAGTACTATAAACAACTGTACAATTTGAAAGAAGACCCCTCAACGACACAACCTACAGACAAAGGAATCAATACTTTCCTGAATTCAGTTAACCTTCCTTCTCTAAATAGTGACCAATTAATGTACTTAAATTCTGTAATAACAAATAAAGAAATTGCCCTAGCTGTCCAATCTCTACCCCACAACAAATCACCTGGTGCCGATGGCTTCTCGGCAGAGTATTATAATGCTTTCTCCAATATTTTAGTGCCATATATGAATAAACTCTTTCAGAAAGCATCCACCGACAGCACATTTCCAGAAGAAATGCTTCAAGCAGTTATAGTAACCCTCCCCAAACCAGGGAAAAAACCTGACGCCCCACAAAACTTTAGGCCCATATCCTTGCTCAACACAGATTTGAAAATATATTCAAAAATTTTAGCTAACCGCTTAGCGGAAGTAACCCCTTACCTAATCAAAGTGGATCAAGTAGGCTTTGTAAAAGGGAGACAAGCCCCGGATGGAACCCGTAGAATGTTCAACCTCCTTAAAATAGCAGAAACGCGAAAGGTGCCCACAGTGTTCCTGACGCTAGACGCCGAAAAGGCGTTTGATCGGGTCCACTGGGGGTACCTACTAGCGACACTTGCGAAGTTCGGCCTCAGTGGTCCTATCCTCTCTTCTATATCAGCACTCTACACAGTCCCAACGGCACAGGTTTATACCTCTAACGCCATGTCAGACAAATTTCATATAACAAACGGAACCCGCCAGGGTTGCCCTCAATCGCCACTGATCTTTTCACTGGTGATGGAACCCCTGGCGGAGACAATAAGAAAAGATACTCTTATCAAAGGCATTGTGGTGTCGGATGCAGATCACAGGATAGGACTATTTGCTGATGATGTGGTACTGACACTAACTTCACCATCCACATCTCTTGACAGAACTCAACAAATTCTTAATGATTTCGGGAAAATATCATACTATAAACTCAACATTAGCAAATCCTCAATTCTCCCCATACATATTAATAAATCTAACCTTAAAAAGTTAAAATCCGACTTCCCTTTTGAGTGGGCTCACAAATATCTGAAATATTTGTGGATAAATCTCTCTTATCCTTCGGCCACTGTATACGATCATAACTACCCCTCCTTATTAAATACAATAAAAAATGACCTTGAACATATCTCCTCACATGAACTCTCATGGATAGGGAGAATAGCCGCTTTTAAAATGACTGTTTTACCAAAAATATTGTACTATTTCCGCACTATCCCTATCATTTTACCTGATCATTTCTTTATCACAACAGATAAAATACTAAGGAAATTTATATGGGCTGGTAAAATAGCTAGACTATCTTACTCTACCTTACAAAAACAAAAACAGAAAGGTGGAATGGGTTTCCCCAATATACGCAATTATTATGTAGCAGCACTTCTGGACCAGGCTAAATCTTGGTTCACCCAGACGTCAAATAAACTATGGGTGCAAATAGAAAAAGCAATGGTACAACACAGAGATCTACCTTCGCTTCTATTAGCCACACTTACGAACAGACCATTGTTTCTTCCCAACTTTCCCTCTATAAATGCAACGGTCCATGCATGGAAAACAGTTAATGCGAAAGATGATGGCAGTAAAGCCTTACAGAAAAGAGAAATTTCTTTAGGCATGTACGAATACCTTATCCCTTTCTTAAAATTAATCAAAAAAGATGTTTTAAGAAATTTGACATATATACAATTCAAAGCTCAAATCTCATCAACACCCTCATATGCAAATATCCAGCTACACCACTATCATATTAAATATCCACACCCCTTTCTTAACCACAACCCTACAGTGTGGACATACATATCCACCTCTTTCAACAAACCTAAAGGTCTCACGTGGTTCTACAAATATCTGCAAAATACACATAATCAAACTAAAACTACCAGTATGCTAAACTGGGAAAGAGACCTTAGGAGTAAATTTGCGTTAACTGAGTGGAACAAAGCTATTCAGGCTAACCATCTATATTCCCACTGTACTAACCATTGGGATATGTCCCTTAAGTTGCTATATAGAAGCTACTTAACTCCGATGAGAATTTCACAAATCTTCCATAGCTCTGATATACAATGTTGGCGAAACTGTGGTAACAATGGAACAATATTTCACATATTGTGGGAATGTAAATCTGTAAGAAGCTTCTGGAACTCGATTTTCTCTTTGCTAGCAAAAATCACTGGAATAGCCTTTACCCCCACTCCTGCACTAGCTCTCCTCAACTTAGGAATAGATAAAATACCAAGGAATTATAGACGTTTAACTACTCACATATTAATAGCAGCACGTCTATCTATCACTTCAAAATGGAAATCAAATAATGCACCAAATATTAGTGAAGTAATACATAGAGTTAATACCCACTACCAATATGAAAATTTTTTTGCTCATTCCATTACTTCAAAGGCAAAATGAATGAGTGAATGGGCTCCATGGTGCGCAAAAGTTCCAGAATCTTCTTATTAACTTTCTGGTATGGACATAATAACTAAAATGTCAATTGGTGGTAAGATGTTGTCATTGCAATCTTATGTTTGGTTTTACATTTCTTTATTTTATATTTCTTTATAGTTTTTAATTTTCACCTTCTCTTCCTTTCTTTTTTCTATAATTAGTAATAATGTGTTTGCTAAAAGCTTAAACATTCAGCCGTATATTTGACTGCATTATCTCTTTATATTGAATTTTGTCAGCAATTCTATGTTACATTGCACCAGTACAAATAAGTATTTTATAAAAGATAATATGGAGTAAAATTGAGAGTTCCAAGAAATAATTATTCTAACAATTGGAACATAATTAAGATCAAGGGGGGGGAGGGGGGGGCACCTCTCCGGACACAGTTTGTTCCCAGATGGGGTGTCTGGGGGGAGGCTCCTAGTCCCGGTCCCAATCTTGTGAATACAAGAAAAAAGTTTGTAATACTTAGTTTGACTCGATTTACAATTACTATAAAGTGTACACCGTGATATGTTGAATTACTTGTTAGATGCATTCACAGAAGTAACTAAAGAATACTTGTAACTGTATACAGATGTACTGTTATACTGTTGTTCACATGAAAACTTCAATAAAAAATTATGAAACGGAGGTGTCTCATCCATTTTCAAATTCTGCTTAAAGGCAATTTGGGTACACACGGGGTAGGTGACTGCAGGGGGTTATTATACCATCACTGTAAAATTTGGGAGATAGTGGGATGCAAATTACAGATACCACCTACACACTTCCATACACCCCTATGGGATAACCCGGCTCTGAAAGAATTGACAACTATACCAGAACATACCCTCTGGCTTAGAGAAGGGATTAGATACCTATGAGATGTCTATTGTGACACTGCCTTAAAATCGTGCCAACAACTTAAGGTAGAGTTTAGCCTCCCCAACCATATGCACTTCCGATACCTCCAGCTCCGTCATGCTCTTCAAGCCTAATTTGGTAATACCATCCCTAATATAGAACGTCTAGACATCTCCTATATTATGATGGGACTTGACTCTTGTAAACGTATCTCCGGATTCTACAATTTACTAATTCTCCCTGCAGCGAATACTCTCGCTTATAAACGAAAGGACCGTTTGGTCTGGGGAGGTGGGGGGACTGGAGGATGACGAATGGGAGGATGCATTGGACACCTGTAAAAGGGTCTCTACAAAACTATCAGACCGTCTCACACAACTCTATATCATGCATAGGGTATATCTATCCCCTCTCCAAGTGCTAAATACAAACCTGACCAAAATCCGCTGTGTCCCCGCTGCGCTAGTCCATCCAGTACCTTCTTTCATCTTCTATGGTCCTGCCCGGCAATACATAACTATTGGTCCCATATAGTGCAATTTATCTATGATGAGATGGGATCCCCTCTGAAATTGTGCCCTAAACAGTGTCTGCTGGGAGTATTTCCCGATCCAGATTTGGATAAATCTCACAAAATATTCCTTCAGGAGACACTGTTTATTGCTAGACTACTCATAGCAAGAAAATGGCTTCAGGTCACGCCACCGTCACTCCAGGAATGGATCTCAGCTGTGAACAATGTTCTACCGTATAAGAAAGAGATTTATATTCATAGAGGTTGCCATGCCAAATATGGCAAAATATGGGACACATGGCTAGGAAACGCAGCCACATGTAATATGTTGTCTGATTGATTGATTTTTTTTTATATGTCAGTATTGCCCTCGCCCTTACGTACACCTGATGTCTGGGCCTCTGACACTCCATGGATTGCAACTGTCCGAGTATAGCCTTTGCTACAATATACATACACGGATTGTAATACTTGTTAAATACATCTAGATTCTTGTAAAAAAAAAAAATTTTTAGATCACAATTAATCAACGATATAGGGCGATATCTAAGAATATCAGTGGAGTCTTTATTTGGTTTAGGTATGACACTAATATAAGCCCTATTTTCGTCTAAAGGTACTTCTCCACCATCTTGCAAAGAATTGAAATAGAGAGTCATATGAAGAGCCAATTGTTCAGAAAACTTATTATAATAATTATTGGGGAGGCCATCAGGGCCAGGCGATTTATGCAAAGACAACAATTTAACAGTGTTGTGTATTTCTTCACATGTAATGGGTTGGTCCATAAGTTCCCTATGAGATTCCGTGAGAGATGGTAGGGATAAAGTATGTAGGAAATCGCTGATAGAGGTAGACACGCAGCCCTGGGTTGGGGTATATAGGTTAGTATAGAAATCTTGAAATTCAAGAAGAACCTTTTGAGGGTTTTGGGAGAGTTTGCCCCCTGGCAGTCTAATTTTTGGGAGCGCAGTGTGTGCATGTTTAGGGGTAAGTTTATGTGCCAGCAATGAGCCCGGTCGGTCACGCCAGGTAAAAAATGTATGATTAGCCCAACGTTGGCATTTCTTTGCTTTCGTAGTAAGGCAGATATTGAGTTCTGTACGGGCCTGTTCAAGTTTGAGCAACAAGTCTGGATCTGGGGAACGCTTGTGTTGGGTAGCTAGGGTTTCATATTCCTTAGTTTTTACCAAGATCATTTAGTTGCGAGCTTTTTTAAGTCTGGATTCCAACTGAATCAAGGAACCTCGTATTGAAGCTTTGTGTGCTGCCCAATTAATGGCAGGAGTGGTATATTCTGCTTTATTAATATCAAAGTAAGCTTTAAGGTGAGTAATAATATCTAAGCAGTAAGATTAATTACTGAGTGTAGATTCATTTAGCCTCCAGTGGGAATTAGGTATCTTGATCGTTAAGTTAGAAAACACTAATACTATGGGGTCATGGTCAGACCAGGGCGTCGACACTATCTTGGCTGCGGTCAGTTTGGGCATTAGCCCCGAAAGGAGAAATACATGATTGATATGTGAATAACGATTATGAGCCCTAGAAAAGTGGGAATAGTCTCGAGCGGTAGGGTTTGCCGTGTACACACGGTCGGACTTTTCAGCAACAAAAGTCTGACGGCCTGTCCGACAGCCTTTCAACGGGCTTTTGGCCTCCCTCCAAGCATTAACCAGGTCATGATGATGTAACAGCTAAGCAAATTTTCGGCTTTGTTTGGGAGGGGACTGAAGTTGAGATAAGTGAGATTTGTCTAGTATATAGTCTAGCGCTAGATTAGAGTCGCCAGCTAAGATCACATCTTCCTCAAATTCTGGCACCAAAGATCGGAGGAAGGAATTGAAAAATGCTACCTGGTTCGTATTGGGGGCATAATAGATCAAAAATGTCACTAAATTACCTCCCAGGTGTCCCTTTACCATTACGTACCTCCCCTCCCAGTCCCTCAGTATTTTAGATTCAGTGAATGGGATTCATCGCCATAAGCAAAGTGCCACCCCTCGCTTTTTCTCCCTGGCATTAGCAAAATAACAAATGGGATAGTTTTTATGTATATAGCAGGGAGTGAAGGAAGAAGCAAAATGTGTTTCCCGAAGAGCTACAATATCAGCACCCAGTGACTTGTAATAATAAACACCTTACTATGTTTAGATGGAGAGCCCAACCCCTGAACATTATGAGAAAGCAGTCGTATGGTTCCGTTCAAGTCAATTAACTTGGCCATGGCAAAAGACAAAAACAGCTGTAATAGGTAATAGACATGTGCGATTCGTTTCGTAACGAATGGATTTTCGTACGAATTTACTAGTATTCGTACATTCAGATCAATTCGAACATCCGAATAGCTGAAAAAAAAACAAAATACGAAAATGACGAAATGATGAATAAGCAAAATAACGAACACACAAAAATACAAACTTATGAATGGACAAACTTACGAAAGTACGAAACACAGAAACAGTAGAATGAAAATGACATCTATAACGAATGATTTGCATTCCGTATATTTTCAATCCTTTGTCTGTTCGTAATTTCGTATGTTCGTATTTTCATTCGTGTGTTCGTAATTTCGTTTTTCTTTGTATACTCGTAATTTCATTTGTTCGTGTTCTCGAATCGTTCTTTTGAATGGACAGTGTAAGTGTATTCTAATTAGGGATGAGCCGAACACCCCCCGGTTCAGTTCGCACCAGAACCTGCGAACGTACCGAAAATTTGCACGAACGTTAGAACCCCATTGACATCTATGGGACTGGAACGTTCGAAATCAAAAGTGCTCATTTTAAAGGCTAATTTGCATGGTATTGTCCTAAAAAGGGTTTGGGGACCCTGGTCCTGCCCCAGGGGACATGTATCAATGCAAAAAAAAACTTTTAAAAACGTCCGTTTTTTAGGGAGCAGTGATTTTAATGATGCTTAAAGTAAAAAAAAAAGTGAAATATTCCTTTAAATATCGTACCTGGGGGTGGCGTGTGTTTCCTGTGCTTAGAACAGTCCCTGCACAAAATGTTATTTTTAAAGGAATAAAACTGTAACGAGCCCCTTGCTGGCTCGGTTCCACTCTCCCGACACTCCTCTGCTGCTATAGAATCAGAATACAGATCGCAACATCTGATTGCTCGGTCATCCAATGCTCCGGGATTAGAACCACAGCTATGTGCCGTTCCAACCCAGTTGTGATAGCTCAGAACAAACACCAGGCAGGCTGTATGTAAGTTCAACCAGGAATCTCTCTTTATTGACAGGAATACAGTCTTATTTATACAATGAAAGAGGAGGTGCAGACCTCCTGCTCATATTACTCTAACAATACAGCTGTAACCTAATTAACCTAATTAACATGAGCTAATTAACTAATCCCTTTAGACAGCCTAGATGACTCAGACATGACCTTTAGGCCAGACTGGCCGTCTTGTAGTTCAGAAAACACAATCAACATAGGCTCTTCAAACAACAATGAGGATCTAATGACTCTTAGATCCCATAGTAGACTTATTTACAATACACATTTTAGCAGACAACAGACAGACAGGTGTTGGAATTTACATCAGCATCTCCAAACAGTATCTGTCCCAGCATTATGAATCAGCCACTATTTCTAATATGGCAAATCCAGGGTCCCCAGAGTCTGTGTGTCCTGGGGGACCAGGACCCGAATCCACAGTAATACCACCTCAAGGGTCCCCAGGAATACAGAGCACCGTTCCCCCAAATGCAAGGGCCCTCGATCGATCGGCAAGAGGCTAGCATACAGTCCCCTCTAAAAGTCTCTCTCCCGGCTAGGTCTGTCACAAAAAGTAATTTAAAACTGCTTGCGGCTTTAATGTAATGTCGGGTCCTGGCAATATGGATGAAAATCAGTGAGACAAAAAGGCATGGGTACCCCCCAGTCCATTACCAGGCCCTTTGGGTCTTGTATAGATATAAAGGGGAACCCCGCACCCAAATTAAAAAAGGAAACAGCAGTATACAGGCTCTGTACTCTGAACAGCAGTATACAGGTGGTGCAAACAAGACAGGGACTGTAGGTTTGTTGTTAAGTAGAATCTGTTTGTAATTTTGAACTGGTACATTTTTAACGTGTTTAGCTCCAGCCAAAAAATCTATTTTTTAGCTTTTTGGAAAACATAGGGAAGGCTTATCACCCCTGTGACATTTGTTTTGCTGTCTGTGCTCCTCTTCAGAAGATTTCACCTCACTTTTTGTCCCAATGACAAATGTTTTTTGAAAATTTGGGTTTTTTTGTGAAACAAGGATTGGTGATAAAGCATCAGTGGAAAGGAGAAATGTTTTTCCCATATTAACTCTTACAGGAGAGAATTTCCCTTCCTAGGGGTAGATTTCATCCCACTTCCTGTTGTCTCCTTCCGTTTGCAAGTAGGAGTCGTTTGTAAGTTGGATGTTTGAAAGTAGGGGCCTGCCCTATATACTCAGCAGAAATTTGGGCCTTAGGTGTTGTTGTGGCCACAACACTGTAAGCCCTCACAGGGCCCTGCTGTGAAATATTAGATCAAGAATTGTAATTACATGCCCCTGTTGAACAGGGGCAGAAAAATTAGGCCTTTGGTGGTGGTGGTGCTAGTGCCACAACACTGTAAGTCCTCACTCGCTCTTGGTGGGCGCAGAAATGGGCCCTGCTGTGAAATATTAGATCAAGAATTGTAATTACATGCCCCTGTTGAACAGGGGCTGAAAAATTGTGCCTTAGGCACTGGTGCTGGTGCCACAACACTGCAACCCCTCACAGATACTTTAGTTGGAACGCAGAAACGAGCCCTGCTGCAAAGTATTGCATCAAAAATAATAATTACACGCCCCTGTTAAACAGGAGCTAAAAAATTAGGCCTTAGACACTAGTGCTGGTGCCACAACACTGCAATCCCTCACAGATACTGTAGTTGGAATGCAGGAACGAGCCCTGCTGCAAAGTATTGCATCAAAAATTGTAAAAATTGTAATTACACGCCCCTATTAAACAGGGGCTGAAAAATTGGGCCTTAGGCACTGGTGGCAGCGCCCAGAACCAAAAATGTTCTTACAAGCTATCAGCGTGATCATTGAGGAGGAAGAGGATAATTACTCAGGATAGTCACTCAGCATCAGCATAGGCAGTCTTTGAAGGGATCTGACATTTCCAAAAAAAATTATTCGGTTACATCAGCATCAGGTGCTTGGTAGCTGGTGGTGATCCAAGACTGATTCATTTTTATGAAGGTCAGTCGATCGACCGAGTCGGTTTACAGATGCACCCTGTGATCGGTTACAAAGCCTCCAGCAGCACTGAATGTGCGTTCCGAAAGAACGCTGGATGCAGGAAAGGCCAGTAGCTCAATTGCATACTGTGCAAGCTCTGGTCAGTGATCCATCCTCAAGACCCAGTAACCCAGCGGATTTTCGGTTGGAAAGGTGTCCAAGTCAGATCTTGCCCCTAGGTATTCCTGCACCATGTAAAACAGACGCTGGCGATGGTTGCTGGAACCGATCATACTTTGGAGTTGTGGACTAAAAAATTGTCTGAACGCATGTGGTGCCCAAGCGGCAGATGTTTTGGCCACGTGAGATACGCTTGAGACATATGTTGCAAACAGCAGCAGTGCGATCTGATGCACTTGTCTCAAAAAAGGCCCACACCAAAGAACTTTTGGAAAAACACGCAGAGACGCGGAGCTTTGGGTTGTAATGCAGTCAGTGTGCTGCCCTTAGGCTGGCCCCTGGAGGGCATCCTGCCTCGTTGGTGATGTGCCTCTTCCTCCTCCTCCTCTCTCCTATTAGGCACCCACGTTGAGTCAGTGACCTCATCATCCCCTCCCTCCTCATCACTGGAGCAAACCTGGCAGTATGCTGCAGCAGGGGGAGCATGGCTACCAGATTGCTGTCCTTCTTGGGCACCCCCTCTGTCCGTGCTCACGTTACTGCCTTCATCTAGCTCAGTATCATCATCAGAGCCTTCTAAACACTGGGCATCCTCCTGGAGCATGTACCCAACACTGTGGTCAAACAGTTCGAGGGACTCCTCAGGAGGGCATGGTGGGGCCAGGGAATGAGTCACTGATGCCATTGAGCCGAAGGAAGAGGCCGCATTGGCAGCTGCTTTGCCAGACAAAGTACCCTGAGCATGGGTGAGAGAGGATGAGGAGGATGAGGACGGCTTGGTCATACACTCGACCAAGTCTTCCACATGTTGCGGCTCAACACGGCCAGCTGCCAAAAAAAAGGCCAAGCGTGTCCCACGGCCACGTGCTGATGAGGATGCACCATCTCCACGACCAGCACTGTTGCCTCTAGACACAGAGCCTGCTTGCCCTCTTTTTGGCCTTCCAGACATACTAATGGCCTGTAGCTGCACTAAGCTGGGATATATATATATATATATATATATATATATATATATATATATACATATACATACATACATACAAATATATATATATATATATATATATATATATATATATATATATACACATACATACGTACAAATATATATATATATATATATATATATATATATATATATATATATACATACGCACAAATATATATATATATATATATATATATATATACATACGCACAAATATATATATATATATATATATATATATATATATATATATACATACGCACAAATATATATATATATATATATATATATATATATATAAATATATACTGCAGTTAGCAAAATCAACTGCCTGCCTGTAGTATGAGAACACCACCACACCACCAACCTTCTATAGGTAGCTTTAGCTGAACACTGTGCAGAGCTCGCAAAAAACTAACTTGTAGCTTATTTAGCTGCCTGCGGTAGTGATAGGATCAGGAAAACATCACCAACCTTCTACAGGTAGCTTTAGCTGAACACTGTGCAGAGCTCGCAAAAAACTAACTTGTAGCTTTAGCTGAACACTGTGCAGAGGACGTACTACACTAACTTGTAGCTTTAGCTGAACACTGTAAGGAGGATGCACTACACTAACTTGTAGCTTTAGCTGAACACTGTGCAGAGGTCGCACTACACTAACTTGTAGTTTTAGCTGAACACTGTGAGGAGGACGCACTACACCAACTTGTAGCTTTAGCTGAACACTGTGAGGAGGACGCACTACCCTAACTTGTAGTTTTAGCTGAACACTGTGCAGACGTCACACTAAACTAACTTGTAGCTTTAGCTGAACACTGTGAGGAGGACGCACTACACTAACTTGTAGTTTTAGCTGAACACTGTGCAGAGGTCACACTAAACTAACTTGTAGCTTTAACTGAACACTGTGTGGAGGACGCACTACACTAACTGTAAATAGTCTATCTGCCTGACTGTGGTACTAATAGGATCAAAAGAACACCAGCAATTTTCTTCAGGTAGCTGTAAATACTGTAACAAGACAAGCCTGCCTGTCAGTAGGAAGATAACAGGAAGGGATCTAGCTAAACTGAATACAATGTGTATATATATATATATATATATATATATATATATATATATATATATACAACACCTGGGATGCATATATATACACAATAAGTGCAGCTAACTCACTGAATGTCCTGCCTAATCTAGCTAACTCAAATGAAATGACACTGTCTCTCTCTCTCTAAGCACGCTGGAACAAAGTTGAAGTCACGAGTGGTGACGTAATGCGTAGGGCGTGGCAGAGAGCAGACTTTACCGGAAGTCACGTAAGAAGGCGCCTTGGACGCCGCTCTTCAGTATTTATGCTTTTAACTTTGCTTTTTATGTAAGAGACCACTTTTTATAGAAATTAATAAACAAGTATACTTAAAATACTACACCATTAGAGGCCTCTTCTCTCCTCCCCCTCCTCCCACCGGCTGGCGCAGCCTAGGTGGAAAAAATCCCTTCTATTTTAATAGGTGCCTGTCAGATTGAGAGGAGAATTCAGCCATCACCATACCAGCAGCTGTAACGCACACCACCATTTTAAAGCTACACATTGATGCCTGAAATTTCTTTGTTTAAGGTGAGAGTTTAGAAAGCCTGTTTGGGCCGGCAGTTTGTATATGAAGAAAAACACCAATATTACCACCATATATCTGTATCTCTCTATTCACATAATCCCAGCGGATAATATTCACTTCTTATGAACTTTTTTATTGCAATAGTCATTCACTTGGACTTTCTTTGAGGTGAATTATTTTGTTTTTTGCATTTTTGCACATTATTATTTTGGTTTTGCATTTTTGCACAATATTATATCCAATATTGGTTATGAGGAATTTTTTCTGATTGATGAACTTTTATTCCAATATTTATAAAATTTTTTTGATTTTTTTAATTTTATGATTCTGTTTTTGCACATTTATGCACATTATCATACACAATATTTTATGTGATAATTTTATGTGATTTATTTAGTTTTTATGATAGATTTTATGTGCGAAATCTTTTCACTTTTATTTATTTTTGGAGTGTAATGTGAACACTTGTTGATTTTGCTGCAATCTTTATCTAAGATATCATCATAATTATTACACATCGCGAGTTTTTTATGATATTATTTATTTATTTTATGAATTTTGTGATTGTCACTACATTCACCTTTTTTCTCACTACAAGCGCGAAGGACAACACCATTTATATGATGATGACAATGACATACCTTTAAGTCCCACCTTTGAAGGTTTTGATTTAGGAACAGGATTGGGTTTAGAGGAAAAGCAATATCTACAACAATATCAAGTGTGTAGTCCAGCATCAGATATTGGTCCTGCTGTGTCTCCTCTGTTATTTACACACACAATACAGTCACCATCACCCGCCTCTTCTGTCTTAGACGATTTAACTATTGCCACAGTAACCAGTGTTAGGCCACCATCTTCTTCTATCACCCCAGAAGTCAGTGCCACGGTAACCAGTGTTTGGCCACCACCATCTTCTTCCATCACCCCTAAAGCTACTCAATCTCAAAGCCATCACTCTGAACAAATTGTAGAAGATTCTTCCCCACCCAGTGGCAGTGGTAACCGCAACCGGCGGTCAAAAGTATGGGAGCATTTTGTTTCTGTTGAGGATGGCTGCATAGCCAAATGCAAACTATGTGGCAGGGAAGTGAGCCATGGGAGAATTGTAGGGCATCTCACTAATGCTGCGATGGGTCATCATTTGTGTTCTCAGCATAAGCCTCTGCTGTTGAGAGAGGAAAGTGGGGTGGCAGCTCCACCTACTAAAAAGAGTGGAACCACCAGTACTAGTGCTACCATTTCCACTGATAGGCATGACAAGGGGCAAAGGGATCAAGGCACCTCTTGTGCAACTGTTAGGCATCCCAGTCATCAGCCTACCCTGCAGCAATTCAGCGGCTTTCATTGTAGGGGGATGTCTAGGCAGCAGTCACGCAAAATTACCCACCTTATTGGGCAATTGATGGCTGTCGGTGGAGCACCTTACAATTTGGTGGAAGGGCAGCCGTTTAAGCAGCTAATGCAGGCAGTCGCACCTCAGTATATTGTACCTTCCCGTACTACATTCAGCCATAATGTAGTACCCTTTTTATACAATTCATGTGTGCAGGCATTGAAAGAGGAGTTGGGCAGAGCTGCTGGCCAGTCTGTGCATTTTACCTCTGATTTGTGGAGTGCTCCCAGTGGCCAGCATTCTTTTTGTCATTGACCGTGCACTGATGGCAGCCCACTGTCTCAGAACCTATGAAACCAAAACCAGGGGCAAGAAGCACAGGAGCTGAGGCAGTAATTGTTAAGCAGGGGCACCGCTCCTTCCTTGCATGCAGAGGTTATAGATGAGCAACACAGTGCTCATAATATTTTGTGTGCACTACAAAAAATGGTGGCGGAGTGGCTTGGAGACCAAGCAGGCATGCAGCCAAAGTTAGGGTTTGTGGTAACAGATGGAGCACCAAATATGATTAAGGCTCTGTGTGATGGGCGATTTGTAGGAGTTTGCTGCTCAGCACATGTCCTGCATCTTGTGGTTAAGGCTGCTCTGGACGACGACAGTAGTCAAAAGTTGTCAGCAGTCCTGGAATCCTGTCGTAAGATAGCAAGTCATTTTCACAGAAGTGTCAAAGATAGCTACATATTCCGAACTGAGCAAAGTAAGGCTGGCCTTAGTCAGCACCGCTTGAAGCAGGACATAAGCACTCGGTGGAATTCTACATTGGAAATGCTTGAGAGAATACTTGAGCAGAAAAAGGCAATTCATGCCATGTCCCATGAGCATTTTATAGGCATTGCTCGACCATTAAGCAGGGAGGAGTGGACAATCATTGGTCAGTTGGTGGCAGTGCTTAGTCCCTTCCATGCTGCCACAGAAAGCTTGAGCCGAGAAAATGCAATTTTGTCTCAAGTTATCCCCCTATTCACACACCTTAACATTAGGCTGGATGACTTTCTCAGCATTAGAGAGCTGTTACCTGGTGGTGAATTAGTTGCAGACATTGCTGCACTTCTAAGAAGGCTTAAGGGTCAACTAACTCGAAGGATTAATGACCTCATAGAAGCTTGCCCTGAGCTAATGTTTGCCTCAATGTGTGATACTCGAATAAAGGGCAAAATGCCCCTCCACAGCAATGTACTAACCACCTGGAGGGATAAATTAATTTAGAGGGTTTGTGACAGGCAAAGACAATTATTCATGCCTCTAGAGGTGGAGGAAGAAGAACTGGAGGAGCCTGCTGATGATACTGTGTCAACACCTATCAGTACCACTGCTGTGAACACAACCAGAGCAGAGGAGATTTGGGCACAGACATTAGATCATTTGATTGGACCCACATAACTGCCCCTCAGGAAACAAAGTAGTGTCTCAGATACAGTAAAAGCTTATCTTTCCGAGCCACATTTGCCTGCTACTACTGAGCCTTTACAATATTGGCATGAAAAGAGGGGGATTTGGCCTGCTCTCTCCATTGTAGCCCAAGAGCTTATATCCTGCCCCCCAACCTCAGTCCAAAGTGAGCAGGTATTTTCCATTACTGGAAATATTCTCTCCCCGCAGCGATCACAACTGGCTCCACAGCTGATGGAGCAGATGGCATTTCTAAAAGTAAACCTACCAAAACTGGGATACCCTGCCCTAAACTTTGATAGTTAACTGTGCTACTTTGTCTTGAACTTCTACCTCTATTCTATGTGCCACAAGTCTATCTTTAATTCAATCTCTTCCAAGATTAGATGCCAAATATAAAATTCAACAAAACCAAAACCAAATATAGGTGCAGGACAGGTCATGATATCTATCCAAAATTAAAGGAATATGTTTGTTTATTAACATGTGTTAAGGCTAGCCAGAGGCTAGCCTGTATTTGTGGGAGGAGTCTGAGAGGGCTATTTAAGCCTCCTCCTCTCACAGGCCAGGGCTCGTCTGCGTTTCTGGGTTGGTTGCACGTCACTTCCGGCCTCCTTACAGAGCGGCAGTCGGCCGCAGCCATGATGTCTCTGCCTCTCTTACAACACCGCCAGGGGACCGCCCGCCCGTCCCCCCTGCCTTCCCTGGGTTCCACCAGCATCAGGGGGGCCACCCCGCCTGTCCTCTCCTTCAGCCCATGTTCCACCCAGCATCAGAGGGGGGCCGCCCGCTTCTCCCGGCGCTCATTTTGGGGGAGAGACCGTCCCCCTTCCTTCCTCCACCCACTTTCTCCACCGCTCCATCTGGCCAGGCTCCACGGCTTCTCCCGGCGCTCATGGGGGCGGGAGGAGCATCCATCCATCCCTTCAGCTGAGATCATCCTGCCGCCTGCTTCTCTCCCTTATCACTTTGTTCCTGCCAGTGCCGTGGGAGCCGCCCACCCGCTTCTCCCGGCGTTCGTGCCGGGGGTTGGGGAGCGGGGGGGGGGGGCGTTCGTCCATCCCTCCTCCAGCCACCCACCCACGGCTTCATCTGGCCAGGATGCCCCGCCTGCTTATCCTGGCGTTCATGCGGCGGGGGGGGGCTGTCCGTCCGTCCGTCCGTCCTTCTATCCTTCCATCACCTCAGCCTGGCTCAATGGTGGGGGGGGTGGGGCCGCCCGCTTCTCCCTTTCATCAGCGTTTCCTGCCAGCATCGTGGGAGCCGACTGCATGCTTCTCCCGGCGCTCTTTGAGGGAGGGAATAATGTCCATTCATCCGTCACTTGCCTCTCACCCGCCACTTCACCTCCCTGGAACTATGCCAAGCATGAACGGGACGCCCGCACGCCTCACAGCTCTCATGGGGAGGGGGTGCTCACCTGCCTGCTCATCTCCCGATACTCATGTGGGGCATCATGGGGGGGGGGGATCCCCGATCCCCGCACGCCTCCCGGGCATCCACTACTTCAGTCACATGTGCATATCATGCGTTTCTGCCCCAGGAGTTCTGTCCTTGCGTTTTTCTGTCCTAGCGTTTTCTGCCCCGGTATTTCTGTCCTAGCGTTTTCTGCCCCAGCGTTTTGTCATAGCATTTTCTGCCCCAGGATTTCTGTCATAGCGGTTTCTGCCATAGCGTTCTGCCCCGGCATTTCTGTCATAGCATTTTCTGCCCCAGGATTTCTGTCATAGTGGTTTCTGCCATAGCGTTCTGCCCCGGCATTTCTGTCATAGCATTTTCTGCCTCAGCATTTCTGTCATAGCGGTTCTGCCCCAGTTCTGTCATAGCATTTCTGCCCCAAGGTGTTCTGTCATAGCAGTTTTTCTGACCCAGCTTTCTGTCTCAGCATTTATGTCTACTGCGTTCAGTCTCTGCATTGATGTTCACTGCGTTCAGCCCCGGCATTTATCAGTGCGTTTCTGCCCCAGCTTTTTTGTCATAGCGTTCTGCCCCAGGATTTCTGTCATAGGTTTTTCTGCCCCAGGGTTTTTGTCAGTTTTTCTGCCCCAGCATTTCTGTCTCAGCGGTTCTGCCCCAGGGTTTCTGTCATAGCGTTTCTGCCCCAGTTCTGTCATAGCGTTTTTCTGCCCCAGGGTTTCTGTTGTAGCGCTCAGCCCCTGCATTTCCATCGTAGCGTTCGGCGCCAGCTTTCCATCATAGCTTTCTGTCACAGCGTACTGCCCCAACATTTCTGTCTCTGCATTTTTGTCATAGCGTTTCTGCCCCAGGGTTTTTCACAGCATTTCTGTCTTAGTGTTTCTGTCCCAGGAATTCTGTCATGGCGTTTTTCTGTCATGGTCTTCTGCCCCAGTATTTCCGTCTCGGCGTTCAGTCTCAGCATTTCTTTCATGGCACTTCTGCTCCAGGAGTTCTGTTATTGCATTTCTGTCTCAGCAATCTGTCGTTGCGTTTCTGCCCCAGGATTTCTGTAATGGCTTTCTGCCTCAGCGTTTAAGTCTCAGCGTTTCTGTCATAACGTTTCTGCCCCAAGGATTTCTGTCATTTCGTTTCTGCCTCAGTGTTCAGTTTCAGCATTTTCTGTCTTAGCGTTGCTGTCCTTGCGTTTCTGCACCAGGATTTCTGTCTTAGCTTTGCTGTCCTTGCTTTTCTGCACTAGCATTTCTGTCATGGCATTTCTGTCTCAGCGTATCTGCACCAGGATTTCCGTCTTAGCGTTGCTGTCCTTGCGTTTCTGCACCAGGATTTCTGTCATGGCATTTCTGCCTCAGCGTTTCTGCCCCGGATTTCTGTCATGGCTTTTCTGCCTCAGCATTTCTGCACCAGGATTTCTGTCTTAGCGTTGCTGTCCGGGCGTTTCTGCACCAGGATTTCTGTCATGGCATTTCTGCCTCAGCGTTTCTGCCCCGGATTTCTGTCATGGCATTTCTGCCTCAGCGTTTCTGCACCAGGATTTCTGTCTTACCGTTGCTGTCCTTGCGTTTCTGCACCAGGATTTTAGTCATGGCATTTCTGCCTCAGCGTTTCTGCACCAGGATCTCTGTCTTACCATTGCTGTCCTTGCGTTTCTGCACCAGGATTTCAGTCATGGCATTTCTGCCTCAGCGTTTCTGCACCAGGATTTCTGTCTTAGCGTTGCTGTCCTTGCATTTCTGCACCAGGATTTCTGTCATGACATTTCTGCCTCAGCGTTTCTGCCCCGGATTTCTGTCATGGCATGTCGGCTTCAGCCTTTAAGTCTCAGCGTTTTTGTCCTTGCGTTTCTGCCCCAGGATTTCTGTCATTGCATTTCTGCCTCAGCGTTCTGTCATTGCGTTTCTGCCCCAGGAATTTTGTAATGGCTTTCTGGCTTAGCGTTTAAGTCTCAGCGTTTCCGTTATATCGTTTCTGCCCCAGGATTTCTCTCATTTCAAATTCTGCCTCAGCGTCAGTTTTAGCATTGCCGTCATAGCATTGCTGTCCGGGCGTTTTCTGCCCCAGGTTTTCTGTCAGAGTTTCTGCTTCAGCGTTCAGTCTCAGCATTTCTGTCCGTAAGCGTTTTCTGTCATACCGTCACTGTCCTTGCGTTTCTGCCCCAGGATTTCTGTCATAACGTTTCTGCCGCAGCGTCCAGTCTCAGCATTTCTGTCATCATCGTTTCAGGCTCGGGGTTTCAGTCATCATCGTTTCAGGCTCGGGGTTTCAGTCATCATCGTTTCAGGCTCGGGGTTTCAGTCATCATCGTTTCAGGCTCGGGGTTTCAGTCATCATCGTTTCAGGCTCGGGGTTTCAGCCATCATCGTTTCTCAGAGGGGCGTTGTTGTTCAGTTACGTCATACTCCAGTAGCTGTTCTCATCTTCGTCGTTTGTCATGTCTCATCGTATCTTTGTTCATGTTTGTACCTCGGTCAGTTAGCTAGGGCTCACATGTCAGGATCTGTCACGTCTACAGATCCATACGGGCTGAGGTTTCGTTTGTTAATGATTGTTGACCACAATCTTCTCGCCCGTATACCATACGTCATACGATGCATGTTCATTCACCACACCTGTACAATCACCCACCACGGTCTGTGGGTACACCAGCCCTGAGTTTTCAGTTTAATTACCTGTCTCTGCGCTGCAGGTTACTCGGGCTCACTTACCACTTACACAAGGGGGGGGGATCCGTCAGCAGGTTCATTCACGCGCAGTGGTCTTGACATTTTTGTTCCTGTTCTCATACTTAGGTAGGCACAGAGGGGCGTTGTTGTTCTCATGTCTTGTCTGTCATTTCTCTTGTTCGTGTTCTCAGGTTGGGCTGCGTTGGCATCCATCATCCCCTTGTTGGTCCTTAAGTGGTAGGTTGGGCAACGTCGTCCTGATTCTGGATTCCATTCTCTGCTTTGATCTCTGGGCTAGGATGTGGCCTGGAAGACTGCAGGGGCGGTCAGTCCAGTCATTTTTTCCGGTCTCCAGCCAGTTCCAGGTAGGGGGGTTTCAGTCACTTTGGGTATGACTGTTTCATGCCATGGGACTCATTTCCCCAGGGTGGAGTCTGGCCCTTCTTCCTCGGTTCAGGATTCAGACTCTGTTGCCAGGTCAAAGGCTGAAGCACGACCGGATCAAATCCGGTGGGACCAGTATTCTGTGTCTGGCTTGGTTTCGCCATGTTGTCAATGCTCATTGCCATAGTGCATGGGCCTCATCCAACTACTCCATCACATCCTTCAGGTATTTAGCATTTTGAACTCCTGCCAGTTGTCTTTTGGCACTCACCCTTGCACTTTCCCATACCAGTATGGGTAGGTCAGGGCTTGGGGGGGGGGGGGGCGGAGGGGTTCACTGAGCATTTCTCTGGTGTCCGGTCGAAGTTTCGATCTTCTCAGGTATCATTTTGCAGGGGCTCCTCAGGACAGTCATTGCTCCCCTTCTTCCACGTATCCTCTCATTCACAAGCAGTTCATTCTCAAGTCTGGGTCGTCTCAGGCTTGATCCAATCGTTCACGGGATGTTTAGTTGGGTTCTGGGCAGCTTCACACGTTCTATAGGGGGTTCGGTCTCATAACCAAGTCAGGAGTCGGGAAGTTTCTCCTGTCATAGTGGATACTTATCGGATATATACTGTTGCCATCCGGGCGCGCGCTTCTCCACTTGATGGATTCTCACCTTCCCTTATTCACCTAAATTTGTGTCTTTTTGCCCTCTTTTCAGGCATACTGACCAATCAGGCCAAGGCACACCTCAGGCCTTGGTGCTTAGGAGTATCACTTTCTCACTCGAAGACTCTGACTACAAGTGTTAAGGCTAGCCAGAGGCTAGCCTGTATTTGTGGGAGGAGTCTGAGAGGGCTATTTAAGCCTCCTCCTCTCACAGGCCAGGGCTCGTCGGCGTTTCTGGGTTCCCACCCACCCGTTTCCCCCAAATTTTCATGCATGCTCATAATACTTTTCTTACATTCAGGGTATGCCCTCTTTTCAGGCATACTGACCAATCAGGCCAAGGCACACCTCAGGCCTTGGTGCTTAGGAGTATCACTTTCTCACTCGAAGACTCTGACTACAAATGAAAGTTATCACTCATTGAGAAAGTACTAGAGACTGAGAGAGCTTGGGAAGCTGGGATCAGCCTCAAGGTATTATTGAATGGTCTATTTTTGGCCTTTACATCATCACCTTTCTTTTATGTGGATTGGGATTGGGAAATAATCCCAAGTAAATCCGTCAGACAGTTGATTTTGGACCACTTGAGATGTATCCATCTGCCACCCAAAAAAGGAAGATTGTAAACCCAAAAAGAGTCCACTCCATGAAATAAAACCATGAGACTGATCTCGGCTTCCCAGGCTCTCTCAGTCTCTATTTTTGACTGAGTGATAACTTTCATATTAAACATGTTCCTTTCATTTTGGATAGATATCATTACCTGCACTATATTTGTTGTTGTTTTTTTTTTTGTACTTTTTATTTGGCATCTATTCTACTGTTAGAACAGGTTGAATTGAAGTAGATCCATCCATTCCTGTGAATAATGTTTCTAAATTATCCACCAGTTGAAAGATTGTTATGATTCAACCCAAGTTGCATTTTTTTGTATAATTGTTATCATTGGTATACTTTTTTTCATTCAAGTTTTTGAGTTGCTATTGCATGCATAGTGCATATACACAATACTCAATGCTCCTTTTTACATTAGTATTAAATTAACCCCCCTGGCGGTATTCCCGAGTCTGGCTCGGGGTGAATTTTTTATACCAAAAGCGGTATCCCCGAGCCAGACTCGGGCTTGCATTGCAGGATCCAGGAAGAGTTTACTTACCTTATCTCCTGGATCCTGCGATGTCTCCCCGCTGTGATCGGCGAGCCGCTGTGTCTCGCTCGATTCACAGTGCCGAGCTCCGTTCCCTGCGAGCGTTGCGACGCACGGGGACGGAGTTCGGCGGCAAATTCAAAAAGTGAAACACACAGTACAGATACAGTATACTGTAATCTTACAGATTACAGTACTGTATCAAATAACTACACATCCCCTTTGTCCCTAGTGGTCTGCCCAGTGTCCTGCATGCAGTTTTATATATATAAAACTGTTCCTTCTGCCTGGAAACTGGAGATTGTCCATAGCAACCAAAAAGTGTCCCTTTACGTCAAAAGTGGCTTTAGACCAGCTAGAAAACAGCGATAGTAAATTAGAACACTTGCAGAATTGAGCGATAGTGAATTGTGGGGAAATTTATTTTATTACTATTTTTTTTAATTTTTTTTTATTATTTATTTTTATTTATTATATTATAATTTATGTTTTTGTGTTTCAAACTTTATCATACCCGGGATATCTACTAGACTCTGGTTTGGACAGATTTAAGTGTATTATTGTTAATATTTACAGACCTACAATATAAAACGCCAAATTTCCATGCAAAATAATGGTACCGCTTTCAGCACCTAAAATCCGAACTAATCATACCGCCAGGGAGGTTAAGAGAAACAAAATAAAATAAATCCTGCACTTACTCTGTGTCTCCGAGTCCCAATATTCCCACAACCAAAACTCCATGGATACCAATACTCCCACAAAAAGTAGTATTCCATTCCTTTGTATTTTCTCCTCTTACTGTCTACGGAGTTGCAAATGAAGACTGCACCTGCTACCATCTACAAGAAAATAATTGGGATTTGGGGATGGGGAAGGTACAGACCTCTCCCCATACTATGGAATTAAAAGATGGAAAAGATTTACCCTACTGCACCCACAAATAAGTGAGTGGCTCATCAATTTTTTTCCCTATTCCCCTTACTTCATTCCATTAATTATTTGTGTTTATCTACCTATGTCTCTTTCTTTCACAGTTTAGTGAAAATACCACTAGTCCTTGATGTGGATGAGGAGCGAGACAAATTTGATTATATATAAGTCACAAGTACTTCACAGGTAAGTCTTACCAGTGCACACCACTTTTAGGATGTATAGTGTATAGTGTATAGTGTGTGTGTATATATATATATATATATATATATATATATATATATATATATACACTTGGGCAAGTTGCAAGTACTCCCTCCAAAACCGGTACTGTGCTGGTCAAAGGGAGATTTTTTCCGATCTCACCGAAAACAGTAAGATCTCAAATCTTACTTCCCAACCAATCAGGAAGTCGGACGGTGGCTCCCTCAAGGCACAGCAGGTCAGAAGGATTTTTTTTTCCTGATCTCTCTCTGCTGTCGCAAAGATTGAAAAAACATGCATCCTCTAGTCAGGAGGTGTGCGTTTAAACAGAAACCTCATAAAGTTTATATTAAGTTGTAAAACTTTATTACTTTAATTTTACATATATACTTTAAAACGTTTTGTTTTAATAGGAGTGTAAACATGTTTGATTAATACACCAACTCAAATATAAAAACAGATTTTGCTCAACTATCCCAATAAAAACTATCGGTCAACTCACTGTTTATGTTGGAAAATTTCATATGTTTATTATTAGTATCAAAACAGAAAAAAAATCAATCAAAAAAAATTGGTACCATTCAATTCATGCAACAGCATTCATACTCATAAAAAGCCATGTAACCAGTGTCCACCTCTAATGTACATGTGAAGTAATTATGACCAGGAGTACAAAGATATATATATTTGTTTCACCCCCTGGCTCATGTTGCCAGTGTGGGGGAGTAGATATATATGGATAAGCACAGCGGGGTCCAATATATTGGACCTGTACTCCTGCAAGGGGCTGTTTAAGTGTTTATATATTGTCCTGTTTATTGGATAGCTCCCTATAAACAGCCCCTTGCAGGAGTACTGGTCCAATAAATTGGACCCCGCTTATAAAAATTATTTTGGAAAATCAATTGACATATTTCAAAAGATCGATAAGAGCAGTGGGGCACCATAAAATCTAAATGAATAGTTAAAGGAAGTAGAAACTGGGTTCCTTTAACTATTGTGGACTTATAGGGCGTACACACGGTCGGACTTTGTTCGGACATTCCGACAACAAAATCCTAGGATTTTTTCCGACGGATGTTGGCTCAAACTTGTCTTGCATACACACGGTCACACAAAGTTGTCGGAAAATCCGATCATTCTGAACGCGGTGACGTAAAACACGTACGTCGGGACTCTAAACGGGGCAGTAGCCAATAGCTTTCATCTCTTTATTTATTCTGAGCATGCGTGCCACTTTGTCCGTCGGATTAGTGTACATACGATCGGAATTTCCGACAACGGATTTTGCTGTCGGAAAATTTTATCTCCTGCTCTCCAACTTTGTGTGTCGGAAAATCCCATGGAAAATGTCCAATGGAGCCCACACACGGTCGGAATTTCCGACAACACGCTCCGATCGGACATTTTCCATCGGAAAATCCGACCGTGTGTACAGGGCATTAGAGTATGGAGTTCTGAATGATTACCATGTGTGTGTGTGTGTGTGTGAATGAGTTATTAATTAACCAGATATGTGATGTATTGTAAAAAAAATAACACATAATAATAACCAAACTATCAAAGTATTACACAAAAAAAGCTGAGTTAGACTTACCGGTAACTCCTTTTCTCAGAGTCTTCCAGGACAGCCCATGAGACCTTGGGCTCCTCCTACCAGGACAGGAAACACGCCACCCCCACCAGATAAAAGGGCGGTCCTCCAGGCCCATGTCAGTATTCTCAAGAACCGTAGGACCCTGCAAAACATATGCATAATACACATAACTTCAGACAATACCGGGTGGGAATCCGGCTGTCCTGGAAGACTCTCAGAAAAGGAGTTACCGGTAAGTCTAACTCAGCTTTTCTCCAAGCGTCTTCCAGGACAGCCCATGAGACGATGAGCCAGAACTTACCAGTCTAGGGAGGGACAACTGCCTGAAGGACCTTACGACCAAACGCCTGCTCCTGAGCTGATAGGAGATCCAGGCGATAATGTTTAATGAAGGTTGAGTAACTGGACCAAGTGGCAGCCCTGCAAATTTGCTCCGGTGAGGCACCAGCCCTCTCAGCCCAAGACGTAGACAAGGCTCTAGTTGAGTGCGCAGTAACAAAAGGTGTAGGGACCTCCCTAATTTTGTAAGCTTCCAAGATGGCTTGCTTTATCCATCTAGCCAATGTGGCTTTAGATGCACTATTCCCCTTGTGAACTCCAGAAAAGAGGACAAACAAGGCATCAGTTTTCCTAAAGGTCTTCGTGACCTCAAGATAGACCAAGAGAATCCTTCTTACATCTAGAAAACTAAATTTTCTTTCTAAGTCGCCCTGTGGCGAACTACAAAAGGTTGGCAATACAATGTTCTGAGATCGGTGGAATGTACTTGCCACCTTGGGCAAAAAACCTGGATCGGTTCGTAACACAACTCGATCCTCAAAAATCGTGAGGAAGGGCTCCCTAACTGATAGGGCCTGCAACTCACTTACCCTACGAGCTGAGGTAACAGCTATAAGGAACACAGTTTTTAATGTAAGTAACTTAACTGACATACTTTCCAGAGGTTCAAACGGAAATTCTACCAGAGTTTGAAGTACTAGGGACAGATCCCACGTTGGACAACTTCTCACTACTACTGGTGTGGCCCTAGAGATAGATTTGAAAAATCTGGCTATAGTGGGATTTTCCAGGAGAGAAAACTGGAGGAACACACTAATAGCTGCCGCCTGTACCTTTAAGGTACTAACAGAAAGACCTTTGTCGACACCCTCTTGGAAAAATTCCAAAATAGACGGCATATCATGAGTTAATCTATCATTTTCAGATAACCATGAGTTAAACCTTTTCCAAACTTTGGAATATATGGCTCTAGTAACTGGCTTCCTGCAATTAACGAGAGTCCTGACTACTTTGTCAGAGAACCCTTGGGCGCTCAGTATCTTTTCTTCAGATACCAGGCCGTCAAGTTTAAGGAAACCACCTGAGGGTGTGATACTGGACCCTGCAATAATAGGTCTTCCCTTTTCGGAAGACTCCACGGAGGCTTTGAAACCAGAGACTGTAGCAGGGAAAACCATGGCCTCTTGGGCCAAAACGGGGCAATTAGAATCAGATCTGTCTCTTCCAGCCGAAACTTCCGGAGGACTTCTGGAATCAGCCCGATTGGCGGAAAGGCATAACATAGGCCTGGAGGCCACGGGTTCGCCAGAGCATCGATCCCCAAGGCTTGGTCTGCCGGGTTCATGGAAAAGAATATCTCCGTCTTGCGGTTGTTTCGGCTTGCGAACAAATCCGCTACCGGATAACCCCATCTCTTGGTGAGGTCTGCAAGGACTTCGGGATGAAGGGACCAGTTTTCTCGGTCTATCCTGTGACGGCTGAGATAATCTGCCAGGCAATTGTTTTTCCCCTTCAGGTGTACAGCAGAAATGGAGGCTAGATTCCCCTCTGCCCATGAAAGGATCTCCTGGGCAATGGACTGAAGCCTCCGGCTTCTCGTGCCTCCCTGCTTGTTGATATACGCGACTGTCGCTATATTGTCTGACAGGATTTGGAGGTTGTGACCCCTGATCTCCATCTGAAAAGACTGGAGGGCTCTCTGGACTGCAAGCAGCTCTCTTTGATTGGATGAGGCCCTTGCCTCCTCTGCACTCTCCTTGTGCTACTGCATTGCTGAGGTGGGCCCCCCATCTCCAGGAACTCGCATCCGTGGTAATCCTTCGGGAAATGGGAAAACATGAGGTCATAAGACCCACTGCCCTCGACACCTGTCTCAGAGAGACCGACTGGTTGGTCTGCAATGTTGACATAGTCTGGAACACTTTGGTAATCTTCTCCTGAGGAAGAAAAAACTCTTTGGTTCACGGAGCAAAAATCGTAACCCAGATAAGTTACTTTCTGGGCCGGAATCAAGGACGATTTTTCTTTGTTTATTAGCCAGCCTAGGGACTGTAAGAAGTCCTGTACAGCCTGGAGATCTTCCAACAGCCTTTGGTATGATTTTGCCACTATCAGGAGGTCGTCTAAGTAAGGGATAACCGTTATTGCCTTTAATCTTAGAGGAGCCAGCACTTCCCCCAACACCTTCGTAAAGATGCGTGGGGCTGAGGAAAGACCGAAGGGGAGGGCCTGAAATTGAAAATGTCGGGTCCCCATACCCGTCTTCACTGCCAATCTCAAAAACTTTTGGAAAGCTGGATGGATAGGGATGTGAAGATAAGCATCCCTTAAGTCCAACGTGGCCATAAAGCAGTTTGGGTATAGTAGGTTTTTGATTGTAAAAACCGTCTCCATACGGAAATGCTTGTATCTGATGGACTTGTTTGAGGTCCGGAGATTCAGGATAAGTCGAAACTTTCCTGCCGGCTTTCTGACCACAAATACATGGGAATAGAATCCCTTGCCCCGCTCTGATCGAGGAACAGGAATCAGGACTTTTTGATCTAATAAGTCTCCGATCTGGAGACCCAGAGCCCTCGCTTTCTCCCGATCTTGTGGAGGAAATGTGACCAACAAACGTTCTGGTGGTTGGTGAACAAACTCCAGCCTGTACCCGTTGGTCACTAGGTCCAGGACGAAGGGGCTCAGAGTGACTGCTGCCCACTGTGGGATGAAGGCCCTCAATCTCCCTCCCACCGGGGAACACAAGTCACTGCGGCTTGGCGGGCTGTTGAGGAGGGTTAAATAGCACTCCCCCTTTGCCTCTGCCTTTGTGCCCAGTCCAATGCTTTTTCGGCCTGCTGTCCTTTTCTCTAGGACTCTGTTGCCTGTTTTGGCCACGAAAAAATTTTCTGGCTGTCTGAACTCTTTTTCTCTGGAAACGCCTTTTTCTTATCAGCCGTGCGTTCCAGTGCCTCCTGTAGACCTGGGCCAAATAAATGAACGCCAGTTAAAGGAAGGCCACAAAGGCGCAACTTGGGGGCCGAGTCCCCTGACCAGGTCTTAAGCCAAAGGCTTCTCCTGGCCGAGTTCACTAGAGCCGAAGTCCTGGCTGACATTCTTACCGACTCAGTGGAAGAATCTGCCAAAAAACCCACTGCCTGAAATAGGAGAGGAAAAGACTTTAAAATTTGCTCTCTGGAGGTACCTGCTGACAGATGTGACTGAATCTGAGTCAACCAAACCTCCAGATTTCTGGCCACACAAGTGGAAGCCAAAGCTGGTTTCAGGTTTCCAACTGCTGAGTCCCAGGCTCTGTGGAGAAGGATATCCCCCCTCTTGTCCATCGGATCCTTAAGCGTACCCATATCATCAAACGCCAGGTCCGAGTTTTTTTAAACTTTTGAAAGAGGTGCGTCTAACTTGGGATTCTTATTCCATGGCTGCGCAGTGTCCTCATCAAAAGGAAACCTCCTTTTTAGGTTACTAGAGAAGAATGGTTTTCTCTCAGGATTATCCCATTCCAGTTTAATAGTATCAACCAAAGAACTATGAACTGGAAACACTCTTGATTTTCTCTTATGTAATCCTTTATACATAAGATCATGTTTGGATAACTGAACCTCTTCCTCTTTTAATTCAAGGGTAGTATAGATAGCCTTTAATAAGTCATCTACATCCTCAACAGATAACTTAAATCTTGAGCCTCGAGTGGATTCTCTATCTCTGGGCTCTGTATCTGACCCTGATTCTTCCAGAGAAGAACGGGTAGATCTGACCTCAGCCTCAGAGTCTTCACTCTCTGCCTGCTGTGGAGTGCTTACTGATGCCTTCAGTGAAGACGGACTCTCTGCTGTAGTCTGGAGCTTGTCAATAAGCGTTCTAAAGGAACTGAAGGTGGACGCAAGCTCATCCCTAACAGAAGTAAGCATCTTCTGGCAAGAGGCAACCGGGTCATCCTTTACTAGGCCTTCTATACAGGTGCGACAAACTGCTTTGCTCCATGAGGAGCTCAATTTGTTTGCACAAACTGCACATTTCCTTTTAAGTGGCTGCGCTTGGGCCTTGTCCTGAGTCTTGGTCTGCAAGACAAAATAAATTACCCACAATGTAATTAAAGCCACAAAATCACTCCGTAACACCACGTGCAGGAGGGAGGAAATGTGTCCCCTTACACCCACTACTACAGAGGGGGGAGGGGGAGGGAACACTCACAGGGATAGCAAGGTGGTGACAGAACACCCCAGGCTTACCTGTGAGGTGCTGGTGTTGGGAACTGCATCCGCTGCCTGTGCAGGTACTGCAGGAGGATCCATTCTGCCCCTCTTGGTCATCCACAGCCTGGCTGCTTAACACCAAGAAACACCAGCAGCCAGTGTTCTCTGTTCGCGCCGTTTATGAAGACTGGAACCTCGTCTCCGGCGCCCGATGATGATGTCATATGCCCCGGAAGTAACCCCCTCCAGGCACTTCCTGTGGGCCAGCTTGGAGCGCAATAGCTCCGCCCCCTCGAACGCTGCGGCTTCCTCCATTCCTTGCTCAGATCAGCCAGGCTATCGGCAGGGAAGGACAACCGAAGCTCAGCTGAGCTAGAGTGCAATGCACTGCGCTAGGGGCACGACCTCACACCGGTCCTGGCCCTCTCCAGGCACTGAGGACAGAGAACAGCAACACAGCCAACCTCCCCAGCGGTGTGCTGCTTCTGGCAGAGGAAGAGGTAAGTGATATGCCCCAGAAAAAAGCCATACAAAGCCCCTGCTTATAAGGCCTATGGGAGCAGGTTCCATGAACATGTTACCCCCCGTCCGGAGGAAACACAAATAACTGACATGGGCCTGGAGGACCGCCCTTTTATCTGGTGGGGGTGACGTGTTTCCTGTCCTGGTAGGAGGAGCCCAAGGTCTCATGGGCTGTCCTGGAAGACGCTTGGAGAAATATTTTTATTTACAGTGACAATAATTTTCAAAAATACCAAACAATACTTATATATAAAGGATTGTTATTTACATGCACGTTACAGATGTTGACATGAAAAGGTCAACTGAAATGGCTTGGGTCCTGGGGCGGAGTAAGATGTAGACTAGCCTTCCTTCAGCTTTCAGAGGGTGAGTGTTCTCTGCTGCTTACAATTAACGAAGGTGAGGAGCTCTCAGGCAATGGAGCATTGTGGCGGAAGATAGCTTCAAGTAACGAAATCCTCAATTGCTCCATTGTCTGGTTGTGCTGTTGGTTTACCCGGGTCAACATTAATTCTAAATGGTTAGTTTGCTGTTTGAGTGCACTCTCCCCTCAGGCTGGTCTTGTTGATCTGAAATAGATGAGATAGCAAATGTTGACGATAGCATTCATAAACAATTCTAGGTTACACATACAAGCATTAGGGTTGATTTACTAACACTGCACAGTGCTAACTCTGGTAAAGCTATGCAGAAACCAATCAGCTTCTAACTTGTTCGATTAAGCTTTCACAAAAAAACCTGGAAGCTGATTGGTTTCTCTGCAGAGCTGCACCAGATTTTATACTGAATTTTTTTGTAAATCCACTTCATTGTTTCATACTTTAAAACAACACTTCACTGTATGATTTCATGGAGAAGTGATTGAAGTATGAGTTTGAAAATGGATGGTAATATCTTTTACATAATGATGATAATACAGTGGAACCTTGGATTACGACCATAATCCGTTCCAGGAGTATGCTCGTAATCCAATGTACTCGCATATCAAAGCGAGTTTTCCCACTGAAGTCAATGGAAACGAAATTTCCAACGAATAATTTATTCCACGTTGACTTCAAATGGGATGCAATACCGCATGCGGCCAGAGGCGGGGGGTGCTGGAGAGCCTCGGAAACAGCCGAAAAGGCCCGAGAGACACTTCGGCTGACGTCGGAAAACCTCTGAAAGACTCCGTTCACAAGCCTTTCCGAGGTTTGCCGAGGTCAGCCGAACTGTCCTCGGGCCTTTACGTGCATTTCCGAATGGCACCGATCGCCAACTTTCGGCTCTGTTCGGCTCCGGCGCCCCCACCTCAGGCCAAAAGTGGTACTGCACACCGCTTTTGGCCTGAATCCTGCTCGTTTTGCGAGACAACACTTGCTAAGCGAGTTAGGATTTTTAGAAATACAGTGCTCGGTTTGCAAAACGCTCATTACCGCGTTACTCGCAAACCGAGGTTCCACTGTAATGCCTGTGTGTAATGTGTAGATGATTATGGTGTGTCCTGTTTCTTTATATTGACAGCTTGTGTACTTACCCTGAGGAGTATTGGGCCGCTGTTTTCTGCCAGATGACGCTGGAGGGATACGGCTCGGGCTTTCTGTTAAAGACGGAAAAAAAGAGTTAAGGTAATGTTCCCGATAAAGTTCAGTCAACAGCGCTATTTATTTTTACCTGTCATAAGTTGTACAACATCAAAGCATTATGAAAAAGGTACCCAAAATGTATCCTGACTCTTTGTGTCATAAATTACTGTATCCCCATCTTATTGCCAAAAAATATACTGACATAAAGGTCGGAGTAAAATGTCTGTTTTCGGCCCCTTTATTAAAATTAACAATTATATGTAAACCAATATTAACAAACAAAAACATAACACTTTTGGTTGCTTGGAGGCACTAAGTATCAAAAATGTTTCCCTTGTATCTGCATAAACTACTTCCACAGTCCCTCCCTACCACTCTGCACCGACTCGGGGACAAACCACATTCTGCAGGTACACCATTGTAACTAACTACCAGTTAATCTACCATAACTGGCATTCCACCGGGGACCCATACCTTAGATGGGTCGCAATCATCTGATCACAGCAAGTTATTTTAAAATGCCTCCAAAGACCCAACCGAACGTACCCTGTAAAATTAAAAAAACAGCCAACACAGCAAAAAAGTAAGCATAGAATCAACCAAGCTGATGTAGAGAGTAAGGATGAGCTCCGGCGTTTTCGCACACCCCATGTACAGAGCCCGCCAGGAAGTCGGCACTACGCTGCGCTAATCACAAGCAATGAGACATTTCCCGATGCTCGGATGCAGAGATTGGGAAATGTCTCACTGCCTGCGATTAGCTCAGCGCAGTGCCGACTTCCTGGCGGGCCCTGTACGTGGGGTTAGCGAACACACCGGAGCTCATATTTAGTAGGGAGGGTGGGCGGGAATGCTTCTCCTCCTCGTGTACTTCCAGGATTACTGTTTTCACATTGTCTCCCACACTCCTGGCTTTTTGCAGTCCCTCCCCCACGCTGGCTGCCCAATTCCCTGCAGCCCCATGTTGCCTGACAACATATTTTAATCCCGACTTGCCTGGCTTTCCTGTGCTCCTAATCATGCTAGCACTACGCTATTTTTTTTGGGGGGGGGCTTCGGGCTATACTCTGTATTCACCAAAAAGTGCAGTGAGGTGAATTCAAGTGGATTGTATACCCCGCTTTGTCATTTTTTACCTACAGTTAATAAGCCTATAATAAGGCTTACCTGTAGGTAAAATGAATAACCCCTAAACCTGTATGGTTTAGGAGATATCCACCTCAGATGCAACCGCTGACGTCAGCAGCGGTGCATGCGCTCTGAAGGTCCGGCGGACGCTGCAGAAAAATCAAAGCTCCTCTCCGGAAAAAACAATCCCACGCGCATGCGCAGGAGAGACCTCATCGCGGCTCCGGCGCTGTGAGTGACCCCGGAAGAGACGGCGAGGGAACGTGTCAGCCCCCTCAGCGCTGACTGGGTCGGGCTGCTGGGGCCTCGTTCTAAGGTATTTCATAATGTGCTAGTATGCGATGCATACTAGCACATTATGCCATTGTCTTGCAGATTTCTTATTTTTTTCTTCCGTGGTGTAATACCGCTTTAATTTGCACTGAAACTGTAAAATCTAATCTAAAGTTGCTGATGTGTTAAAACAGATGTTATATTTATTGGCAAATTGACCAATTAACATTTTTGTGAATAGCCTTTTACATACACTATACTACAGCCCCCAAATACATACATACTATACCCCCCTCTTTTATTACACAATCCAATGCTTACTTCAGTTTCCTCAGTCCCCCTTCACAGTAGTGTTCTGAAGGAATGAGGAGTCATGTGTGTATGAATTTGAAAATGGACCTTTTATGTGTATTAGATGATAATGCCTGTGTGTATATAATGTGTACGTAGATGAATGATGATGATGGTGTGTCCTGTTTCTTTCCAGATTATGTACACTACTTACCCTGAGGCGTAATGGTGCGCTGCTTCCTGCCAGAAGTTGATGCTACTGGAGAGTCCAGGATACAGATCGGGCTTTCTGTTAAAGACAGAAGAAAAGACAAGAGTCAAGGTAATGTTCAAGATAAAGTCAACAGCTTTATTTATTATTTTTGTCTGGTATATGTTGGACGACAACAACATATTTGATAATCTAAGCGTAAAAAAGTACACTGAGGTGAATTAAAATGGATTGTATACCCCGCTTTGTCATTTTTTTACCTACAGGTAATCCTATAATAAGGCTTACCTGTAGGTAAAATGACTATCCCCTGACTATCCCCGAGGTGGAAATATCCACCTCGGATGCAGCCGCTGACGTCAGCGGCGGTGCATGCGCTCTGAAGGTCCGGCGGACAGTGCAGAAAAATCAAAGCTCCTCGCCGGAAACAGGACTCCCACGCACATGCGTGGGAGGGACCTCATCGCGCCTCAGGCCACTCACAGCGCCGATGCCCGGAAGAGACGGTGAGGCAAAGTGTCAGACCCCATAGCGCTGACCGGGTCAGGCTGCTGGGCAGTGTTAATTTTAGTCTTAGGACTAAAATGGCATTTTAGTTTTAGTCCCATTTTAGTCTTCTGCAATTGTTTTAGTTTTAGTCATATTTAGTCGACTAAATCTCCAGTACATTTTAATCAACTAAAATGTCCTACGTTTTAGTCGACTAAAATCTCCAGTACATTTCAGTAATTACAATTTAGTTTTAGCCATAGTCTTTTGACTAAAATGGCTTTTAATTTTAGTCGTATTTTAGTCATCTCAATTGTTTTAGTTTTAGTCATATTTTAGTCGACTAAAATAGTATTCATTTAGTCAACTAAAATGTTTTAGTCATTTTAGTCGACTAAAATGTTTTAGTCATTTTAGTTAACTAAATTAACACTGCTGCTGGGGCCTCGTTCTAAGGTATTTCATAATGTGCTAGTATGCGATGCATACTAGCACATTATGCCATTGTCTTGCAGGTTTCTTTTTTTTTTCTTCCGTGGTTTATTACCGCTTTAATTTGCACTGGAACTGTAAAATCTAATATTAAGTTGCTGATGTGTATTGATGATATATTTCTTGGCAAATTGACCAATTAACATTTTTGTGAATAACCTTTTACATATACCATACTATACCCCCCTCTTTTATTACACAATCCCATGCTTATTTCAGTTACCCCTTCACAGTAGTGTTCTTATCTGAACCACCTTCACACAATGGTATCTTCTCCCCCACCTTCATAGCACCTGAGCACAGCTGTGTGCTCTCCCCTCCCCCTTCACATCCTAACTCCCCCGCAACTCGACCCTCCTTCACATTACGGCCCCGGCACCTCTGGTCCCCTTCACATCACAGCCCCAGCACCTCTGGCCCCCTTCACATTACACAGCCCCCTGCATCTCTGGCCCCTTCATATTACACAGCCCCCTGCATCTCTGGCCCCCTTCACATTACACAGCCTCCGCGCCTTTGGCACTTTCACATCCCCCCCGCAGCTCTGCCCCATGCTATCTTACTTGGGCACACAGAGCCGGAGACACAGCAGCACTGAATAATGGGCGGGAGCAGGAGGTGCTAAAGTTAACCAGCAGTTGATTGGTTGCTAGGGCCGCATAGCAACCAATCACCTGCTGTTTACCTTGGGAAGTTATTTTCAGCAGCTCTGCGATAGTGACAGCAGCAGAGGCAGGCAGACAGAACCGGCACCTAAATGGCTGGACTGGGGCGGTCCATCTGGCCCAAGTCCGCCATTTAGTGATGCCTGCTTTAAATGTTAAACAGGAGTTCATCATTACACATCCTTTTTCTTTGTGTTAGGTACTTACCAGAATGTCGATGGGATGGACTTGCAGCTGATCGTTCTACAGATGATGTTGCTCGATCTGAAAAACATGAATGTAAACAAAAACGTAAGTCTCACATGTGTAGTCATAAAAAATAATAGTGAGCTTGAAACAACCATATAACTGCAATATAAAATGATATATTTCATTTTACTCACCACCAGCTCTTTGATGTGGAGTCTGTGGACCCCTGCTGCTGACTCCAGGGACATCCTCTGCCAGAAGGCCAAGGCCATCTCTCAGCTCTGCCTCCCACTCTCGGAACTCAATGGGCTTTCCCCTAATATATTCTCCCCATAGATGCTTCTTCATCTTTTTGATGACTGCCTCCCGACAATCATAGAATCTACACATAAAAAAAAAAACATTATTAGTTACAAAAATTAGAAACCAAACTGATTTATTTTTTCGAAAAACAACCTGTCGTTTCACACAGTGATGGTTTTATATATACAGGTTACAATATTTCCGTGTATGTTAATGCTCTCTTCTGTATGTGGCTGTGCCAAATAAATAGTTTTGTAAAGTAGAACTGTTACTTTTTATTGACTATTACACTGTGTATTTTTTACAAATGTGTGTTCTAAGAGTGAAAGAATATTGGAATAATTACCTGTGTCTGACGCCAGTGGTGGGCCTGCAAAACTTGGAGACCGCATTCACGGAGTCCCGGACTCGTCCCCAGCCTGCTATGGCACGGTTTGGCAGAAGAGTGTCACTTTTTTTATTAGAACTGCAGCAACCAATGCAGCATTCTCCTCTTTGGTATATACAGGCCCCATTGATCGTTATCGCTTGCTTTGGTGGGGTTGCTGCATGTCTGAGTCAGCACTCTCTAATGTGGGGGGGACACATGTCTCCGTTTTTGGCCATGCTTTCGCTCCACTCCACCTCCACACTCCCTTCCAGGCCTTGGCTCCACTACACGCCTCCGTTCACCTCCACTCCTCTCCCCTCCACTCCTCCTATCCCCAACAATACTCTCCCGTCTACGCCTCTTCTCCCCTCTACGCCTCCAGTCCCCTCCTCTTCTCTCCTCCCCTCCTCTTCTCTCCTCCCCTCCATGCCTCTCCTACCCTCCATGCCTTCCCTCACCTCCACACCTCCCCTCACTTCCACACCTCCCCTACCCTCCCCTCCATGCCTCCCCTCACTTCCACGCCTCCCCTCCACGCCTCCCCTCACTTCCACGCCTCCCCTCCCCTCCATGCCTCCTCTCCCATGAGTCCCCTCCTCCACTCCCCCTCTCCCCTCCTCCACTCCTCCACTCCCCTCCACAACTCCACTCCTCTCCCCTGAGTCCCCTCCTCCACTCCTCCGCTCCCCTCCACTCTCAGTCACACCAACAACATCTCTCATACCAACACACTCACTAACACCAACATTCTCACTCACAAGACTCACACGTCCATTCTCACTCCCAGACATTCTAATTGCAACAAAACAATCAAACCACTAGGGATGAGCCGAACACCCCCCCAGTACGGTTCGCACCAGAACCTGCGAATGGAACGAAAATTTGCACGAACGTTAGAACCCCATTGACGTCTATGGGACTCGAATGTTCAAAATCAAAAGTGCTCATTTTAAAGGCTAATTTTCATGGTATTGTCCTAAAAAGGGTTTGGGGACCCGGGTCCTGCTCCAGGGGACATGTATCAATGCAAAAAAAACTTTTAAAAATGGCCGTTTTTTCGGGAGCAGTGATTTTAATGATGCTTAATGTAATAAAAAAAAATGTGAAATATTCCTTTAAATACCTGGGGGGTGTCTATAGTATGCCTGTAAAGTAGCGTGTGTTTCCCGTGCTTAGAACAGTCCCTGCACAAAATTACATTTTTAAAGGAAAAAAAGTCATTTAAAACTGCTTGCGGCTTTAATGTAATGTCGTGTCCTGGCAATATGGGTGAAAATCAGTGAGACAAATGGCATGGGTACCCCAAGTCCATTACCAGGCCCTTTTAAGTTTGATGTTTTGAAAGTAGGGGCCTGCCCTATATACTCAGCAGAAATTTGAGCCTTAGGTGGTGTTGTGGCCACAACACTGTAAGCCCTCACAGGGCCCTGCTGTGAAAATTCGATCAAGAATTGTAATTACATGCCCCTGTTGAACAGGGTCAGAAAAATTGGGCCTTTGGTGATGGTGGTGGTGGTGCTGGTGCCACAACACTGTAAATCCTCACAGTTACTGTCAGACTTGCACGTACCTGACTGACGACCCCGATATAGCAGGGGAAGGCCTCCCGTACATATCTGGTTCCTGGCCCCTGGTAGTGTAAACAGAAGGCACAGGAGCGCAGAGTGGTAAGAGAGCCTGGCGGGTGGCTTGCGGAGGTAAGGCCCGTGGTACAAAGGAGCAGGCAGATTTGTGGTCAAGGGAAGCCGGGGTCAGGTGCAGGCAGATGACAGAGAGGAGTCCAAAGACAGGCCGGGGTCACAAGGAGATCAGACAAGCAAACAGGAAGCAAACAGGAACTCAGGAACTGGGAGCTGCAGATCGGACAGCATTGAGCAGAAGGTTCCAGCAAGCTAAGTAGGGCGATTGGCGCCAGAGTGTCCAATAGCAGATCCCTTCCGAGACCTTCTCTGACAGTGCCCCCTCCTAAAGGGCAGCCTCCGGATGCCCATCTGGGCCAGTCTATCAGCGTGGGTACTGCAGAAATCTCTTAAAAGTTCCTTAGTGTACAGATTGCTTTCTGGTTCCCAGGAATTATCTTCTGGTCCATACCCCCTCCATTTGATCAAGTATTGGACTTGATTGTGTCTCTTCCTGCAGTCTAGGATTGCTTCCACCTCAAATTCTGTCTCGTTGTCCACGATTACAGGTTCAGGTGGGCCGGTATTACGACCCGAAAAGGAATTGGGAATAACGGGTTTCAGCAAGGATACGTGGAAGACTGGGTGAACCTTTAATGTATTGGGTAAGTCCAGCTCATAGGTCACGTCATTAATCTTCCTCTTGATTGAAAAGGGACCCATGAATTTGGGACCCAACTTCTTTGAGGGACATGTCCTCTTTAAGTAAAGGGTAGACAGCCAAACCTGGTTACCAGGCACCAGAATGAGTTCTCCAAGCTTCTTCCTATCAAACATTCTTTTATTATATTCATGGGTTTTAGCCATGGTTTCACTTAGTAGTTTATTGTTGGTGAAGAAGAAGTCCATTGTTTCAGAAGCTGTGGGAATAGAGCACTCAGGTAAGGATTCAGGCAGGAATGACGGGTGAAAGCCATAATTGGCGAAGAATGGTGTCTGTTTGATTGCTGAGTGCACAGAGTTGTTATATGCAAACTCATCATTAGGCAGAAGAGAGACCCAATCGTCCTGTGAGAAGGTGGAAAAGCATCGGAGGTATTGCTCCAGAGTTTGATTAGTTCTCTCTGTCTGCCCATTTGTCTGGGGATGGTAGGCAGATGAGAACGCCAATTCAATTTCAAGTGAGCCACAGAGAGCCTTCCAGAACCTGGAAGTGAACTGCACACCTCTGTCGGAGACTATACTTGATGGTACTCCATGTAGTCTCACGATTTCTTTGATGAAAATTTTTCCAGTTTCTATGGCAGAAGGCGTGCCTTTCATGGGTAGAAAATGAGCCATCTTAGACAACCTATCCACAATGACGAAGATGGTGGAAAAACCTTCTGCCAGAGGGAGTTCTACGATAAAGTCCATCGCAATCATCTTCCAGGGTCTTTCTGTGACGGATAAGAGTTTTAGTAGACCCCAGGCCTTTGTCCGACTATTCTTGTTCCGAGCACAGGTGATGCAGGACTCCACATAGCTTTTGCAATCTTTTACCAATTGAGACCACCAAAATGTATGTTGCACCAGCTCTGTCGTCTTCAGTATGCCAAAATGCCCAGCCAATTTATGGTCATGGCAGAGTTCCAGTACTGCCACTCTTAGACTCTTTGGGACCATGATCTTGTCTTTTTACCGGAACAAACCATTTTGCAAACTTATGTCGACTCCCGTAGGTGGGGACAGATTCCTAGAGGCTTGTTTAATTTGGGATATGATATCCCCCTGTAGCAGCAGAAAATTTCCAGCAGGAAGGATGGTGTCTGAAGGTAAAGGTTCCTCGGAATCCTGGAACATGCGAGACAATGCGTCCGATTTAATACTCTTGGAGCCAGGCCTGTACGTGATGTGAAACTGGAATCTAGAGAAGAACAGAGCCCATCTTGCCTGCCGAGGTCTCAGTCTCTTGGCTGTTCTCAAGTACTCGAGGTTTTGTGGTCAGTATAGACCAAAATGGGATGTGCAGCACTCTCTAAAAGATAACGCCACTCTTCCAATGCGGCCTTAATGGCAAGAAGCTCTCTATCTCCAACGTCGTAGTTCTTTTCAGCAGTGGAAAGTTTCCGAGAGAAAAAAGCCACTGGATAGAGTAGGGACTTGGCACTCTGCCGCTGAAAGAGTACTGCCCCTACTGCAACGTCTGAAGCGTCCACTTCAAGGACGAAAGGCAAGGCAGGGTTTGGATGTTTCAGGATGGAAGCGGAGGTAAATAACTCTTTAAGTTTGTCAAAAGCAGATTGCGCCTCAGTAGACCAACAAAATGGGTTCCCTTGCTTGGTTAGTTCAGTGATTGGCGTAATAATTGCAGAAAAGCCTTTAATGAACTTGCGGTAAAAGTTGGCGAAGCCAATGAAGCGTTGGACCCCTTTTTTATTGGAGGGAGCGGGCCAGTCAAGAATAGCTGCCACTTTTTGCGGATCCATTTTAATGCCATCACTAGCAATGATTAGGATGCATTGGCGTTCAAATTCACATTTTTCTAATTTGGCATGAAGTCCATTCTGCCTGAGCCGGGTTAGTACATTTCGGACATGCCTGCGATGTTCAATGACTGAGGAGGAGAAGAACAAAATGTCGTCTAGATATACTATAACGTATAAGTCGGGGAGGTCACGGAAAATATCGTTAACAAAGTGTTGAAACGTTGCAGGCGCATTGCACAGACCAAAGGGCATGACAAGATATTCAAAGTGCCCAAACCGGGTATGGAAGGCAGTTTTCCATTCATCTCCCTCTCTGATGCGGATTAGGTTATAGGCCTCACGGAGATCGAGTTTAGTGAAGATTGTTGCCGAACCTAGTCTTTGGAAGAGTTTGGGTACAAGAGGTAAGGGATAGCGATTCTTGATAGTTATTTTATTCAGTTCTCTATAGTCGATACAAGGCCGAAGAGAGTGGTCCTTCTTCTTCACGAAGAAAATGCCGGCCCCGGCCGGTGAGGTGGATGGACGGATGAATCCTCTCTTTAGGTTCTCATCAATATAGGTTTTCAGAGTACCCAGCTCCTGCTCTGTTATCGGGAAGATTCATCCAAAAGGAACTTCAGACCCAGGCAAAAGTTCTATCGGAACAGATGAGGAGACTTGCCACCGTACAAGCCAATTAAAAATGATCACCTCAATCTGTCAACCCATAGACGTGATGGGTAATCTGCAGTGGTAGAACATGAACAACCCAGCTGTTTGAAAGCAACCAGATAACATTACAGACAACCAGCCCAAGACATAACACCCCTGGTACCTGACAAGTATGATGATGTGGGTGCAGAAATGACAAGACCAATAGCACAAGAATGTGAACCTAATAATGACACCCCCTACTGTATGCAGTGAGCGAGCCCGAGCAACCTGCAGCGCCAGGACAGGAAATTAAAAACGAACACTTAGGGCTAAGGTACCCACAGACCGTGGTGGGTAGAAGTAAATGTGTAATGGTGAACGTGCACGTATGACGTATAGAAAACAGGCGAGAAGATTGTGGGACAACAATCAATTAAAAACGAAACCTCAGCCTGTACGGATCTGTAGACGTGACAGACCCTGAATGTGAGCACTAGCTAACGGAAATGCAGCGAACGAAAAGCTGTGACATAAAAACATATGACATGAACGAAAAACACATGGAAAACCGAGAGAAGCATGGGAAACCGTGATAAGCATGGGAAACCGAGAGAAGCATGGGAAAACGAGAGAAGCATGAGAAAACGAGAGAAGCGTGGGAAAATGAGAGAAGCATGAGAAAACGTGAGAAGCATGGGAAAACGAGAATCAAAGGAAAAACGTGAGAATCAAGGGAAAAACTCGAGAATCAAACGTGAGAACCAAGGGAAAAACGTGAAAACATGAGAAATGTAAGAAAAACATGAGGAATTTAAGAAAACATGAAAAGGCATAAGAAGTGACACATTGCACGAGAAACCGAAATTGCATGAGAACACTGTAAAATTGCATGAGAACACTGAAAATTGCATGAAACACTGTGAAAATTGCATGGAACACATGAAACTGCATGAAACCACTGTGAAACTGCATGAAAACACTGCGAAACTGCATGAAAACACTGCGAAACTGCATGAAAACACTGTGAAACTGCATGAAAACACTGTGAAACGAATGACAGACCATAAAAATACATGACATGAAACGTAATAGACCTGGGAAAAATAAGAAAAACATGGAAAAACGAGAGAAGCATGGGAAAATGAGAGAAGCACCCGAAAGAAACATGGAAAACGAGAGAAACGTGAGAACATGGGAAAACTTGAGAACATGGAAAAACTTGAGAACATGGGAAAACTTGAGAACATGGGAAAACTTGAGAACATGGGAAGACGTGAGAAACATGGGAAGATGTGAGAAGCATGGGAAGACGTAAGAAGCATGGGAAGACGTAAGAAGCATGGGAAGACGTAAGAAGCACGAAAAATGTGAGAGGCATGGAAACGTGGGAAGCGTGAGAAACATGGAAAAAACGTGAGAACCAAGAGAAACGTGAGAACCATGAAAAACGTGAGAAATGAAAGAAACATATAGGCATAAGAAGTGACAAATTGCATAAGAAATCGTACATTCCATGAGAACACCGTAAATCGCATGAGAAACGTAAATTGCATGAGAAACGTAAACTACATGAGAAACGTAAATAGCATAAGAAACGTAACAGCATGAGAAACGTAATTGCATGAGAAAACGTAAAATGCATGAGAAACCGTAAATTTTATGAAACCGTAACCTGCATGAAACTATAAAAAGCATGAGAAACCGTAAATTGTATGAGAACCGTAAAATGCATGATAAACCGTAAAATGCGTGAGAAACCGTAAAATGCATGAGAAAACCGAAAAAATACATGAAAAAAACGCAAAATGCATGAGAAAAAATGTAAAATGCATGAGAAAAATCGTAAAATGCATGAGAAAACCGCAAAATGCATGAGCAAAACCGTAAAATGCATGAGAAACCGAAAATACCTGATAAACTGTAACACGCATAAGAAACCGTAAATTGAATGAAACCGTAAAATGAAAAAGAAATCGTAAATCGCATGAAAACCATAAAATGCATAAGAAACCGTAATTGTATGAGAACCGTAATTGCCTAAAACCGTAACATGCATGAGAACCATAATTACCTTAGAAATCGTAATTTGCAAGCCCCCAAAGGACCCCCACAGAATATGAGGAGATGACAGGCGAATGAGCAAGTGTCGTGGCAACCCCACCGCCTGAATTACCCCTAAACCTTGAGTAGCAAGATCTCATCCATCCTATAGCTCTAATGGCGAATCGGATCACATTGTAATAAGATTTATGTGCAGTGCCCTGCACATCCCTTCCTTGTGCCTCTTCCACCAACCCCCTGCTACTCTCCTTCCAAGCCACCTGGCTCTGGCCCTACCTGACCCCTGAGATCTTGCACTCTCCTGCAAGTTGCTTGGAGGTAGAGAGGCTGTGGGAGACTGGTTCCAGCGCTAAATCCCACCGCTGTTATGCTGTGAAGTCTAGCTACTTGCATGGTCATGTTACAGAGCTAAGAAGCACTCAGATTTAGAAACATGTCTCCAATTGCTATGCTCCCTTACTGTACAGACTAACCACCCCCCTCCTTCGCTACCTGATATTGCTGCCAACTTCCTGGATGATTTATAGGAGCTCACCCTGCCCACATAGTTGGATATGCAGCCCGAGGGTATACATTAGTCAACAGCATCACTGCAGCAATAATGCTATGCCGTCTAACACTTCTCTTCCCAGCCCCCCGCCACAGGCTGCCCCCCGCAACAGGCTGCCCCCCCTAGCCCAGGCCGGCACCTGAGTGGGACGGGTGGCATCTGATGTGGATCCTCCGATGATGCCACCTGCCCACACCTACCGGAACCGCGACCACCGGGAGAGAACCTTGCAGCCGACCATGCTGCCGCCCTGCAAGCCGAAACCGGAAGTGATACCGTGACCTGCCCTAACCCGGAAATGACATGTCGACATGAGATCCTACGACCAGAGGAAGGAGAAGAAGGAGGGCAGGCTTTATGCAGCCTGACTCCTCCTACAATTACAGGCTGACCTGCGGTCAGCCTTACACTTATGGGCTTGTAGCCACGGCATTCCCAAAATTATAGGAAAAAGTGGAGAAGAGATTGCATCCAAACGAAGGAATTCTCAGTGATGAGTGTTCATAATGGCCAACAGAGGAATAGTTTCCTGGGTGACGGGACCAGAGCTAAGGGTGGAACCATCAACGAGGTGGACCGCAAGTCCCTGTGATTTTGCTTGGAGAGGAATGCGTTGATTAGCGGCAAAGGTTAGGTCTATGAAGCAGCTACAAGCTCCGGAGTCAATTATGACAGAGACTGTAAGATCCTGTCCTGGAAGCTGTATAACAATGGGGAGAGCAAGATGATTAGCAGGGTTATGCAAGGCAGGTGCACACTCAGTAGAGGTGGAAACTTACGTGTCTTGTTAGGGCAAGATCTCACGTAGTGACCTGACTCCCTGCAATGCATACATAGATTGTTGACCCGTCGCCTTTCTTCAGGCATGAGAGATGGTCGGAGAAGGCCAAGCTGCATTGGCTCAGGAGAATCAAGCACCGAGGTAGGTGGTACATGAGGGCTTGGGCTGACGGAGCTGGTGGCAGTAGGGACCTTTGGGAGGACCCAGGTGGGACGGAACTGATTGGTGTTTTTTTCGGAGCGGCGCTCTCTGAGGCGCCAGTCTATCTGGATGGACAGATTGATAAGGTCCTCCAATGTTTGTGGTACTCCAACCCGTGCCAACTCATCTTTAAGCGAATCGGAGAGATCCATGCGAAATTGGTAACGCAGGGCCGCATTGTTCCAATCCGTGTCCAAACTCCAACATCTGAATTCCAGGACATAATCTTCTGCGGGTCTACGCCCTTGTTGTAGGGCGTGCAAGGCGGACTCAGCGGTGGGTTTCAACTGGGGGTCCCCATATAGTTGGGACATGGTGGCAAAGAATGCATCCAGGTTGTCTAGAGATGCTGACTTTTGTTCCAGGAGACGGTGGGCCCAGGTCTGTGGTTCACCGGACAGAAGAGAAATCACGAATCCCACCTTAGTCGCTTCCAAGGAGAAGGTTCGTGGTAGCAGAGCAAAGTAAAGTCCACAGGCATTGCGGAAGGATCGGTACTTGCTACGCTCACCGGAAAATCTGTCGGGTGTAGGAACCCTTGGCTCAGGAGGAAGCATAACCACGGAGGGAGAAGAGAGTCCGGCAGCAGAAGCAGCTTGAGGGTTAGCAGGTGAGGACAGCACCTGGACTCCTTCTTCCAGCCTAGTGTAGCCTTCCTGAAGGCTCTTTACAGCTTGAGTGAGACCCGCCAGGTGTCTGCATAGTTCCTCCATGGGAGAGGATCCCTGCTTGGGCTCGGACATGGCTGTCCGATACTGTCAGACTTGCACGTACCTGACTGATGAACCCGATATAGCAGGGGAAGGCCTCCCGTACGTATCTGGTTCCCGGCCCCTGGTAGTGTAAACAGAAGGCACAGGAGCGCAGAGTGGTAAGAGAGCCTGGCGGGAGACTTGCGGAGGTAAGGCCCAGGATCCTGATCCGAAAGGTCTGGAAGTACTTAGAAGGCAGGGGCCTAGGCAGCCGGTGCAGAGCAGGAGCAGAGAGGGCAGGTCCGGTCACAGGCAGAGTTGGCAACAAACAGTCAGCAAGGTACAGAGGAACAGGCAGGCTCAAAGTCCGGGTCACAGGCAGGGTTGGCAACAGGCAGGCAATGTGGTACAAAGGAGCAGGCAGATTCGTGGTCAAGGGAACCCGGGGTCAGGTGCAGGCAGATGACAGAGAGGAGTCCACAGGAAGCAAACAGGAAACAGGAACTCAGGAACTGGGAGCTGCCGATCGGACAGCACCGAGCAGAAAGTTCCAGCAAGCTAAATAGGGCGATTGGCGCCAGAGTGTCCAATAGTAGATCCCTTCCGAGACCTTCTCTGACAGTTACACTTGGTGGGCGCAGAAACGGGCCCTGCTGTGAAATATTAGATCAAGAATTGTAATTACATGGCCCTTTTAAACAGGGGCTGAAAAATTGGGCCTTAGGCACTGATGCTGTTGCCCCAACACTACAACCCCTCACAGATACTCTAGCTGGAACGCAGGGACGAGCCCTGCTGCAAAGTATTGCACCAAAAATTGTATTTACACGCCCCTGTAAAACAGGGGCTGAAAAATTGGGCATTAGGCACTGGTGCTGGTGCCACAACACTGCAAACCCTCACAGATAATCTAGTTGGAGGAACTAGCCCTGCTGCAAAGAATTGCATCAAAAATTGTAATTACATGCCCCTGTTAAACAGGGGCTTAAAAATTGGGCCTAAGGCACTGGTGGTGGTGCCCAGAACCAAAATTGTCCTTACAAGCTATCAGCATGATCATTGAGGAGGAAGAGGATATTTACTCAGCATAACAGGATAGTCACTCATCATCAGCATAGGCAGTCTTTGAAGGGATCTGACATTTCCAAAAAAAATTATTCGGTTACATCAGCATCAGGTGCTTGGTATCTGGTGGTGATCCAAGACTGATCCATTTTTATGAAGGTTAGTCGATCGACCGAGTCGGTGGACAGACGAACCCTGTGATCGGTTACAAAGCCTCCAGCAGCACTGAGTGTGCGCTCCGAAAGAACGCTGGATGCAGGACAGGCCAGTAGCTCAATTGCATACTGTGCAAACTCTGGCCAGTGATCCATCCTCAAGACCCAGTAACCCAGAGGATTTTCGGTGGGAAAGGTGTCCAAGTCAGATCTTGCCCCTAGGTATTCCTGCACCATGCAAAACTGACGTTGGCAATGGTTGCTGGAACCGATCATACCTTGGGGCTGTGGACTAAAAAATTGTCTGAACGCATCGTTCAGACGGCCACCTTCTCCACCGCTCCTTCTTTGACTGACCGAAGCCTCAGCAACACGTTGTCCAGGAACAGGAGTTTGTAACCTCCCAGTCTCTGGATATGCATTGCACAGACCTTTCTGCAAGGCCTCCCAAAGATGTTTCATCCTCTGCTCCCTCTGCGACAGCAAGATAAGGTCTGCAACCTTACCCTTGTAACGTGGCTCAAGGAAGGTTGCCAGCCAGTATTGGTCCTTCTCCTTGATACCACGAATACGAGGATCCTTACGCAGGCTTTGCAGGATCAGGGAGGCCATGCAGCATAGGTTTGCTGAGGCATTCGGTCCGGAGTCCTCTGGGTCACTAAGGATGACATGATCCGCAGCCACCTCCTCCCAGCCACGTACAAGTCCATGTGTTTCTTGGGACTGTAAATGATCCTTTAAAGACTGCTGCTGATGCTGAGTGCCAGGCTCCACCTCCATACTGACACAATCCTCCTCCTCCTCTTTCTCCTCTTCCTGTGTGATCGGCGGGCACGCAGGAACACTGTCTGGATAAAGGGGGCTTTGAGAGCTAAGGAAGTCCTCCTCTTCCTGCCTCTGTTCTGCCTCAAGTGCCCTGTCCATTATTCCACGCAGCGTGTGCTCCAACAGGTGGACAAGGGGGACAGTGTCACTGATGCATGCACTGTCACTGCTCACCATCCTCGTGGCCTCCTCAAATGGTGACAGGACAGTGCATGCATCCCTGATCATGGCCCACTGGCGTGGGGAAAAAAAAACAAGCTCCCCTGACCCTGTCCTGGTGCCATAGTCACACAGGTACTCATTGATGGCCCTCTGCTGCATGTGCAGACGCTGCAGCATGGCCAACGTTGAGTTCCACCTGGTGGACATGTCACAGATTAGGTGGTTCTTGGGCAGGTTAAATTCCTTTTGGAGGTCTGCCAGCCGAGCACTGGCATTATATGACCGGCGGAAATGCACACAGATTTTCCTGGTCTGCCTCAGGACATCCTGTAAGCCCGGGTACCTGCCCAAGAACCGCTACACCACCAAGTTAAGGACGTGAGCCAAACAGGGCACATGGGTCAGTTGTCCCTGTCGGAGTGCGGAGAGGAGGTTGGTGCTATTGTCGCAAACCACCATTCCTGCCTTAAGTTGGCGTGGCGTCAACCACCTCTGAACCTGCCCCTGCAGAGCTGACAGAACCTCTGCCCCAGTGTGGCTCCTGTCCCCCAAGCACACCAGCTCAAGCACCGCATCTTTTGGCCTGCTTACTTGCGTAGCCCCTTGAATGGCTATGGAGCACCGCTGGTTCCGAGGACAAAGCACAGGAAGAGGCCATGGAGGAAGAAGAAGAGGAGGGGGTGGAGGAGAGAGGTGTGTCACAATCATTAGTAGTGGCATTTTGGAGGCATGGTGGTGGAACAACCTCCAACACTACTGCACCTTGTCCTGCATCCTTCCCAGCTGCCAGCAGAGTGACCCAATGCACCGTGAAACTTAGGTAACGTCCCTGTCTATGCCAGCTGGACCATGAGTCAGCGGTAATATGCACCTTACCACTGACAGCCCTGTCCAGCGAGGCCAAAACATTGCCTTCCACATGCCGGTAGAGAGCCGGAATCGCCTTCCATGAGAAAAAGTGGCGTTTGGGTACCTGCCACTGAGGATCCGCACATTCCACAAACTCACGGAAGGGGGCAGAGTCTACCAACTGAAAAGGTAGCAGTTGAAGTGCTAGCAATTTTGCCAAGCACCATTCAACCGCTGGGCATGTGGATGGCTGGGAGCGAACTTCTTTCGGCGATGCAGCAGCTGGGGCAGGGAAATTTGCCTGGTACAATCTGACATCGGTGCACCGAAAGCAGATTGCCCACAAGTACTTGGCTGTGATACACCTAATTCTACACCTTCATTCCTCTCAGTGCAGGTCTCAGAGATGACTGAAGGTATAGTGGGGTTGGAGATCTCAGCTGATGAGGAGCAAGGAGAGGTCCTCTTTGTTCTTTGGTGTGGGTCTTTTAGATAAGCTTCCCAATGAACTGCATGACAGGTCAACATATGTCTGGTCAAGCATGTGGTGCCCAAGTGGGAGATGTTTTGGCAACGCGAGATACGCTTGAGACATATGTTGCAAATAGCAGCGGTGCGATCTGATGCACTCGTCTCAAAAAAGGCCCACACCAAAGAACTTTTGGAATAAGGTGCAGAGATAGCAGCGCCCTGCACATGCGATGCTTTGCGGTGTGATGCAGTCAATGTGCTGTCCTTAGGCTGGCCCCTGGAGGACATCCTGCCTTGTTGGAGATGTGCCTCCTCCTCCTCTCTCCTATCAGGCACCCACATTGAGTCAGTGACCTCATCATCCTCTCCCTCCTCATCACTGGAGCAAACCTGGCAGTATGCTGCAGCAGGGGGGGCATGATTGCCAGATTGCTGTCCTTCTTGGACACCCCCTTTGTCCGTGCTCATGTTACTGCCTTCATCTAGCTCAGTATCATCATCAGAGCCTTCTAAACGCTGGGCAGGACATGGTGGGGCTCGGGAAGGAGTCACTGATGCCATTGAGCCGTGTTTGAAGAGGCCGTGTTTGCAGCTGCTTTGCCAGACAAAGTACCCTGAGCATGGGTGAGGGAGGATGAGGACGGCTTGGTCATCCACTCGACCAAGTCTTCCGCATGTTGCGGCTCAAGACGGCTAGCTGCCGAAAAAAAGGCCAAGCGTGTCCCACGGCCACGTGCTGATGAGGATGCACCGTCTCCACAACCAGCACCGTTGCCTCTTATTGGCCTGTGACTGTCTGCCTCTCCTTGTTGGCCTTCCAGACATACTAATTGCCTATAGCTTCACAAAGCTGGGATATATATATATATATATATATATATATATATATATATATATATATATATATATATATATACTGATACTGCAGCTAGCAAAATCAACTGCCTGCCTACAGTATGAGAACACCACCAACCTTCTACAGGTAGCTTTAGCTGAACACTGTGCAGAGGTCGCACTATACTAACTTGTAAATACTTTAGCTGCCTGCGGTAGTGATAGGATCAGGAAAACACCACCAACCTTCTACAGGTAGCTTTAGCTGAACACTGTGCAGAGGTCGCACTATACTAATGTGTGAATATTTTAGGTGCCTGCGGTAGTGATAGGATCAGGAAAACACCACCAACCTTCTACAGATAGCTTTAGCTGAACACTGTGCAGAGGTTGCACTACACTAACTTGTAAATGCTTTAGCTGCCTGCGGTAGTGATAGGATCAGGAAAACACCACCAACCTTCTACAGGTAGCTTTAGCTGAACACTGTGCAGAGGTCGCACTACACTAACGTGTAAATACTTTAGCTGCCTGCGGTAGTGATAGGATCAGGAAAACACCACCAACCTTCTACAGGTAGCTTTAGCTGAACACTGTGCAGAGGTCGCACTATACTAATGTGTGAATATTTTAGGTGCCTGCGGTAGTGATAGGATCAGGAAAACACCACCAACCTTCTACAGATAGCTTTAGCTGAACACTGTGCAGAGGTTGCACTACACTAACTTGTAAATGCTTTAGCTGCCTGCGGTAGTGATAGGATCAGGAAAACACCACCAACCTTCTACAGGTAGCTTTAGCTGAACACTGTGCAGAGGTCGCACTACACTAACGTGTAAATACTTTAGCTGCCTGCGGTAGTGATAGGATCAGGAAAACACCACCAACCTTCTACAGGTAGCTTTAGCTGAACACTGTTCAGAGGACGCACTACACTAATTTGTAGCTTTAGCTGAACACTATGCAGAGGTCGCACTAAACTAACTTGTAGCTTTAGCTGAACACTGTGCAGAGGTCGCACTACACTAACTTGTAGTTTTAGCTGAACACTGTGAGGAGGACGCACCACACTAACTTGTAGCTTTAGATAGACACTGTTCAGAGGACGCACTACACTAACTTGTAGTTTTAGCTGAACACTGTCAGGAGGATGCACTACACTAACTTGTAACTTTAGATGAACACTGTGAGGAGGACGCACTACACTAACTTGTAGCTTTAGCTGAACACTGTGCAGAGGTCGCACTAAACTAACTTGTAGCTTTAGCTGAACACTGTGCAGAGGTCACACTAAACTAACTTGTAGCTTTAGCTGAACACTGTGAGGAGGACGCACTACTCTAACTGTAAATAATCTAGCTGCCTGACTGTGGTATTAATAGGATCAAAAGAACACCAGCAATTTTCTTCAGGTAGCTGTAAATACTGTACCAAGACAAGCCTGCCTGTCAGTAGGAAGATAACAGGAATGGATCTAGCTAAACTGAATACAATGTATATATATATATACACGACACCTGGGATGCATATATATGCACAATACACTGTAAGTGCAGCTAACTGACTGACTGTCCTGCCTAATCTAGCTAACTCAAATGAAATGACACTGTCTCTCTCTCTCTCTCTCTATCTCTCAGCACGCCGGAACACACTACACAGTTCCGCCGTGCAGGCGGCCTTATATAGTGTGGGGCGTGTTCTAAACCCCCTGAGCCATAATTGGCCAAAGCCGCCCTGGCTTTGGCCAATTACAGCTCTCTCTACTGACGGCGCTGTGATTGGCCAAGCATGCGGGTCATAGTGCATGCTTGGCCAATCATCAGCCAGCAATGCCCTGCGATGCCGCAGTGAATTATGGGCCGTGACGCACCACACCAATTTTGCGCGTAGAGCCCATATCGTTCGCAATTCGACGAACGGTCGAACAGACGATGTTCAAGTCGAACATGAGTTCGACTCAAACACGAAGCTCATCCCTACAAACCACACAAAAACAACTACAAAAACCACTCTCTGCTCCTCCCTCACCACACCACTGTACACCCTCTCAAAATGGAGTACAGGGGCAGAGGCTATAGCCGCGTGTTGAAAACAAAACTAAAATACGACATTGCGAATCATTACGAATGACCGCGATGTATTTACGAAAGTACGAATCCATTGTAAGCACGGTAGTACACATTAGTACGTTACGAATCATTCAGAATCTACTAAAATAAAACTGTTACGAAAATACGAACGAGTCCAAATATGGAACCGCGTCTTAAGAAATTACGAATTGCTAGACTAACAGAATTACAAATGATCTCGTATTAACGAAAATACAACTGTTATGAAAATACGAACGAGTCCGAATATGAAAATTCGCATCTTATGAAATTACGAATCGTTATGAATCTATAAAAACGAGACGAAATGGAACGAAACAAAATTTTTTGTTGTGTACATGTCTAATAGGTCAAATTACCCACTAATTCCAATGTATGGGCATCTCCGAAAACCAAAAGAACCTCTAGCTGACCCTCAGGGAGGAAAAGGAAAAAAGGTTAAAAATAAGAGGGTAGAAAAGAGAAAAGAGAGCAGTCGATACGTGGGCTTAGGGACGCCCAGTATCAAGGAGTACAAGACAGAAAAACACATTGAATGACTGAAACAAAATACGGTATAACTACATAGTCCAGAACACTGGGAGTGTGGGAGTCTCTACCAAGGTTAATCGATGGGGAGAGTCTGACAAACAGGGAGAGTGCATAGCCTCCTCCCGGAACAAATATTGAGTAGTAAAATGCCCCCTAAATGTTCCTGAGAAAAAAAAAAACAATATACAGTTATAATGGACCAACAATTAGTAGAAATATAGCAAATATTTTGCAAGAGAAATAGGTCCCAAGTTTGACAATGCCAGAATGACCTAGAAGGTAATAGATACCAGGTGTATGATATCTAAAAAAAATGTTTACCACCAAACATAGGCAGCAGATAATGTCCCAGACCACTGAGAAGCTACTGCTGTAAGGTGTAAAACAAAAAAAAAAAAAAAGGCAAGGCAATATGGATCAGTCAGAAATTTTTCAGGTAACTCAGCGTGAAGTTGCAGATTTCCTTAAGGATGGGGAAGACCAAAGAGGTGAAAGCGGAGGAGGAGGGCAGTTGGATCCTAATGGATCGTGAGATGAGGGATTATGAGAGTTAAACCCCAACTTCAGCAAAATCTTTCCACTGTCACCGAACGTAGAAAAGGCATACGATCGATTGTTATATGTGCATTGTAAACGGAAAGGATAGTTCCAGCGATAGCGAATGTTGCGTTGAATCAGGGGGAAAGCAAAGGTTTAAATGCTCTTCTTTTTTGAATGGTAGCTTGGGAAATGTCTGCAAAGACTTGAATTTTATAGTCGTCAACTTCCAGATCCAGGTGTTCCCTGGCATATCACATGACCGCCTCCTTGACCCTGCAGAAGTGAGACTTTACAATCACGTCTCGGGGAGGCCCGTCTGGTTTCAAAGGAACTAGGGGCCCTGTGAATGCGGTCAATCTCCATGTGGGTTTCATCAATAGCTGAGACAGCTGATTGCATCAGGGAAGAAGTCATAGAAATGATATTAACCGTTTCTGGTAAACCAAGGATGCAGAAATTATACCGTCTGGCATGATTTTCAAGATCGTCAATTCTAGTGTAAGCTTCCTCTAGACGATCGTGGAGTTCAGTAATCATGATAGAGTTTTGTTCTACTCTGTGGGTGGTGTCATCAACTTTGGATTCCATACTGTCTAAAGGACATCCCAAAATCTTGCTTCAGGTCAAAGGCTTCCATGGCGTGTACATCAAAGTGGGGTGATACAAGTTAAATCATGGAAAATCGTACCGCTGGGTTCTTTTACAATAAAGTACATCTTGTTATCGAATAAACCTTGTATGTACAACTGATATAATAACCTCTTAAGTAGGGGCATCCTTATTGTGTCAAGTTATATCATAACTGGAAGCAACTTAGACTTAGACACTTAGACCACCATCAACAGATTTTCTCGTGGTAATGAAAAAGGGTGAGAATTCAACTTGACTTCTCTGAAGCAAGCGAATGCATGAGTGTATAAGGTAGGGTGTTATAAACAGCTTGTTTAACTATATCGTTGTGTGGGTATCTATAGTTTGATTAGAGCAATAGGTGGTGAAAGAGAGAGATTTTTTTAAGAGGGGAAAAGTTGGGGGGGGGGGCAGAAGGGGTGAGAGGAGAGAGGAGAGGATAGAAGGTGGGGACCGCTCTTTGACCGTATTCCCTCCCCTCTGTCCCAAATATGGGGGGGAAGGGAGAGAGGGGGGGCAGAAGTTTTATAGGAGGTTCTGTGTTGTCAGAAGTTATGAGGGGAAGTAGGATTTATAATGATCTGATGTTCTGAAGTGTGTCCAACAAGCCCAAGTGGTTGTAAATTTTTGTATGCGTTTCTGGGCAGTAAATATCAGTTCCTCCATTTCCTCTATTTTGGATACTCGGACTAACCATTCTAATGGTTGGTATGTCCATAGATCGCCAGTGTATTGGGATGCAAAGTCTTGCCGCGTTGACCATATGCATGGCTAAGGATATGTGGTAGTCGTGTTTGGGTAGGGTAGTATGGTGTAGGACAGTGGTGTCCAAACTATGGCCCTCCAGTTGTTAAGGAACTACAACTCCCATCATGCCTAGTCATGTCTGTGAATGTCAGAGTTTTACAATGCCTCATGGGAAGTGTAGTTCCGCAACAGCTGGAGGGCCGTAGTTTGGACATCCCTGGTGTAGGAGGTATTGTGTGGGGTTAAAATTCAAGGTGTAAGTGGTAATATATTTTATGATGGATTGCACGTCCCTCCAAAATGTTTGGATGAAGTCGCACCCCCACCAAATGTGTATCATGGAGCCTACTGCCTTTTTACATCTCCAACATACGTTTGGAATTGAGGGTGAGAATTTGTGTAGTCGTGATGGGGTCCTGTACCATTTGGTTATAATTTTATATCCATTTTCTTGGATCGCTACATTCATTGATCCCTTATTGGCAATTGTGTAGATGGCTTCCCAGTCCTCCTCCGTCAGTGTCATTTGTAAATCCTTTTCCCATTAATTACATGGGTTCTCAGTCGCTGAGACAAGGGTGTCACCTTGAAGTAGGGCATGAATGTACAAAATGAGGTGTCTTTGAGGTGTGTTGCTTGAGCACAGGGTTTCAAATGGAATACATTGCCTGGACCATGTTGTGATTGGTGCTGCTGAGGTTAGAAAATGTCTCACTTGTCTGTATGACCAGAAAGGAAATGTGTTCATGCGTGACTCTGACATCAAGTCTTGGTAGGTTCGGATGGTGCCCTTATGGAAGAACTGATGTGTCCTTACCTCATCGTGTGGCCACTCCTTTTGAAGGAATGTAGTGGAGTCTCTAGGAAGGAACTCTGGGTTCCATAGGAAGGCTGTGCAGGCCTTTTTGTATGTTGTGAAAAAGGAGGGGGGAGGTGTATCGGTATTGTCTGCATGAGATATAAGAGTCGGGGAAGGACAACCATTTTAATTAGAGCTGAGCGGCCAAACCAGGATATATTGAGGTTGTTCCATTCTTTTAAGTTAGTTTGGATTTTTGAAAGGGCGGCCAGGAAATTGTGGTTGTAAAGGTCTACTGTTTTCCTGGTAATCTGGATTCCAAGATATGTAATAGCTTTTTTCTTACATTGGAATGGGAAGGAGTCTTGGGAGTGAGCTACTTCTTGTGGGGTAAGAGAGATATTTAGGGCATGTGACTTGGAGTAGTTTTGAGGTTTGATAGCTCCTCAAAATGTGTCATCACACATTCCCTCAGGAGGTTGGTTAATGAAAGTCGAGGAGCTTGTAGAGTGAGTAAAATGTCATCCGCAAAGGCGGCTACTTTAAATTCGCTACGCGCTATGGAGACGCCTTTGATGTCTATGTTGTTGTGTAATCTGTTCACCAACTTAAGCCCCAGACCATTTGGCTGCCTAAAGACCAGAGGACTTTTTACAATTTGGCACTGCGCTGCTTTAACTGGTAATTGCGCGGTCATGCAATGTTGTACCCAAACGAAATTTGTGTACTTTTTTCCCACAAATAGAGCTTTCTTTTGATGGTATTTGATTGCCTCTGCGATTTTTTTTTTTTGCGATATAAACGGAAAAAGACCGAAAATTTTGAAAAAAATATTTTCTACTTTTTGTTATAAGAAAAATCCAATAAACTCAATTTTAGTCATACATTTAGGCCAAAATGTATTCAGCCACATGTCTTTGGTAAAAAAAAAATGTCAACAAGCATATACTTATTGGTTTGCGCAAAAGTTTTAGCGTCTACAAACTAGGGTACATTTTCTGGAGTGGCTTTTAGTTTATGACTGCCTATCACATTTCTTGAGGTGCTAAAATGGCAGGGCAGTACAAACCCCCCCAAATGACCCCATTTTGGCAAGTAGACACCCCAAGGAAATTGCTGAGAGGCATGTTGAGCCCATTGAATATTTATTTTTTTTGTCCCAACTGATTGAATAATGACAAAAAAAAAAAAAATTTTACAAAAAGTTGTCCATGGCTCAAACATGCCATGGGCATATGTGGAATTACACCCAAAATACTTTCTGCTGCTTCTCCTGAGTATGGGGATACCACATGTGTGGGACTTTTTGGGAGCCTAGCCACGTACGGGGCCCCGAAAACCAATCACCGCCTTCAGGATTTCAAAGGGCGTACATTTTTTATTTCACTCCTCACTACCTATCACAGATTTAAAGGCCATAAAATGCCAAGATGGCAAAAAAAAAAAAAAAACATTTTGGAAAGTAGACACCCAAAGCTATTTGCTGAGAGGCATGTTGAGTCCATGCCTCCGAAACTGTGATAGGCAGTGCGGAGTGAAATCAAAAATTTACACCCTTAGAAAGCCTGAAGGCGGTGCTTGGTTTTCGGGGTCCTGTACGCGGTAGGCTCCCAAAAAGTCTCACACATGTAGCATCCCCGTACTCAGGAGAAGCAACAGAATGTATTTTGGGGTGTAATTTCACATATGCCCTTGACATGTTTGAGCAATATATCATTTAGTGACAGCTTTGTGCAAAAAAAAAAGTTGTCTTTTTCCCACAACTTGTGTCAAAATATAAAATATTCCATGGACTCGACATGCCTCTCAGCAAATAGCTTGGCGTGTCCACTTTCCAAAATGGGGTCATGGGGGGGGGGGGGGGGGGTTCGAACTGTCCTGGCATTTTATGCACAACATTTATAAGCTTATGTCACACATCACCCACTCTTCTAACCATCTGAAGATAAAGCCCTTTCTGACACTTTTTGTTTTCATTACATTTTTTTTTTTTTGCAAGAAAATTACTATGAACTCCCAAACATTATATATTTTTTAAAGAAAAGGCCCTACAGATTAAAATGGTGGGTGTTTAATTTTTTTTTTACACAGTGTTTGCACAGCGATTTTTCAAATGCATTTTTTGGGGAAAAAACACACTTTTTTAAATTTTAATGCACTAAAACACACTATATTGCCCAAATGTTTGATGAAATAAAAAAGATGATCTTAGGCCGAGTACATGAATACCAAACATGACATGCCTTTAAAAGTCTTTACAGGTTACCACTTTAGATTTACAGAGGAGGTCTACTGCTAAAATTACTGCCCTCGATCTGACCTTTGCGGTGTTACCTCACATGCATGGTGCAATTGCTGTTTACATATGACATCAGACCGACGCTTATGTTCGTCTTTGCGCGAGAACAGGTGGGGACAGGGGGTGCTTTTATTTATTTATTATTTATTTATTTATTTATTTTTTATTTATTTATTTTTGAACTGTTCCTTTCATTATTTTTTTTTTTCATTTTTATTGTTATCTCAGGGAATGTAAATATCCCCTATGATAGCAATAGGTAGTGACAGGTACTCTTTTTTGAAAAAATTAGGGTCTATTAGACCCTAGATCTTTCCTCTGCCCTCAAAGCATCTGACCAAACCAAGATCGGTGTGATAAAATGCTTTCCCAATTTCCCAATGGTGCTGTTTACATCCAGCGAAATCTAAGTCATGAAATGCTCGTAGCATTTCAGGTTCTTAGGCCATACAGATGATTGGAGCCATTCTGGTCTCTGATCAGCTCTATGGTCAGCTGGTGGAAACACCGGCTGCATTCTCAGGTTTCCTGTTGGGAAAGGAGAGCTAGAGAAAACCATGGAAGACGGTGGGAGGGGGGTGGACATTCCCTCCCACTGCTTATAAAAGAAGTCTAGAGGCTAATTAGCTGCTAGGATTGCTTTTAGATGAAATCCGATCGCTGGCTGAAAAGAATGATACCTAGATGATACCTAAACCCACAGGCATCATTCTGGTATAACCACTCAAAGTCCAGCAATATACCAGTATATAGGGCATATATTGTAATCTTTTTTTCATGCAGCCTGTGGGCTGAACGAAAAAAAGAGATTGATCGGTGGGTATGCCCACCATTAGAATACCTCCCTCATCCACCCACTTCTAATGATGGGCATACATGCACCATTTTCTTTTTATCTGTGGTGGTGAAATCACCTCAGCGCTGGAGTCATGACTTTATGTATCGTGGGAGAAAACGCTGTTGCTGTCAAGATAAATAAATCAGTGCTGCTGCTGAATGGCCTAAAAAATATATGTGGAAGCATGGGGACATCTGCCCCAAAAGTTAGGAGCAAATCGCTCCTCCACCCCTGCTGCCCCCATGCTTCGGCATATATGCTCTTTTTTTAACTGTGGTGGTGAAATCACCTCCTACAGCGCTGGAGTCACGGCTTTATGTATCATGGGAGCAAACGCTGTTGCTGGCAAGATAGATAACTCTGTGCTGCAACTGAATGGTGTACCTGCTAAGCAAATGATGGTTAACAATAAAACAAAGTAACATTACAGTATAACAGTAAGACATACCATACCTGCAAAGCAAATACAAAAACAAATAGCAAAAAATAAAACATTTTTTAACGCAATCTGTGACTAATATATATATATATATATATATATATATATATATATATATATATATATATATATATATATATATATATATCTATGCCGAAGCATGGGGGCATCCGTCCCAAAAGTTAGGAGCAAATCGCTCCTCCACCCCTGCTGCCCCCATTCTTCGGCATATACAGTATGCTCTTTTTTTAACTGTGGTGGTGAAATCACCTCCTACAGTGCTGGAGTCGCGGCTTTATGTATCATGGGAGCAAACGCTGTTGCTGTCAAGATAAATAAATCCGCGCTGCAGCTGAATGGCGTACCTGAGAACAAAAAAATGGTTAACAATAAAACACAGTAAACAGTAAAATATAAAAAAATTACATACCTGAAAAGCAAACATGATAAAACATAATAACAATAAAACATTGCAGAATAGAATACAGTAAAAAAGAGCAGGCCAATAGAGAGAGAATAGAGAGAGAGAGCAATAAAACAACAATTATTATTTTTTTTTATTCTATATATTTTTTTTTGTGTTTTGTTTAATTTTTTTACACTTTTATTTCGAACTGTGACTGTAACTGTTATTTCCTATAACAAGGAAAGGATCTTGCGAGCCACAATAATCCAGTACCTTAGTAGAGAAACAACTGAATAAATACCCGGCTGCAAACGCAGATCACGTATTCATGACCGTGCGGTGAAATGTAAACAAAGAATGCGTTGCGCCTGGGAATATATCTAAATGTCTATACACCTTAGTAGTATCATGTGAATAATAATAAAGTAAAGTGCAGTTTACAGAAAATATGGATCTAAGACCAATTTCTGTATTAAACAAACTATATCAACACGTGCAACAAGGTGCCGTGTGCATTGAATCACAAAGTGCAATGTGCAAATACTGTGTACCTAAATCATGTGATATAAAGCTATGACAATATAGATCTAAAAACACATTTGAATAAACATATAAACATAATTCCTTGAATAGGTGTACACACTAGAAAATGTATTATACATATATCACATAAAAATTCACTGTGGTTATAAAAAGTGATGGGTGAAAAAATAAAAAAATAAAAAATACAAATAAATAAATAAATAAACCACTCGTGTAGTAAATAGACTGTAAACGTCCTTATTGTGATGTTGAAGATTATAATCGTGAGAAATCTTCCAATTCAGCAATGTGAAGTGACAAAACTCCAACAAAAATCAACATAATAGTATTGCTTCAGAGAAAAAGTTCCAGTACTAAATCAAAGGTGCCCAAATCATGCCGTGAAGTGCCTCGGTGACCCCCAATGTGATTGCGCTCACCTTGGAGCGTGTGACACAGTGTTCAGCTGCGTCAATACACGCTGTGGAGCCACCCCTGGGCTCAATGATTAGTAACAGCTGATTCTCCAAGCAGATTCTCTAAGGCTCCATAAATATCATACCATAAAAAAGAGAAAGGCTAATATAGTGTAATACCGCAAGATAATTTATTGAAATGACATCCAATCCCCACAGTGGGGTACTCACATTTATAAGGTGCTCATGTGCACCAAACATAACAAGCGAAAAAAACCACTATACGGGAAACTGCGGGGTGTGAGAGATCCACAACCCAGCTCTGTGCTGATCGCTCCATCCTGGCCCCTCCCCTACGCGTCTTCGACACAGGGAGTCATGTGTCTTCATCAGGGGGATGACCAGCATGCAAATTACTTTGGTCCACAATATATCCGGTGTTTTGTAAGTGACAGTGATCGATCGATACTGCACTTTGGTGGGCTGGGCTGGGCTGGGCGGAGGCGCAAAACGCAGGTGCTAGCAGGTATCTGGGCTGATCCCACTAACACTGCATTTTTGGGAACCCTAAACTGCTGGGGACGCTAGTATAGATCTGATCAGATCAGATATTGATCCGTTCAGACACTATACCACTAAGGGAGGTGTATGCTGCGTGCGTGGGTGTTAGTAGTACTGGCACTAATCTGACGCTGCCTGGGGTGACGCAGACCCTGACTGACACTAAAACCTAACTGATATCACCCGCTGTGTGATCAGGGGGTTAAACCTTTATTGGGTAATAAACGGAGGATATAAAAAACAAACTAACTAACCAGCGTCACCTGTAACACTTATATGGTGATCACTGGTGAAAGGGTTAACTAGGGGGCAATCAGGGGGTTAAAACCTTTATTAGGTATTATATGGGGGTACCTGACGCTATAAAAATCTGAGGGTGAACCTAAATAACTAACTGGCTACCTAGCGTCACCCGTGACACTTATACAGTGATCACTGGTGTCAGGGGGTGAAAGGGTTAACTAGGAGGCAATCAGGGGGTTAAAACCTTTATTAGGTAGTATATGGGGGTACCTGACGCTATAAAAAGCTGACAGTGAACTTAAATAACTAACAGGCTAACTAGTGTCACCGGTGACACTTATAAGGTAATCAGAAAAATGATCAATTAGTGACACTGGTGACAGGGGGTGAAAGGGTTAACTTGGGGGTAATCAAGGGGTTAAAGAGGAAGTAAACCCTCCTGCAAAAAAACAAAAAATTAAAAACACACCCTGCAAGATAAAGGCATAATATGCATACTATGCATACTAGCTCATTATGAATTACTTACCCGAGAATGAAGCCCCCGCAACCGTCCTCGTCTCCCACTCAGGCCGCCGACATGTTGCCCGGGGCTTGCTTCCGGGTATTACGGCTCCGGCGCTGTGATTGACCGGAGCCAGGATGACATCACTCCCGCACATGCGTGTGGGAGCCACCGCGAATGGCACAGTACAACTGAAGCAACGGCACGTACGTGCCGTTGCTTCAGTTGGCTTAAGTGCGCATGTGCCACATGACGCCAACGCATGCAAATACAGGGATATCCAGTGCAGCTGCAGGCAAGCCTAATTATAGGCTTGCCTGTAGTTTAAAGTGGTTGTAAAGGGTTTACAACCAATTTAAACCTTTATTAGGGGGGGGTTAGGGGGGTACCCTAGACCCAAATGGGCCTACCACTAATTGCCCTAACAAAATGACACCAATGCAGTGATCAGTAAAAAAATCAAAACTGCTATTGGTGTCACTGTGACAGGGGGTAACGGGGTGCAGGGGGGGGGGTGATCAGGGGGTGATTGGGGGCTGATTTATGTGCCTATGTGTACTGGTGTTAGTGGGCTGTTGATGCAAACTCACATTGATGTCTTCTTTCCTCGGAAGCCAGAACGAAAAGGCTCCACGAGGAGAGATGACATCACTTCCTCAGCTTCTGTTTACATTTCAGAAGCAGAGGAAGCTTCCCATTTGTCAGGAGCGATCATGAGGGAGAGGCCATGAATCAGTGGCCTCCCCCTCAGGACGGATTGCTCCTGCAACGATGCCGACCACCTCGGGCACCGGGGGGCACAATCCTCCCTCCGCCCATGGGAGGGGAGTAACGTACCCATACGTTACTCTGCCTGCTCGTGCCATTCAGCCAGAGTATATCTGCATGAGGCGGTCGGCAAGTGGTTAACAGAGGTTCTAACGTCAGGACGAAAATCAGGGGGGATAGAGGGCACCCCTGATGTGTACCATTGCTTATAGAGAAGGCGTTTGACAGGAGGTCATTAGCTCTCACCCTTGCTGAAGGGATAGTGTACAGTGCGCTAATGTGTGCATACATGCGAGGTAAGAGACCTATGCCTTTCAAAACTTTTTCTGCATGTAGTCTCAGGCCACCCTGTCAAATGCCTTCTCAGAATCTAGGGATAGGAGAAAGCCCTTAGTTCCCGATGAAGTCAGCCAGTGATGTATATTTAGGGTGCATATGGTGTTATCCCTGGCCTCTCTACCTGGGATGAATCCTACTTGGTCAGAGCATATAAGGCCAGGGATGAGTGGTAGCAATCTATTGGTCAATATCTATGCAGAGAAGTAGAAGTAGAGAAATGGGCCTGTAGTTAGATGCTTGTAGATGATCTTTACTTTCCTTTGGGATAAGAGTTTTGTGGGCTTCTAATAGTCTGCCTAATGAAGTGTGTGGGTTTGATAGTGAGTTAGAGGTCTTTAGCATTTCGGGTATTAGAATATCTTGAAAGCTTTTGTAATATATTAGTGTGAAGCCATCAGGACTGGGGCTCTTCCCTACTTTCATCGTTTTTATTGCCAATTGAAGCTCCTCCATTGAGAGAGGGCTTTCCATGGCTTCAGCTTGCTGGAGGGTGATAGATTTGGGGCAGTACTGAGCTATGAATTCTTTTATTTAGGAGGTACGACTGTTCGCTTTTGTTCTGTCCTCATTATTTTGCGGTAAATTGTACAGTTTAGCGTAATATTTTTCAAAGTGTCTGGCAATATCACCATCTTTTGAGAGGAGAGTGCTGTTTTTGTCTTGAACGTGATGTATCCTAGATGAGGGTTTAGCTGCCTGAATCGTGCGCGTCAGCAATCTCCCACTCCCGCTTTTAGGCGAGATTGACACCTTGCAAGCCACATCGCGGGGCATACCAGGCCCCTAGGTCTGGTCTGGATTTTATAGGGGAACCCCCTACACCGAAAAAACGGCGTGGGGTCCCCCCAAAATCTATACCAGACCCCTATCCGAGCACGCAGCCCGGCCGGTCAGGTAAGGGGGTGGGGACAAGCAAGCGCCCCCCTCCTCCTGAACCGTACCAGGCCGCATGCCCTCAACATGGGGGGTGGGTGCTTTGGTGGAGGGGAGGTGCCTTACAGGCCCCCCACACCAAAGCACCTCGTCCCCATGTTGATGAGGACAAGGGCCTCTTACCGACAACTCTGGCCGTTGGTTGTCAGTGTCTGCGGGCGGGGGGCTTATAGGAATTCGGGAGCCCCCTTTAATAAGGGGGCCCCCAGATCCCGGCCCTCCACCCGACTTCGGGGTTCTCTCTGGCCTCTTCTCCCGATGTCCGGTTCTTCTCCGCTCTCTCCAGCGTCTTCTCCCGATGTTCGGTTCTTCTCCGCTCTGTCTGGCCTCTTCTCCCGATGTTCGGTTCTTCTCCCAGTGTTCGGCCTCTTCTCCCGCTCTCCAGTTCTTCTGCCGGGCTCCTCCACTATCTTCTGGTCTTTTGCCGCTCTTTTGCTAGTGGTGGCCCAGTCTTCTTTGTTGTCTTCTTCCCTCTTCTCTTCTTCCGATGTTGACACGACGCTCTCTCCCACTGTAATGCTGTGTGGAGCGCTCCGCAATGACTTATATAGGCAGTGACACCGCCCCCTTATGACGTAAGAGTCCTGGGGCATGCTGGGACTGTGAGGTCATAAGGGGGATGTGATCACCGGGTGATGTTGACCTTGCGCCCTTATGACGTCACAGTCCCAGCATGCCCAGGGACTGTAACGTTATAAGGGGGGGTCATCGCCTATATAAGTCATTGCGGAGCGCTCCACACACCATTACAGTGGGAGAGAACGTCGTGTTACCATCAGAAGAAGAGATGAGGGAAGAAGACAACGCAGAAGTCCGGGCCACCGCTAGCAGGAGAGGCAAAAGAGCAGAAGATAGCGGAGGAGCCCAGCAGAGGAACCGGAGAGCGGGAGAAGAGCGGAGAAGAACCAGACATTGGGAGAAGAGGCCGGAGAGACCTCCGAAGTCAGAAGAAGACCCCCCGGAGCTGTCTAATAAATTACTTTAAAAACCTGTCTAGTGTGTTTTTTTTAATTGACACTTTTCCCTAGGTGAATGGGTAGGGGTACGATGTACCCCATACTCATTCACATAGGGTGGGGGGCCTGGATCTGGGGGCCCCCTTATTAAAGGGGGCTCCTGGATTCCGATAAGCCCCCCGCCCACAGACCCCAACAACCAATGGCCAGGGTTGTCGGGAAGAGGCCCTTGTCCTCATCAACATGGGGACAAGGTGCTTTGGGGTGGGGCCCCCAGGGCACCCACCCCTCCCCCAAAGCACCCACCCCCCATGTTGAGTGCATGCGGCCTGGTACAGTTCAGGAGAGGGGGGCCACTTGCTCGTCCCCACCCCCTTTCCTGACCGGCCGGGTTGCGTGCTCGGATCGGGGTCTGGTATGGATTTTGGGGGGACCCCACGCCGTTTTTTCAGCGTAGGGGGTTCCCCTTAAAATCCAGACCAGACCTAAGGGACATCATTGCCTCCCCCTCGCGCTCGCCGCAATAGGAAAATTTGATTTCCTATTGCAGCGAGCGTGAGATGCAGTACCCTGCCCTTGCGTGGTATTTGGTCTGTCGGACCAGCATACATTGTGTTTTTTTGGTCATCTGTTCTGGATGCATTCTGAATGTTGTTGGGATATATCGCCTCATTATAGTAGGTTCATGGGGATTGGTTTGTAGTCTCACTATTGTCCGTGGGTGATAAAAAGGGGGTAAGTGAGGGAGAGAGGAAAAGCAGACCCCACCAGAAGACAAGGGGTTAGAGAGAGGAGAGAAGATCAGAAAAGAGAGAAAGAGAGTTACAGGGTATGACTTAGGGTGGTTAAGTCTCAGGGGTAGGTGGTATGGGGTAAGATGGTTAAGAGAGTTCACACAGCAGTGGAATATCCACGTTCCGTGTATGGGAAGTCACCGGAGATGGTTATAGGATCACCTAACCATCTAGTTAAAAGGAGTCCAGGGTGTTAGCTAAGGTCCAATAGGACTGCTGTGGTGGGACAGTAAACTGGGAAATTACCAGATGGGTTGGCACTACTGAGGACGAAGAAGGTATGTACTGTATATGTGTCGTCGGATCTGATATGGTAAGGGTAGGTGCAGGATTTAGTATGGGTGGTACACCATTGTTGAGAAGAAACCAATTATATGTATAAAGTTTAATCAAGTAGCTAGTTTGAATGTCATTGTTAGTTCTGTACATGCAGTTATTAAGTAGAGTGAGCACTTATTGAAAACTCAAGTCAACTTATGTAACAAGTAAACCTTACTATTGTAAAATGCACTTTTAGGCTAGATACTCTAGATCTCCTCTTTCCCCTCTATTTGGGTCTTGGAGCCTGCTTCTTTACAGTAAAGAAGCAAAATCCTTGCTATAGCTGAGGAATAGTATGTCTTAGTAGGGAGAGGCCTGCCCGAAGGGCTTCCCCCCAAGGAGAAAAATCTATAAACAAGTTTTGGTTTTGTGGTTGTGAGATAGCTCTGTGCCCGGAGCCCAAGCGCAGTGTCATCTTGTTTTTTTTTTACTTTAATACTTTTTATTGAAAATTTTAAAAGAACAGAGAACAAACAGTAAAGAAAAAATTGGCAGGCAAAATATACAACCTACTCCGAAGTACAATACACATAATAAGTAAGCGGGGCTCTGCCAGTTTTCACTGCGTTTCACATTATCCATTTTCACTCTTTTCCAAACCCCATCCCCGCCCTCCCATCCCCCCCCTCCTTCCCCCCCTCTCCGATCAATCCCCCCTCCCACCCTCCCCCCCAGCGTTTAACGTTCACTCACATGTTGTTGACTCTAAGGGTTACTCTATTTAAGTTTAACCTATACCATAGCAGGTTTAATTTATTCTTTATCTAATTGTCCGGGTCTGGGCGCCTTAAGGCCTCGTTCCCTGTTCTCCTATGACCACTTCTTCAGGTTTACGGTAAATACTAAAAGAGATGTTGGGTGCTCATCTCTTGTATCCAGGGTCTCCATTATTTAGTGAACTTATTATAGCTGCCTTTTCTAGTGTATATAGTCTTTTCTGTCCATACCAAAGAGTTCATGGTCCTAAGCCAGTCCTCTGGGGTTGGGGGTGTTGCAGATAGCCAAGATTGCGCTATAAGCTTTCTTGCTTGATGTAAGCACTTTACTATAGCGGTAATTGTGTTGGGGTTCCCCGTATCTCCCCTTACCAGCCCCAAAACACACACCCTGGCTTCTAATTCCACTTTAACTTTGAACCTAAAGTTTATAGTTTTTACAATCTCGGACCAGTATCTCGCTAATTTTGGACATCTCCACACCATGTGGATAAGATCTCCTATCCCTGAACATCTAGGGCACTTATCATCTGGTCTACGGCCAAACCTATACAACCTCTTAGGGGTGTAGTACACCCTATGGAGCAAGAAGAGGTGCGAGGCCCTCTGCGATGGAGAGACGGAGACCTTTGGGCCATGTTCCAAGATTCTTTTCTACTGGCAGTCCGTCAACTCCCCCACATCCGCCTCCCACCTCTCCCCGAAGCTGTTTGTGTGGATATCATTTTATCCACTAGCTGCGCATACACGGCTGCGATCAGACCTTTAGTGGTTTTGACTTTTTTAACTATTTTATTGAGGAGTGGTGCCCTCCACAGCTCCATGGGGCAGGTCCTGAATTGAACACCCATTGCATGCCTAATCTGTAGGTAACTGTAAGATGTGCTATACGGGACTTCGTATTCTGTTCTCAGATCTAAAAAGGATTTCACATTGTTATCCCTAACCAAATGGGCTAATCTAGTTATACCATGACGTTCCCATATAACATTTTTTTCAACAGTTAAAAGCTCCCGCAGGGATTTATTATGCCATATGGGTGAAAACTTGGTGATGCCCTTATACCCCATGGTCTTCTTCACTGCCTGCCAAATTTTAGTTACTAGCTTGTGCGTTGGCAATGTTCGCTGAAGTGTGCCTGCCTCCAGTGCTTCAACAAGGGATTTGTGCGGATTACCCTCTAGCATGATTTTGTTGCTAGAATGCATTTCTCCCGGAGTATCGCACCCCCCAATATGCTGTAATTGGGTGGCCAGGTAATAGCTATAAGGGTGGGGGACTGCCATTCCCCCCTTACTAGTAGGGCCCTGCAGTGTTTGCAGGCTAATCCTAGCCTGTCCTTTTTTCCAAATTAATTCCCGGAGCAGAGAATTTATTTTTAAGAACCACTTTCTCCCGATCCATACCGGGGAGTTATGGAGGGTGTACAATAATTGCGGCAACCATATCATTCTGATCAGGTTCGTTCGTCCCGCCATCGACAGGGGGAGTCGGCACCAGATGTCGCTTTTTTTTTTTAATTTTTCAAGTAAAGGAACCAGGTTGTCTCGGATATATTGATTAGGATCGTTAGACATTACTACTCCCAGGTACTTTATTTTATCTACTATTTTTAACCCGGGCGTACCGTCCGGGAGAGGACTAATAATTGGATCAATCTGTAGGAGCATTGATTTCTCCCAGTTGACTACAAGGCCCAAGATCCTCCCAAACCCTTCTACCAACTGCATCGTTCTTACTAAAGATGGTCCTGTATCACCCAAGAAAACCAGAACATCGTCGGCGTAGAGCGGGATCTTTTCCTCCCCATTTTTCCTCTTGAAGCCCTGTATTCCGGTTGAGCTTCTCACGGCCTCTGCCAGTGGCTCCATTGCCAGGGCAAATAGCAGGGGTGACAACGGGCACCCCTGCCTTGTGCCCCTCTCGAGCGGTAGACTTTCTGAATATTCATTATTAATCTTAAGTCTGGCGGTTGGGCGGTTGTATAGAATTTTTACCAAATTGATAAATAGGGGGCCAAAACCGAATCTCTCCATTATTTCCCAAAGGTACCCCCATTCCAGGCTGTCGAATGCCTTGGCTATGTCCAAGGACATGACAGCTCTGGAATCCCCGCTTTCCACTGGGGTCTGGAGATTCAAGTATGCCCGTCTAATGTTTACACTAGTAGCTCTGTGCGGGATTAACCCTGTCTAGTCTGCGTGTATCAATTTTGCAATACATTTGCTTAATGTAGTTGCTAATACCTTTGCCAGGATTTTAATATCCCAGCAGAGCAGTGAGATCGGTCTATATGACGATGCTTCCAGTTGGTCCTTTCCTTCTTTTTGTATGAGTACGATGTTAGATTCTGTCATCGAATCAGGTAATCTACCCTCTGCAACCGCCCCCTCCAATGTCCTCAAGAGGACGGGGAGCAAAGCCTCCCCGTAGTACTTATAGATCTCAAGGGGCAACCCATCAGGGCCTGGGGATTTGTGGTTAGGCATATCTGCGACTGCATTTTTCAACTCCTCTAGCGTTATTGGGGATTCTAAATTGATCCTATCAGTTGCGGATAGGGTCGGCAGTTCGACACCCTCAAGGAATTTATCCACCTCACCCCTCTCCACATCCCTTTTTGATTTATAAAGAGTGCTATAGAAATCAAAGAATATCTCCTTAATCTTCACAGGGTCAGGTGTTATTTCCCCATTTGGGGACCTAATCATAGAGATTATTGAAGAAGGAGAATTAGTACTAGCCAATAACGCCAGCATTCGGCCCACTCTTTCCCCTTCCTCAAAACATCTCTGTCTCTGGAAAAGTCTTCTGTTCTCAGCATTTTTAGTTATTACCTCTTTATACTCCTGTTGCTTCCTAGTCCATAACTCCCGCTTTCCTGGGCTAGGATCCAGCACATATTGTCTTTCTAGCTCCATGACCTCATTTCTAATTTGCTCTCCCTGTGCTTTTGATCTCTTCTTTACTCTTGTTATATGTTGGTATGTTGGATTAAAAGTCCCCTTAGAAAGGCCTTTAAAGAATCCCAAACCACCCCTGTTGATGCAGTTCCTGAATTGTAGGCCATGAACTCTTTCAGGCCAAGAGATATTTCTTTCGCTCCCCCTATTACCTCTAACCATACTGGATTTACTGTCCATGGTCTCTGTATTTGTCTATCGTGAATGTTCACTACTAACTTCAGGGGTGAATGATCTGATATCCCCCTTGGGCGGTATTCTACCCTATTCACTAGCACGTGTGCTTCTCTATTACCTATTGCTAAGCCTATACATGATAATGTGCAGTGCGTACTTGAATAGCAAGAAAATTGGCTGTTACTTGGGTTACGGATTCTCCAGAGATCGCACCATCCGATCTCCTCCAGGAACTGAGCTAACCTTCCCTCCCTCAACCTTTCAGTCCGCGTTACAGAAGGAAGCCTGTCCTGGCAGCTATCGAGGACCGCATTGAAATCCCCCACCACTATCATCGGGATACCCGCCCTGTTCTCCATATATTCTAGCAAACAATGCAGAATCTCCAACTTAAATGGCAGGGTATATATAGGTTAGCTATTACAAATGCTCTACCTTCTATCAGGCAATGTAAAAAAATGTAGCAACCCAATGTGTCGATTTTGACATCCCTGCAGGAGAACGCCATCCCTTTTTTTACCAATATACTCACTCCCCTTGAATAAGAGGAGTAGACTGAGTGAAATTGTGTTTGAAATCTTTTATCCTTCATTAATACTTTATACTCGTTAGTCAGATGTGTCTCCTGCAAGCATATCAGCCCGGTATCATGGGACTCCAGCTCTAGAAAAACCGCTGCTTTTTTGGCGGGATTACCCATACCCCTGATGTTCCAGGAGCTTATTACAGCTGTTCTAGACATCAGGAAAAAAGGTAATATATATAAATAAAAAAAACCCAAAGAAACGTTACGCTAATTAAAAATCCAAAGAAGGAAAAAATCAATTCTGGAAGAGGGGGTGGTCTCACAAAATCTACCTTAAGTGATAAAATATACAAACCACCCCTTTGCCCAAACCGCCCAAACAAACGTGTCAAGTTTCTTGTTATATAATTTATTAATTGATTCATCTCTACCGTGACTTCAAACTCACCCAGCTGTATCATTGCTATAAAGAGAGATGAGAGGGGTGGGGGAGGGGAACATCTGTTTCCCCTCCCCCAGACCTCCCCATCCTCGCAAATTCCTTTTCTTTTCTTGTACATGTGACAGTAACTCAAAATCTTATGTATCTTTCTTCCCCTTTCCCACCCCTGCTTCAGCATAGCATAACAATTAAATCTCACGTGCAAAACAACTGACCCTACCCCCAGTATACCCCCCTCCCTCTCCCCGTGCCTACTTCGGCTTGCCCTAGGGACATTTTTTGTGGCCTTTGTGTACCCATCATCCCATTCTAACCCATACCTCCACACCCACTCTGTCAATAACCATACCCCCCTAGTTTCCTCTATTCGCCCTTTTCTCCCTCCCCCCACCCCCCTTAAACCCAATCTCCTGAGGAGAAATGCCACCAAAACAACAACAACAAACAAGGAATCAACCCACAACCTCAACCGTGTACCATCTTCCATTGAAAGCATTCACCTTCCAGCCCCTCTCCCTCCAGCCCCTGCTGAGAAGAAGAAAAAACAAAAAAAAACAAAAAAAAAAAACAAAAAACAAAAAAACAAGACAGCCCCTCTTAACATTCCCTTATTCAAACTTTATAAGTTCCTTTTGTTTTCCTCAAGCCAGGTTGTGGCCCTGTCAACTGAATCAAAAAAAAGAACTGTCCCTGAAACCTCTATACCCAGTCGTGCTGGATATAGTAGTGCGTATGGAATGTTGTATGTCCGTAAAGCGCGTTTAATGTCCACAAATCCTGCCCTTCTTTTTTGTAGATCTGGGGAGTAATCTGGATATAGTGAGATCCCGGTGCCGTTATAAAAAACATCCCCCTTCTCTCTAGATTTTTGCATCAGTGCTACCTTGTCTTTATAACAAAACAACTTAATAATCATAGGTCTGGGGCGACCCCCCGACGCGGTAGGCCTAGTGGGAATGCGGTGTGCTCTCTCGATAGCAAAGAGATGTGAGAATGTTTCAGTCCCAAAGATCTCCTTAAGCCAGTTTTCCATGAACGTCTCAGGGCAAGGGCCCTCACTTCTCTCTGGAAGGCCCATCACCCTCACGTTACATCTGCGTAACCTGTTCTCCATTTCATCCACCTTGTGCCTATGTGCGTCACATAGCGCTTGCGTCCTCCTAAACTCCTTTTGTATTGGGTGTAGTATGTCTTCTACTTGACTCAGTCTCTCCTCTATGACAGAGGTCCTCTCTAACACCCTCTGAATTTCTTGATGCATAGTGTGTAGTTCTTCCTTAAGGCCCCTTAGTTGATTACACAGGTCATTCAAGGATCCTTTACAGGAATTCACCGCGGCTAGTACCTCTTTTAATGTGGGCTTTGGTTCGCTGGTTATACTCAAGTTAGAGGGGATTTCACTCATAGCTACAGCGCCCTTTGCCAGGGGATCTCTCACAGGGCTATGCTTGTTCGTTTTTTTAGTACTAGCTGGCAAGGTGATTGATTAAGCTGACGCTTTACCTACGCTCCTTCTGTCCCCAGTGGGTCCTGCCTGTGTCTTCTCATGGGACAGCTGATTGCCTTTAGATGGGGAGTGCAGGGGGGTATGCGCATATTTTTCCAACTTTGCTGCCACTGCGGTTGCTGATGTTACTTGACTCCCCTTTTCCTTAGCCAAGCGGGTAGAGTGTGTTGTTGGATTTTCTTGGGGCTGCTGCTGGGGCTGCTGCTGGGGCTGCTGCTGGGGCTCCTCACCTTTCTTCCTAGTCATGGCAATAGTGCAGTACAGTGCCTAGATAAATAATTCCTCTACAAAAATAAAGTAGTTCCACTTGTTACTGCTTTTACCCCCTTTTGCTCCACACTGCTTTTTCACCACGCTGTCAGGTACTGTATCTGCTATTTCTTGCCTTTCTTCCTTAGCCCTGAGTGACTGCTACAATCAATAGAGTGTACCGCATACCTCTATCTGCAATAGTCCTGCTTCCCAAAACTGAGACCAGGCGTTCACGTACCTGTCTCAAGGCGCACAAGGCTGGTGTGTCCCCCTCTTCTCTATCGGCATCTGCTGTCCGCCTTGATTCCCGAGCCGGCTCACCGCCGAGTCGCGTAGTTTTCCTCCGGCTCCCGCGAGACTCCCACGAGATCCCCGGACGTTGCTAGGCTACAGAGCGAGGCAGAGGCAGAGAGCGCAGACGCGGTCAGTACAGGATTAAGCGCTTGGGAAATCCGACAGGAAACCGGCTCCTTTACCCCACAGCGACTTTTCAGCTACAACCGTTTCCACTCAGCGCCGCTTCTTCCATCCCATTCAACGATATAGAAGTTGATAAAGCAAGTTTGGCTGAACAGAGGTGCTTTTGCTCAGGGCTAAGCTGCTGGTTAGGCTAGGCTACTAAAGCTGGCAGCATGAGAGCTGGAGCACGGGGCTGGAGCACGGAGAGGGCTCACACACAACCACTCACACCAATATCCGGCCACGCCCCTCGTCATCTTGTTTAAATTGTAGCATGATGCGTCTATACCTTAAGTCAAGTGTTTTGAATAAGTTCCACTTTAGGTTTTCAGTGTAAAACCTTGTTGAATAAGGCTCAGGTCTCTCGTCCACTATTGTGCAATGAGTAAATGGTTAAAGTATCATTAAATCTATTCACTTGAGGGCATTGGAAAACAGTTGAAAAAATGCACAAATATATAAGTGTTACCTGTCCTGCTAAATTCAGTAAGGAGTCTCTGGGTTAGACATTAAGCAGGTGGTCTCTCCAAGGAAGTTCTGGGATCATATGAGGGGAAAAAGGGAGAGTAGTCCTGGGTCACGCTCTCATCCAAGCGGGGGTCTTCATTGGGGATATCTGTGGATTTAAGAACATAGTACCTGAAAAGGGGGGCTGGTCCTGGAGAAGTCCACTTGTCCGGGGGGTAGAGTTTGGCGTGTGATTTCTTCATGGTGCACTGAAAGTTCTTAGGCGATCGTTATAGCGATGGCAATAGGGAAAGAGGTAAACAAACAGTTTAAGGAAGTAGCGGTTTATGTGAGAACATTTCAACTTACTGCTACTGCTACAAAGGTCTGGGGTGCATTGAGAAGGAAGTTAGTTGTCTCTATGATTCCTGCGTGGGGTTTCAGCATGTTCTGGAGCATGTGGGAGGAGATCTCGGCGTGAAATAAGTTCTACAGGTGATGTAGGATGCAATCTGAGACGTCTGGATCTATGTTGCTGGGCTTTAGGTGATGTGTTGTAGGACACCGGCTTCCATGGTTCCGTTGGGAAATAGAAGAAATACCAATCAGGCAGATCAACTTTAGGCAAGTCAAGCTGTTCACAAAAGGCAGGAAGGTCTTCTGGTGTTCAAAGGAGTGAGGTGCGACCTCTGGCGGTTGCAGAAGGGCAGAAAGGAAACTTCCATCTATATTGGATGTTGCGTGCACGTAATGTTTCCAGCACGGGGCGTAGGGTACGTCTGTTCTGCAGGGTTATCTGAGACAGGTCTTGGAACAGTTTAACATTGTATAAGATGAAGCCTCTGTCTCCTGCTTTCCAGAGTATCTCCTCCTTGAGAGGAAAGTTCACAATACAGCACACAATGTCCCTGAGGGGTTCGGAGTCACAGGGAGAGGGCCTCAGTGCACGATGGAGTCTTAATAGGGGAGCCTTAATAGGGGAGTCCGCTGGTCGGTCAAGCAGATTGTTATATATTGCACAGACCGTCTGTGGTAAGGCAGATGGATCTACTCCTTCAGGTACCCCCCTTATCCTGATGTTATGCCTGCGTCCCCTGTTGTCTAAATTTTACACTTGTCTGTGGAGTTCGAACATGTGTGGGAGATGGAGGTCATGTGTTTTCTGTACTTGCCTGATAGCTGCTGCCTGAAGTTGGGAAGATTCTTCCACTTCTGTGAGGCGGTTATTCATCGATTGAATGTCCAATTTTAGATCTGCTATCGTCAGGGTATGTTTGATATCCAAGGCCACCTTTTGGAGTTCTCTTTGTAAGTCTAGAAGGCTCGGATTTGTGACTGCAGGGCCGTGGCCTTCATCCATGTTTCAAAACATATCTATTGCTTCTGTCTTACGTCTTTACAGACTGTAGGTCATGACACAGGAAGGAGTTGAACAGCTGACCTCATTAGCACACACCCTGCATCATCCACCCTCCTACTCCCAGCTGCATGTTTTTAAATGAAATGCAATCAATCAGTGATCACCCTTCTCACTAAATACACAATATACAATCAGATTGCATAGTGTATGACCATCTTTATACAAGTACATAGGAGGAAGTGGACAGAAACACTCAGCTGTCAAGCCCCTATCACATCTCTGCATAGCGGGAACTCGCATTCCCATATGCTTTTTTTTTTTTTTTTAGCGAGGATAGGGAGGAGTTTTGGAGCATTTTCACTCATCACACATAGGGCAGCTCATCCACCTGAATGAGCTGCCCTACACGCAGCAATCGCCCCAAAGAAGCTTCAGAACTTTTTTTAGAGCGGAGCTTGGGGCAATATGGATATCTCCGAGTGGACCTTCTTTTGAGGAATGGTGCCTTCAGGTAAACGACAATATTTTGAAGGAACAACAGATCTATTGTAACAGAGGCATACCCACTTACCTGTACAAACTGTGGACACCATGGATTTCGGTTCCACGGTTAGCCCCATCCTCACTGGCTTTCGCTGATCTTTAGAAGGGTGGGCAAGCATAGTTATGGATAGTAAATAAGGTACCAGACAGAAAATGGAGGCAGAGGGTTAAATCAGTGGGTAGAGAAGAAACTACTGACTTAGGCAACCGGCAGAGGTAAATTTTTACATAGGTACAGATACACAGAATTCTATAGTGGGCAGGATATGGAACAGTCATCTGATTTGCTTGTGGTGTTTTTTTTTTGTTGTTGTATGTTTATAAATATGCTGTTATTATTTGTGGTTAAATATTTGTTATGAGGTTTAGATAATATATGTAAAAAAGAAAGAAAAACTCAGAATTTGCTGTGGATTGACCATATGTAAGGTATTAGAAATAAGGAATTTATGTACACACTGTATAAGTGACAAATACTATATCCAATAATAATGTATTTTGGTTTGTAATGATGAAAAATTTACAATAAAGAAGTAAGAAATTAAAAAAATATATTTTATGGAAAGCTTTGATATTTTTGAAAAAAAGTACATGAATGCTATATTGGTACATAGGGGAGCTGGAATTTAAAGAAAAAAAAAGGGGTGAACTTAGCCTTTAAGTGGTTAATATTGCAGACTTTAAAGAGAGCTACTTTTAGAACCATTTACAATAGTTTGTGTACTCAGTTAAAGTGCATAGATATGGATGGATGAACTGTCTGGAGACTGATTTGTCTCGATGCACTTGGGAAGCTGCAGAATATGTTGGCAGTACAGTATAGAAGCAAAAGAGGGAAAAGGAGCACAGACATTCTGCTGTAAAACCTTACAGTATATTTATATTTGTCGTATTTGCTGTTGTCACTTTGGTCTACTGCTTCACCATGGATGAAGTATGTTTCATCATTTGTTATATATTACTTGCAGAGGTGCAATGAGCATGTGCAGGTTCTGCACTGATGGATGCATGCATGGGGTTAGGGATCATATCTGCAAGTATTACCAGAGAGCTGGACAGGGTACTGAGCAGCAGCAACAAACCATTTCCAATGAGGTAATAAAACAATTCTGTTAGTACATTAACGTGATTGTAAACCTTTATTTATTTATTTATTTTAAATACCAAACACTTCACACTTATTTGCAATGGTTTTTCACAGAGCAGCCCCAATCTTCCTCTTCTCAGGTCCCCCGATGGCGTTTCTGGCTCCTCCCCCCACCATGTGCCCACCATAGCAAGCCACTTGCTATCAGGGCGCTGGTGCAAGCTCTCACCTGAGCTAGCTCTGTGTGTCCAACAGGAAGCGTGTCTTGGCCTTGCCTCCACAGTTCCCCCTTGCCGGCTGTAATTGGCTCCTACTAATGTCTCTGAGCCTATGATGATGGAGAGAGCTCTCATGCACAATGCTGGATAAAGATTGGGTTCAGGTAAGTATAAGGGCTGGCTGCACGCAGAAGGTTTTTTACTTAAAAGCAGAGAATGCATTAATGTAAAAAATCTTCAGCCTTTAGAACCACTTTAATATTTTGTGCTTACAGTACATTTCATGTGTCATGCTTCACATTCCCCATTATGTAATGCCTCATTCTGTATGCTATGCTGCACATTCCCTATTGCAAAATGCCTAATTCTTTATGGATACCTCCCAATCGCTTCGGATTCACCAGGACCATCCCGGAATTTGATCTAAGTCCTGGTGTCCTGGCAAATCAAAGCATTGTCCCGGAGCGGAGCCAAGTGCTGGAACAAGTTCCAGCACATGTAAAAATAGTAAAAGAAACTGCGCTAGAAACCAAATATTAAAGTAAATACAGTAAAAAGCAGCAACCCTCACAAAAACATCAATTTGTAGAAGAGCATAAAGAAAATAAAAGGTTGCGCTAATACTATTAAAACATATCGAATAATTAGCAGTGACAAAATTAGTGTAAATCAAAAAAATCAATATGCAGAACTCTACTGGTGAAAAAGCAAGTCCATAAATTAAACCTCAAGTCGGTGTTAAAGGAAGTCCAAAGAGTGAACATCAATAAAGTGTTCACAAAGTGTCCAAATCACCAAAAAAATATATATAAGTGTAAACAGCAAAAAATCAAAGTGATGAATATTGAAGATCAGTGACAACGGGAAAGGGTCCACCACCAGGTACTGAAGGGGTTACTCCTTACCAAAGTGCCATGACCCCCCACTACAGAGGATCACAGCAAGCAGAGAACTTTCACAGCCAAAATGGGAATAGACAGCGGTGTCCACCAGGGGTCGTCTCGTCAGCAGCCGCTCCAATGACCCAGGGCATTGATACCAAAAAATAGAAGGGGCTCACATAGTGTAAAACCACTTAACGTTTTATTAAAATAGATAAAAAGACAAATGTGCACTTACAAAGTGTCAGATGAAAAAACAGCCTTAAGTCCGGCTCCGTGGCCACCGGAGCTCGGACAAACCCGTCCTACTGGAATTCGGTTCGCTTGGGGGTGACGTCAGCGCGTCGTCTGGCTCCGCCCTACGCGTTTCGTGACATCATCACGTCTTCCAGGGGCACAGGTTACATTCAAATTTCTGGCAGCGGCACGCTGGTTTTTCCTCACTCTTCATCTCCCCCCACTGTCTCTCTGTGGCCCAGGGGCAGACTATCCAATCGGGTGCTGCCCTGGGAAAACATGGACACTGAGTCAGATGGCAGCAAGTGTGGGAAGCGGCACAGTTACCAGCTTCAGGAGGCAGCGGGGATGAGGAGCAGCGAGGGTGGCAGGAGGTTCAGGCAGCCAGGGACAGTATTAAACAGATCCTCTGCATGGAGCAGATCCATGACCTCCTGTGACCATCCAGATATGAGAACGGGCTCTGCCTACTGCATGTAAGGTACTGTACTGTTACACACACCTTCCCACAGACAGGAACTGTAGACTGGGACATGGGGGAACAGGAGGGAATGCAGACAGGGCTGGGTCTCTCCTACTTTCCTCTCCCCCTGCTCTGCCCACACTACTAAACCCTGCATTCTGTGCATTATACACTCCTGACCCCTGCGCTCTGTACATTACACCCTCCTGACCCCTGCACTTTGTACATTACACCCTCCTGACCCCTGCACTTTGTACATTACACCCTCCAGAACCTGTATTCTGTGCATTACACACTCCTGACCCCTGAATTCTGTGCATTACATACTGCTAACCCCTGCAATCTGTGCATTATGTACTCCTGGATCATGCTCTCTGTGTGTCATTTGCTCCTAAACCCAGCTACAGCACTTTGTATGTTACATACTCCTGATCCTTGAACGAGTTGTATTACACACCCTGGACCCCTGCAGTCTGCATTACGTATCCTAAAGCCAACACTCACTGCAGCACACAGTATGCATTAAACATCCCCAACCCCTATGCTCTGCCTTACACACTCCTGCACCATATATACAGTATACTGTACATTATATACTTCTCACCAAAGTGTTTATTGTCTCAACAGTTGCTGGTTGCTATGCAGTCCCTGGCTATTTTAATGAAGTTCTACTTTAAGGTAGGCTCAGATAAAGCAATTAAAGCATATTTTATACAAAGAAACCTGGGTTTTGTTTAACCACGCCCTGTAAGCCACTCCCAGTGGTAAGAGTTTGGCCACACCCATATTTTTCCACGGCGTGTGCTGCAGGTTGTCCCTTGCCCTAAGTGTCCCTCATTTGGAAGATCAAAAATTGGGAGGTATGTTTTTGCCATCCTGCACATTCCTTATTCCACAATGCCTCCTTCTGTATGCCATGCTGCACACTCCCTATTCTACAATGTCTCTTTCTGTATGCCATGCTGCACAGTCTCTATTCCACAATGCCTCCTTCTGTATGCCATGCTGCACATTCCCTATTCCACAATGTCTCCTTCTTTATGCCATGCTGCACATTCTCTATTCCACAATGCCTCCTTCTGTTTGCCATGCTGTACATTCATCCCTATTCCACAATGTCTTCTTCTGTATGCCATGCTGCACATTCCCTATTCCACAATGCCTCCTTCTGTATGTCATGCTGCACATTCCCTATTTCACAATGTCTCCTCCTGTATGCCATGCTGCACATTCCCTATTCCTCAATGCCTCCTTCTGTATGCCATGCTGCACATTCCCTATTCCACAATGCCTCCTTCTGTATGCCATGTTGTACATTCCCTATTCCACAATGTCTCCTTCTGTATGCCATGCTGCACATTCCCTATTCCACAATGCCTCCATCTGTATGCCACGCTGCACATTCCCTATTCCACAATGTCTCCCTCTGTATGTCATGCTTCACATTCCCTATTCCACAATGCCTCCTTCTGTATGCTATGCTGCACATTCCCTATTCCGCAATGTCTCTTTCTTTATGCTATGCTGCACATTCTCCATTCCACAATGTCTCCTTTTTTATGCCATGCTGCACATTCCCTATTCCACAATGTCTCCTTCTGTATGCCATGCTTCACATTCCCTATTCCACAATGTCTTCTTCTGTATGTCATGCTTCACATTCTCTATTGCACAATGCCTCACACCATATGCCATGCTTCACATTCCCTATTCTACAATGCTTCCTTCTGTGTGACAAGCTGCACCTTTCCCATTCCACAATGGGGTCTCCTTTTGTATGTCATGCATCACAATCCCTATTCCCAGGGCTTTTTATAAGCTGTAACTTGGTGGAACTCACCCTCTGATACCTGCTCACCACTATCACTATATCTTTGAGTTCAGGATGTGGACATGGGAGATGCAGGTGCCTAGGGTGGAGTGTGCATGCTGACACCCCACTATATGATCTCCCTGCAAGTGAGAGAGGCGGGGCCACCTACCGTGTGCAAATAGGTACTAGAGCCAGCTGGGTGCTTCAGCTTAATACAGCAACAAAATTAAGACATGTGGAAGATGGTGGAGCTTTTAAGGGGGGGGTGACAGTGGAGGGGGGGTTTCATGCAAAGGTTGGAGCCGAAAAAAGTTGAAAGTGAGATGTGGATGAGGGATGCAGAGATAGGCAGCTGTGTAAGAAGGCGGAACTGTGCACTCTGTATGCAGCAAACCCCCAAACTCTGCACTCTGTATGTAATGCACTCCTGGTATTTAATGCCCCGTAAGTCACTCTCACTGTTAGTGAACTTTGACACCACAACGTTTCCTTTTGTATGCCATACTGCACATTCCCTATTCCACAACATCTCCATCTGTATGCCATGCTGCACATTCCCTATTGCACAACGTTTCTATCTGTATGCCATACTGCACATTCCCTATTCCACAATTTCTCCTTCTGTATTTTATTTTCTATTGCACAATGCACAATATGCCAAGCTTTATATTCCCCATTCCACAATGCCTCATTTCATATGCCATGTTGTACATTCCCTGTTCACACTGTCTCATTCTATACACATATATGTACATGTTATATTCCACACCGTCTAATTTGGTTCACTGTGCTGTACAATCCTTTTTCTGCATCACCTTACTCTGAACACCATTCCCTCTTTCAAACTGCCAAATTCTCTATTCTGTGCTGTTGTACATTTTATATCTGATGTTGATACATTTTGTACACTGGGTTGCAAATGTTATTCAACACTGCCTCTTTGTATGTACTGTGCTGTATATTTTATGTTCCATGCTAACCCTTTCTGTATACTGTGCTGTAAAATTTATATTTTACATCATCCCATTCTGTACAATGTGCCGAACATTTCCCATTCCACATCCTCTTATTCTAAAGGCTGTGCTGTTCATATTATATTTATGTAATATAGTAAGAGAGTCCAAAAAATGCTCTATATCCAAGTACTCCACCACAGTGTGAATCCTTCACCACTCCTACTAAAATGAGCTCACCAGATAATTATGCTGGAATTGCCAGAATTATCTCCCAACATTCGCCGACATTTGCTCCTTGAAGACGTCACATGTCAAAACATACGTAGGGCAGGGCAAGGACGCTGATGATATTGCATGTGTCGGTTCATATACGCGGTCTTTGTGAAGCCCAGAGTTGAACGGCAAACAAAGCTGAGTGTGTTCCCTAGTTCCGGGTTCGCGCTTTCTACATGTGAGTGGAATCTATACTGCCTTAATAAAGCCTGTGGTACCGTTTTAGGCTATGGAAGCCTCCTTCCTTCTTTTTTGTTTTCCACATCGATTATTATTATTATTATACAGGATTTATATAGAGCTAATAGTTTTCACAGTGCTTTACAACTTGAGGGTAGACAGTACAAATACAATACACTTTAATACAATAGGAATCAAAGGGCCCTGCTCCTTAGAGCTTACAATCTAAGAGGGGCGGTCAAGAGATACAAGCGGTAATAACTGTGGGGGATGTGCTGATAAAGAAAATAGGTGTACAGTTGTTAGAGGGACCAGATAGGCTTCTCGAAAGAGATGAGTTTTCAGGGATCGTCTGAAAGTGGACAAAATAGGAGAAAGTTGCACAGATTGGGGTAGAGCATTTCAGAGGATTGGAGAGGCTCTGGAGAAGTCCTGAAGGCGAGCATGAGAAGAGGGGACAGGTCTTGGGAGGAGCAAAGAGAACGATTAGGTTGGAATTTTGAGACTAGGTTAGTGATGTAGCTGGGGGCCAGGTTGTGGATGGCTTTGTAAGTTATTGTTAGTATCTTGAATTTAATTAGTTGTTTGAGTGGCAGCCAATAGAGGGGTTGGCAGAGGGGTATAGCAGACACTGAGAGGTTTGTGAGGTGGATGAGCCTTGCAACGTTCATGATGAAGTGAAGTGGGGATAGCCTATTTAGAGGTAAGCCAATGAGAAGAGGGTTCCAGTAGTCAAGGCGAGATATGACTAGGGAGTGGATTAGAACAGTGGTCATCAACTCTGTCTTCAGGGCCCACTAACAGGCCAGGTTTGCAAGATAACTGAAATACATCACAGGTGATATCATTTGCTGCTCAGTGATTTCAGTATTCTAATCTGTATCTCCCCAAGGTAATACATAAAACCTGGCCTGTTAGTGCGCCCTGAGGATAGGGTTGATGACCACTGGATTAGAAGCTTTGTGGTGACATTGGTTAGGAAGTGGCATATCTTGGAGATGTTGTGGAGATTGAGGCTTCAAATTTTGGATAGCGATAGGATGTGGGGCTGAAAGTTTAGTTCGGAGTACAGGATTATGGTAATCTTTGAGATGGGATAGAGACCATATACCTATGAGGAGAGTGAGTTGCAGTCGCCGATTGTTGGAAGATAATTCTGGCATGTCTGCTGGTTTATAATCTTACCAGCATAATTATGCGGTTAGTTCATTTTAGTGGTGAAGGATTCACACTGCGATGGAGCACTTCACAATTCCAAATAGAACTTGATTGAACTAATTTTCTATTTTGCTGTCACTGTTTACATTTCATGTGTTTTTTAAAAACATGGATTGGATTGTCATACAAGCACTTTAATGATGTATTTGTGCACTATTGTTTGTTTTGCACCATCCTTGCACTCCCACTTTATTTATATTGGACTCATATTTTTGCACATAATTTAATAAGCAGAATTGTTTATATATATTTTGTTATATGCGTATATATTTTGCAATTTATTCTCTCTTGAGATTTATTCACTCTTGAGAAGAGGAATTTATTCTCTCTTGAGAAGAGGAGATTAAGGGGGGATATGATCACCATGTATAAATATATCAGGGGCCCACATATTGAACTTTGTGTTGAATTATTAATATTACGGTCAACACTGAGGACAACGGGTCACTCTTTAAGTCTAGAGGAATTCATCTCCAAATACAGAAACATTTCTTCACAGTAAGATCTGTAAAAATGTGGAATAGACTCCCTCCAGAGGTGGTTTTGACCAGCTCAGTAGATTGCTTTAAGAAAGGCCTGGATTCTTTCCTAAATGTACATAATATAACTGGGTACTAACATTTATAGGAAAATTTGATCCAGAGAAAATCCAATTGCCTCTCTGGGATAAGGAATTTTTTCCGCTGCTGTAGCAAATTGGATCATGCTTTTCTGGGGGTTTTTTTTCACCTTCCTCTGGATCAACTGTGGGTATAGGATTAGGTATATGGGATTGTATGATATTTTTTATTTATTTTTTTTATTTATTTTTTTATGGTTGAACCAGATGGACTTGAGTCTTTTTTCAACCTGGCTAACTATGCAACTATGTGTTTATTTAATTTACAATAATCAGAGCAGCAGCGGTTCATTAGTTTCTGTGTACGGTTCATTAGTTTCTGTGTACACATACTTCTGGCGCTGGTATTTTATAATACATTGTTCCATATTATATTTATCACTGCTCTGTTTTTTAAAGGTTGATGTATACTCCCTATTCCACACAGCCTCATTCTGTATGCTGTGCTGTACACTATATGCTCCATTTTAAACACTGTGCTGTATCTATAGTCCCACAGTGGGGCATGAAAAAATTCCCCCTTTTGCATTAGTGTCAGTAGGACTCCCAATCAAACTTTTTTTCTTAATACAGCTGACACCAGCTGGTTGCTAAGGAGGGGGCTGGGAAGCCGGGCTGCTGCGTCCTTAACAACTGATGGCTCATCAGCTGTCAGGGGGCTCTACTCATGTTATACCCATGTTGATGGGGACAAGGGCCTCTGATAAGACCCGATAAAAAAGTATTGTAGTGTTAAAAAATACAGTAGACAGTTTTGACAAGTCTTTTATTAAAAATATCTTCTTCTTCCCCACTTCTTCCTTCAGTCTTCCTCCATATTCTCTCACATCTTCATCCTCCGATTTCTCCTTCTCTCGCTGCTTCTTCTTCTGCTCTTCATCTTTCTTCTGTCTTCTTTGTCTGGTGTTCTTCTTCTTCTGCTGCCACTCCCGCCGACGACCCTCCTCTGATGCTGAGTCCAGCTGATCTGTCTGCACCGATGTCAAGCATTTCTTAGATAGCGATTTTTTTTGGTGAATGAGTAGGCGTACAATGTATCCCATACTCGTTCACAACGGAGGAGGAGGCCGGGATCTGGGGGGCCCCCTTGTTAAAGGGGGCTTCCAGAATCCAATAAGCCCCCCAACAACCACCGGGCAAGGGTTGTCGGGAAGAGGCTCTTGTCTTTATCAACATGAGGGCAAGGTCCCCAAAGCACCCATTCACTCACGTTGAGGGCATGCGGCCTGGTATGTTTCAGGGGGGGGGGCTCTCGCTCGTCCCCTCCCTTTCCTGGTCTGCCATGCTGCAAGCTCAGATAAGGTTCTGGTATGGATTTGGGGGGGGACTCACGCCATTTAAAAAAAAAAATGGTGTGGTGGGTCCCCTCCAAATCCATACTAGACCCAAGGACCTGGGGGGACCTCACGCTGTTTTTTTTTTTACACAATTTTTTTTTTTAGCCGGAATTTTTTTTTTTTTTTACATTCAGCAGGAAAGCTCACTGACAGATGGTGAATCATCAGTTGTTAAAGCGGGGGTCCACCTATCTATCATTTTTTTTTTTTTGAGTTCATTCACAAACTTTTCTTCTCAGCATTACATACTCACATATTGTGTGTAATATGTCCGCCTGTGTCAGATTTCATCGGAAAGAATAACTTATATTATTCACTGCAGGCGGTTTCCATCTTCATTGTGGGCATTTGAAGCCCACAAGCATTTATTTCCTGGATGTGGTGAATGCTGTGCTCCCAGCATTCACTGCTCGTTCCTGCACATGCTCAGTGGCATCCTGGGAAGCCTGAGACTAGCTCCCAGGAGTCTGGGAGAGGCTAGAAACACGCCTACTCCCGCGGGAGGAGAACCAGGAAGTGCAAAGAAGAATAGAAAAATAAAAGGTAATTACGGCGATTTAAATTTTTTTAAATGGCATGAAAGCATCTACTGTAGGCAAGGAAGAGAATACATACAGATATTGTTCAAAATTTGGGTGGAACCCCGCTTTAAGGATGTGGCAGCCGGCTTCCCCTCCTTAGCATCTAGCTATATACAGTGTAAAAAAACCAGCAAAATGCAAATCGCAGCAAAATCGTGGTAAAATTTCTGCAAAAACGTGTGTCCAAAAACGTGGCAAGCACGGCAAAAGGCACCGCAGAAACACTCAAAAGCAACATGCATAGATGTGAATCGAGCCTTAGGCAGTAGGTGAAGGAGGTTATCTCTGCTCACAACACCTGGGTATTACAAACCAGTAGAACAGTTTGAGTTTTTACTAACCATAGATGTGTCTATGTGATAGTAGGAGTGAGTCCCAATATTCGCTGTTCCCTAATCTAACATTGTCATTTTAAAATTTAGATCAGTAAAGTTCAATACTGACAATTTCAGAGATGCTTCTGCTGATTTGTACAAAAATATCTATCACAAACTGATTTAATCTCCATACTGAAATTTGCATGTTAAAGGTCTTGGGTCTTAAAGCTTCTATGTTGCTTGACAGGAAAAGGAAAAGTGTGTGCATGTAACTTTAGATGCCTCAATGTCTTGTCTTCTGCCACTTTACTATCTTTTAATGTATTAATTAAAGTTAAGTTAATAAGAGTACACTTAAATTGTTGACTTAAAATTAAATACAAATGATAATAGGTTTTGGTATAGGAACAACACTTATAATAAATTAACTTCTTGCAGGAAAGATTTCAAAGGTGCCTATTCATAATTAGGAATGGGCGAATGGTTCGACCTTAGCATAAGATCAGGCTGAACCTTGGTTGTTCGGATGTTCGGCGAACACCGAACATTATGCGGTGTTTGGGGCAAATTTGAAAGCCGCCGGAACACCGTTAAAGACTATGGGACACTAACATGAAAAATCAAAAGTGCTCATTTTAAAGGCTTAATTGCAAGTGACCGGAAGTCTTTTCATTTGTTTGACATGTTTTTTTGCTGTCTGGCCTGCTGTTGCCATTTTCATTGTAAAGGAGTTTTTAGATTTTTTTAATAAATTACTTTTGAACCTTTGAACCTACTACACAATGGAGAGCCTTCTTTTTTATCTTCTATCTCTATTGGGAGAAACTTTTTTCTAGGAAAGGACTGTGGAGATCGGAGAAAAAGTTACAGCGATCCCGTGGACCTTGTGAGAAAAGCTTCAACAACAGGCTGGTTGTTTATTGTTGCCCCACCTATAGAATTGGGATAAAACTTTCTTCTAGGAAAAGACCGTGGAGACTGGACAAAAGCTGCAGTGATCCTTTGAAAGCTGTGAGGAAAGCCTCAACAACAGGCTGGTCGTTCATTGTTGCCCCATTAGACCCGTTGGGGTCTATCTTTAAGGTGAGAGGTTAGCACTACTGGGGGAGGATTGCAGAAAGATATGTTTACCATCTTACATCTTTAATTTGGACTCTTTCACCTGTTCTTATCCCCCTTATCTACTCTGATTTATATTTTTCACTTTGGAACTGATCATCTCTCTGTGTCACCTGATTTTTTTTGGATGCTGATTACTCCTGGGAAACAATTTACTTTTAGTTTAGTTTTATGTGATACGCTTTACTGGATTTCATTGCATTATTGCTCAGATATATAATGGGATGCACCTTTTAGGACTTTGAACACTTTTATATGAGTTTATATTTGCCATAAGCATCTGAGAATCTGAGAAATTAGTTTTTTTTGTATGTGCTATATTAGCGCTACTTCACTACACTATATACATTTTTAGAGTTGTTGGTTACACTATAGAAGTTTAGCTGCTTTTTTCATTTAGTACTTTATATGTATGCACTTTATTAATTAGCACTTTATTGGTATTTATACACTGTTGGTAGCACATTAGTACTATGCCATATCAGTTTGCACTTTACCACTTACCACTTGTGCTGCAACCATGCAGGTGTTTGATTATTTAGAGAGTAGAACTATTAACTTAAATGATGTTTTTATCAAACAAGACATTAAAATGAATGGTGACATCGAAGGTTTATTTAGCAAAATGCGACATCTCATGAAGAAAATAATGAACTCATGGTGGGACATAGTCACACATGAGAAATATATTCAAGACAAAATAGTACCTAGGAGGCTCCGTTGGGATGTTCCTATTAATGATGGACTGTTGGATGAGGATTCGATAAATGAATGGTTATCATTCTTTAATGGAAAAGGTCTTGAGGTCTTACAGTTCTTAATTAAAAGGAAACATCATAAAATTAAGAAAATAGATGAACAGATATCTGAATTAATAGAAAAACTAGACCCATTGAAGGAATCACCAGAATTCACCACTCTATCAAACCAATTAAATAAAGATATGATACAAAAAGATAAGGACACCGCAGCAAGGAAAAAGAGGAAATTTCTTATAGACACAAAAGATTACCAGGAAGAAACTGCCTATAAATGGCAAAGTAATGTTGTAACTATTCCTTCTACTTTCTCCACCCCAGAGAGAGAAGTAAAAATTGCACCTTTATTTACTACTGTAGAACACCCTATGAACCCCAATCAATGGGAAGATCACCCAAGGACCCACGGAATCCACCTGGAAATAACCCACAGACCTATAGAACACCGAATGGACAAGGACAAAATAACCACTGGAAAAAACCTCAGTGGAAAAACAAATGGAAAAAAACATCGTATAAGGGTCCTTACTATTAACAATCCCAATCTCAATATGAACAATGTTGGGAAAGAAGAACTCCAGACCGAAATCACTATCGGGAAAGAAGAAGCCCAACTTAGGATCGCCAACGTTACCCCCAATACCGGGAGGGAGGTAACTCCCATGACTATGAAAATAGGAGAAGTCCAATATCAACCTCTAACAGATATGACGCTCTGAGAGGGGATATAGATCCCCATAGAGCTCCATAAATGCCTCATGATCAGGATGTGAGATAACAAGATAACCATGCTTATAGCTCACAGCATTTTTTAGAGGAACGTCAGTGGAGACTAGGGATGAGCTTCGTGTTCGAATCAAACTCATGTTCGACTCGAACATCGTGTGTTCGGTCGTTCGCCGAATTACGAACAATATGGGCCGTTCGTGCCAAATTCGAGTGGCGCGTCATGGGCAATAATTCACTGTGGCATCGCAGTGCATTGCTGGTTGATGATTGGTCAAGCATGCACTATGACCCGCATGCTTGGCCAATCACAGCGCCGTCTGTACAGAGAGCCGTAATTGGCCAAAGCCAGGGTGGCTTTGGCCAATTATGGCTCACGGGGTTTAGTACACGCCCCACACTATATAAGGCCGCCTGCACGGCGGCCCTGTGTAGTGTGTTCCGGCGTTGAGAGAGAGGTAGATAGACAGAGAGACAGTGTCATTTGATTTAAGTTAGATAGAGTAGGCAGGCGAGTCAGTTAGCTGCACTTACAGTGTATTGTGTATATATATACATCCTAGGTGTTGTGTGTGTGTGTATATATATATATCTATATATATACAGTAGGTGACCGCGATATTGTGTCAATCTCGCCACATTTCTCGGCAAGATTTGACACCTGCGAGCCCCGTCGCAGGAGCCAGCGCCGAGATGGCTCACTCATCGGGAAAGGAAAACTTTGTTTTCCTTCTGCGATGAGTGACAGGCAGTGCTGACAGCTGTCTGGTATGAATCCTGAGGCGGGAACACCGCGCCAAATTTTAAATGAAAAAACCGGCGTGGGTTCCCCCCCAGGGGCATACCAGGCTCTTAGGTCTGGCATGGATTGTAAGGGGAACCCCCTACGCCGAAAAATCGGCGTGGGGGTCCCCCCCAATCCATACCAGACCCTTATCCGAGCATGCAGCCCGGCCGGCCAGGAGAGGGGGGGGACGAGCGAGCGCCCCCCCCCCTGAGCCGTACCAGGCCGATTGCCCTCAACATGGGGGGGTGGGTGCTTTGGGGGAGGGGGCACCCTGCGGCCCCCCACCCCAAAGCACCTTGTCCCCATGTTGATGAGGACAAGGGCCTCTTCCCGACAACCCTGGCCGTTGGTTGTCGGGGTCTGCGGGCGGGGGGCTTATCGGAATCCGGGAGCCCCCTTTAATAAGGGGGCCCCCAGATCCCGGCCCCCCACCCTGTGTGAATGAGTTTGGGGTACATGGTACCCCTACCCATTCACCTGGGGAAAAGTGTCAATATAAAAAAAACACAGTACACAGGTTTTAAGAGTCATTTATTAGTCAGCTCCGGGATCTTCTTCCGACTTCGGGGGGTCTCCTTCCGACTTCTCCCGGTGTTCGGCCTCTTCTCCCGGGCCCCGCCGCTATCTTCTTCCAGCTCTATTGCCAGCGAGGGGCCCGGTCTGCTGCCGCTGTCTTGTCGCCGCTGTCTTGCCGCTGTCTCGCCGCTTCTTCTCTTCTTCTCCACTGTTCATAGGGAGTGGTATGAAGTGGAAGCTGTTCCTGGGATAGGGTGGAGAGTAGGAAATGTCTCAGTTGGTGTAAGCGAAATTTTTCTGATTGGGGCATTTTTAGTTTCGATGTGCATTGTGCCAAAGTGAGGGGACCACCAGAGTTACAAAAATGACCTATTCTGTACATTCCTTTATCAAGCCACCATTGGAACGCTCTTGTGTTTGTGCCTGGGGGGAAGAGGGGATTGTTAAAAATATGTGCTAAGGGTTTCCATGGCGATATTAAATTGTGTAGTTTGTGCATGGTGTCACATAATGTGAATGAATGTGAGAGAGAGGGGGAGAGGATCGATGGTCTAGTCTTATGGGGGCGCCATAAAAGGTAATCTATTATGAATTTGGGTATAGCTTGTCTTTCCATCTCTATCCATTCAGGTTTGGGGCCTCTGTAATAAATAGCTGAAAACTGACTAAGATGTGCTGCCTGGTAGTACCACCAGAGATTGGGTAGTCCAAGACCCCCTTTTTTTCTTGGTCTATAAAGAGTTTTTTTAGGGAGCCTGTGGTTTGATTTATTCCAAATAAATTGGAAATTTGGATGATCGAGGATTGTAATTTGGAGATATGAAGTTTGGGGACAGGGATGGGGAGGGAGCGGAACAAATATAGGATTCGCGGTAGTAGCGTAATTTTGACCGCATTTAATCTTCCTAGCCAAGATAATTTGTGTAGTGACCATTGATCAAGATCAGATTTAAGTTTTTTGAACATAGGGGGGTAGTTAAAGCGGTATAGTTTCTCTATTAGGGGGGTTAACTGAATACCTAAGTATGTGATGGAATTTAAGCTCCAGACAAAAGGGAAGTGTTCCTTTAGACTTTCCACAGTACGTGATGGAGTGGATATGTTAAGTGCTATGGATTTGGACATATTCACTTGTAGACCCGAGATCCGTCCGAATTTGTTTAGAAGGGAGAAGATATTGGGGGTAGAGACGAGGGGGGAAGTGATGAAGAGTAGGACATCGTCCGCGAATAGGGCGCATTTGTGTGTTGACTGACCACAGTTAACACCATGTATATCCGGATGGTTTCTTATTGCAATAGCTAAATTTTCTATGCCAATGGCAAAGAGAAGGGGTGATAAAGGGCACCCCTGTCTAGTTCCTTTGGTTATGGGGAAGGGTTCAGATAAATGGCCTTGGATCCTAATCTGGGCTCTGGGATGGGAATAGAGAGCTGCAAGGAGATTTAAGAAGTGTGAGCCGAAACCCCATCGCTCTAATGTTCCGAAAAGGTAGGGCCATGTAATGGAGTCAAAAGCTTTTTGGAGGTCTATAGACAGGAGGTACCCTTCCTGGGGTGGATTACCATCCCATTTTGACTGCAGTATAGAAATGACATCTATCGCTCTCCTTATCTGGTCCGGGCCCTGCCTCCCTGGTATAAATCCCACTTGATCCCTATGAACATATGCTCCTATAAAGGAGCCTAGTCTGTTGGAGAGGATTTTGGTCATTATTTTAAGGTCATTGTTCATGAGGGATATAGGTCTGTAGTTACTGACCAAGCTTTGATCTTTTCCCGGTTTGGGTATGACCGAGATATAGGCTAGGTTTGTCGCTGGGTCTACGGGTGAATCTCTGTTAAGAGAATTAAGGTACCGGGCCAGATAAGGAGCCAAGGGAGTACCAAATTTTTTATAGTACAGTGACGAGAACCCGTCAGGGCCAGGGGCTGAGCCCGTTTTAATTTCTTTTATGACTTCCAAGACCTCCTCTATAGAAATGGGGGCTTCCATTAGGGAGCGATGAGAATCAGAAATTTTGGGGGGGGGATACTATCTATGAGTGGAATGTTTCTAGGATTGTCTTGGGGTTTTGTGTTAATGAGCCCGAAACAGATTTAATTTTGGGTAGAGCTTGGTATCTATGTCTGGGGGAAAGTTTTGAGGCCAATTGGGGACCAAACTTATCAGTATTAAGGTAAAATCTTCCACTGACCCATTTGAGGTGATTTTCTGCAGAAGATGTTAGCGCAGTGTTTAAGGCAATCTTAGAGGCATCCATTTTGGCCAAAGACGCGGAGTGGGGTTTTGCTTGTGCTGTTTGCAAATGAGTTGGAATGCTTTTTGCAATTTTTTAATGTCAATTTGTTTTTCTCTTTTAAGTTTGGCTGCAAGTTGTATAAGGTTACCCCTTATTACTGTTTTATGAGCTCCCCATAAAGATCCTGGGGAAATCTCCGGTGTGTCATTAAGGCGGAAGTATTCTAGGATGTCTTTTTCTATCATGGTGCAGTGTACCGGGTTGGATAGGAGAGTTTCATTGAGGCGCCATTGTGGTGGGCTTCTTGTGTGTAGGAACCCGCTTAGTTTGGCTGAGACCAATGAATGGTCAGACCAGAGGACCTCGTTAATTACTGCCCGAGATGCTAGGTGTATGTCAGTAGTGTGTATAAAGATATGATCTATACGAGCGTATGTTTTGTGGGGGGCTGAGTAGTGAGTATAGTCTTTGGCACTAGGGTTCAACTCTCTCCATACATCAATCAGACCCAAAGAGTGTAGAAGTTGGGCAATACGAAGGCTCTGGTTAGGGGGCCTTTTGAGCTTCGAATGGCTTTTTGTTGATTTGTCAAGCATATGATCGAAGGCAATATTAGAGTCCCCTCCCATGATCACTTTGCCCTCCAAATGTGGGGAGAGCGAATTGAGCATAGAGGAGAAGAAAGAGGCCTGTCCCCCATTAGGAGCATAGTACGATATTATGGAGAGAGTTGCGCCGTTTATTTGACCCTTCACTAGTATGTATCTCCCCTCCTCCTCCTTAATGGTTTTGGTCAAAGAAAATGGTGTACGTTTGGAGATAAGTACAGCTACTCCTCTTTTTTTGTCATCTGCATTGGCCAAATAAAAGGTGGGATAGTTACGGTGTAGGAAAGATGGATTGAAGGATTTCGGGAAGTGAGTTTCTTGGATGAGTATAATATCTAACCCTCTGGAGTGGTAGTTATGAAAAGCTTTGCGCCTTTTTACTGGGGAGTTTAGTCCCTGAGCGTTGTGAGTTGCTATTTTAAGAGATGACAGTGGGGTAGGTTCGTCAGCCATGGACATTGAGTGAGGTGTTCGATAATAAAATAAAGTTTCTTACCCTATCCAGGTTTGGGGTCCCATCTGCTTCTGGATCATGATCTTGGCTGTGGAATTTCAGATATTTTGCTTGATCAGCTCCCCTCAAAGGCGCCTGGGTGGGGGGAAGAAAGGGTGGGGAAGAGAGCAGGACAGAAAAAGACAGAATAAAAGAATAGAACCAACTGAAAGAGAAGGAGTCCAGTGTGTAAAAAGGACACTGGATCCTTTAGTTGCAGGATCAGAAACCTGCACTGAGTCCCTAAAATAGAGGGCTCAGTAAAATATGGACGACCAAAAATAGGGTCGTATATCTATTGTGACCAAGGGGTAAAAATCCCTCTCGGTTACAATAGGTGGGGTGGCATGTGGGGCCGCTCCGGCCGCAGAGCATTTGTTATGAACCATGAAAAAGATATATATAAAAAGAGAAAATAAATAAATAAATAAATAAATAAGTAAATAAAAAAGACTAATAGAGAAATCTCCCTATAGCAGGAGCTAATATTAGCTAAATAATAGCGAACTAGAGTGCTTTCCAAGTATTAACTCTAAATAAATGGGGCAAGCTCGCCCTTGTGAACTGGACAGAGACGAACGATCACAATCTGTATAAACTGTAAACAAAAGAATGACCTGCGTCATATCATATTTGATAAATCTGATACGCAAAGTAAAACAGTACGGGGGGTGTAGGGGAGGGGGGATGGGGAGGGGAAGGGTGGGGGGGAGGGATAAGGGAAGGGATAAAGGAAGGGGAAAGGAAGTGAGGGGGTGAGACTTATGAGGGTTCGGGATGTTCCCAGATAGGGCCCAGGCCTGAGACCTAAAGGGAAGGACTAAGGTTAGTAAGTCCTCTTAAGATGAAAAGTTCTTCTGCATCTAGTGCTTCAGAGGGGAATGGCAAAAAGCAGCCAAAGTAGGTCAGGACCAGAAAAAACCGTGGGTGTGTAGGAGAAGCCTCTACACAAATCCTGTAGGATGATTTGAGTTACGTGAGAAAATGATAGCCAAGTTCATCTGGGGGGGATGGATTCCCGTTGTTTCTTTGTTTGTTGTTTCACCCACAGTGGAGTAAGGGGGCTGTTTGGAGGAGGTCTTTTGGACGAAGCTGGTCGATTTTCTACGTTGTGCTGGGGGATATCTTGAGAGATTAGCCCAAGGCGAAGAAGTAGTTGCTCTCCCATGTGGAAATTCGAAAAGCCGTAGCATTTCTCTTTGTAGTTGAATTGGAGCCGGAAAGGAAATGTCCATCTATATTTGATCATTTTCTGTGAGAGCACTTCTAAGAGTGGTTTAAGTGATCTTCTTTTTTGAATCGTGGTTGGTGAGATGTCGGCGAAAATCTGGATTTTATTGCCAAACAGGGTGATGTCATCCTTGTAGCGGGATCTTTTCATGACCTCTTCTTTAGTCCCGTAAAAGTGTGTCTTAACCACTATGTCCCTGGGGAGGCCATCTTGGCGGGGGGGTTGAAGCACCCTGTGGGCCCTGTCCAATTCGAGTTTGTCGTCTGGAAAGTCAGGGATGATTTCTTTGATTAGGGCTTTGTTTGTGTTAGGGATGTCCATGTTGGTTTCAGGGATACCTCGCACTCTAAAGTTATAGCGTCTGCTTCTGTTCTCCAGGTCTTCAATTTTGGCCAAAGCATTCTCAAGCTGATCCTCTAGAGAGTGGATACAGGTGGCATGTTGATTGGTGCGTGCTGCGGAGTCGTCTACCGCCTGTTCAATAGCGTCTATTCTAGCCCCTAGGCTCTGGAGATCTGCTTTAATTGATGTAGTGATTTGTATGGCGTTTTGTGCTAGCCCTGTAGTCAGCATGTCTGAGAAGCAGTTCAGCAGTTGTGCCATCTCCGGGGGGTGATTATTTGTGATGGGGGAGGTCTGTGGGGAGTCTGCAATTGTGTCAGGGGAATTAAGAAGGGGGGAGTAAGGGTTGCCGTTCTGCATTCTGCTAAGGAGCGATTCAGTGGATGCAGGTGATGCTAAGTAGTTTTGAGCTCCCATAATGTTACTCACTTGCACTGTGGTTGGTGTAGATAACGCTGGAGGATACACTGGGCCTTGGGTGTTTGCAGTGTCTCCGCATGGAGCAGTTGCGGCCGCCATCTTGGAAGGTCCCGGGGGAGCTAGGCCAAAGTTCAGCTGCCTATTAACGTCCTTTTTCTGCTGAGATCCGGACATGTAGGCTGGTTCCCTGATGACAGAGGGACTGATACCTGGTATCCCTGCTGAAATCCGCTAATTTTAGCATCTGTGCTGAGCTCTGGAGGGCCGGAGTGGTGCGGAGCTCTCGGTCAGTGTGTCGCTCCGGAAGTCCCGCGCATGCGCACTTGGCTCTTTTAAAAAATAAAAACCACAGAGGTGATCAAATACCATCAAAAGAAAGCTCTATTTGTGGGAAAAAAGGACATCAATTTTGTTTGGGTACAGCATCGAACAACCGTGCAATTGTCAGTTAAAGCGATGCAGTGCTGTATCGCAAAAAATGGCCTGGTCATTAACCACGGCATAACTGTTTCCTGGACAGTGACTATTTTTCACAAGCCAATAGTATGGCAGAAAAATTTGTACAGAAGGGTTATACGAAAACACATATTACGGATGAATTATTGAGAGTGGGTTCTCTTGATATATCCACTTTAGTAGCAGATTCTAATAGGGATAAGAATGTGATCCAGGATGATTCCCAATTTAGGATAATCCTGGATTACAACATTCAATATAAAAAATAGAAAAAATCATTTTAAAACATTGGGACGTTTTAAAAAAAGATAATATTTTAGGACCCACCCTTCCAGTGCGCCCGAGATTCATCTCTAGACGCCCACCCACCTTACGAGATTTATTAGCTCCTGGTGTAGTGGACCCTCCTGTAATCAAAGAAAACCGTATCTTTATTTTTATGTCCGGTTTTTATGCGTGCGGAAAATGTCCAGCATGCAGGCAATGTAAATTAAATAACAAGAGGAAGAAAGTTTTTTCTGCCAGTGCTACTGGCAAAACTTACCAAATTAAAAATGTAATTACATGCGACACTGTGGGTGTGGTATACATGCTGCAGTATGAATGTGGCCTCCAGTATGTTGGGCAGACCTCGAGACCAATGGGGGTCCGCATCTCTGAGCATGTAAATAACATTAAACGAGGCCTCAAGTCTCACTTTGTTTCTAAACATTTTAGATTGTGCCACAACAGGGACCCAAAGAAACTGTCATTCTGGGGTATAGAAAAAGTTACAAAACATTGGAGGGGTGGTAATTTTATTAGGCAACTTAGCCAGAGAGAATCCTTCTGGAGTCATAAAACCAGAGTGGCAGTCCCTAGAGGACTAAATGTTGAGTTTGATCTCAACTGTTTAATTTCTAATAAATGATTGAACGCACTCTGGTTATAAAATATTCACCTTTTACCAGCCCGAGTTGTTGATTTTTAAGATATTTTTATCTGCGATTTGGATTTTGTCGATATTTATACGTGTGATTTTTATAGATGTGAATTACTTTTAAGTGTCTGATTAATTGTAAGAGATGGCCGCGGGTGTTTATTTCATTTAATTTTATTGTATTGTATTTTATTTGAAAAATAAAAAAAAAGTGTATGTATTTTATTTGTATTCAATGACCCATAGAGTTCCCAATTAAGGACCGTTTACACAGATTAATTAATCTTTGGGATCTACATTTATTTTTTGATTTGATTTTCCATTTAGTTTTCACTTTTTAAGTATCAGCTTTGTCCCGGGATGATGTCCCCATTTAGGTCTGGAAGGGATTCACCGCTCTGGTTTCCGTTTCCGGTTCCTAGATACTCCCTGTGGACATTCAGCGAGCATATTTTTTTCTCCGGGTGATGGGCATGCTCTACCCTCCCTGACGAAGTCCTTAGTGACGTACAGCCACGTACGGGGGAGGAGCTTTACGGCCGACGTCACCCGCTGCCATCTCATGCCGACAGCTGTTTGGACGCGGACAGACTATTTTCCAGTGAAGGAGAGTCTTCTCATGTATTGCGGCGCCGTTTTACTTTGTGCATTTTATCTTGAATAGAACTTGGAAGCATTCCTCAAATGGATCGCTCTTAGATTCTTTACTTTTTTGGGGGGGAATACTGCCGATCATCTTGCTATTAAGACACGGATCTCCCTGTGAGTGACGGATCCTCCCGGGTATCGGATGATTGTCTCCAGCAGATGACAGCTAGCCGAGCAGTGTGCCATTGGTTCATTTACGCTCCATTTGACCCCCTGTAATTAAGGGGTCCAACGAGTCTGGTAAGCGCATCCTCATGATTTACTTACTACATCTGTTGAAATGTGATTGACCTGTGTGCACCCAGAAGAATTTTATTACAGTTTGGATCTTATGGACTTCTGAATATACATATATATTAGCCTTGAATATATGGACTTTTACTATTTATTTATGAGTTTCTATTTTGCGCTGCACTTATTTGTTTTATGATTAACCACTTGCTGCCCACCCATCGTCATATGATGGCTTTCCAGAACGGCCGTTCTCACGCGCCCACGGGGGTGCGTAGCGCGGCGATCACAGCCGCGCCGTGTTGCTAGAACAAGGTGTGACCCCGATCTCTGTAAAGAGCTGCGGTCATGGCTCTTTAACCATGTGATAGGCTGTGACCAATCATAGCCAGTCACATGTAAACACGGAGATGCCGGTAATCGGCATCACACCACGCCTCACACCAACAGACTGTGAGGAGAGGAGAGCCCATCAGTGGCATCTCCTCGCAGAAGACATCTAGGAATGCAATCAGGCCACTGATCATCAGTGCCCTGATTACAATAAAGCACCCACAGTGACATCAATAAGTGCCCACCAGTGCCAGCAATAAGTGCCCGCCAGTGCCAGCAATCAGTGCCTACCAGTGCCCACCAGTGCCAGCAATCAATGCCCACAAGTGCTAGCAGCTAGTGGCCATTAGTGGTGCCAGTCAGTACTGGCTATCAGTGCTGCCCATCAATGCCCATCACTGCTGGCCATCAATGCCACCCATCTATGCCCACCGGTGCCGCCTATCAGTGCCCTCCAGTGCCACCCATCAGTGCCCACCAGTGCCACACAGTGCCGCCTATCAGTGCTCGTCAGTGCCACATATCAGTGCCACCGATCAATGCACATAAGTGCGGAATATTCTTGCCTCCTTATCAGTGCCACCTAATCAGTGCCCATAAGTGCCGCCTCATCAGTGCCCATCAGTGCAGCCTATCAGTACCGCCTCATCAGCGCCCATCAGTGAAGGAGAAAATAACTAAACTAATTACTAATTACAAAATTTACTGACAGAAACTTTTATTTATTTATTTTTTAGGAAAAAATAAAAAAACAAGAAGTGATTAATAACCACCAAAAGAAAGCTCTATTTATGTGAAGAAAATGATAAACATTTTACATGGTTACAATGTAGCATGACCGTGCAATTGTCATTCAAATTGTTATAGCGCTGAAAGATGAAAAATGGTCTGGGCAGGAAGGGGGTAAAAAACTCTCTCAAGTTCAACCCCAATACAAAAAACAATTGTTAGAATGTTCACAGTACACCCACCAGAATAAAAATGAATGGATCTAAGTGAATTGGGATCATTTGGTTTGTTACGTTTTTTTCGGCTCCTCCAAATATTAACAAAAAGGCCCAAACTAATGCATCATGTTACCCAAATGAAACAAATGAATATGAATTAATTAGTTGTTTTTGTTATCATTTATATTGGTTTTCATGGAATTCATTACTATTGTGATTTGTAGATTCGGATAAATACGGGCACTTCTTCTAACAAGACCACCTTTCATCTTCACCATCTCCTCACCATGCCTTCTCTGCTCTACTCTTTCAGGCAACTACCCTGATCTTCCCTGCAACACAAAAAGTCGCTCTACCTGTCTGCGATTTCCCACCTGACTCTTCATACCCTCTGGTAACTGCAAAGACTACCACTATTCTCTTAAACACTGGACTACATTGCCTAACTGAACTTTAATTCTGCCTTACTAAGAATTTGAAACTACTGTCTATACTTGTTTGTTTTTGAAACTGTCACTTCTTTTGTATTAGCTGCCCTGAACAAGATCAAACATTTAACCTTATTCTGTTGCCCCCTCTTGCACTGTGTCCAGACCAGTTGTAAAACCCCACCCCCCACAAGCCTGGTTTTATCAGCTTCTAATTGACTAATTTTGAATCTCCCCCCACCATCCCAGTATAAATGTAGTTCATTTCTTGAGATGGCTGGCGAGGTTTTAGGCTGGTCACTCCTTGCACAAAGTGTCACGTCGGCAACAAGTGTTTGGCACTTGTACACGGGCACTTTGACTAAGGCATGCTACAAAAAAGTAAGTACAGACATTATTGTTCAACAGTTATTTTGCAGGAAGTTCCTCTTCATTCTCTTATGCCGCGTACACATGACCGGACTTTCTGGGAAACTAGGTCCGACGTTCTTCCTGCCGGACTTCCAGCGGACTACCGCCGGACTTTCTGAACGGACGGACTTGCCTACACACGACCGGACTTTCCGGCAGACTAGGTCCGCCAGTCTTCCCAATGGACTTTTGCGGAGTTACGGCAGACTTTCAGAATGAATGGACTTGCCCACACACGGCCATTTAAAACTACCCGCGGCTATTGCATTGCCGACAATACACATAGAAGTTCATTGATAAAAACGGCATGGGAATTCCCCCCAGGGAAACCCCGAACCAAAATAAAAAAAAAAAAAATGACGTGAGGGGGTTCCCCTAAATTCTATACCAGGCCCTTCAGGTCTGGTCTGGATATTAAGGGGAACCCCGCGCCAAAAAAAAAAAAAAAAACGGCGTGGGGTTCCCTCAAAAATCCATACCAGACCCTTATCCGAGCACGCAACCTGGCAGGCCGCAGGAAAAGAGGGGGGGACGAGAGTGCGCCCCCCCCCCCTCCTGAACCGTACCAGGCCACATGCCCTCAACATTGGGAGGGTGCTTTGGGGTAGCCCCCCAAAACACCTTGTCCCCATGTTGATGAGGACAAGGGCCTCATCCCCACAACCGTGGCCGGTGGTTGTGGGGGTCTGCGGGCGGGGGGCTTATCGGAATCTGGAAGCCCCCTTTAACAAGGGGACCCCCAGATCCCGCCCCCCCCCTGTGTGAAATGGTAAGGGGGTACTTACCCCTACCATTTCACTAAAAAACTGTCAAAATAGTTAAAAATGACAAGAGACAGTTTTTGACAATTCCTTTATTTAAATGCTTCTTCTATCTTCCTTCATCTTCTTCTTCTTCTGGTTCTTCTGACTCTTCTGGTTCTTCCTCCGGCGTTCTCGTCCAGCATCTTCTCCGCGCATCTTCTATCTTCTTCTCCTCGGGCCGCTCCGCACCCATGGCATGAGGGGAGGCTCCCGCTCTTCTCTTCATCTTCTTCTTCATCCTCTTCTCCTCTTCTCTTCTTCATCTTCTTCATCTTCATCTTCTCTTCTTTTCTTCTCTGGGCCGCTCCGCATCCATGCATGAAGGGAGGCTCCCGCTGTGTGACGGCGTCTCCTCGTCTGACGGTTCTTAAATAACGGGGGGCGGGGCCACCTGGTGACCCCGCCCCCCTCTGACGCACGGTGACTTGACGGGACTTCCCTGTGACGTCACGGGGAATGCCACAGGGAAGTCCCGTCATGTCCCGTGTGTCAGAGGGGGGTGTGGTCACTGGGTGGCCCCGCCCCCCGTTATTTAAGAACCGTCAGACGAGGAGACGCCGACACACAGCGGGAGCCTCCCTCCATGCATGGATGCGGAGCGGCCCGGAGAAGAAAGGAAGAGAAGATGAAGATGAAGAAGATGAAGAAGAGAAGAGGATGAAGAAGAAGATGAAGAGAAGAGCGGGAGCCTCCCCTCATGCCATGGGTGCGGAGCGGCCCGAGGAGAAGAAGATAGAAGACGCCGCGGAGAAGATGCTGGACGAGAACGCCGGAGGAAGAACCAGAAGAGCCAGAAGAACCAGAAGAAGATGAAGGAAGATAGAAGAAGCATTTAAATAAAGGAATTGTCAAAAACTGTCTTTTGTCATTTTTAACTATTTTGACAGTTTTTTAGTGAAATGGTAGGGGTAAGTACCCCCTTACCATTTCACACAGGGGGGGGGCCGGGATCTGGGGGTCCCCATGTTAAAGGGGGCTTCCAGATTCCGATAAGCCCCCCGCCCGCAGACCCCCACAACCACCGGCCACGGTTGTGGGGATGAGGCCCTTGTCCTCATCAACATGGGGACAAGGTGTTTTGGGGGGCTACCCCAAAGCACCCTCCCAATGTTGAGGGCATGTGGCCTGGTACGGTTCAGGAGGGGGGGGGCCGCACTCTCATCCCCCCCTCTTTTCCTGTGGCCTGCCAGGTTGCGTGCTCGGATAAGGGTCTGGTATGGAATTTAGGGGGAACCCCACGTCATTTTTTTTTTTTAATTTTGGCCGGGGTTCCCCTTAATATCCATACCAGACCTGAAGGGCCTGGTATGGAATTTAGGGGGACCCCACCACATCATTTTTTTTTTTTTTAATTTTGGTTCGGGGTTTCCCTGGGGGGAATTCCCATGCCGTTTTTATCAATGAACTTCTATGTGTATTGTCGGCAATGCAATAGCCGCGGGTAGTTTTAAATGTGTTTTTTCCTTCCAAATGTCATTTTGCTGTCAGACTGTTCTAAACACGGGAAACATGCGCCCCTTTACAGGCATACTATAGACACCCCCCAGGTACGAAATTTAAAGGGATATTACACTTTTATTGTTTGACTTTAAGCATTAATAAAATCACTGCTCCTGAAAAAACGTCCGTTTTTAAAACTTTTTTTTGCATTGATCCATGTCCAAAGGGGGCTCCCAGATTCCGATAAGCCCCCCTGCCCGCAGACCCCGACAACCAACGGCCAGGGTTGTCGGGAAGAGGCCCTTGTCCTCATCAACATGGGGACAAGGTGCTTTGGGGTGGGGGGGCGCCCCCCTCCCCCAAAGCACCCACCCCCATGTTGAAGGCATGTGGCCTGGTACGGTTCAGGAGGGGGGCGCTCGCTCGTCTCCACCCCCTTTCCTGACCGGCCGGGCTGTGTGCTCGGATCGGGGTCTGGTATGGATTTTGGGGGGACCCCACTCCGTTTTTTCGGCGTAGGGTGTTCCCCTTAAAATCCATACCAGACCTAAGGGCCTCGTATGCCCCGTGCTCGCCGCAATAGGAGCAAACGCGAGATGCAGTACCCTGCCCTTGCTTCGTATCTGGTCCGTCAGACGGGCTTTCCATCAGGAACTGAGTCCAGTGGAGTTACGACGTAAAGATTTGAAGCAGGCTTCAAATCTAACTGTCTGTCCGTCGGAAGTCCGATGCGGGCCACACACGGTCAGATTGTCCGCTGGATTCGGTCCGTCAGCGTCCGTTGGACCAGTCAGGTCGAAAAGTCCGGTGTGTACGCCCCATAACTTTCCTCAGCCTTCCTTCTATTCCCCTCTTTACACCCTCCAACATGATCACACTAATCTTTGTTATAACGTCCTCTCTCCTCAAACTCTCATTTCTTTATCCCCCCTCTCCAGCCCCCAACCTGTACATATCTCCCTCTCTTCTTCCCACTCAATATTACACCACTTACCACCTCCTGCTCTTTCTAAGCCCTCACAGTATCACCTCTTCCATTCCACCACAGCATCTGCCCTCTCATAAATCCCACTCCCGCCTTATCACCCTCACCCTCCTACTACTCCTAATGTCTGGGGACATCGCACCAAACCCCGGCCCTCCCACACCCGATTCCCAACGCCAAAATTGGCCATCTACCTCCTCCAACGGTAGTCGTAACTTCAACCTTCTCATCCCAATTCCCCTCATTCCACAAGAACCATGCCCCATCTGCCACAACCCTGGCAAACAGACGACACCAGAAGTCTTAAGAGACACAGCCGTGCTCTTGAGCGAGCATGGCATAAATCTAAATCCCTGCAAGACTTTACCTTCTACAAATCTGCCCTTCTCAAATACAACTCCTGCCTCCACACTGCTAAACAAACCTATTACAATACTCTCATCAAAACCCTCTCATCCAAACCTCATCAACTCTTTTCTACCCTTAATTCCTTACTTCACCCCCCACTGCCCGCACCCACCAACTTGCTTACCGCTCAACAGATTGCCACCCATGTTAACTGCAAAATCGACACAATTCGCAAGGAGATATCCAGCATTCAAACTCCTCCCCTACCCAACACATCGGGTCCAACACCACACTCAATACTCTCCTCCTTTTGCCCAGTTACCACAGATGAAGTTGATCAACTCCTCTCCATGGCCCACCTCAGTACCTGTCCCCTGGACCCTGTCCCCTCTCAATTACTGCGACCACCTTCCCATTCTATCCTCAACTACCTAACCCACATCTTCAACCTCTCCCTCTGCTCCGGCACCTTTCCTTCCCCGCTCAAACATGCATTGGTTATCCCCATACTCAAAAAGCCCTCACTAGACATCACCTGTTTAAATAATTTAAGACCTATCTCCCTGCTCCCGTTTGCCTCCAAGCTCATCGAACGCCTTGTCCATGACCGAATGAGTCGCTACCTTACGGACAATAACCTTCTCGACCCCCAACAGTCTGGCTTTCGCCCACAACATTCTACTCAAACTGCCCTACTAAAACTAACCAATGTCCTACTAACTGCTAAAACCAATGGGCACTACTCCATATTCATACTTTTATTCCTCCCTGCTGCCTTTGACACAGTTGACCACCTGCTCCTCCTCAGCAAATTACACTCCCTTGGCCTCCGTGATTCTGCTTTATCCTGGTTCTCCTCCTACCTATCTCAGCGCACTTTCAGTGTCACTTACAACTCCATCTCCACCGCCCCCCTTCCTCTTTCTGTTGGGGTACCCCAAGGCTCCGTCCTTGGGCCTCTCCTAGTCTCACTCTATACCTCTTCCCTGAGCCAGTTGATAACCTCCCATGGCTTCCAATACCACCTCTATGCTGACGACACCCAGATCTATCTCTCCACTCCTCAACTCACCCCCTCAATCACCTCACGGATCTCAAACTTGCTAAATGACATATTGATATGGATGTCACACCACTTCCTCAAACTCAATCTTTCTAAAACTGAGCTTGTTATATTTCCTCCTTCATGGTCCCCCCCCCCTGTGACTACACCATTAATATCAACAACACAACCATTGGTCCCTCCACACATGCCAGGGTGCTGGGTGTAATCCTTGACTCTGACCTCTCCTTCAGCCCCCACATCCAATCACTGGCTAAATCCTGCCCCCTTAACCTCCACAACATCTCCAGAATTCGACCCTTCCTGACTAATGACACCACAAAGCAACTTATTCTCTCCTTTATTATTTCCCGCCTTGACTACTACAACTCTCTCCTTAATAGCCTACCCTTAAGCAGGCTATCCCCCCTTCAGTCTATTATGAATTCTGCTGCTAGACTAATACACCTCACTAACCAATCCATGACTGCTGCTCCTCTCTGCCAATCCCTTCACTGGCTTCCCCTACCCCACCACGTAAAATTCAAAATGCTAACCATAACCTACAAGGCCATTCACAACATCGGCCCCATCTACATCACCAACCTTATCTGCAGATATCGCCCAAATCATCCCCTCCGCTCCTCCCAGGACCTCCTGCTCTCTAGCTCCCTTGTTATCACCTTCCATGCTCACCTTCAGGACTTCTCCAGAGCCTCTCCCATTGTCTGGAACTCCCTGCCCCAGTATGTCCAATCAGCCCCTAACCTGTCCACCTTTAGGAGATCCCTGAAAACTCATTTATTCAAGGAAGCCTATCCCACACCCACCTAACAACTGTCCCCAAGCCACCCCCATCAAATCATTCTCTGCAGCTATTACCTTTTGTACCACCACCCCCTCCCTTTAGAATGTAAACTCTATGAGCAGGGCCCTCCTGTACCTTTTGTATTGAACTGTACTGTAATTGTGTTGTCCCCCCTATACAAGTGCTGCGTAAACTGTTGGCGCTATATAAATTGTGAATAATAATAATATATATATAGATGTATATAATGTGATACACACAATAGGACTGATACATTAAAACTGTAGAAAAAAGAAAAAAAAACATGACAGTGGAGTTGTTGCCAATAGCTACCACTCTGGTTTCACCCTTCATTTTGTGGAATAATTAAAGTGACACTAAACTCTCTTTTGTTTTGTTTTCAAATCTCCAAATTCCATTTCTTTTTTTTTTTTTTTTACTGCTGTGATACAACTTCTTGTTCCCCGACTTCCCTTCCTGAGGGTAGCTATGTTTGTTCTTAATGTCCAACTCTGTGTACTATTAAGTAGTAGATGTGTATTGATTACATTTAGAGAATAATCATTTAGTGTGATTTTAAGAATTTTGATTGGTCACGAAGAACAACGCTTCTAATTAATTCTTATTTTCTTTTTTGCAATCAAATAGCAACATACTATTACTAATCTTTACAGAAATTACACAAATAACACAAACTTATAACATGAATCGAACTTGGTCAGCATATAAGCTAATATTATTATATAATATTTTAGATTGTTGCAGGGCAATAAACATGAGAAGGTAACATTATTAAGAATGAATTAATTTTTTAAATGGCTGGTTTGATATTAGATGTGTTTGAGGTGGAATAAAAAAAACTGATAACTGATTCTAAAAATGAAATTGCTGATGTAGTGGTCTGGGATTTTGACTGCATGAAAAAATCAACACAATGAAGTTTTTAAATCTCTATTAAGTCTCTAATATAGGTAAAAGGAACAGGTTATTTGCATTTGTTGATGTCATCACCTGAGTAGACAGGCTTGTCCAGCAGTTACTTGGTTAAAAAATAAATACCTTTCAGAAGATCCCTTCCTCATAGTCTAAAATAAAGAAGGAAAAAAAGTAGTGTTTGTTGATTGTAAAGATTGCATATTACCCTACCCTTCCTGGTGTGAGGTCACTAACATACCAAATAGTCTTATAAATAGCAAGAAGTAACTGTAAATTATACTACTGAAAGGCTGTTGCTCATGGGGCATACAATGGGGTACCAGGCTGCCAGCTTGATGGTGCTGTGGCTGGCACAGGGTGTCGTTACACTGGATTCAGGTATTTGTTCCTCTATGACTGACCATTTATCTCATAGAATTTGGGCATTATGTGCAATGAGATAAAAAATTATTTAAATAAAGACAGCAAGGCAACAGAATTACATTATAAGGTCTAGTCGCTGATGTCTTGTTTTAGCTGTCTGTTATTTTAGCTAATTATAATTTCCTCTTAAAAATGGTTACCGTATATACTCGAGTATAAGTCGAATTTTTCAGCACATTTTTTTGTGCTGAAAGTGCCCCCCTCGACTTATACTCGAGTCAAGCACTTTTCTGCAGCAAAAAATTTCATTTTCCGAACCGATTTTGGGGCACCGTATCTCAGGGCCACTTGGTGCTAGAAACCCCAAATTTGGTATGCAAACCCAGTGGACCTGGTACCACAACATATCCAAAGCTGAAGTTCCTAGCACTAAGTGGCCCCGAGATACGGGGCCCCAAAATCGGTTCGGAAAATGTCATTCTCTGCTGCAGAAAAGTGCTTGACATTTTCTGAACCGAATTTGGGGCCCCATATCTCAGGGCCACTTGGTGCTAGGAACCCCAAATTTGGTGTGCAAACCCAGTGGAACTGGTATCATAACATATCCAAAGCTGGGATTCCTAGCACCAAGTGGCCCTGAGATACGAGGCCCCAAAACTGGTTCGGAAAATGTCATTCTCTGCTGCAGAAAAGTGCTTGACATTTTCTGAACTGATTTTTGGGGCCCTGTATCTCGGGGCCACTTGGTGCTAGAAACCCCAGCTTTGGAAATTTTATGGTGCTAGTTCCACTGGGTTTGCACACCAAATTTGGGGTTCTTAGCTCTAAGTGGCCCCAAGATACGGGGCCCCAAATTCGGTGAACTGTGTATATCTGCAGCAATGTCATTTCGGGACCCTTTGGGTTCAGAGACCCCAAATTTTGGCTGCAGCTAGGGGGCATCTAGGAACCCTTAACTACCGAGTTTGAAGTTCAGGGGACCTATGGCTGCAAATGGGTACAGTGAGGCATGCAAATGGGCACAGTGATGCTGGAAATGGGCATTGTTGACCCTCTTTTCCACTTAAAGTAGCTGTGCATTTCTCACCCTCGTCTTATACTCGGGTCAATAAGTTTTTCCTATTTTTTTTGTGGTAAATTAGGGCCTCGACTTATACTCGGAACGACTTATACTCGAGTATATACGGTAATTCACAAATCTAAATATTTCCAGGGTGTTTTATCCCCTTTTCATGAAAAAGCTATTTATATACTGTTTATTATTTTATCATCACTTCAAATAGCTCTTTCCCTGCTCTCCTCCATAGACACCTTATTGAAACTCAAAAGCCAATAGTATTTTGCAATTTATCTAAAGCTCAAACTTTTTTTTTTTCTTTTAATTTTGAATAGAGCAGGAGAATTCTTAAAAATGCTTGTTGGGCTTTTTTTCCCCATGTTCTATTGGGGGGAAATACCCTCTCATTTACCCTGGTGAATATTGGCAATGGGATAGAAAATTAAAATTGATATCCTAAATATATTATATTTTCCAATATTTTCCAATAGGGCACCCATTCTGGTGACATCTTAAAGTGGTACTTATCCCCAAAAACAAAAATGTATTATATTGCAGCTTCTTAGATGAGGTGGCTGTATTTGTTTTTTTCATACCACAGTTTCAGCATTTTGAATGCATGTTTAGACACATTTTTAAAGTGCTTTCAATATGTTCCAGTATGGTTTTTTTTTTGCTCTCTTTTTTTTGCACCTAAAAAATCTTAGGATAATGGTTTCTTATGTGTGTTCCTGTGTGTTTACACACATTTACATGCATCTACATGCATTTTGATGTGTACCGGATAAAAAAAATGCAGCAGGTTGTAATTTTGTTTAAAGCACCAGAACTGACCACACTAGTGTGAACTAGGGACTTTGGAATACATGCAAATTACTGTGTATGCATTCCGGATCCATTTTATAAATGTACTTTAAAGCATTAGGTGTAAGCCAGCACTTAGGCTTTTTTCCCTTTATTTTTACTTAGTGATCCAGCCAGTAAGTCTGCTATTTTTCAACTTCCTTTACTAGACCAAGCTGTCTTCCAAAAGTGACAGTTAGAGGGTTGAGACAAACCATTTAACAATGACAGGGGTGCTTACAATGATCAGCTTGTATTCATTTATGTAAAACGTTTATCCAAAAAGAAAAAAAAATGTTGCTGTAACTGCTTTTAAAGTGTTAGCTGGAGTTCAGCATTAACTTTTTAGTGAAGTCTATCCAAATCTGCTAGAGCATCCACAACTACTCTCTCCCAAGAATGACAGTGCTGCTGTCCAAAGGTGTCTCTGTTGTAGAGTAGAGACAGACAGGTAGTGTGGTACTGGCTGGATCACCTCCTGACAATAAAGGACAAGTCTAACATGTCTAAAACGAATGCAGCCACCACATATAGGTATTTATAAGCTGTAGTATATCACTTTTTTATATTTTGGGGGTTTCATACCCCTTTAAGGTAATGAAGAGCAATCTGCCTAATGGGCCACAAACAGCAACCTGAGAGGAGTTTTATCCATTCTCTACTCCATCCAAAACTAAAAAAAAAAAGTGGCTAGAGATGCACCCATGCAAATATATTTATGAATTGAATTGTACACTCAAAATACAAATACAAAATACAACAACAAATTGATAAATGTGTGTTCATTAAAGGGGAAGTATAGCCAAAGCTATTTTGGCACACTTCTTCAATGGATCACAGGAGTGCAGTTTGTTCTTCAATTCTGTGACCCGTTTTCAGGTAAAGCCCACTGTCGACCAGGCCTGTACTGGCCATTGGGACTACAGGGAGTTTCCCGGTGGGCCGATGGCTCAGTGGGCTGATTTCAGTGACAGCCTGTTAAAGTAATGGCTTTCTTGGTTCGCCCTCAACTTCACACAGTGATGTGAGAAAGATGAGAAAAATACAGAGGAGAATAAGTGAAATAGTAAAAGAGGTTAGTGAGGACTCCTTATGTTATGCTACTTATGTTTTTTTGCACAATTGCGTATAGTTTATATACTGTATTTGTGCTTGTTTGCACAAATAAAGTGGGCCGGTCTGGATGAAGTCCAGGGCCAAATTTTTATCCCAGTCCAGCCCTACTGTCGACTGACATCACAGAGCCAGTCCAGGATCTGAAACGATCCCAACCATATGGTCCGCATCCACCCAGATGCCTGGAAGGCTCACTGCAGCCTGAAGACTAAGAGCTGAGCGATCAGTGGTGTTTGATCACTCAGTTCTTGGACTTAGAACCTGCAGGGGACAGATACAGCATCAGACCGATTCTGCATCCACCTAGGTGAGTATATATATATTTTTTTTTATCTAAACTTATACTTCTCTTTTAAATGTAGCTATTTCAAGTGGTTGAACTTTCAGTAAATTAGAAAATATTTCTTCAAGCAAATAACCCATGTAATGTAAATATTGCATGTTTTATGCTTTAGTGAATTGATCCTCAGGCATGATAAACTATCACAAGGAAAGACACAGATGAATTCATTGCTACTGACATGAACAGAACTAGCAACTGTATGAAGCCAGTGCATGCTCTTACTTATATGCATTTATATTAAAAACTTAATTAAAAATAGTATACATTTCCTATAAATGTTTATTTAGCTGCTATTGCACTAATTAATTTAACTAAAATCTTAAGGGGCTGTTATGTTTTTAAGCGCTTGTTTTTCCATATTTTTATGCTTTTGATAAATGTAGAAATGTATTAATCAAAGACTGGGGGGTCCTTTGGATTTGATTCAGCCTCATTCAACCTTTTAGCCCCATGCACATAGGAATATGAATTTATGCTGCATTTTTTTCTGCAAAAACATTGGCAGAAAAAAAAGGCCAATGAATATTCTAGCCAATAGAATACATTTACATGCATATGCACATATATATGAGTGTATGCACATAAATTATGCTCAGCAGCATCTCTCCAAGTACAGCTTTGGGGTGTTCTTTTCTTTTTTTTTTCTTTTATGCCTGTGAACACTACACAAAAATATGTGCATAAAAGTCTGCATTTGCATGGCCATGTTAAATAACATGCAGCTGTGTTCATGAGCTTAAAAAAATAATGCCAGATGCCCCTAGCAGCAGCATTTTTCTACATGTCTGCATGAGCGCTTTGCTTTAAACTGAACTCCAGCCTTGCCTTCAGTCTTGCACAGTTGTACAGACCTCTCTCCTGTACTAAAAATGCTTACTCTGATTGACTGACATTGTAAACTTGCTACAGTGTGCATTGGTTCTCCATTTTCTGGCTGGAGAACATCCAGCATCATCAAGCTGTTTCCTCCCCAGCCTTACTGTGCTTGACCTGTCCCTTTCATTTATTGGATTTTAGTTTGGTTCAGCAGGTTTGGTATTACCTGGTGTTATCTAAGACAGTCTATAAATGCAATCTGTACTGCAATTGAAGTCTGCTTATGAAAACTCGTTCCTCCAGACTGATATATCCACCCAGGCATTCTGGTATATGCATAACTCCTCCCAAGAGACAGCCAACTACTTGCATCAGTAATGAGTGCTCTTGAGAAAAGCATTGAGGCATTGTGTGGTGAGGTTTTCATGAATTTATTTACAGCACCAGCACCCCTTTAGCCCCTCCCACTGGCAATGATCTGCCAGCATTGCATAGAGATGCACAGAGAGTGATATCATCACCGGGTCCAAAAAAGGTATGTAATTAAAACAGCAAGCTTTTATTTAAAACATTTAATCAGCATGTTGATGAGGGGGGGTGGATGGAGGAACCAAGTAAGGCAAAATATAAGCAGATTAAACGGGTTGTAAACCCTTTTGTTTTTTCACCTTAATGCATCCTATGCATTAAGGTGAAAAAACTTCTTCTAGTGACCGGCCCCCTAGCCCTCTGTTTTATTCACCTGAGCCCATTCGTTCCCTCGGCGGAGACGCTCTCACCTTCTCTCCCTGATGTTCTCGGCTCTTAATTGGATAGATTGATAGCAGCGCAGCCATTGGCTCCCACTGCTGTCAATCAAATCCAATGACACGGGCGCCGGGGGGCAGGGCCGAGTCCAGCATTCTGTGCCTATGCACGCAAATGCTGGACTCGGGAGTGCACCTGCAAGGTAACCCGCAGGGAGAGCGCTTCTCACAGGGGGTTTACCGATGCGAGGAGGAGCCGCGAGGGCTTCCGGGGGACCCCAGAACACCAGGTAAGTACAGTGGCGTAGCGTGGGGGGTGCAGGGGGTGCCGTGGCCCCAGGCGTGAAATTTAGGGGGGCGCCAGTATGTGTCACTGGCTGCCTCCTCCTAATTTCTCGATCCTGTGTCCCCGGCCCGGCTGCCATGTTAAGTGTCCGGCGCCCTGTGATTGGGCGTATGGGGGTCATGTGAGGCGTAGGGCTGGCCTGTCCTAGATCGCTCCTGAAGTCCCGCCTCCGCACATGACCCCCCATACGCCCAATCACAGGGCGCCGGACACTGAACATGGCTGCAGCCAGAGCGCAGGGGAGAGAGGAATGTGAGCCACTGCTGTCCTCTCCTCCTCATCCTCCTCCTCCGGATTGATGCAGCCAAGATAAGAAGGTGAGTGAGAGTCTTGTTACTGGCCGGGGGGGCGAGAGAGAGAGACTGTAGGCAGGACAGTGTAGTTTAGTATGGAGGTCAGTGTAGTGTAGTGGTCAGTGTAGTGTAGTATGGTGGTCAGTGTAGTGTAGTATGGTGGTCAGTGTAGTGTAGTATAGTGGTCAGTGTAGTGTAGTATAGTGGTCAGTGTAGTGTAGTATGGTGGTCAGTGTAGTGTAGTATGGTGGTCAGTGTAGTGTAGTATGGTGGTCAGTGTAGTGTAGTATGGTGGTCAGTGTAGTATAGTGGTCAGTGTAGTGTAGTATGGTGGTCAGTGTAGTGTAGTATGGTGGTCAGTGTAGTGTAGTATGGTGGTCAGTGTAGTGTAGTATAGTGGTCAGTGTAGTGTAGTATAGTGGTCAGTGTAGTGTAGTATGGTGGTCAGTGTAGTGTAGTATGGTGGTCAGTGTAGTGTAGTATGGTGGTCAGTGTAGTGTAGTATGGTGGTCAGTGTAGTATAGTGGTCAGTGTAGTGTAGTATGGTGGTCAGTGTAGTATAGTGGTCAGTGTAGTGTAGTATGGTGGTCAGTGTAGTGTAGTATGGTGGTCAGTGTAGTGTAGTATAGTGGTCAGTGTAGTGTAGTATGGTGGTCAGTGTAGTATAGTGGTCAGTGTAGTGTAGTATGGTGGTCAGTGTAGTATAGTGGTCAGTGTAGTGTAGTATGGTGGTCAGTGTAGTGTAGTATGGTGGTCAGTGTAGTGTAGTATAGTGGTCAGTGTAGTGTAGTATGGTGGTCAGTGTAGTATAGTGGTCAGTGTAGTGTAGTATGGTGGTCAGTGTAGTATAGTGGTCAGTGTAGTGTAGTATGGTGGTCAGTGTAGTGTAGTATGGTGGTCAGTATAGTGGACAGTGTAGTATGGTGGACAGTATAGTATAGTGTAGTTTAGTATGGAGGTCAGTGTAGTGTAGTGGACAGTATAGTATAGTGGACAGTGTAGTATAGTGGACAGTATAGTGGTTAGTGTAGTATAGTATAGTGGTTAGCATAGTGGTCAGTATAGTGTAGTTGAGTATGGAGGTCAGTGTAGTATAGTGGTTAGTATGGTGTTTAGTGTAGTGGACAGTATAGTGGTCAGTATAGTGTAGTGGACAGTGTAGTGTAGTATGGTGGTCAGTATAGTGGACAGTGTAGTATGGTGGTCAGTGTAGTGTAGTATAGTGGTCAGTATAGTATAGTGGTCAGTGAAGTGTAGTATGGTGGTCAGTATAGTGTAGTATAGTGGTCAGTATAGTGTAGTTTAGTATGGAGGTCAGTGTAGTGTAGTGGACAGTATAGTATGGTGGTCAGTATAGTGTAGTATGGTGGTCAGTGTAATGTAGTATAGTGGACAGTGTAGTATAGTGGTCAGTATAATGTAGTATGGTGGACAGTGTAGTATGGTGGACAGTGTAGTAAAACAGACAGTGTAGTATAGTGGTCAGTATAGTGGTTAGTATAGTGTAGTTTAGTATGGAGGTCAGTGTAGTGTAGTGGTCAGTGTAGTGTAGTGGTCAGTGTAGTGTAGTGGTCAGTGTAGTGTAGTATAGTGGACAGTGTAGTGTAGTATAGTGGACAGTGTAGTGTAGTATGGTGGTCAGTATAGTGTAGTATAGTGGTCAGTGTAGTATAGTGGACAGTATAGTGTAGTATAGTGGACAGTGTAGTATGGTGGTCAGTATAGCGTAGTATAGTGGTCAGTGTAGTGTAGTATGGTAGTCAGTGTAGTGTAGTATAGTGGTCAGTGTAGTATAGTATGGTGGTCAGTATAGCGTAGTATAGTGGTCAGTGTAGTGTAGTATAGTGGTCAGTGTAGTGTAGTATAGTGGTCAGTGTAGTGTAGTATGGTGGTCAGTATAGCGTAGTATAGTGGTCAGTGTAGTATAGTGGTCAGTGTAATGTAGTATAGTGGACAGTGTAGTATGGTGGTCAGTGTAGTGTAGTATGTTGGTCAGTGTAGTGTAGTATGGTGGTCAGTGTAGTGTAGTATGGTGGTCAGTATAGCGTAGTATAGTGGTCAGTGTAGTATGGTGGTCAGTGTAGTGTAGTATAGTGGTCAGTGTAGTGTAGTATAGTGGACAGTGTAGTATGGTGGTCAGTATAGCGTAGTATAGTGGTCAGTGTAGTGTAGTATAGTGGTCAGTGTAGTGTAGTATGGTGGTCAGTGTAGTGGTCAGTATGGTGGTCAGTGTAGTATAGTGGTCAGTGTAGTGTAGTATGGTGGTCAGTGTAGTATGGTGGTCAGTGTAGTGTAGTATGGTGGTCAGTGTAGTGTAGTATAGTGGTCAGTATAGTGTAGTATGGTGGTCAGTGTAGTGTAGTATAGTGGTCAGTACAGTGTAGTATGGTGGTCAGTGTAGTGTAGTATGGTGGACAGTGTAGTGTAGTATAGTGGACAGTGTAGTGTAGTATAGTGGTCAGTGGACAGTGTAGTATAGTGGTCAGTATAGTGTAGTATAGTGTAGTATAGTGGACAGTGTAGTGTAGTATAGTGGTCAGTGGACAGTGTAGTATAGTGGTCAGTATAGTGTAGTATAGTGTAGTATAGTGGACAGTGTAGTGTAGTATAGTGGTCAGTGTAGTATAGTGGTCAGTATAGTGTAGTATAGTGGTTAGTGTAGTGTAGTGGACAGTATAGTGGTCAGTGTAGTATAGTGGACAGTATAGTATAGTGGTCAGTGTAGTGGACAGTGTAGTTCTCAGTGTAGTGGTCAGTATAGGAATCAGGTAGGCCAGTAGTACTTGTATTTGAAGGGACTCAGGGATAGCTAAAAGTCTGCATGTTAGGGGGGCACAAATTACTTGCCTTGCCCCGGATGCTGACAACCCACGCTACGCCACTGGGTAAGTATGATATGTTTGTTATTAAAAAAAAAAAAACGAAGGTTTACAATCACTTTAAATTTAAACCTAAAGCGGAGTACCAGTCGTTTTGGTGTTTATTAAAGGTCAGCAGCTATAAAAAGTGTAGCTTCTGACTTTTAATAAACACACACTCTGGTTCTCTCCCTCTCCTTTACCTGGTGCTGGCATTACAAGTGTGGGCACCAGGCTGTGACAGCTTGTGGCTTCACAGCCGGGTGTGCACTGTGCATGTGCAAGTCGTGCTGCGTCTCCTCAATGGTCGAGCAATCTTCTGGGATTTGTCCTGGGGCGTCCCAGAAGATTGCAGTGAGGGAGGGGATGAGGAGAGCTTCTTCTTGGATTGCCTAGGCAAAATCCCTGTCAAAACTAGGCATCCTCTCTCCCCCCAAAAAAATTACATGCCAAATGTGGCATGAGGGGGAGTGCTTAAAGCGGAACTTTGCCCTTTTGAGGGGAGCTCCGTTTTAAAAGTATATCCAAAATTAAATCCAATGATTCCCCACCTGGAAGATTTACCTTCACATCCTGTTCTGTAGACACAACAGAAAGTAAGAGATAAGTTCTCTGACAGTTGTCAGAAGAAAAAGTGTCCCCACCATTGGAGGGAGGAGGGGGTCAACTACACATTTTTACATTGAAGATTTTGATTATTAAGACACTTTAAGGACATTTATTGCTCTATACGTTAATGTGAATTATTGCTTAATATTATTTTCTTTGAATTCAGATTATACATGGTTATATTGTAAACGTAGCTAGCTGTGATATATTACACTTTAACTAAGTGGGGTTTGTTATGTCACCACCGAGTCAAGTGACTGAGATTTATCATTTCACATTTGTTTATATTAGAGGTTGAAAGTCTTGCATATTTTTTAGCACTGCACCATTATTTATTCATTTTTTCCCACCATGAGAGTTGTTTTTCTAGTGACAACAAACATTTTGGATTATCCTTAAAGCAGAACTTCATCTAAAAGGTGAAGTTCTGCTTGTCTGCCTCCTCCCTCTTCCTCTTTAGGTTTTGGCACTTTATATTTTTTTAGAGGGGAGCGGGTGTTTGAAGTTTGATCCCCTTTCCCTCATAGCCTTCTTGGACACGTCACACAGGTCTCAGAAAGCTGTGGGACCCCTCTTCCTACCTCTTCTGTCTAACCTGTATAAAAACCCGACAGGGGCTCTAGCCTCTTATTCATCTATCCAAAACAAAACAAAGAAAAAAAATGAAAATCTAAAGTGGTTTTAGATATACTTTAACAACTCTTGGCATAAGACTTCAGCCACAAGGGGAGTTAACTAATTCTCTAAGACTTCATTAGACTCCATAAGAAGGCACAGTAATGCGTAATCTTTGTGTTGCACTGCAAACCAGAAAGTAACACCTGGATAATAACCACATTTTACCCCCCTCATGTTCATATACACATAACTGCAAACTATACAAAAAAATGTTTTAAGCAGTAGCACACATTTATAAAATTATATTTCCATTAAAAACGTTTGTAATGGCTGAAAATAATTTGTGCCATTCCCATTTCCTAGATGTATTGTACCATGCTGTTAAATGTTTTTGATATAACATTTTAAAAGAAAGAAAATAAAGCTGTTTCATGGGGATTGTAAAACTAAAACCTTACAGAATGTAGTGATTATAGGAACCACTGGAACTGGTCCCCCCTGAAGAAAAATATGATTTGTTCTGATGAATATAAAAGGTAATAAAACCCCAGCTCAAGTCAACTCAAATCTGAGGGATATATAAATATAGAGAAACAAAGCAGTCTAATGCCCCGTACACACGGTCGGATTTTCCGACGGAAAAAGTGCCACGCATGCTCAGAATAAATAAAGAGATGAAAGCTATTGGCTACTGCCCCGTTTATAGTCCCGACGTACGAGTTTTACGTCACCGCGTTCAGAATGATCAGATTTTCCGACAACTTTGTGTGACCGTGTGTATGCAAGACAAGTTTGAGCCAACATCCATCGGAAAAAATCCTAGGATTTGTTCTGGTTGTCGGAATGTCCGATCAATGTCCGACCGTGTGTACGAGGCATAAGTCTAATGTAGTAAAAGTCATTTTAATTGACACAATATCATACAATTACCTACATCAAAGGTAATACTGAAGCTCTTGTACAAGGACAATCAGGGCAGGAGCCAGTGGGGGCCAACAGACATGAAACCAGCAGCTAGATCGGGAGCAGTGATTTTTTTAATGCCTAAAGTGAAACAATAAAAATGAAATATTCCTTTAAATATCATGCCTGGGGGGGTCTATAATATGCCTGTAAAGTGGCGCATTTTTCCCGTGTTTAGAACAGTACCACAGTAAAATGACATTTCTAAAGGAAAAATTGTCATTTAAAAACCAATCGCGGCTGTAATGAATTGTCGGGTCTCGACTCATTGAAAAAAGGCAATGGGTTCCCCTCCCAGTCCATTACCAGGCCCTTCGGGTCTGGTATGAATATTTAGGGGAACCCCGAACCAAAAATTAAAAAAAAAATTGCATGGGGGTCCCCCCAAAATCCATACCAGGCCCTTCAGGTCTGGTATGAATATTTAGGGGAACCCCGAACCAAAAATTAAAAGAAAAAATGGTGCAGGGGTTGCCCCCAAAATCCATACCAGACCCTTATCCGAGCACGCAACCTGGCAGGCCGCAGGAAAAGAGGGGGGACGAGGGAGCGCCCCCTTCCTGAACCGTACCGGGCCACATGCCCTCAACATGGGGTGTTGATGGGGACAAGGGCCTCATCCCCACAACTCTTGCCCGGTGGTTGTGGGGGTATGTGGGCAGGTGGCTTATCGGAATCTGGAAACCCCCTTTAACAAGGGGACCCCCAGATCCCGTCCCCCTGTGTGAATTGGTAACGGGGTACATTGTACCCCTACCATTTCACAAAAATGCCACGGAAGCCCCCGTGGCGTCGGGGGGGCAGGGTCACCCGTTTACGTCACTGGGTGGCCCCGCCCTCAGCTATATAACAGCTGTCACCCAGAAGAAGCGTCACTCAGCGGGAGCCCCCCATGGAGGCGGGACTGTTGCGACTTTTTTTTCTTTTTCGGTCCATAGGGCGTTGTGAATTTACATTGCCGGACATTTTTTTTTTTTTTTAATAAAGGACTTGTCCCAAGCTGTCTCTTGTCTTTTTTACCATTTTGGACACTTTTTGTGAAATGGTAGGGGTACAATGTACCCCGTTACCAATTCACATGGGGGGCGGGATCTGGGGTTCCCCTTGTTAAAGGGGGCTTCCAGATTCTGATAATCAGGCTGCTCTGTCATCCCCCTCTTTTCCTGCAGCCTACCAGGTTGCGTGCTCGTATAAGGGTCTGGTATGAATTTTGGGGGGACCCCTATGCCATTTTTTTAATTTTGGTGCAGGGTTCCCCTTGAAATCCATACCAGACCCTTCAGTTCTGGTATGGATTTTGGGGGACCCCTACGGCCATTTTTTTAAACTTGGCACAGGGTTCCCCTTAATTTCCATACCAATTTTTTTTTTTTAATTTTGGTTCGGGGTTCCACTTAATATTCAATCCAGACCCAAAGGGCCTCATAATGGACTGGGGGGGGGAACTATGCCCTTTTTTTCAATGAGTTTTGTCTATATTGCCAAGACCCAACAATACATTACAGCCGCGATCAGTTTTAAATGACAATTTTTTCTTTAGAAACTTCATTTTGCTGCGGTACTGTTCTAAACAAGGAAAAACTGCACCACTTTACAGGCATATTATAGACACCCCCCAGGCACAATATTTAAAGGAATATTTCATTTTTATTGTTTCCCTTTAAGCATTAAAAAAATCACTGCTCCCAAAAAAAACGTCTGTTTAAAAAAAAAAAAAAATTGCATTGATACATGTCCCCTGGGGCAGGACCTGGGTCCCCAAGCACTTTTTTTGACAATAACTTGCATATAAGCCTTTAAAATTAGCACTTTTGATTTTTCATGTTTATGTCCCATAGACTTTAACGGTGTTCGTGTGTTCTTCCCAATTTTTGGCCCGTACGGATGTTCTGGTGTGAACTGAACCGTGGGGGGTGTTCAGCTCATCGTTAGTCAGTAAGGCTACAGGAGTGTTGGACAACAAGGCAATGCATTTTGGTACCCCCCCCCCTATCTTGGGCTGATTCATCAGAGAAGGAACAGTTGAAAACCTCTGTGAGGTTATTATTTTCATATGTGTCTCAGCTGGGGAGAACCCCCTTCCTTCATAGTCACCATGACAGGAAGTGAGTAAAATCTCCCCAACAGGGCCATTATAAAAAAACTTGACACCCCTTTCCATGCCAACTAAAATAATTGTATTGATTGGAGTTGGTCTGAAAGGTAACCTTGTTTTGAAGCTGTCTTTGGCCAATTTCATTCACGTTTTGGTTGTTTGTCAATGCTATGAAATGAATAGGGATGCTAAGAGGTGAAATCTCTGATACCAGATTATTCTAAAGGAGAAGCAGTGATCAGAGTAGGCTTTCAAACCTGTGCCATGAGTCAGGTGGGGTGTTGGATATGCCAATAAAATATCAGGATACAGATCTGGTACATAGGCAAGTAAGCTTCTGGGGTGGGGATGTGAGTGTATGCCAGGTGAAAAGTGGTGGGGGTTGTATTAGAAAGGTTGGTACAGGTGTCCATTAAAGGAAACATGTATTTAGAATGGATAGAGGTTTCCATTCTTAAATATGTGTTGCCTTGCTGTCACATAGATAAATAGTACAATAACCCAATAGTGCAGCACTACCTACTATGAACTAGTACGGGTAATAAGGATCTACAAAATGCATGTATGTCAAAGGTGCATTAAAAATCCTCTTTAAACACTACATGTGCTAATGTTCATATCTAAATTTAAAAAAAAAACAGTACATATCTACAATACATATATGATGACCAATAAATACTATATTCATAAAGTGCTGTAACAACAACCAACAATATGTATATAATAAAATTCAAAAGTAATCAAGGCCTATTCCTAGTGAATGAAATTGTGCTCTTCTCTTCAAAATTCACATTGTATAGTGCATAAATCTTTACCCAGTAATACACCAATCTGCTCACCTACGTGATATTGAGTGATTTAAAGAAGTCAAAACAGCTTCTTTCCCCTGTAAGAGTTAATGATATGTTCCTGTCACCCCATAATCATCCAAATAGAAACCATAGCTCAGCTTGCATCAATATATATATATATATATATATATATATATATATATATATATATATATACATCACAACATGGAAAAGAGAAGTCTCATGGTGCTCAATGAATTCTTTAATTAAAGTGGTTGTTATCCAAAAGTTCGCAATTCACATTATCCTCTCTGTTTAATCATGTAATGTACCCCTGTGTCTGTGCCTTATAAAAAAAATGCAGCTATATACCAGATTTCAGAGCTCCGATCGGCGCTCACGTGACTGGCTGGCTCTCTCCTCTCTTGGCCTGACAGCTGCAGGGGGCAGAACCAAGATTCCCCCACTGATGTCAGTCAGGAGGGGAGAAGGAGAGAGCCGGCCGGTCACGTGAGCCCCAATTAGCGCTCTGAAATCAGATATATATAGCTGCATTTTTTTTTTAATAAGGCACAGACACAGGGGCGCATTGCATGATTAAACAGAGAGGATAATGTGAATTGTGGCCTGTAATTTTAGCAGCAGGAGGGGAGGGGGTGGGCATGGACACAGAGCTGACAGGCAGGGAGGAGGGGGGAGAGGACAGAGGAGGACAGGAGACATAGCTGATGACGGAGGTACATAAACTGACCACGTTGTCAGGGCTCAGCAGCCATGATAAACTGTGGTCAGTTTACAAAGGGGAGGGCAGAACCAGGCAGGATCAGCCAGGTATTTCAGGTGATAGAAAGGGCCAAATTACAGGATCTATTTTTTTTTTAGGGTAACAAACACTTTAACCACTTAAGGACCGCCTCACGCCGATGTACGTCGGCAAGGCGGCACGGGCAGGCAAAATATTGCGACACAAGTTGCGGGAAAGAGACAAATTTTTTTTTTTTTTTTTGCACAAAGTTGTCACTAAATGATATATTGCTCAAACATGCCATGGAAATATGTGAAATTACACCCCAAAATACATTCTGCTGCTTCTCCTGAGTACGGGGATACCACATGTGTGGGACTTTTTGGGAGCCTAGCCGCGTACGGGACCCCGAAAACCAATCACTGCCTTCAGGATTTCTAAGGGTGAAAATTTTTGATTTCACTCTTCACTGCCTATCACAGTTTCGGAGGCCATGGAATGCCCAGGTGGCACAACCCCCCCCCCCAAATGACCCCATTTTGGAAAGTAGACACCCCAAGCTATTTGCTGAGAGGTATAGTGAGTATTTTGCAGACCTCACTTTTTGTCACAAAGTTTTGAAAATTGAAAAAAGAAAAAAAAAAATGTTTTTTCTTGTCTTTCTTCATTTTCAAAAACAAATGAGAGCTGCAAAATACTCACCATGCCTCTCAGCAAATAGCTTGGGGTGTCTACTTTCCAAAATGGGGTCATTTGGGGGGGGTTTGTGCCACCTGGGCATTCCATGGCCTCCGAAACTGTGATAGGCAGTAAAGAGTGAAATCAAAAATTTTCACCCTTAGAAATCCTGAAGGCAGTGATTGGTTTTCGGGGTCCCGTACGCGGCTAGGCTCCCAAAAAGTCCCACACATGTGGTATCCCCATACTCAGGAGAAGCAGCTAAATGTATTTTGGGGTGCAATTCCACATATGCCCATGGCCTGTGTGAGCAATATATCATTTAGTGACAACTTTATGAAAAAAAAAAAAGTGTCACTTTCCCGCAACTTGTGTCAAAATATAAAATATTCCATGGACTCAATATGCCTCTCAGCAAATAGCTTGGGGTGTCTACTTTCCAAAATGGGGTCATTTTGGGGGGTTTTGTGCCACCTGGGCATTCCATGGCCTCCGAAACTGTGATAGGCAGTGAAGAGTGAAATAAAAAATGTACACCCTTAGAAATCCTGAAGGCGGTGATTGGTTTTCGGGGCCCCGTACGCGGATGGCTCCCAAAAAGTCCCACACATGTGGTATCCCCATACTCAGGAGAAGCAGCTGAATGTATTTTGGGGTGCAATTCCACATAGGCCCATGGCCTGTGTGAGCAATATATCATTTAGTGACAACTTTTTGTAAATATTTTTTTTTTTTTTGTCATTTTTCAATCACTTGGGACAAAAAAAAAAAATATTCAATGGGTTCAACATGCCTCTCAGCAATTTCCTTGGGGTGTCTACTTTCCAAAATGGGGTCATTTGGGGGGGTTTTGTACTGCCCTGCCATTTTAGCACCTCAAGAAATGACATAGGCAGTCATAAACTAAAAGCTGTGTAAATTACAGAAAATGTACCCTAGTTTGTAGACGCTATAACTTTTGCGCAAACCAATAAATATACGCTTATTGACATTTTTTTTACCAAAGACATGTGGCCGAATACATTTTGGCCTAAATGTATGACTAAAATTTAGTTTATTGGATTTTTTTTATAACAAAAAGTAGAAAATATCATTTTTTTTCAAAATTTTCGGTCTTTTTCCGTTTATAGCGCAAAAAATAAAAACCGCAGAGGTGATCAAATACCATCAAAAGAAAGCTCTATTTGTGGGAAGAAAAGGACGCAAATTTCGTTTGGGTACAGCATTGCATGACTGCGCAATTAGCAGTTAAAGCGACGCAGTGCCAAATTGGAAAAAGACCTCTGGTCCTTAGGCAGCATAATGGTCCGGGGCTCAAGTGGTTAAGTTAAAATCATGGATTAAAAACACTTACAATTAACATATATAATAAATACAATGAAATAAGTAAGTTCACATCCAGAGAATACAAACATTGATACTGCGCACCCCGTTGAATCCTCAATGGCAAGTTCTAGCAGTGTGATGACGTCACTGGACAAAGGTTACACACCTATATGTATTACGAGACTTCTTCAGTAAATGGGAGCCCGATACTGCCAGCATGCTGAAATAGCCTTGCTAGTCTGTTACCATGCGTACTAGTAGACAATCCACGGATCACATGATTTACATTTCCGAATCTTCCCCACTAGTGAAGGAAAATCTCACAAATCTGTCTTATTGTTTTGTTGGAAAGAAGTAGTGAGATCACCTTTTTAGTGCCAGCATGCTCCCAGAAGGGTATTTCACATAATTGTGCAGATTGGTCTTTTGTTATTAACATGGATAAATAGGCCCAACTTTGGGCGTTTTTTCTCTTAATTGAATGGGACCCCAGGCGGTGAACAAAATTAAAAATACTCACCTTCATTGCAGGGCAACCAGCCACAGACCTTTTTTTTGCCATAAGATGTCCTCAGTCTTCCTGGTTGAATGACGCCAAGTGTCATGGCCTTACAGCCTGTGTGGGCATTACCATAGTACCCTTTATTCATAGTGTATTGATGCAGAAAGCAGCACTGGTGTCACTTTGTCGAAAGACACTATATGTCTAACTCAGCTTCGAGCCTAATGATTATAATTATTTGGACCTGATTTTTTTAAGGAATGTTTAAGTGTAATCAATGATGACCACATATACTGTCTCCTAACAGGTCGAACCCGTAACCATGGTCACTATGTCTGCAGTACTTGGGGGAACTATCACTTCAAGACATTTGATGGTGGTTATTATGAATTTCCTGGCAGCTGCACCTACAACTTTGCTTCACACTGTGGGGATTCCTATAGCGATTTCTCAGTTCATATCCACCGATCAAATAACAGTGATCACCCAGTCATAGACAAGATCCTCATCACTATCAAAGATGTCAACATTGAACTGAGAAAAAGCATAGCAGTGGTAGCTGGAACAATGTAAGTCACTCCAAAGTATTTCATTATGTTTTTGTTGAATGTATAAAAACATTTTTTTTTCCTCTGTTCTGTAGGGGAATTAAATTGGGTGTAGTGCAAGATGAAAAGATGGGTGCCAGTCACTTTTAAAAATGAACAAAGAGGGTTTTCTTTCTCTTAATAGGAACAGGGGACAGAGGGGTAGGGCACTGGACACCCTTAGGCAAATGCAATAGCAAATAGGCAGACTCCCCAGAAAAAAATAGAACTAGGCAGACAGCAATACAGAAAAAGGGCCTTTAAGCTAAATGCAGCAATCTGTCTCCTATAGCAACAACTTCACACACAGTATCCCACTGTAGAACCTCAAGCTTAGCTTCCAGCTACCTGCTGGACTTCTCAAGATTCACTCACAGCTACCCGCTGAATTCTTTAAGCTTCACCCACACTACCCACTGGGTTCTTCGGACTTACAGCTATCCACTGGATCCCTCAAGCTTTATTCACAGCTACCGGCTGTACTTCTCTTCAAGCTTTACTTACAGCTACCTGCTGTATTCCTTTAAGCTTTATTCACAGCTAACCCGCTGTACTCCGTGGATAAGTTCTTTCCTGAAGCTTTCCCAGCTACTTCACAGTCCCCGGCTGATGAAGAATCTCCTCTGGTACTCCTTCAGAACTCCATCCAGAGAAGTATGGGATTTGTGTTTATTTAAAAATAATACTTATCTAGGTGGATTCAGCATTGGTCCGATGCTGCATCTGTCCCCGCCGTCTCTAACATTGAGAACCGAGCAATCAAACACCGCTGAATGCTCGGGTTCTCAGAGCTCCCTGAGCAGAGAGCCGGTCTGCTCTGCCCCCCCCCCACACACACACACACTCACTGGACTGGAGTGCTGGGCTGTGGAGGGGGTGAGATGGCCGGCTCAGGCTCTCAGTGGCTCGCTGAGAGGCTGAGCTGGGTGCCAGGCCAGGCATGTGGGCGGATCCCAACTATATAGTCATGATCTTTCCTGAGCATGGAGCGGCTCTGCGACGTCAGCCGACAGTGGGCTTCAGCCTGCTGTTTGCTGAAAATGAGTCACAGGAGTGTAGAATGATCTGCACTCCTGTGAACCACAGGAAAAGTACAGCCAAATGAACTTTGGCTGGACTTCTCCTTTAATGCTCTCTGTGTATAGTGGTCTTTCTTTTCACAGCCAGTCTGTGGACCAAATAGGATATCTAAGGACTGAGTAGTTAAAGTAATGATACTGCTCAGTAAACAATTAAACATTTAGCTCCTAGCAAATAGCAGAATGCATACAGTACATGAAATACTTATCATACGTAAACTGAATTGCCTGCTAAAGTACCTGTAATTAATAGTTAATCTAGCCTTATGTTTCAGACACCCCTTATACACTGTATAGTCAGAAGAGGTGACAACCCTATTTCATGGTAAAGTAATGCAGGTTTCTGTGTCTCCTCTCTGTCTCCATTCTCCTTATTGCTAGTGAACCAGCTTCACCAGACTGCTTATTTATTGCCCAATGAGCAGGCAAGTGACAGTAAAAACTGTCAAGATTAGAAGATAAATATTGTATCCAATATCAAATATTTCACATGCTGCTCCAGGTGAGAGCAAACTCCACGCTCCTTGATCACATCTAGGATGCTGGCTCTGTTGGTCTCTACCAAAGAAATCAATTGTACCATCAAATAGCACACACCAAGGTGCAAAATGATACTGTCCCTTTATTATAATACTGTAGTGTAGCACCCTGATGTTTAGGCAGGGTTGCTCTTAAATTTATCTGCCAAGTAATAGTTACCTTGGTCAGTTGATAGGAGGTCAATTGATTTCACCCTAATTCGGGAATTGCTGCACTTCTCTCTTATGTCACTAGATGGCCTGGTATCTGGTGGCATTAGATAAGAAAAGGGCATTGCAACAACAGATTAGGAATGAATGGGGTGTCTCAGCCAATGGGCACGAATTTTCCTGGGTCCCTTGGCCTGCTGGGAGAGCCTATTTATTTGGGTGAGGTTAGGTGATTGGGGTTCTGTGCCACCTGGATGGCTAGGTGGAAGTGTGTCGTTTTGTCCCGGGCTGCTAGGCCAGAGACCTGAGGCCTGTCCCGGGGACATCTGGCTGCTAGGCTATCTGAGGGCCTATCCAGAAGCAAGAGAGCAGCATAGGGTTGGGATTGCGGCTTGCGGTCCAACCAGAAGTAATGCTTCTGCCGGCCAGAGAACCTGTCGTGGTTGGAGGTAGAGGGGAAGCTGTTGCCACTAAGGGACCATCCACCTTGTTACCAGGGACCACTGTGAGTAGCTGAAGCAATTACCTGAGAAGTATTTTCACTAACTGGGGACCGTGAAGAATTGGGAAGCTTCAGCAGAGGTCAAGCCAGGGACCCAGCCAGTGGAGGTGACTCTTGCAGAGCATTATTGTGTGCCAAGCCAGGGACCGAGTAGGCCAGTGGGGTGAAGCTTGAAGAGTGTCTGTGAGTGCCAAGCTAAGGACCCAGCAGGGACGTGGGGGTGAAGGTTGGGGAAGTCACTTAGTGAGAAGATTGGAAGAGCTCAGGAGATCCAGTGGCAGTGGATCAGCGGGTCTACGTGATAGACTGGGAGCTCAGTTGAGTGAAGATCTTAAAAGGAGATTGTGGAAGAAGTGAAAGAGTTCATTACAACTTTTGTTAGAAACTATTCAAGATTGTTGCCATAGGATACAGGGTGTCTACACATGCAGACGTGGTGTCCGGCTGGGTGCCTTTCCCTGCATGGCTGTCTACCTATAGAAGTCTCGGAGTTTGCTAATTAACATTGAAACTACTAAAGGGTGTCCTGGTCCTAACCCTCTCCCCCACAGGAAATATTATAAGGTTTTTCCTGACTAAGCATCATGGTGGACATTGGCAAGTGAACAGAATTGCACACCTGTCAAGTTAACAGCTTCCTGTTTATTTAGTTGTTTAGCAGGAGCTCAGTTATTATGCCATTAAATAGATGGTATTAATACATGTTCTAAATTATTTTTTTAAAGAAAACTTATGATTATATAATTTTTTTGTTCTAACCATTGTATCTTACAGTGCTAAAACACCATACTACAGAGATGGGATTGTCATTACGAAAAGTTTTGCATACTTTAAAGTGTATACCAAGACGGGTTTTACTCTCATGTGGAATAAAGCAGATGCTGTCATGGTGAGGAATCTTGTATCACCAACCCAAAATCTCTTCCTAATTTCTCTAACATAATATAGGAAAAAACACCACTGCAAAGCATCCAGTCTTTCTTTTTATTTCATCTTTTAGCTAGTAGTAGGTAGTAAAATTCAACTGAACTTGCTCCGTAATGTTGAAGATGTTTTGCCACTCAATCATGCTACTTTAGTTCTGAGTGTCAGGAACATACCTCAACATTTATGTTCACAGGGAATCATAGTCACCCTATTCTAATCACCATAGCATCATGAAATGTGTCAAGGCAAATGCTGATTGAATAGGAACATGATGATAGATGTGTTTGTACAAAATTCTTTTCTAATTCCCATAATACAGCAACCATCGTGCTGTGATCTGAGATATGTGATATGAAATACACAGCTGATAGAGAAAATTGTCAGATCTCTGGGGTAGGGATGTGAAAATGGCTCGCATAACTTTCACTTCTCCCACAAAGTTCTTGGACAACCATCATCTGCTTTAACAACATTGCATAACAACATTGAATTTAGGTGACTGGGTTGCCCCTATGGCTGTAAATACTTGGGTACGTTTATGGCACCAATTTAAACTGGGAAGCCAGGTGGATGAGTAATAAAACGTCATCAACATTATTATATTATGACTTGGATAAATGAAAATCTTCATGGACATACATAGAAAAGGGACAGCAGAAAAAGACTGAGTAGTCCATCGAGTCTGCCCATTTTTTTTTGTTTATTTGCTTTTTATTTATTTTTTATCTTTTCATTAACCTTGTTGTCTGATTATATATTTATGTTTATCGCAAGCATGTTTGAAGCCGTTTACTGTTAACTGTCTCACTACCTCTGTTGGTAGTTTATTCCAATCATCAACCACCCTTTCAGTAAAATAAATACTTTCTAAGATTAGTTTTGAACTTTCCTCCAGTTAGTTTGAGGTCATGTCCCCGTGTTCTTGATTTTGGTTTCATATTGAAAAGACCGCCTTCCTGAACCTTATTCACCCCCTTGATGTATTTAAAGGTTTCAATCATGTCTCCCCTTTCTCTTCTTTCCTCCAGACTGCACATATTAAGTTCCTGAAGTTGCTCTCAATATGTTTTATCCCCCAGACCTTTCACCATTTTTGTTACCTGTTTCTAAACTCGTTCTATCTTATCAATATCTTTTTGTAAGTGGGGTCTCCAGATTTGGACACATACTGGACACATATCTTTCACCTTTACTGTATTATAACATACTATATTTGAATAACATTGTCTGCCTTGCTGATTTAGACATTTACTTAAAGCACTGAGCAAGGCTGGGTACTAACTCCCAGCAAACCATCAGACCTGAGTCTTTTTCAGGTTTCAATCGCAAGAACAATAAAACATTATTTTGTAGTTAGGCATAATTTCCCATAAATTATTGCGTTTTGCCTTTTTTTATATCTAGAAGTAAAGTCAATAATATAAGGCAGTAACCCACAGCTACTCGATTTAACCAAGTAGTCAGACCATTGTACAGATGGTTTCTGGATGGTTGCTTTAGGTTATTATTCAAGTGCTGGAACGTAACGATAACTAAGATTCTTCCTCTTCTGTACAGGTGGAGTTGGATGCCATTTACAATAACTATACCTGCGGATTGTGCGGTGATTATAATGGCATAAATGAATTCTCTGTGGAAGGTAAGTGATCTGGAAATATGGCAGGTTATTGCGGCATCAATTTAGAGTCTAATATTACTTTCAGAATGAATTTACCATAGTGAATAGCATATTGATTTGTTCCAGCTAGGCATACAGAATCAATATATTCTTGTTAATTTTTAAATTAATCAGTCAACTGATTGGTAGTTTTGTTGTAGCGCTTGCTGAAGTTTTATATAAAATACGTCTTCCATGTTCTGCAGTGCTTTCACATAGTGACAAACTGCTAAGAGGAAAGCTGTACATTAACCAAAAGTGACCAGTCTGACCTTATTTGTCTTCCCACTCCCATTCTAGTCTTCTAGTTGATCATTGACTACATGCTATGAGCTAAAAGCTAGGCAGAGAGCCTTCACCCTGGGATATTTGCATTCAAAATCTGCCCTTAAAGTATATTGATAGTCTCTGTCAAGTTTTTATTGCAGTAGGTGTAAAAGAGAAGAGGAATCCAACATTTTTGAGCTGTCCCAAGAACAAGTGCTGAGGTGAAAGCATCCAATGGGGACACCTGTTCTCAGGGACAACTATCCAATGGTGGCCACACAGGCTTTGATTATTATATCACATCAATGTGTGATTCAATCAAAACTATTCATATTGCAAATATTGAAGAGCGATAACTTTCCCTTAGATTGATTTAAACATAATTTCAATTGGATTTGATCAAACTGAGTCAATCATCCGGGGTGGAATATTATCAATCAATAGGACTGAGATACTTTGTTCATGCAATCATTTTTTTACTTTCAATAGTTTGTATTGAAGTTTAAGTGAGGACATTGTAACAAAGGTACAGGTAAAATGGTTTCTTTACACCAGGTGTAAAAATACATGTTATTACATGTTATGACATAATGCTTTAAGAAAACAATAAGGTCTTATGTACCCTCAATAGGACTTCTATGACATCTGCTAGCTCTTAAAGGAGGAGAGGACTCCTCACTCCCGACACCCCTCAAGGGATCTAGCTGTGTCAGAAAGCCAGGGGTAGCTTCTCTCGGACATAGATTGCTAGATGATCGTTAAAGTTTTGACGGGCAACTGATGTAGGATAGACTAGGAAAGACCAAATCAGAGATAGAGGGTAGAAGTGTGGATGGTCATCCTTAAGACAGCTCGTAATGCCTAGCCAAACCTGAAATAGATAACTTGCAAAAGACTTGTCATGACATATAGCTGTGAGTGCATCTACTTTCATAGTGGGCTATATATGCCTCCCCGTCGCAGTTCGGGAGAGGGGCAAAATTGTGTCCCGATGGTATAGTCCTGTGACTGTACCTATAGGATATCAGGGAAAAGCAGTTAGAGATAAAGGAAAAAGATAGAAGAGAGATTTGGGGGATGAGAGAAAGAGAAGAAAGAGAGAGAAACAAAACAAAAAAAAAGAAAGAAGTACCGGTACTTTACGACGTGTGATACTCGCTCATCTACACGGATCCAGGTTGAGGAGAGGTGGTAGGTGTCAGAGATATGTATCTGGTCCAGGGTTCCCAGATGGCATCATGTTTGTCAACCGTGTCCAAGAGGATGCTAGCTGTTTTCTCCTGGGCCATAATCCATGAGATTTTCCTTTTGACCAGGAGAAAGTAAACAGTACGTTGTTTCCAGGCTTGAGCAATTGCCAGCTTGCTCCCAAGGAGAATAAACATAATAAGGCGTTGGGCCAATTTCTGTGCCTCGGGGTTAGGAAAGTTTAGGAGAGCAAATTGAGGAGTCTTTTTTGAATGGGTATACCCGTAATTTTCCTGATAGTGTGAAAGACTCTATTCCACAGGCCCCTGATCTTGGGGCAATTCCACCATATGTGTAGCATCGATCCAATGTGCCTGCAATTTTGAAAACCCAAAGGAGAAGCACTCGGGTAGATGTTGGCAATTTTTAAAGGGACCATATACCATCTCATTAGGACTTTTAAGTTAGCTTTGATTAGTGCTATGTTCAGAATGCCCTTGGAGGTTGAAGCCAAAGCTCTATGCCACTCCGCAAGGCTCCAGTGATGTCCCAGGTCTTTCTCCCATTCTCTCATAAAGAGAGATTTGTTCTCAGCCCTAGCAATTGATTGGTATATCACCGTTATCCACCCCCCTCTGCTCCATGTCTTGACCACACCACATTTCATAAGCCGTGATGTAGAGTGGGTTGGGTTTAGAGAACCATAAGGAATGAATAAAATAAGAAATTTGGTGGAATCTAAACCTTTCTGACCTTGGCATTTCAAACTTACTAATGCAGTGGGCCAGAGTGAGAGGTCCCACAGGGGTGACAAAATGTCCTATCCTATAGAACCCCTTGTCTAACCACCAATGGAAGGCCTTGATGTTCATATAGGGGGGAAAAGTGGGTTTCAAAAAATGTGATATAGTGGGCACCAGTAGGAGATCAGGTGTGGGTTATTTTTGAGGGAATCCCATAGTATTAAGAAGTGGGATAATGTGGGGGTCATGATAGCAGGTCTAGATTTGGCAGGGCACCAGAGAAGATAGTCCAAAGTGTAGTTGGGTAATGCTTGCCTTTCCATGTGTTCCCAGTCAGGGTGTACTCTTTTGGAATAAATAGTGGAGAGTTGAGATAACTGGGCCGCTTGATGATACCAGAGAAGGTTTGGTAGGCCCACTCCTCCCTGATATCTAGTTCTAGAAAGGGTCCCCTTGGCAACTCTATGTCCCTTTACTCCCCATATAAGGTTTATAATTTTGGAATGAAATTTCCTAAGTTGATCCCTAGGAATTGGAATGGGTAGCGATCTAAATAGATAGAGGATGCGCAGTAGTAGAGTCATTTTTACAGAATTGACCCTGCCTAGCCAGGAAAGACCGAGTTTATCTCAATGTTAGAGATCATCTTCCAATTTGCGAAATGTTGGGGGGAAATTGGCAGCATAAAGTTTGTCTATCGAGGCTGTTAGGTTAATCCATAGATAGGGAATTGCTGTCTCGTTCCATCCAAACCGGAAGTCGTCTTTAAGCTGTGCAACCAGATGGGCCGGTAAGTTAGCGTTTAGTGCCAGGGATTTTGAGTAGTTGACCTTGAGTCCAGAGACTTTGCCAAAGTCATCAAGCACTCTGCAAATATTTAGTAATGAAGTTAGTGGCGAAGTGATAAAGAGTAAGATATCATCTGCGAAAAGAGCATATTGGTTGGTTTGTGGCCCACATCTCACCTCATGTATATCAGGGTTGTCTCTAATGGTGATGACTAAGGTCTCAAGGACGATGGCAAAAATCAGTGGGGACAAGGGTCATCCCTGCCTTGTACCGTTGAGAATTGGGAAGGGTTCTGAGTAATATCCCTGCAGATTAATTTTCGCTTCCGGGTTGGAGTAGAGTGCCCCTATTACGTTCATAAAGGATTGACCAAAGCCCCATTTTTGCAAAATTGGAACCAAATCAGACCAGGAGATGGAATTGAACGCCTTCATGAGGTCTAAAGAGAGTAAGAACCCCTTTTGAGGAGGTCCCTTATCCCATTCAGGCTCCAGCAGAGAAATTATGTCAATCGCTCCCCTGATCTGATCTGGGCCCTGTCTCCCAGGTATAAAGCCAACCTGTTCCTTGGCTGGATATAAAGACTAATAAAATTGGATATTCTGTCTGCCATAATTTTCATCAAAATTTTTAGGTCATTATTTATTAATGATATAGGGCGATAATTATCAGTACAACTAGGGTCCTTGTCTGATTTAGTGATCACTGTGATAAAAGCCGAGTTCAATGCCTTATCAAGTTGTGCTCCTGCACGAAGTTGGTTGAAAAAACAATCCAAGTAGGGAGAAAGTAATGAGGAGAAGTGCTTATAATACGGGACTGAGAAGCCATCAGGGCCGGGGGCTGAGTTGTTTTTAAGATCTTTAATGACTTGTGAAACTTCTTCTGCCAAGATTGGGGACTCTAAGCTATCCCTGTGATGGTCCCTGATCTTGGGGATATTGAGTGAACCCAGGAAGGAGTTAATCAGGCTGGGTAAAGATATCTTCCCTTCCCTACTGTACAGGGTTCGGTAGAAGTCATGAAAAGCTTCCATGATTTTCTGGTGGTTTTGTGAGAGGGAGCCATTGCGCAATTTTATTTTAGGTAAGGTATGAGGTCTTATTTTAGGGGTTAGCCTATTCGCTAGCAGAGAGTCCATCTTATCTTTTTGGTGGTAGAACCGCCCACCCTCCCAACGTAAACTCTTTCCAGCTATGGCAGTGAGAGCCAAATTTAAGGCTGTACACGCTGCTTCCTGACGTTCTGCAGAGCCGGAAGAGGGTTTGCGTTTATGTTTGCTTAAAAATGAGAATTCCTTCTCTAACCTGTCAATAACTATTTTGTGAGCTTTATGTAGCCTTGAGGTCAGTTGGATCAGTTTTCCCCTAATGGAGGCATTATGTGCTGCTCACAGAATGGTTGGGGAAATGTTATTGACATCATTTAATAGGAAATATGCCTGTATATCTCTTTCAATTTCACTGACGTGAGGGGTGTTGCTTGGGATTGAGGCGTTCAGTCTCCAGTTGTACCCCTGCCATTGTGCTGTTGGTCTGTATAGTATTAATAAGTGATCTATTCTAGTAAAGGTATTGTGAGGGCTAGAATATTGTGTGTAGTCCCGTGCCTTCGGGTTCATTTCTCTCCAGACATCGACCAACCCTTGATGATAAATTTGTCTAGTCACATAAAGGCTCTGCCTGGTAGGATGAATACGCTTCTTACCCAGAGGGCGGGTTTTGTCAGACCCTGCGTCAAAAGCAATATTAGAGTCTCCGCCATAGAAGACCAGGCCTTCGATAAGTGGGGTTAAAGTATGAAAGAGGGTCTTAGAGAATTTAGATTGACCCCCTATTTGGTGCATAGTACAAAATGAGGGAGTAGAGCTGGTTGTCAATGAGACCCTTTACAAGTAGGAATCTACCTTCTGGGTCTTTAAATTCAGAAACCAATGAGAACTGAGATGTGCGGGGGAAGAACAACCCTACCCCTTTAGTTTTATTGTCAGAATTTGTTAGGTAGAACCTGGGAAATTTAGGGTGAATGAAAGAGGGAGTATAAGATTTTGGGAAGTGTGTTTCTTGAAGAAACAACATGTCTATTTTTTGATTATGGTATCACTGGAAGATTTTACGTCGTTTAATAGGAGAGTTAATTCCCTGCACATTGTGTGAGGCAGTGTGTAGGGCGGATTTAGGAGTGGTGAGGTCAGCCATGGAGCAGCCTAGGAGGAAATGCCAGTGATGCCCAATCACCTACCTTCCATTTGGTTGAATGGTCCAAGGTCCAGAAATTCAAATAAGTCTATCGTAATGGCTTCCAGGATCCTGCAGAGGTGCGAGATCACACACGTCACTGAAACAAAAATAAATTTAGTAAAGGACAGAAAAAACAGAAAGAAGACCAGAGAAATAAGGGGTGAGAACAGGCTCCCAGGGTAGGGGAAGAGTATATCTACCATACCCTGAGAGACAAACATGGTATCCCCCAACCAGTGGGGGAGATCCCAACTAGGAGTGAGAAAATTCTGCAGCTCTGAGTACAGGAGGAGGTGCATTAGTATTGCTCCGTCCACAGCACTCTCTAAAATATGGCTAAAATATAAACTTGAACAAACTAGGGTACATCCACCACAATAACTGTAACATGGAAACCATTAATGAAAGTTAAACTAGGGTATGCGTGATAACTGCTAGGGATTTAGGAAGAGTGAAATAAGACACTATGGATCCGGGGATGATCCCTCCGAAAAGGGATGTGGGGATCAGATTTACTGGGGAGGAAGCAGGGTGAAAACCAAGGGAGATCCAAGGTATAACGGTTGTGTGGTCTAATGGCCAATTTACTGTTGGTGGGGACAAGAACTATGAGTGTTCCCTGGGAAATTGTGAGGACAGCATATATGACCCGAAGAAAACCAGATCTAAAAGAGTCAAATAGTCCACCGATTCCCGGAGTTCCAGAACTATATAGAGGGTATGTTGCACCATATTGATTGGTCCGAGGTTCAGTGCGTAAAATCAGGGGAGTCTTGAGAAAGTCCTTGTCCAGGGTAGAAGAAAGCCAGTAGAGGGGCTAAATATAACCAGACAGTATATTAGCAGTGCGGTAAGTTATAAGAGGCAGGCTTGAACAGAAGAGGAAACAGGAGCTCCTTGAGGTCAATTAGTATGTGAGTCCTGATGAGCATTAATACAGAGGGGGCCTAATGGGCCCAGTCTCAAAAAGGGGTTGTAGAAAATCTGAAGGTCTTGCTGTTAAATTCGAACTTCAGGATAAAGGGGAAAAGCCACCAATATTTGATGTTCTTCTGCATCATTACCGTCAGAAGGGGCTTGAGTGCTCGCCTTTTCTGAATGGTGAAGGGAGAGATATCAGCATAGATTTGGATTTAATGTCCCATAAGCTGGATTTGTGGAGTGATGCGATCTCTCCTCATAACTTCCTCTTTAACATTATAGTAGTGTGGTTTTACCACAATGTCACGAGGCAGTCCATCAGGTCAGGGGGGTCCCAGGGCCCTGTGGGCCCTATCAAGCTCCAGTTTGTGGGCTTGGATGTCTGGAATAAGGCTTTTAATGAAGGAGTGTACTGCTTCTGGTATATCTGTGACGGTCTCGGGCAGTCCTCTGATTCTAAAGTTAAGCACCTATTTTCAAGGTCACCAATTTTGGTCATTGCCCCCTCTAACTGGTTATGCAAGTCTTGGAAGCAAACAGTGTTTTGGTTAACCCGATCTATTGTGGCGTCCACTCTAATTTCAATGGTCTCAATGCAAGATCCCAGAAGTTGGAGACCCGAGTTACCTGCTCTGGGAGTGACGGACGAATGGAGCCTTGACGGAGCTTTGTGATCAGGCGTCCATTTCATGCATGCGACTGCTCATGCAATCATTTTTTGATCGATCACATTAGGAGATATCATGGTGAAAACAGAGTTACAATCATATTTTAGCAATAGATTGAAATCCACTCCCCCGTGGTGGTATAATGATCAAATGGGTTTTGAACTATAGATCGATTTATTCCTATCGGAAGAAAGTAACCAGAAAATTAATCGATCATTTATCGAAGTTTATATAGCCATCATTAAATAGTGATTACCTCCATGTTGGAAGATTCCCACAAACTTCCTGTTGTGTCTCAGGGAAAGTGAAAAGAAATTTTCCCAATGGTACACAGGCAGCAAAAAAAAGAAAAAGAAAAAAAGCCTCATTTGGGCTGTAACCCTTGCCCACTCTATCCAAAGCTACAATAAGGGATTGGCTATACATACACTTCGATTTTGCAAAACACATACAAAACAGATCAGTTAAAGCTACACAGTTTAGAATGAAAAAGTCCTTTGTCTATCCACCTCACATCCTCTTTAAACTGTGTTATTCAATAAGCTTGCCATTATATACCAACATTTCCAGCACCAGCCATAACATGTGGTTGACACCAAAGTTTACTCAATCTATTGATGTGCTAACCAGCAGTTAAAGATTAGATATGAATAAATCTATGCATAGAATTTGTAATCCGCTCAATTCTGGGGATATTACAAGATTTGCCTCTGGTGGACTTGTACAATCTAGAAGACTGGGGATATACTGTAAGAGCAGAACACTGTGTTCCTGCTCTCTGAGGAGGCAACATTGTGGCACCTTGCACTCACAAAGTAATGATGCAGAGAGCAGTGTTTACTTCATCATGTCAGTACTGCACTTGCATCATGGAGGACCACTTATAATCAGGAAAAAAACAAAACAAAGAGGACCCTGCATGACAGGAGGTAAGCTTAAAGAAATCTTAAATTGGTAGTTATATAAAAAACAAAACACTAAAGCATAAAATACATGGTGGGGTATCCAGGAGGGCAGGAGGAGTAAGCACAGAGTTGTGATTTAATGTTGGAATTACTAATCTTTATTTGTTTTTTTAACCACAGACAGGAAACTCAATCCTATACAATTTGGAAATCTACAAAACATCCATGATCCTAAAGAAACATGTACTGATCTAGATGAGACTAAAGCAATAATAGATACATCCAGTTGTTCTGAATATGTGAGTAACAGTATCATATCACCAGGCAACATCTCTAGAATTTGATTAGTAAACTTCTAAAAGGTCTATTGATATATGTGTAGAGGGCTGGATTTCCATCACAGGAGACTTTGCTGGGATCAGTGTTTTCTTGTTTTAGTTATCCTATCACATTAGATGACTGTACATCAAGTGATGATGGGGAACAACGTGTAGCCAATAACTACACAGATAAAAGCTTCTTGAAATTTAACATTAGTGAAAGGTAGGATTTTGTGTGGACACATATTTTATTACTTTTGGACTGCGTGGCAGTGTCACAATTGCTGTTATTTTTTTTAACGGTCTCTGACTCTACTGGGGAGATTTTCCCTTACTTCCTATCCCCATAGCACCCCTTTAATAAATAGGAAGTAGGGTTGATTGCGGGGAAGGAAAGCATGGACAGTAGTTGTTTTTCTTTCTGTATGTGTTTCTGATAGACAGACTCCCCATGGCTTCCTGTCCTGATACGGAATTAAGGAAATCACCCCAACATTCTAACCCTTCTCTGCTCTATCCAAAATCAAGTTAGAGTTGAATGTAAACAAAGGAACCTTAGTTTCTCAAATGCTGGCATCTTTATTTTTTCACTATTAAAATGTCTCACTTTGCCAGTTCCTTTGTATAAAGCCCAGCAAAAGATGCCATCACTATCACATAATTTGTATGGAAACCTCATAACAGCTATTTTCAATGATTTCCTTGATGCCAAATTTCAATAGAAAATAGAATCGATAAGAGAGGGCAGAAATATAAGTGTTCATCTCAAAATTAAATGTAGAAAAAACAACAAAATACCAGCGCTAACTCGTGAAGACCTGTGGAACAGTCAAAAGTAAGGGAATAAAAATCAATGGATGTTTATATAATTTTTTATTCATTGCAGGACTGCTTTTTTAACCCTTTGAGCACTGGTGTCTTTTGTTTTCAAATGTAAATGTACAAAATTGATTTCCATTTATCTCTTCACCATCCTCACATTAATAAATACATATTCTCAAATATATTTTGAGAGGGGATGGCAAGCATCATGAAAAGGTGTCAACTGTGCAATCAATTGTTTCAGTTAATACTTTCTAACCCAGAAAGAAGTACATGTAGAATTGTATTTGTTGATATATTAATTATTTTTATTTTAACACTGCATTTTTCCTTAGCGCTCGGTTTGTGAATACCGCCTTAAAGATGCTGCTTTTGCTGACTGTAACGATTTTCTCAATGTGGAAGCTTATATTAATGCCTGTATGCTGGACATGTGCTCCTGCGGCAAATCCCAGGATACATTCTGCCTGTGTAGTACTATCAGTGAATTTTCCAGGCAGTGTTCCCATGCTGGAGGTCACCCAGGAAACTGGAGGACTGAAAGCTTCTGTCGTAAGTATGCTTTTCCTGAGTTACTTGACCTTAAAGTGCACAATAGAGCATGTTCATAGTCTAAGCACAGCAAGTTACTTTCACAGTTTTAGCAGACCCCAAAAATAGCTATACAAACACAGGCCCCCACTGACCTCTCTACCTGCAGGTACTGTGAAGTAATTCCTTCTCAAAGATCCTCAATGAACGCAACAAAAACTCTAAAGAAACACTTGCTCTGTGTTTAGAGGGCTGTCAGACTGCCAGGTTTCTACTCTCTATAGAAAGTAAAATTGAAAAGAACTGTGATTTCAATACTGGCTTAACATATTAATGCATAGTGATATGGACATTAGGCATTAACAACTAGGTTACCTCATATGAATTTTATATTATTTTACATCTGTTTAGCCCTGATAAAGAAGAAGTCCTAGAGCTTAGGAACGAAACACGTTTGCTGTTCTACTTGATCACAATATGAATTAATTAAAAATTATTTGGACCTGCTGACTATTGGTCTTCACTCAAGGTTCCCCAGTTAGTGGCACTTGGTTGCTTTATTAATCGTAACCAATTATGTCATATGCCATTGCTGCGGGAGCTCCAGGAGAATAATCCAGATGATTTTTGGAATTATCTCCAGTTGACGGACCCCTGCTTTCACTAACTCTTGGCATTATTGACCCCCTATAGAAGAAGAAGCAGGACACATGCATGAGGCTTTTATTTTATTTTTTGGTTGAATAATAATGATTTGATTTGGTATATTTTCTATATTTTTGGATGCATAGAATGCACTCTTTGGTTAAGTTCTATTGGCAGATAGCCTTTTTTTTTTTAATGCACAAAAAATGTAATATTGTGTAGAATAATACTTGGCTGTGTTTTACTTCAAATGACAGTTTGGGAGTAGGCAGTTAGATGTAAAATAATACAATGTAAAATTGACAAGGGACACCAACATAGTTGTGTCTTTGATTTTAAAAACTCAGGGATAATGGTGTTGTGGTAACTTGCCCAAATAAAAAAAAAGCATAATAATATTATTCTATTCTATATCACTAGAAAAAAAAGCCTTTAAAAATTTGTTTGCAATAACTCCATCAGTATCACCAGCAAAGCAGCTTCATTATTATCCCATTAAAGAAGAAGAGAATGTGTGCTGCATTTCGAGATTTCATAGTTTGCCACATCACGATTGGTAATTCTCCATTACGAACGCTAGTTTACAAGACTGGCCGCTTCTGGCTCGTCCTTGCTTCCCGAGTTTGCGCGTTTGTACTTTGGACTTTTGTCCGACAGACTTGTGTACACACGCTAGGAAAATCTGACAACAGACATTTGTCCGCGAAAAATTTTAAAACCTGCTATCCAACATTTGTCCACGGAAAAAATCCGACAACAATTGTCCAATGGAGCATACTAACGGTCGGATTTTCCGCCAACAGCCTGTCATCACACAATTCCCGTCGGAAAATCCGATCGTGTGTACGAGGCTTAAGTGGCACTCTGTTTCATAAAAGCAGCTTTATCCAACCTAGTGAGCTACCATCCTGATTTGTTATCAAAAAGAGTATAAATACTAGAGAAAATATTTTTTTTATTCTTACTGACTAGTCCATGCCTCTTCAGAGTTGCTTAGCTTAATAAACTGGGCATCAACATGAAATGAATAGAACATGTGATCATATAGAAAATCAGAACTCAAGAAGAAGCTTGTTTTTTTAGATTTCCCTCCAAGTGACTAAATACAGGTTGATTTTACTTTACTCAACCTAGTTTCATATTTTATTAAATATAGACTACTAGGTTGTGAGGAATATCTACACATGGGTGGAGGGGGGGGGGGTTATATGTGGGTTTTATATATATAGACATGAGCTTCAGGAACCCACTCTGTTCACAGTTTGGTGGACCACTAATTAAACTGGCCAAATTTAGCCAATTTGCCACCATGAACCCTTGGCTGCTGCTTGTTAACAAACCTCCTGGGGATCTGTTATTTATCAGGGGTAGTACTGCTGCTGCTAAATAAAAGATCCCCAGCTTGCTTTTGTTTGGAAGCACATCAGATGGAGATACTGGGTGACAGGGGCATTGCTAGGTGGCAAAAAGACCAGGGGCTTCAGCCCGAAGTCCAAGGCAGGCACGGGGGGGCCTCTAGTGGCGCTGGGTTTTTTTGGTTGGGCGGAGGGGTTGTGTGGCGGGGGGTAAGCTCACATGCTGACCACTAAACTGACCTACCTACCTGACATACATTGACCTACCTGACATACACACACTGACCTACCTGACAGACAAACTGACCTACCTGACATACATACACTGACCTACCTGACAAACACTGACCTACCTGACACACAATGACCTACCCGACACACATTGACCTACTGACCATCATACACTGACCTACCCGACACACACTGACCTACCTGATACACACTGACCTACCTGATACACACTGACCTACATACACTGACCTACCTGACCATCATACACTGACCTACCTGACACACACTGACCTACCTGATACACACTGACCTACATACACTGACCTACCTGACACACACTGACCTACCCGACCGTCATACATTGACCTACCCGACACACACTGACCTACCTGACCGTCATACACTGACCTACCCGACACACACTGACATACCTGACGGTCATACACTGACCTACCCACATACACTGACCTACCCGACATACACTGACCTACCTGACACACACTGACCTACATACACTGACCTACCCAACATACATTGACCTACCTGACCGTCATACACTGACCTACCCGACACACACTGACCTACCCGACACACACTGGCCTACCTGACCGGCATACACTGACCTACCCGACATACACTGACCTACCTGACACACACTGACCTACCTGATCTACATACACTGACCTACACTGACCTACCTGACCCACACTGACCTACATACACTGACCTACCTGACCCACACTGACCTACATACACTGACCTACCTGACCCACACTGACCTACACACACTGACCTACCTGACACACACTGACCTACCTAACCATCATACACTGACCCACCTGACCTACATACACTGACCTACCTGATTGACACACACTGACCTACCTGACATACACTGATCTACCCGACACACACTGACCTACCTGACACACACTGACCTACCTGACTGTCATACACTGACCTACCCGACACACACTGGCCTACCCGACACACACTGACCTACATACACTGACCTACATGACTGACACACACTGACCTACCTAACCGTCATACACTGACCTACCTGACCTACATACACTGACCTACCTGACTGACACACACTGACCTACCTGACTGACACTGACCTACACTGACCTACATACACTGATCTACCCGACACACACTGACCTACCCGACACACACTGACCTACCTGACCATCATACACTGACCTACCTGACTGACACACACTGACCTACCTGACATACACTGACCTACATACACTGATCTACCCGACACACACTGACCTACCTGACCCTCATACACTGACCTACCCAACACACACTGACCTACCTGACCATCATACACTGACCTACCCGACACACACTGACCTACCTGACCTACATACACTGACCTACCTGACTGACCCACACTGACCTAAATACACTGACCTACCTAACATACACTGACCTACCTGACCTACATACACTGACCTACCTGACTGACCCACACTGACCTACCCAACACACACTGACCTACCTGACTGTCATACACTGACCTACTTGACACACACTGACCTACCTGACCGTCATACACTGACCTACCCGACATACACTGACCTACCTGACACACACTGACCTACCTGACCTACATACACTGACCTACCTGACCTACATACACTGACCTACCTGACTGACCCACACTGACCTACCTGACCCACACTGACCTACATACACTGACCTACCTGACATACACTGACCTACATACACTGACCTACCTGACATACACTGACCTACCTGACCCACACTGACCTACCTGACCTACATACACTGACCTGGTACCTGACATACACACACTTACTGACCTACCTGTCCAGAAGGAAACAGACTTCAGACTTCATGTGTCCGGGTCCTGCAGCAGCAGCTCAGCCGTGGTGCTGGTGTGTGAGGCTGCCAGAGTTGATGAGGAGAGCCGCCCGTCCGAGTGCCGATCGATCCCACCTTCTTCCTGTTCCAGGCACAGCACGCTGATAAGTGGAGTGCAGACTCTGGGAGACGCTGGGGATGCTGCTCAGGGTGGCGGTGTCTTCTCTCTCTCCCTCCTGGGCTCTTCCCGGCTGTCCAGGTATCCCCATTGCTGCTGCTCTGCACTGACGCCGCCACCGGAGGGACGCTCAAGTCGCAGGCCCCATGAGCACTATCGCGGAGGAGGAGGAAGTGCAATCCTCCTCCGCTTTGACTGCTGGGCAGTGTGGGCAGTGATGTCACTGGTTGCTAGCCGCTAGGTGGCTATAGCAACCAGTGACCAAAAGTAGAGTCAGGCGGGGGCGGAGCTGGAGCCGGAGCCAGCGCTACCACGGCTAAATCCGCCCCTGTCCCCTGCATTCTGGACCTGCACAAGAGACTCGGGGCTATTGGCCCCAGGCCCGGGGCTGTAGCCCCAATAGCCACCCCCTGGCGACGCCTCTGCTGGGTGATATCATTGACCAAATAAGAAATCCCATAGTATTTTCAAGTGTATTTCTTTAAGTAAAACAAGTAAGAAAAAAATAAAACTGAGTGGGGTCCCAGGCATGCAGTGTGGGAGGGCAGCAAGCATACATCCCCCTCTCCTCCAGACCATGCTAGGCCTCATGCCTTCAGGATAGGGAGGGTACCTTTCATGGGTGGCAGCAAAGCCCCCTGTCCCTGCAATCCAGCTCATTCCAATATTGAGGTAAAAGGGCCTCTTCCCAACTTCCAATACCAGAATATGTGAGTGTTTTCAAAGGAGGACTTATCAGAACCCCCCAAAAAAGTAAAAAAAAAAACACCATAACAAAGCCCTTTATTTAAAATAAATATGCTTCAATGTAAACCCAATGTAAACCTCATCGTCCAGCAATGTATATCTTCATGAATCACAATGACAAGGCGCCAGTGATGTTTCCATGCTACTATAAACTCCTCTACAAAAAGAGGGGTGCTGGATGATATCATTGACCAAATATAATCATCCTCAGTTATATATAAAGGTTAGTGCTTAGAATTATTTGTTAGCAGCAAAATCATTATGGTAAGAAAACCTGCCAGATTTAAAAATTGTGAGATTCATACACAATCAACAAGCTGCTAACACAATTAGAAAAAAAAGCTTTATAAAGTATGACTTTATCAGGATATTTATATTGTATTGTTTTCAGCTGCACAATATCACAATATGATACTTTTTTTCTATCTTATAGCCATTCAATGTCCCAATAATATGATCTATCAAGAGAGTTCCTCCCCCTGTATGAATACCTGCTCTAACCTTAACTCAAACCAAGTGTGTTTGGAGCACTACATAGACGACTGCTTCTGTCCCGAGGGTAATATACCAACCACATAATAATGTCATATGTAATGTGTTTTTTGAGTATTTTTCACAGTTTTTATTATAACCTAGTGGATTTTGATCTCCTGTTTAACTAAAGGGAAAGCAGTTAACAAAAACATACATGGGGTTTACCTAGGGCAGTTTGCATGAAAATTCATCCTGCTTAGGATCACCTACTCCTTGAAACTGACATTCACTGATCAAGGCATTTTGATATTTGCATAACTCCTCCCAGCCCATAGCTTGCATTAGATCTGGGGTTCTTGAGAGGAGCACCTTGTCAGGCCCTCCCACCAGCCAATATCTGCCTGCAAGCATGGAGAAGCACAGATACCCAAGAATAACATCACTGAAAGATATATAATAAAACCGTATATACAGGTATAATCAAAACAGAAAGTTTTTATTTCTACCATATTGATGGGGATTGGGGGTGGGGGGATGGAAACCAAGGAAGGCAAAATATAAGCTGATTAAGCTTCAGCTTAAACAATTTTAATTAAAGTTACATTTTATGGGTTTAGGCTTGGCGTGTGACACCCACATCCCTTATGTTAAAGTGGTTGTTAACCCTATTACATCACTTTTACCTACAGGTAGACCTATAATAAGGCTTAACTGTAGGTACCGTGAATATCTCCTAAACTTGCACAGTTTAGGAGATATTGCACAGTTTAGGAGATATTCACTGTATCCGCATGTGCCGACGTCATTGGCACATGCACACTAAAGGTACGGCCCGCTCGTGCCGTTTCTTCAGTAGCTGTGCCATGACCGGGGGAGTGACGTTATCACGGCTCCAGCCAATCATAGCGCCGGAGCCCACTAACCCAGAAATAATTCCGGGAGACATGTCACTGGTCACAACGGTGTATGGGGACCACTGCAACAGCTCTGATCTAAGGTAAGTATTTCATAATGAGCTAGTATGCGATGAATACTAGCTCATTATGCCTTTGCCTTGCAGGGTTTTTTTTTGTTTTGTTTTTTTGTTTTTCTGAGTTTACAACCACTTTAATTATGTTACGTATTTAATTTGCCACAGACCATCATAAATACATTGTTAATCTTTGGGAACTATTCCAAACGGTCAATTGTTGATAATAATCTATTCATGGGTAGGCATGCCTGAATTAAACAGCTCCATTCCATGATAATCTATCAGTGAAACTTCTCCAGTTGAGAAGGATCAGAATAATGGATGGAGTTAAAGTGGGGCAACCAAAGGGATTTTCAATTCTGATCACTTTATTAACAGGGTCAAATCTATATAGTGAGTTAGCTATCTTTGACCTTCAATAGTGGTGGAAATGTTGTATGGTTATTTGACTGCAAAGAGGAGGGAAGTCTCAGTGTGGCCATTTTTAGTATACATTTGATACAGTTACCTGGACAATGAAGAATTATTATACCAAAAAAATGGTAAAACTTACAAATGCTTTTTCAGCATTACTTATTTTACACTGCGTTTTCAAAATAACGAATACAACGATTTATATGTTGGATGAATAATTCTGTAATTTTGTTTAGTATCATATTTTTGGTGGTATTTTTATAAAAGCTATGTAAAATAACTTTTTTTTTCTTTGTTTTTTTTTAATCGGTAGGCACTGTGCAGGATGACTACACAGAACAGGGCTGTGTCCCAGTTAGTAAATGTCATTGTATATTTCAAGACCGTCTGTATCTCCCAGGAGAAATTATAACAAATGACTGTAACAAATGGTAAGAGTTTCCCACTAAATATAATTAGAGCAGATTTGTTAGTAAGTGCTTGTTCACACTGTGTGAGGTGACCTGCATTTTTCTGCACTGAAAAAATAAAGGTCACTGCTAGGGCACATAGAATACCATTTCCATTCTATGTGCCCCATTCATTTCACAATGCTGGTGTAATGCGCGGTGAGCTGCAGTAAAATGCAGCATGTCTGCATTTTTTTTTAGAGAGCACTGGATCACGCACAGCAGCACAATGCAAGATGCTGCTGTTCAGTGACAAGAATGAAGTGTCACTAAGTGACACCTCAAAAAAACGCTGAGAAAAAAACAAAAACAAGTAAGCAGTATGATGCTATGATTCGTGTATCACATTGCTCTCTGTTGGAGGCAGAGCTTGCATTAGCCCACATGGTAAAACGCTGCATTTTTCCATGCAGGCTAGTGTGAACCTAGCCTATAAACTGTGTGCAGAATCTTTTTCATTCATCAAATTCATTGTCTTTATAATAGCATCTTTATATTTTGGATGGTATATTTATATATAAAAAGGATACATATTATACCGGTATTTATATTTTAAATCCACAAATACATTTCAACAAATACATTTCAAATACTGTATATCAAATATAGATGATGAAAACTGATGTGTCTGGTTTCTTGGCATATGCCAGAACTTTTATTGCATCTCTCTGTTTATAGTTGGTAATTGTAACTTTGATACATGTCCATGCAATAGAGTTGGTAAACTTGAATGTTTAGGTAGAATTTTTTATGCAAACGTGTATTGGAAGCATAGTGGTTAACAGTAGATATAGCAAACAATCCAATCAAAGATCATCAAGGACTGGGGAGTTGCTAGAGGCCGGCTCGGGGGGGGGGGGTAGTGGCACTGGGCTTTTTTAGCTGGGTGGTGGGGTTGTGTGGTTGTGTGGAGGGGGTAAGCTCACTTGCTGCCTGGCTTACCAGTGCCCTTACACACACTGACCTACCTACCTGACACACCCTGACCTCCCTACCTGACATGCACTGACCTACCTACCTGACACATACACTGACCTACCTACCTGACATACACTGACCTACCTACCTGACATACACTGACCTTCCTGACATGCACTGAGCTAACTGAACTACCTGACATACATACACACTGACCTACCTGACCAGGAGACAGACTTCACGTGTCCTGCAGCCAGAGAAGAGAAGGAGAGCCACCCGCCCGCCTGAGCGCCAAGCGGGGATCGATGTGGCGCGGCGGCCGTACTGTAATTCCCGCCTTCTGGAGCCTGCAGCACCTATGATGGATGCAGGCTCCAGAAGGCGGGACCTGCTATGTGACCCGGCCGCACTCGGTGGTGCTCGGTGGCACTCAGGATCAGATTGGTCCCCGCTCGGCTGCAGGCGGCAGCGCTTGGGGCTAAAAATAGAACAGAGTCCACCCGAGACCCGGGCTTTTTGGAGTCCCACTCGGGGCTTCAGCCACTGTCAGCCCCCCTGCTGACGCCACTGATCAAGGACCTCACCGTTCCCAAGCTACAAATACTGTCCTTCATTGTGGGGACATATTGGATGCCTTCAGCTGCCATTGTGCTTTTGCTGGGCATCTAGTGTGTCTCTGTGCCTTTAAGGAGATTTGAGCACCCTCCAGGCAAACTCCACTGCTATGTGTGATCCAACTTGGGGACTCTCAAAACTATAGAGTTAGGACTGCAGTATACAGAGGAGCCTTGACGTGGGCACTGCGGCTTCCACATGTATTTGCAAACGTGGGCAACAAAACCCTCTGTTTTTAATGTGAATTGTTAGACAGGGACAATTTGGTTTGTTTGTGGGTTCGCTGGTAAGTGTGCTGGGAAATTTTTGTTTGTTTGTGATGTCCTCCTTTGTGGGCCAGGTCCCTGGAGCCAATTCCTGCTCCATACAGGCACTATATAAAGAGACAGAGGCCACACACCAGTGATTTCACTTCCTTTAAAAATCTGTATTGAGAAAAACAATGCACATCAGATTACAGTCCACACCTAGAAGAACCCCCCACCACCACACTAACACGGGTCACCCAACCAGTTAGGTGCAATACATTAAAGGGTTGGGCTCCTAGGTGGGGATTTCAGTGCACATGGTTTTGCTTACTAAAAATTTTTGAAAATAGTGAGCAACCTTCCTCTCTTCACAAATCCAGTGTGGTCCATTTTGAACAAAAAATAAAAGATTTGTTATACAAACTTATACTCACATTAGCTTGGCCCCTTTCACACAGGCAATCCAATCAGGTCTGCCTGTCAGTTTTTCAGGTGGACCTAATCAGAAGGTCCATGCATACCTATGAACAGGCAGATGTAAACGGACCTGTGTCCGTTTACACCAGCCTACCTCTGGGTCTGATCCGGTCCGCTATAACAAAAGTGAAAGGGGACCCATCCTCTTTCGTTTAGGTAAATCGGTATGGAGGGTACGGTAATTGGTTTTAAATGGACAGCGGAGTCTGTTTACTCCTGGCCGCTCAAAGAGCAGAGCGTGTCATCTGCCCACTGTGCTTCGATCAGCAGAGGATCTGATCCCCTGATGATCTGAACAGAATCTGCCCCACGTAAAAGGGCCTTTTGTCAATGATATACACAAGCTGATCTCCACTCATAGAATCACTTATGTCTACATATTATGACTACTCAAGTATTTCTGTTACAGCCACTGTATATCTGGAAGATGGAACTGCACAGAGCATGCTTGTCCTGGACCTTGTTCTATTGAAGGAGGAGCCCATATCACCACCTTTGATGGGAAGTCCTATACCTTCCATGGTGACTGCTATTATGTGCTGTCCAAGGCAAGTGACATTTTCATTGCTCTTTGGTGGATAGATTGGTAAGAAAGAAGATTAAGAAATTATAAAGCTTTCTGAAACACTTGGCAGCAATTGCAGTATGAGACAAGTTGGCTTCAAAACCTTATTGTGTATAATACTAAAACCTTACTGTTTATAATACTGTTTTTATAGGTATGGCATTAGGTATTTTTACACATGTAATAGATATTCAAAGTCAATGTAAGCCCTAACTGAAACATTTTGGGTCCATGCAAATTAGGAAGAAAAAATGTCAGAATCTCTGGCAAAAAAAAGAATAACAAATGCTCATAGTGGCTCAAATTGCACAACAGTTTATGATTTTTTAAAGGCATGTGCTTTTATAAGGGTTTTTCCCAAAACATTAGACTCTGCTCATTTTTCACTATTATCTTTGTACATTTGAAAACACAGAATGCCCCTAAACCTGCAGCAGGTGCTTAGATGCTAAGGTCCCACTTAGGTGCAAGGGTTCCCACATAGGTGCAGAGGGTTTCCTGCTTAGTTGCTGAGGGCCCCCCCTGTGTTGCTAGGGGGTTCCTGCTTGGTTGCTATGGATTTCCTACTATGTTGCTAGGGGTTCCCGCTTGGTTGCTGAGAGCTCCTACTTGTTCCACCTTTACTCCCGTGTGCTCATTACTCAAAGACCAGTCCAGGATATTTGGGTTTTGTATTTTATTTGGAACTTGGAAAGGAGAAGAGATGAGTGTGAGACTCCAACTAGAACTATTCACAATAGATAACTCTCACTTGGCCTCACCACATTATCTGAGGAAGCAGACACGCTGCTTTTGACCATACAGCCACATGTATGGAAGGGTTAAGTCTTCTTCCTCTCACTAGCAACAGACTTGATGCACTAAATTATCTTCAGGACGCTCTCTAGCATCCCCTTTACTGACGCCAGTCCACTGACTCTTCTAGCTGAAGGGGGCAGCCCTCACTCGACAGGCCCAAAGACACAGATCTGTGCACACAGTAGGCAGAATCAGATCATTCCTGGTGTTTCCCTTCCAGTCAGCTCTGCAGGACCTCTGGGTTCAGTTTGTCTCTCTCTAGGCCCCTGGGTCGACCACCCAGGGCCGCACAACCACCTCCGCAGAGGAGAGGGCAGCCGCCCTTCTCCCCCCTGGGCTCTGTTCCCCGGCTCAACTCCCCTGAGCACATGTACTCTGGCCTTAGATACAGTATCCCACAATGCAACTTTCCTTCTGCCAATTGCCAGGGCTGTAACAAAAGCCTGTGCACTCATTTGCCAGGTTCCTTCCCACTGTCCGATATGCCTCCCTATTGCACCAGTCGGGGACAGTCAGAATAAGCTGAACTGCCCCTGAGTCCAATGAGCAGACCTAACCAATAGATCCTGCTCCCTGGTAAGCAGAGAGCACTCTAATTGCCTGTACACACGGTCGGACTTTGTTCGGACATTCCGACAACAAAATCCTAGGATTTTTTCTGACGGATGTTGGCTCAAACTTGTCTTGCATACACACGGTCACACAAAGTTGTCGGAAAATCCGATCGTTCTGAACGTGGTGACGTAAAACACGTACGTCGGGACTATAAACGGGGCAGTGGCCAATAGGTTTCATCTCTTTATTTATTCTGAGCATGCGTGGCACTTTGTCCGTCGGATTTGTGTACACACGATCGGAATTTCCGACAACGGATTTTGTTGTCGGAAAATTTTATATCCTGCTCTCAAACTTTGTGTGTCGGAAATGTGTGATGGAGCCTACATACGGTCGGAATTTCCGACAACAAGGTCCTATCACACATTTTCTGTCGGAAAATGCGACCGTGTGTACGGTTCATAAGTTTTGCCTGACCATCTTCCTGGTAAGCAGAAAGATCAAAAACTATACTCTCTTTTAGTACCTACCTAGGAGGGTGCTACACAAGTATAATGTAAAATAATGTAATTTATTAAGAATAAGTGGACAACAAAAATATAAATGCACCTCAAATATACCAGAGCTGCATAAATTAAACCAGATAATCTAATAAGTGAGTGAATAGACAATGAACAACTGCCCAAACTAAATATATACAGATACCAGACTATGAGAAGTGTAGTCGGTGTCTGAGGCAGAGGCATACACGGAGTGTAAGTCAGGCAGAAGGAGCAGAGAGCAAGCCAGGAAAGGGAGAGGATAAACAGGAGAAGGAACAAACAGTCGGATAAGGGATCAGGATGCAGGGTCAGGGTGCAGTGCCAGGACCTGGACCAGGGATGCAGGATCAGAATGCAGGAACACAGGTCAGAGGCAAACACCAAATCAAAAAGGAGTAACACAGGCAGGGCTTAAATACTCTTTCTGTAATGAGCATCAGGTGATGACTGATTTCTATGAGCTTCTGACTGCTGAGAGACACCTGCTGGTGGACACCGCAACTGCAGACTATAGGTCTGGAAGCCACAGTGACACCTGCAGGTAAACCCTTTCCTGACACAGCCTCTGTAACAGACAACACGTATCAATCTTTAAACCAGGCTTTTATTATGAAGAGTGGCTTCTTTTTCTTTTGTAAAGGGTCATGATTGTGGAACACATAGTAAACTGCTTGAAGACAGCACCTATTGATCGGTGGAGTAAGGGGTTAAAGTGATATTAAAGGCTTTCTAAAAAAAAAAAAATGTTAAACTTACCTGCTCTGTGCAGTGGTTTTGCACATAGCAGCCCCGATGGCTGCTATGTGCAAATGGGGGCACCCAAGCAGGCTCTTTCTCTGTGTGTGAATAGACTCGGCCCGCCCCTTTTCTCTCCTCATTGGCTCACTGGCTGTGATCGACAGTAGAGGAAGCCAATGGCTCCCGCTGCTGTCTCAGGCAATAAGAAGGGAGAGTCCCCGAAGAGCCAAGGCTCTCATGCATATCACTGGATCAATATGGGGCTCAGGTAAGTATTATGGGGGACATGGGGGACTGCTGCACACAGAAGGCATTTTACCTTCATGCATAGGTAAAAAACCTTGAGCCTTTAGAACCGCTTTAACAGCCTAGAGTGGAGCAGTATAGTTTCTCGGCAGCAATTCTTTTTCAGGGCAAAGTAAAGAAAAATCCCCAAAAGACAAATAGACTGTGCACTTTGCAAGATGCGGTAGCAGTTGCTCCAGAGCTTAGTGAATGAGGTAACGTTTCACTTTATAAAGAATACCTAATTACACGCAAGGAAAAAAAATGAATTTTTTGCTTGCACATGATTGAATGATGAAAGCCATCAGAGCTCCTCCTCATTTATTAAGCTCTGGTGCAACTGCATTTTGCAAAGTACACAATCTATCTGACATTAGTAAATAAATCCCTAAGCCTAAGTTCACACAGAAGCAAAATTACTATTGGTTTGATGCGTTTAGAAACACACAGATTCGCAGGTCATGTAAAAAGCATAGTATTCCATGGCTTTGATTGACATGTAAGCATTGCGAATTTGGTGCGAGAAAAAAAAAAGGGTCCTGTGCGTGTTGACTGCGGGTGCGATGCAAATTTCTATGGTACAATGGAATTTTATCTTCATAGGCTTCTATTGAACTTGCACTATTGAACTGTAAAATCGCACCTGTAAACCTCAAAATGCAAGGCAAATTCGCACCTCACACAGGACAAAAAAACTGATCAAATTATCAGTACTTCGCATCACAGTAGTGTGAACCTAGGCTTAATACATAATTGAATGTATTTTACTATATCTGTTCGACAATTGCAAAAAAAAAAGTGTTGATTTTGCCAGAAATGATCTGATAACTTGCTGTGCTCTCTGCCTGTGCACTAGCAGGGGTTATTAAGGTAAGGAATGGGGGGAGGATGCAAATCAGTCTCTGTTCACTGTAAACCATCATAAATAAAGTAGGCAGGACTGACACCACATTTTTAGGAATTCAGAGCTATGTTGTCATGTCATAAAGGAAGGTAAGGGCACACTATATTTCTGGCACACCATCAGCTATTTTTTTTGTGCTTGCAACATGTTTAAAGGGATAAAACACAGGGAAATGTGCAAGTATTTCAGAGATGTACTAAATATGTATTTTATTTGCTCTGGGCATATGCTTTTGAAATAACATGTAGAGAAGGACCAGTCACCCTTTGACTCATTCAGCTGTCTCTTTAAGTTGAGCTTAGCTATTCCGTCCTATAAAACCATTTTTATAGAAAGCTAAACTAGTAAGTATGTAACAAGAGAAATCTAGAACTCCATATGCTCTAAATAAATCATAATTCTGAAATATTTATGTCCATTTGTTTCATAGTGAAAATAATTTGGGATCAATAAAAGATACATTTTAATTTTGTATTTGCCATGATTCAATGTTCATACATCGTCAAGAAAAATCAAATTAGTTGTTACTAAATTGATTGGCATTAATAACTAACTGTGTTTCTTTTTTGTTGCAGGGAATTGAAAATAGCTCACATGTTATTTTAGGGGAGATTACTCATATCAGTGCCTTGGAGACCATTCTCAAATCCATTATAGTGCTTATGGATAACATGAAAAATGTGAGTATATCAGTTCATGTTCCTAACACTGACTAGTAATCAACCTGACTTAGTAAACAATAAAAAATCATCAACAACTGTATAATGATTTCAGCAAAATAATATAGGCAAATCTAATGTATAAAGATATTTTTAGAAGATCGTTTTCAAGATTACATTAAAGGGGAAAAATCAAAACCCCAAATAATCGATTTAGGACGGATGTCTGTCAGTTGAAACACCATCTGACCCTTCATATATACTACAGCAGGGATCTCCAAACTATGGCCCTCCAGCTGTTGTGGAACTACACATCCCATGAGGCATTGTAAAACTCTGACATTCACGGACATGACAAGGCATGATGGCAATTGTAGTTCCTGAACAACTGGAGGGCCATAGTTTGAAGACCCCTGTACTACAGGTTAACTATACAAAATGAAAACCTCAATTTTTGGTGGAAATGACCTTTAACTTTGACCCCCTTGTGACCCTACTAAGCAAAGTATCCATTCACCAAGATGACCATTCACAAAAATTACATTTTTTTTTGTATGAGGGCAATCTGATCCATCTGATATCTTAAGATTCCATATTCCTGTTTTTTTTTTTTTTTATCCAATCACCTCTAATTGTTTTGCACTCTTCTTCCATATTTTTCAACAACATAGACATATAAATTTCACTTAAGATGTGAAATAAAAAAATCAATGTGACCACTATAATATCAAACTGGAGGGTCGATCATGAGCAAGGGAGACAAATTGCAAACATGTAGCAAACAGTTTATATAATACAAGACGACAACTTGAACTGTAATATATTTGGTTAACTGTTTGAAGAGCACTCCGGTGGGTGAAAACTTCTACTTTCTACTGCTTCTCACCCAGATGAATTTGAAGATCCCCTATATCTAGGTAGGATACCACAAGCATCTTTAAACTTAAAGTGCAAATAAAAGCAAAAAGTTTTCTTTTGTTCTGGATAGAGTGGAGAGGGATTAGATTACCTGTCAGGTTCTATTACTGTCCGTGCCCCCATTAGGGCGATTCATCCTCTCTATTTGTCCTGTTTAACATTAGCATTGAAAGTGAAAGTAAAAGAAAACCCAAATTTTGGGTTGTCTCCAGAAAAGTACTAGAGGGGGAATCTTCCAATAGGGACACTAGTTCTGGTGGCCTAGGGGTCCCCTAGGGATTCCCTTAATTTGCAGGGATTTCCTCTCACTTCCTGTTTTGGCTATGAAACCGGAAGTGAAGAGAAATCTCCGCAATGGGACACATATGGCAAAAAAAAAGCCAACAGGAGTTATGACCCTCCCTTACTCTATCCAAAATGATATATAGTTTCATTTTAATTGTTGATAATAAGCTGCTCAGCCAACATTATGTTGATAAAAATGTTCAGCCAAAATGTTGTTGCTTAGTTCTGGATACAGTGATCATATACATACAAGTACTTTTAATATCCTATTAAGCCCAGTCACATGATATATAAGCCTATATAAGGGGTAGGTATTGCCTTTACCTATGACCTCCTTGTTACCCTATTAAGCAAATATTCCTTCTCTGTTCTAGGTGGTGACTTTCAAGACTGATGGCACAGTTCTGCTGAACGATCAGACGGTAACACTGCCTCAGGTCACAGGTAATATGATGTGCAGTATAATTCACAACTGTGTTAAAAAATGTTTACTACATCACATTGGTTGCAGAATTCTAAGCAATACTTGTTTATTGAGCTGCCAAAATAATCTATAACTCTGTTAAGCCAGAATTTTGATTCCTAAATATTTGTTAACTGTACAGCCAGGTAGGTTCCAGCCTTATCTCTTGGTTTACCAATGCAACTTCCTATGTTTTTTTCATGATCAGCCTCTTCTTCACTTGATAATGAATCAGCATCTTCAGCTCCATAAAGCTGGATCAGGAAATAGTAAAGCTGAGCCACAACTTTCCTGGTTGTGCAGCATGACAGAGTGGTGGAAAGCCTAAACCACTGATTAGTGATGAGCTTGGGTTCAGGCTCCGCTTTCATCTGATCCCAAGTTTTCCCAAACCTGTTAGCTACCATTGGTGGGCCAATATGCTGCGGGCAGGAGATTTCCTGGCCCACAGTCTACATACACAAAGGGGCGGGGATGCTAGTGACACAATTGACTTAATATGTACACATGCTAGGTTACTGTCATTAACCTAATAGGGCCATATTAGGTCAGTTGTATCATGAGCATTCCTGCCCTTATGTATATGTGCAGCTATAGGACAGGGAATCTCCTGCCTGCTTATTTGCCCAGCAATGACAGCTAACTTCTGGGCTTGGACTAAACTCAGTTTGGCCTAAACCCAAGCTCATCTCTATCATCTACCAGGGCAGGTATTATACTCCTCACAACATTTTAACCTCAGAATATCAAACCTTCCTTTAGATCCTCCTCAGCTAAATTTTCTCAAGCCCTGAAAAAGGGGGACTTTTGTAACCCCTAAAATGCTTTTAACCTCCCTGGCGGTTTTCCCGAGTGTGGCTGAGGGGTTAAATTTCAGCACCCTTAGCGGTAACCCCGAGCCACACTTAGGATTGCATTGCAGGATCCTGGTGCAGTGTACTTACCTTGCCCCCAGGATCCTGCGATGTCCCCCCGCTGTGTCTGCGAGCTCTGTCCTCCACCCGAAGCCTCTCTGTGTCGAGCTCCATTCCCTGCGAGTGTTGGCGGAGCCCGGCGGCAAACTCAAAAAAGTGAAAAATCATAATACATACAGTACAGTGTAATCTTACAGATTATATTACTGTATGAAATTATTTCACATCCCTTTTGTCCCTAGTGGTTTGTCCAGTGCCCTGCATGCAGTTTTATATTATATATACTGTTTTTTCTGCCTGGAAACTAGAGATTGTCCATAGCAACCAAAAAGTGTCTCTTTACATCAAACGTGGTTTTAGACCAGCTAGAAAACAGCAATAGTAAATTAGAACACTTGCAGAATTGAGCGATAGTGAATCGTGGGGAAATTAATTTTATTATTATTATATTATTATTTGTTACAATTATTTATATTTATTTATTATATTATAATTTATGATTTTGTGTTTCAAACTTCATCATACCCGGGATAACTACTAGACTCTTGTTTGGACAGATTTAAGTGTGTTATTGCTAATAATTACAGGCCTACAATATAAAACGCCAGATTTCTATGCAAAATAATTGTACCGTTTTGAGACGCAAAAATCTGACATAATCATACCGCCAGGGAGGCTGCACAAATATTTTAACCAAATAGATTTACATTTGATTCGACAACATTTAAAATCAGGTAAAACAGTAGACATTTAAGCTTCAACTACACATTTTGATATTTTCCGTGGAATTCCACTTCAATATGCAATATCTCATATTGATGTGAATGTAGAATCCCAGAATACATTTAACATAGGAGCTCATACACATGTGCAAGACAAGCAGTGTAAAATGGTAGTCCAGTGGTTGAAATACAAATGTGGCCAATTATTGGTATCTTTGTACTTTTTTTGCAGCCAGTTTTTCCATTTCTCAACCCACCGATTCTTACATCATTCTTGATGCTGCATTTGGCCTTCAGATGCAGATTCAGCTGCAACCCATGATGCAGCTATACATCACTATGAATGAATCTTTCATTGGAAAACTACAAGGTTAGTTGAAGAGGACCTGTCACCTCAGTGACCATAATGCATGATATCTATACCTGACCGTACTGCATGTTACAATATTTGTATACAAGTATGTGTATAACTGACATAATCTTTTCAAATATAAATATGTTTTTCTATTTGAGTGTGAACAACCAATTTATGAGCATTGAGAGTTTTCGTTATTTCAGTGCCTCCTGTAATAACAAAATATAGATAACATTGGCAATATCTACTGCATAAAATAAGGTAAAACTTACTTTCAATCTGAATTTAAGTTTAGTTGTACCAAATATAGACTGACTGCCTCAGTATGCATTTAAATCTTTTAATGCTTACAGAGAGGTCTGCTAGGAATATGCTTTTTTCAAGGATCTGTGAATGAACTAAAAGGCCTTCCAATGCATATTAAGGCTTTATATCAATGAACCTGTCAGGATTAAACAAAGTATTTAATGTTTTTATCTCTTTATAGTCCTGTACCTCCACAAGTTTTGATTTGTGGCTGTTTTTTTCTTTGTGAAAATGTTGCTTCTTGCATTCTCTCTGCATTGCTCTGTGTTGGCATAGCTGAGTAACAGCCACATACCTGGTAACAAGTGTCCCTTCACAGGCTTGTATTACAGAAGAGGAGAAGGGGTGTATCAGATCAGTCTTGTTATTGGGCAATCGATTACTGAATGCATTCTAAAGCTAGCCATACACTAGTACATTTTCAAAATATTATTCATAAGAATAGTAATATGTGTATTTTTTAAGAAAATTCTCAGTACATTTGATGATTTCACAAATGTCGTTTAAAAGGTCTTCAAATGTGCATTTGCTCTTAACATTCAATTTTGGAGTGAATAGATTTGCTTAATGAAAACCTCATGATCAATTTGTTTGAGGAAAATTTTCCATCATGCTTTTTCGATTGTTATCATCACTGCAGTCGAAAATGGACATCAGTTTGACCCAACAAAATCAAACATTCTTAAAAGAAAAAAGCATGAAATTCAACTTGTGTATGCACAGCTTTACTGTGGGGTCTACGGAACTACATAGTTTTATTTATACAACATGCAGAGTTGCAGTAACAGGAAGGTATAAAATGGAGGTTATTAGTACAGAGTCTATTTGACTGCGCACATATTTCTCTGGCTTCAACTGGTTTTGAATTTATGAACATTAAAGTTACAGATTTTGAGATGTAAAGAAATATTGATATATGCTTGAATCTGTTTTTATAGGTCTTTGTGGAAACTTCAATTATAAGGAAATAGATGATTTTCAAATATCAGGTGGTCTAGTTGAAGCCACAGCCTCAGCTTTTGCTAACACTTGGAAGACCAACGCCATGTGTTCTGATGTGTCAGACTGGCTAGATGATCCGTGCAGCCTCAGCATTGAGAACAGTAAGACATCATCTTTATTATGTTATCTCAGTTATGTTGCTATTCAATAGCCATGCTGAAATGGTTTAAAATCGACTTCCTCATTGGAGACATAGTCCAAGGTGATAACCCAGGCATTCCCACAAAAGCTTTAGAAGGACCACTACATTCAAAAGTAAAAAAATGTCTGGAATTGGGTTTTCACACTTTCCCTCATTCCCAGATGCATCAGCTACAAAAGATGAAGAAGCGGCATGGAGGTGCTGACAAAGTGAGGGGGCCTTTGCAGAGACAGGGTTACTTTGCCTCTATACTAGAGGTTTTCATTCAATATAAGTCAATGAATATTAAGAACTGACATTTTTCAAAGGTGTTGGGACATATAAATAATTTTCTATACAGTTAGCAACTATCTTCATATACTACTGCTGTCGCCAGCTATTTTAACTGGTAAAACATTTATTTTACTTTGTTACTTCATTTATTTCTCATTTACACAAATTAAGCACAGTGTTTCATTCTTTCTAGAAAATTATGCAGACCATTGGTGCTCTTTGCTGGAAGGTAACGAGTCTCCTTTCGCCAAATGTCATTCAACCATAAACCCAGCTGGATATGTAAAGGTGAGTGTTGCATTGTATGTGGTCACATGTAATAACATATTCTGACTTAGGAAGCACTTCTGTGCATGGGTTGTGCATACACTGCAACATTTGAAAGAGAAGAATGTATACATCTTGCTCAGCACCTGTCACTGGTGGTCTATAGAGAGAGCCTTGAGGTTACTGGAAGGCTATAGTGACTCCCTAGTTTTGGCTTATGGTCATCTGGAGGCTGAGAGCCCCTCCACTGCCTGGCTCAGTCTACTACTTTTTTTATATCAAAATATGTTTATTGAGAGAACACATGGTACAGAAGAGGAAAAAAATTCAGTAAAGCTTATCATTCCAGTACATCACATTTTAAAGACATTTACAACTTAGTTTGAAGACGTTAGTTACAGAGACTTATTGTATCCCCTACCTGTCATATACAACAAAACTCAACCCCAAATCTACCACAACGGTCTGCACAAATAGGTATAACAACACCATAACATGAGAACCTGAGACCTATAGATAGTCAACTCACACACCCCATCAACGTTCCCCGGAGTCACCCAGGCAGCATTCATCCCACGGGAAACTGCAAAGTTTGCAATAGGACCAGCTCCCTGTAGGACATCCCTGGAGTGTCTAGCCATGGGGACCCCATTTTTCTAATTTATGGAGGCGGCCCCTGTGTTGATAGATATCTCTCCAGGAGAAGTGTACCACCCATATGAGTCACCCATGTTTTAACTGAGGGGGGGGACGAAGACTTCCAGCCGAGGAGAATACCTGGAGAGAGACTCCTGGAATATTCCATTAAGTGTGGAGAGTACCTTGTTCCAATAACGGTGGAGCTTTTGGCATCGCCAAAAAAGATGGATAAGATCCTCCGATGTCAGTCTCCTACTTTAGTCCTTTGGCAGTCAGTGTATCTGCCCAATCAGTGGTGCTGTGGTTCCTGTTCTCTGTGTCAGCAGACAGTAAAATTATAAAGTAAATGCCACAAGGTTAGGAAGGGGGAGTTGTACAGTTTGTAGGTACCATCATCCTTCGAGAGTTATTGATAAGGGGAATTGGGGAGGGAGTAACCAGGACTTCTTCAATTAAGTCCTACCTCACCATAAGGACACAGTATGGACTATCACGGTACCTCATGAAGACATGCAATATAAGTAAAATTTCAATTTATTCAAATATAAACACTAAAAAATCTATATATACACAATATAGATTGACAACAGTACAATTAAGACATGTTAAAACACAATATTTGTTGAAATAGCAATTTGAAGCGCCCGCATAGGTGAATGAAGGCAGGTTTTAAATACTTAAGGACGTGAGCCTCGACAGTTTCGCGGTCAAGCCGCTTCCTCGGGAGGCGTCCAAGTAAAATATCTACAAAGTAAGACAATCAAAATTACATATACATAGTGATGAGAAGTAATACAAAGTAAGTAGCATGATGTTGGAGTAGTTACTTAGGTTTTAAAGATACACTCACCAACCACTGCCCCTTCGGGCTTAGACGGCACTTGTAAAACGCCCACTTTGGGCGTTCCCCCGGGGGTGGGCAAGGGTTTTTTTTTGGCAAAATAAGCTATTGTGCAAAAAACATAAGATATAATGAGTGTTGGTGTGGGATATAAACTAATGGTGAAGTGATTGCCACCACAGTGAATAGGGTGAAAAGACAGTGAGGGAGGGGGGGAGAGACAAGGAAAGGGAAGGGAATGGAAGAAGGGGAGGAAGAGTGAAAAAAAGGGGGGGTACGAGGGGGGGAGGGGAGAAGGAGAGGTGGGGGGTGAGAGAGGGGGAAGGGGAGAGGGGAAGGGGGAGGAAAGGAGGGGGGGTTTTGGGCAGGAAAGGGGGAAGGGGGATGGAAGGGGAGAAAAGGGGGGGGGGAGGGATGTTATGTTTTTTACACAATAGCTTATTTTGCCAAAAAAAAAAACCCTTGCTTGCCCCCGGGGGAACACCCGAAGTGGGCGTCTCACAAGTGCCGTCTAAGCCCGAAGGGGCAGTGGTTGGTGAGTGTATCTTTAAAATTTGAGTAACTACTCCAATATCATTTTTGTGCGCTAGCAATAATATAATTAAATGAAGAGTGCCTAGGAGACACAATGTATGTGTGAATCCCAGCAAAAATGATACCCACAACAAGTGCATAAAATCATTACTCAAAGATCCAACAAAGTATTAACATATGCTGAAAATAAGTGATCACACATCAAAAAAACTTATAATCAGTCCATGATTAGGTTAAAAAAAATTGGTAGAAAGAAAAAGTCCACTTAGTATATCTCATCCCTAAATCATGAGAAATAATGAGCTGAGGAGACTCTTATCGGATGTACATTGATTGCAGAAAAAGGAGTAATAGATGTGCGCTTACCCCAATCGTTGGACCTCCTCTATGGCAAGGTCGTATGGGCTTGCAGATATAACCCTCTGCAGGGACAGAATGTTGATATCCGGGTCTTATCAGCATGTACCACCGACTCCAATGTGGTCCGGTCAATCCAACTGCTCCAACATCAGAGGGGGGACTCTATGTTGAACAACAAAGTGGTGCCTATTTCGAACCAGTCTAAAACCTTGCAGTATTTCCTCTCCGAGTTCTCTTGCTCGGATGCTCACATCCTCATACTGAAGAATTTCAGACAGAAAAGTCTCTGCATCTGTCAGAAGGATGACAACGTCCCGCGGAATGTCCGAGTTCGGACATTCGGACATTTGCTGTAGGTATCATTTTTGCTGGGATTCACACATACATTGTGTCTCCTAGGCACTCTTCATTTAATTATATTATTGCTAGCGCACAAAAGTTTTATTTATATGTTTATCACTTCATGGATATTTGGAGTTTTTTTTTGCAGCTGCACTTTGTAAATTTTATCTTTTATCACGTTTTGCTCATTAGCGCAGGTTTTTTCCACCATTACTCCAATATCATGCTACTTACTTTATATTACTTCTCATCACTATGTATATGTAATTTTGATTGTCTTACTTAGTAGATATTTTAGTAGATATTTTACTTGGACGCCTCCTGAGGAAGCGGCTTGACTGCAAAACTGTCGAGGCTCATGTCCTTAAGTATTTAAAACCTGCCTTCATTCACCTATGCGGGTGCTTCAAATTGCTATTTCAACAAATATTGTGTTGTAACGTGTCTTAATTGTACTGTTGTCAATCTATATTGTGTATATATAGATTTTTTAGTGTTTATATTTGAATACCCTGTTTCCCCAAAAATAAGACCTAGCGTGATTGTTGGTGATGGCTGCAATATAAGCCCTGCCCCCCAAATAAGCCCTAGTTAAAGTCCTTGTAGGTCTTATTTTCAGGGTAGGGCTTATTTTCAGGGAAACAGGGTAGGGCTTATTTGGGGGGTAGGGCTTATATTGCAGCCATCACCGACAATCACGCTAGGTCTTATTTTCGGGGAAACAGGGTAAATTGAAATTTTACTTATATTGCATGTCTTCATGAGGTACCGCGATAGTCCATACTGTGTCCTTATGGTGAGGTAGGACTTAATTGGAGAAGTCCTGGTTACTCCCTCCCCAATTCCCCTTATCATCAGCAGACAGTAAGTCTTTGAGCATGAAGTTAAGCAGGTGGGGCTATCAGTGTAACTGGCAAAGTAAAGTAAGTCAGCTCTGGGTCTGCTTGGAGCAGCCATCTCTGTGCAGGACAGGACAGGGTGGTAAAAACTCAGTACAGACCAGTACATGCCCTGTAAAGCAGCAGCATGTGTAAAAAATCAGTACTGTGCTGGGTAAATCAGCAAACTTTGAGGGTCTGGTTTTGTCTTTTTATGGTCTTTTTTTCAGCTCTAGGCTTATTATAAATATTCACTAAAGCTTACCTAATAATAAATCCTGAACATATTAATAATTGTATTATTCTGCATGATAAAATATATTTCAGATCAATTTAAAGGCCATAATATTTAAATTGGTGAGATTTCTCCAAACCTTCTGTCAGGGTAGGACATGATGGGAAATCTCTCCATTGGGGACATGGGAAACAAATACATTTTTTGTCGTGAGAAAGGGTTAGAACTTATGAAAATAATTTTATTTCTGTTTGTTTTTCTGTCCTAATGGCAAATCCACCTCCTATTTCTTGCATGAGCATCAAAAAGAGAGGAAGTACAAGAAAATCTCCTCAATAGGTTCACAGACAGAAATAAAAACCTGACAATTGTAACTCTTTCCCATTTAAGCCAAAGCTTAAAAATGGCAAGAGAAAGAAAATTTCATTTTATGGGTTAAATTAACATTATGGTTGAGGTTTATGGATTTAGTTGTGGTTAAACATTATGTTTATGGGATAGGCATATATATATATATTTAAAAAAAAAGTATTGGTTTTATTATGAAAAATTGGTCACTGAGTTCTAGGCAAGTTACTTTGCCTAGGTTTAGATGTGGTAGCTAGTAGGATAATGTAATCAATCTGCTGCTGGAAGGCAGGCAGGCAGAAGCATTTCTCCAGCCCCCCAGTAATCATGTAGACCTTAATTATGTAGTAAGTCACAAAGTGGATGACAACAACAGAAGGCAAAGATTTGCGTGACAACGAAGATGGGAGAATACAGCCAACAACTGCACAGGCACCAGAAATCGTCTTGTTGTTTTATCTATGAGTCAACATCTCGGTCCAGGATGTAGACACTTACCCTGGATGATTTCTGAGCTGGTGGAGTTGATGCAAAAACAGGAAGGTATTGTAACTAGAGTTCAGCAATACACAACAGGCCCGGCGGGGAGGCAACCCAACCGGGGACACTCACAGACTATAACAGCAAAGTGACCATAGATGACCATAGATGGTATTCTAGCTGATAGCATATGTCTTGAGGAGTGGGATCTGGCCTGGCCAGTCTGAACCCAACTAGGGATGTCTCCAAGAAGGATGACATGTTCCTGCACTTTTCCCACTCCTCTAGAACCTTTCTATGATGCTAAGTACTGCGTATGCTACCACTTGCAAAATGCATGTCAAACCTGGGAGCCAGGGCATTTATATTGCCTAACCCAAGTTGGCCACCATAGTCACATAGTGTGCCAGCATCCAATCCAAGGAAACCATAGAGGAACCAGGTTTCTCTCTTTTTTGTTTACTTTTTAGCTAAACTTTAGCTTTAATGATTCCAATTGATCCACGTGGCAGGGGTGAGTGCTTTGCTAACACACTTTGTGTTAATAGGTTACATAGTTACATAGTTAGTCACGTTGAAAAAAGACACAAGTCCATCTAGTTCAACCATTAAAAAAAAAAAAAAAATCATACGATCCCATATACACAATCCTATGCCCACAGTTGATCCAGAGGAAGGCGAAAACCCCCAGCAAAGCATGATCCAATTTGCTCCAGCAGGGTAAAAAATGTCTTCATGATCCCCTGAGAGGCAATCCGATATTCCCTGGATCAACTTTACCTACAAATGTTAGTACCCAGTTATATTATGTACATTTAGGAAAAAGTCCAGGCATTTTTTAGAGCAATCTACTGAGCTGGAGATGAAATCTCTTTTCCTCTAGATGTAAAGAGTGCCCTCTTGTCCTCTGTGATGACTTTAAAGTGAATAACTCAACACCAAGTTCACTATTTGAGACTCTTATATATTTGTACATGTTGATCATATCCCCCTTAATCTCCACTTCTCAAGATGGAATAAATTCAGTTCCTCTAATATCGCCCCATAGCTGAGCTCCTCCATGCCTCTTATCAGTTTGGTTGCCCTTCTCTGCACTTTCTCTAGTTCCCCGATATCCATAGGTGTGCGCAGCCTCTTGCATTAGGGTGTGCACCCCAAAGCTCAAATACATATGCATGTATATATGTACTGATGGTGTCAGTAGGGCAGTGGACAGTGTTAGTAGTTTTATTTTTATTCTTTTTAAATTATTTTATCTTGTAACATTTTTTTTGGGATGAAATATCAGTGCTCTAAACAGGGGGGAATATGCACCACACAAGGTGATTAGGGTGTGCCCAGGCACACCTGGCACACCCTGTGCGCACGCCTATGCCGATATCCTTTTTGAGAACTGGTACCCAAAACTGAACTGCATATTCCAGATGAATAGGTATTCCTTTTTTATGATCATGGCAACGACTTTTTGTAATAAATAATACTGTTTCAGCCAAACAGCCAAAACCTTTTTTTTTCTATAGAATAATACATAATTTGGTACTATAAATACTGCTCGATTCATGACTATAAATAACCTCGCCAATAAACAGGTCCTGCAAAAAAAACGTATCCCCACTTTTTGCACTGCTGACAACATTTACAAGATAGGATAGATAGTGAGGGAAGCCTCATAGAAAAAAAATGCTTTTCTTTAGTAGAGTAGGAAAACCCCTGCCAGATTTATATTTCTTTATGTCTTGATGATGCAGATTCTCTCACTTCCTGCTTGGTGGGACCATAGTTAGCAGGATTGGAAATGTGATAAAATGTGAGAAAATAGCTGCAAACAGCAGTAAAGACCAAGTTCTACTCCTTTCCCACTTTATACAATACTAGAAAAATGGTTTCTCCTTGACATACATTTTAAAGTGGATTTACTGTAGCTCCTAAATTATAAACAGTTTTTAGTTTTAAAAAAAAAAAAATCAAAAAAATGTGGCATACATTAACAACAATTAGAGTCTATGTGAAGTAACTGCAAATATTGTGACACGTCAGGGTTTCTTAGCTCAATGCTAGTGCCAAAAGGGAGAGTTTACTCGAAGCCAGATATAGTTTTCAGGGCTTGCCTGCCAACTTATATTTAAAGAAATGCCAACAGTTCATATAGGCATATCTTGCCACGCAGGGGGTTCTCTCCATCACTGCAAAAATGTAACATTTAGCTTCCTGGCTCTTGTGGCAGCCTATTTAGGATCCTCCTGAACCTTAGTACCTTTTTGGTCCTCTTGACCATGAAACACATCCCAGTGTTTATGCACAGCCGCTGCACCTCAGCTCTGTGTCATCCTTACAGCTTTCTAGCTGCTCTGTCTCATATGGACTCTCTCTCAGGCTCAGGTCCTGCTCCATCCTGACCTGAACACCATGGTGCATAGCAGCACCTCTCATGGCTCCCTTCACACACTAACCTCCTTGGGAGGGTGAGGCTCTGAGCTCTATCTCTGGCTCTCATATGAAGCCAGCACACACCTGTGTCATAAGTGTTCTTGCTTCTTAGAAAATCTTGTGTAAACCACCATTTTAACCTCCCTGGCGGTATTCCCGAGTCTGGCTCGGGTTGGATTTTTCCATACCAAAAGCGGTATCCCCGAGCCAGACTCGGGCTTGCATCGCAGGATCCAGGAAGAGCATACTTACCTTGTCCCCTGGATCCTGCGATGTCTCCCCGCTGTGATCGGCGAGCCGCCGTGTCTCGCTCGATTCACAGTGCCAAGCTCCGTTCCCTGCGAGCGGTGCGACGCACGGGGACGGAGTTCGGCGGTAAATTCAAAAGTGAAACACATAGTATAGATACAGCATACTGTAATCTTACAGATTACAGTACTGTATCAAATAACTACACATCCCCTTTGTCCCTAGTGGTCTGCCCAGTGTCCTGCATGCAGTTTTATATATATAAAACTGTTCTTTCTGCCAGGAAACTGGAGATTGTCCATAGCAACCAAAACTGTCTATTTACATCAAAAGTGCTTTCAGACCAGCTAGAAAAAAGCGATAATAAATTAGAATCACTCGCAGAATTGAGTGATAGTGATTTGTGGGGAAATCCGTCACCAAACACTAAAAGTAACAAAAGCGACAGTTCTGCAACTGAGCAAATTTCAGTGTTTTTGATTTTATTACATTATTATATAATTTTTATTATTATTATATTATTATTTGTTATAATTATTTATAGTTATTTATTATATTATAATTTTTTATTTTGTTTTTCAAACTTTATCATACCCGGGATGTCTACTAGACTCTTGTTTGGACAGATTTAAGTGAACTATTCCTAAGAATTACAGGCCTACAATATAAAACGCCAAATTTCTGTGCAAAATAATTGTACCGCTTTCAGCACCTAAAATCAGAAATAATCATACCGCCAGGGAGGTTAAACAGTGGCACAGGCTCACCCTGCTACAACATGTCTAGGGGAACTTGAGTTATTTTTATTGGACCATAGAGAACATGGTAAAAAAGTGGCTGTCGAGTGCTACACCTGATCAAAGCGATTTACTGGCATTTTTAGAAAAGTATTACAAGCGTTTTATAAGCATATTACAATTGTTTTACAGCTTCAAGCATTTTTGTTTAGCCAAGAGAAAGCACTAGGGCAATGAGATGGAGAGTAAATTAGGGGCGGAGAGCTGCTGTTTAAGCAAAAAACATGTGACAAAATGCTTGCAAAATCTATTTCTATCGAAGTCTACGGGGTCAAAAACACTTGTAATCTGCCAAAAATAAGCTCATGTAATTTTTTTAGCAACATACATTTTGCTTCAGATGACAGACATGCTCATATGTGAACAGGGGCCCTTGAAATTAGGATAAATTGATAAAATATGCAATTGAGTAGTAACCTGATGTTACAAAAAAAAAGAAAGAAAATGGCATATGAAGAAAACAAAAATTGTGATACATCCTACAAAGTTCCATATTTTCTTGAAGTTTAATAAATGTACTTCTGTTCACAAAGTTACCAACTTGTATTGTTTCTGTTTTCTCAGAGGTGTCGTTATGACTCTTGTAGCTGTAAAGACAGTGAGAAGTGTATGTGTGCTGCACTCTCTTCCTATGTCAGGGCCTGCGCTGCAAAAGGGATCATCTTGTGGGGATGGAGGAAGGGAATTTGTGGTAAGTGCTTTTTTTGCCAGTATGTAATATTAATTAAGTAGACTGATTGTAAGAGCTGTTTTCTTCTTGGTATACATACATTTAGTTTCCCCATGTACCCTACCACTTAAAAATAACACATTAGAGTGTATGTTGGGCCAAAATTTTTTGGATAAATTGGGGAAGGATTAGAATCACTGTCTAATTTTTACTGCTATCATGGGCTCCGCTAAGAAGAAGCACCCTCCCTATACTACTGGCAATGGTTTCACCCAGACAGGAAGTGAGAGAAAATGTGCAGCAATGACACAAATGACACAAATACAAATTTGACAGGGGCCTAGCCTTTCCCCACTTCACTAGAAAAAAAACAAATAAAACATTGTCATATCCCTCTGTGTTGCTGTTGGAGAGTTTCCCTCACTTACTGTCAAGTAAAACATTTTCAGCAGGTGAACAAGGGTGGGAAATCTCTCTAACAGAGCCTTGAATAGCAGTAAGAATAAATGCCATAAAAGAGGATTATTTAATGCTAAAATGTGCCATCATCCCAAATAAAGCTAACTACCAAGACCTAACATGTGGCTAGGACTTTATAGACACCTACAAGTTAAACAGATGCTAATGAAATTCTAAAACCACAAACAATCTTTATTCAGACAAGCATTAAAAAAATGTCATGGTTAATCAAAGTTCAATTCGTGTAGTCGTTAGAGAATAACTGATACAATGCTATAACACTATTTTGCTCAACATATTAACAGATGACATGCAGACACCACAATTTGAGCACCCTTCACACATGTTGAGAATCACAATTAGCCAGTGATTACCTACCAGTATTGATGAGCCGAACACCCCCCCCCTGGTTCGGTTCGCACCAGTACTTGCAAACAGACAAACATTTTTTGCGAACATGCAAACACTGTTAAAGTCTATGGGACACGAACATGAAAAAAAGTTTTTAAAACGGGCGTTTTTTCAGTAGCAGTGATTTTAAGAATGCTTAAAGTGAAACAATAAAAATTAAATATTCCTTTAAATATTGTGCCTGAGAGGTCACCTTAGTATGCCTGTAAAGTAGCACATTTTTCACATGTTTAGAAAAGTACTGCAGCAAAATGACATTTCTAAAGGAAAATATGTAATTCAAAATTGCTCACGGCTGTAATATATTGCCAGATCCCGGCAATATACATAAAAAATCATTTAAAAAAAACAGCGTGGGCCCCCTCCCTGTCCATACCAGGCCCTTCGGGTCTGGTATGGATATTAAGGTGGACTCCACGCCAATTTTTTTTTCTAAATGGCGTGGGGGTTGACTTAATACGTGTTAAAGGAGAGGGGAAAGAAAAAAAAATTTGAAAGAAAGGGAAAAGACCTTCTTTCAAGTGCTGTGCTCTATATGTGTCATTAACTTATTACACGTGAAAAAAAGTAAAACCAAAAACTCCAATTTTATGAAAGTGTTATAAAACATATTTAAATTATTCAAATATTAGTGCTCTATATATTATTATTGACCTGTTATGTGTGAAAACCCTCCCCTCATTTATAAATGCATTATAAAATAATTTTAAAAAAAATTTCCAGTGCTTGTGCTTTGTGTATATTATCAACTTATTACGTGAAAACAAGAGAAAAAAAAAGGGGGGGAAAGGGGGTGAGGGGAAAACTTACCCTATTTATTAGTTGATTATATAAAAATTCAAAAATATCAAGTGCTTGTGCTCTACCTCTGTTATTACCTATTAAATATGAGAAAAAAAGGGGAGGGGGATAGGGGGGATAAACCCTCCGCTCATTTATGAATATATTATAATAATTCAAAACATTTTCAAGTGCTTGTGCTTTGTGTATATTATTAACTTATTACATGAGAAAAAAAAAAAGGGAGGGGTAAGGGAAGGGAGAGGAAGGGGAGAGTGGAAGAGGTAAGCAAATGCCTCAGAGGGAGCCATCCCATATAATCAGCATACGCCACACAATCACTAATTTAATTTAATAGTCTTATCAGCAAACAACATATACAGAAAAAAAAGAGATATAAAAGAAATGTTGTGGATCATGCCCTACTTTTTTTTTCCCCATTATCAAATTCCCCTTTAGAGTTTGTCTTGACTTCCAGCAATGGCTTCTAATTAATTTTATCTAACACCTTATCAGTTTTCCCACTTTGCCCATATTTTTTTCAAATCTTTCCTGTCTATTTCTGGTCTTATAAGCCCACCTTTCTGCCTCCATCATCTCCTAATTTCTCCTTTTCCATTCTCCTAATGTGGGGCATGTAGCCTGTTTCCAGTACCTGGGTATTAACCTCTTTGCTGCGTTTAGTAAATGCAGTGTGAGACTATTTTTATAAGATCTTGTGGATCCAATAGTCCCATGGAACAGGAAATGTATTGGTGTTAATTCTATACATTTATTTGACATTCTTTTGATCCATGGGGCTATTTCTTCCCAAAATACCTTGATCTTAGGACATGTCCACCAAATATGAAGATATATACCCCTATCTTTACACCCCCTCCAGCAACGAATATCTGCATTTGGCTATATCTGTGCTATTCGCCCCCGGGTTCTGTACCATCTAGTCAAAAATTTGTATGACATTTCCTGAATAGATGAGCTTACAGATGATGAGTGTGTTACTTCTATTAATTTTTCTCTTTGTGATGGAGTAAATGTACAGTTTTGTTCATTTTCCCACTCTTTAATAAAATATGGTGTTGTGGTTTCTTGTTCGCTAAGCATTAGTTTATACATCTGTGACAATAAATGATTGGGTTCTGATATCTTCATACACATATTCTCAAATATGGTTAACGTATTTTGGGGCCTTATTTGGTGGTCTATTTTTTTTTTTTAAGTTTCGCATTTGGTTATATCTCCATCCTGCCATCTTTATGTCTCCTTGTAATGATATCAGTTCTACTTGGGACATAAGAGTGCCTAGGGGGGCATATCTTAAACACATTGTGTTCCCTCCTGATTCCCATGGATCTAGCGCTCCCTTTCCTTCTCCAGGGGGGAACCATGGATAACCCCCCAATGGGGCTAAAGGAGATATTGTAGGAGCATATTTACCCATTTTATTTATTCTATCCCATACTGCCAGTGTGTTTCGAGTTAATGGAGATGTCCCCTGTCCTTGGCTTGTATCCATGGTGCCCCGCTAAATCCCTTTCTGCCATGTTTTTTTCAATCAACACCCATGCTTTGTTTTCAGAGCATGACACCAGTTTAGTATGAGTACCAGAGTCATTGCTCTGTAATACATTGCAATGTCTGGCAACCCTACTCCTCCCTCCTCTTTCCTTCTGCGTAAGATGTTATATGCTATTCTAGCTCTTCCATTCTTCCATATGAAGGATAGGAATTATTTACGTACCAACAATGTATATGGAGTACAATATTGGAAAATCTTAAATTATTTTTATAGCACTCTTATCAAACGGGGGCTTTTTTTTTTCTCTTTTTTTTTTAAGGTATGGGGGAGGGGGTGTAGAGTGAGCCATCCCTGTTGTTGGCGTGTATATTTAAACCAGGATATTGAATATTGTCTTGGGGAGATGAGTCATGTAAATGTTTATTGTAATAAGATAAAAATGTTTAATAAAGAATGAATTTTAAAAAAAAATGGCGTGGGGTCCCCCCCCAAAATCCATACTAGACCTAAAGGGCCCGGTATGGACTGAGGGAACCCATGCCATTTTTTTCTGTCATAGGGCTCCCCTTAAAGACTTCAATATACTATATTATATATCGTACACTGCACTATATGACCTGCACTGTATTATATATTCTACATGGAGGGCATGCAGGAACAGTCCCTGCTGTTAAATATTATTTAAAAAATTATAATTACATGCCCCTGTTAAACAGGGGCAGAAACATTGGGCCTTAGGTGTTGGTGGTGCCAGAACACTAACCCCTCACAGTTACTCATGTTGGGTGCAGATGTTGGGTGCCTTGATGTTAAATATTATTTCAGAGGCTGCTTGCCCTCTTTTAGTGGCTTGTGAGCGTCTGCCTCTCCTTGGAAGCCTTCCGGACATGAATGGGTATTTTTTTTTTTAACACTGCACTACAATGTATTATATACTGTGTACACCGCCTGAAGTGTATTTGAAACTGTACACACTTTATTACATACTGTATACACCGCCTGCACTGTATTAGAAACTGTACACCACTGAATCTGACTGTGTGTATATATATATATATATAAAGTGTGGGACGTGGACTTAGTCCCCTTGAGCCATGATTGGCCAAAGGCACCCTGCATGCAGGTCAGGTGTATGCTTTGGTCAATCATCATACAGCAATGCACTTGTAGTGCATTATGGGGTGCTCAAATTTGCCGTGAACGCCCCATAGAATTCGCTGTTCAGCGAACGGGCGAACATCCGATATTTGAGTCGAACGTACGCTCGAGTCGAACTCGAAGCTCGTCCCTACCTACCAGCATCGCATGATTACTGAGATTTCTCTCCAAGCTCACTATACATATTAAGTAGGCAAAATTGGGCATTCACATAACTTTTGATGTTCCTGAGGACACTAAGGAGTTGATTTACTAAAACTGGGGAGTGCAACATTTAGTGCAGCTGTGCATGGTAGCTTGTTCAGTTAAGTGTTGACAAAAAAAAAAAACTGATTGATTTGTAAAGAGATGTCCCAGATTTTGCACGCTCCAGTTTTAGTAAATCAACCCTTATGAGCCATGATCAGCCATGCTAATTTTTAATGTTTGTCTAAATAAAGATTGTTTGTGGTTTTAGGATTTTGTAGCATTTGTTTAAATTGTAGGTGCCTATAAAGTCCCAGCCACATGTTTGTTCTTTGTACTTAGCAGCAAAAATCAGACAGTGGTTTATATCAGAGGTTTATATCAAAGGTTATATCCTTTTCCATTCCTTCCAAAGGTTAAAAAAAAACTGTGGCATACGCTTTTTAGATTTTACATATCATTATATTGAAATATATTTTTTCATTTTGAGTATTTTGGTTATTTCCTAATTTAATTTTTTTTAGTACACTATTTAGATGTAACTGAGAAACAAAGTATTTTATGTTCATTAAATACTTCAAACACAATGTGAAATTCCTCTTTTGTAGACAAGTACATCGATTCTTGCCCGTCTAGCCAAATCTATCTATATAACCTGACCACATGCCAGCCAACCTGCCATTCCCTGGCAGAAGGTGAGAAAGCCTGTGCCAGTGGGTTTACTGCAGTTGATGGCTGCGGCTGTCCAGATGGAGAGTTTCTGAATGAGAAGGACCAGTGTGTACCCATATCTCAGTGCTCATGCTACAATGATGGCTCATACGTGAACCCACTGGAGTCCATTAATAAACCAAATGAACGTTGGTAAGTACAATGATAAAATCTAATGGCGGCCAGCTGGCCATAAACTTGTGGCATCGGTCAATCGTCTGATTTTATGATTTTATTAGGTTACTCATGGCAGAATAATCAAATCACATTGTTAATAAAAAAAAAATAATAATATTTTGAGACATATTTCATATTTAAAAATCTGTGCATTCTATAATTCTACAACTCATTAAAGAAACCATTACATAGTATTTTCACAGTCCTCAAAGCTGAAGTATACATAGATGTAAAATACCTAAATGAATGCAGCTCTCTATTCACTAATACATCCTCATTATTTGTTTAAGAAACCTGAATTTGACCTGGTATCAGCCTCTCACAGTCCACTGTATAACAGAGCTTAATAGGAGATGAAGAATCAGCACAAGAAACCAATCAGCTGACAATGAGAATTTTGACAGGAGTAGAGAGCAAACTTACAGTGTGACTGACCAATCGCAAACTGGGGGCAGGCACATGAGAGGCTTTGCTCAAAGGAAATTAGTTGAATGATACTAGCTATCAGTTAACTCAGAGGACTGAGGAAAGCTTGTGGTGGATACAGAGTAATGCAGGGACAGAAAGAGTAATGCAGGGGGCAGACTGAATGTATTTCAGCAAAAGCTGGTCACAACACTTCATTCATAACCTGATTGATCCACAAAGAGCTATATATTTATATATAATTAGGGTCAATCAGTGTCCAGCAGCATTGTGTATTTATTTAATAAATCATGCATTTTGCATAAAATCTCTTTTTTATCTGCTATAAACAGTTATAACTGTGACAAAAAAACAGCTTAAAAGAGAAGTAGGGGTTGGTGTTTTTTTCCAGTATCATACTTGCCTAGATGGCTGCTGTATCTGTCCCCTGGCACCTCTGCACTGAGAACCGCGTGATTGAACACCGCTGATCGCTTGGTTCTGACAGCTCCCCGAGCAGAGAGCTGCTGACTGTCATTCACAGCTATCTGCTCTGCCCCCTCCTTGCTTACTGGAGCGCTGGGCTGTGGAGGGGGCGGGGGCGGCCGGCTCAGGCTCTCAGCGGCTCGATCCAGGGTTCTGGTGGATCCCGACATTGTGGTCGTGATGGTGCAGTGCCTGGACTGACCTCTGTGACTTCAGCCCGCTCTCTGCTGAAAATGGGTCACAAGAGTGCAAAACGAACTGCACTCCTGTGATTCATAGAAGTACAGCCAAACAAGCTTTGCCTGTACCTCTCCTTTAAAGCAGTTGTATACCGCTGGAAATTTTATTTTATTTTTTTTTCCTGCAAGGCATTGCATACTAGCACAATGTGAAACTTACCTTAAAATGAAACAATGTCAGCGCTGAAGCCGCATCCATTTTTACCCGTCTTGCTTCCGGGTTTGCGGCGGCGGCTCTGTAATTGAGCCGCAATGACGTCACTCCTGCGCATGTGCACGGGAGCCGCTGTTCATGGCACAGGGCTTGGAAGGAATGGCACCCATGGCCTTTCCTTCAGAGTGCATGCGCCAGTGATGTCACTGCCTGCATGTATTGTAAATATCTCCTAAACGGTGCAAGTTTAGGTGATATTTACACTACCTATAGGTAAGCCTTATTATAGGCTTGCCAATAAGTAAAAGACAGCAGAGGAAGTTTACTTCCTCTTTAAAGAAGGATTCAAGGCACTGGTATGTTATACATTGGTTCAGCTTGGACAAATGTAATTATGTATATACCACACCTGCCCGATGCCCCTGGAAGCTGGAATTCACTGAAGCAGACACTGCTACTCCGATGATCTCCACTTGCTTCTGGGCTTTGTGCCAAGTGACTGCATCTCTACTTACTGAGCACAGGAACTCAGCTGCTCAGCACAAGCACCATTCAGAGAATGCTTTGCATTTTCCCTCCTTCCCAGACAGGTATGGTATATGGTATACAGTATATACAAAGCTACATTGGTTCCGATGGCCCAAAGTAATATGTATAGCATACCTATGTCTAGAAATCTTCTTTAAAAGTGTAAAAAAAAAAACTGTAGAAAATAGTTAGTACAAATACCTGCACTACCTTCAGTTTCCATACTGCAGAGTGTGTTATCATGAGCTTTCTGACTAGATCCTGGGAACAATGAGGATCCAAAATCAAGTCAGGATGAGCACTGTTCAGTCATTCACAGGAAGGCTTCCTCTGATTGACTGAGGCGGAGATTGTGATGTCATCCACCTGCCTCTCCACCTCAGCCAGAAGACATTCAGAGACAGGAAGTCTCACCCAAAGGAACTATTTAAAGTGAAATGAAACCTGGGGTTAGGCTTTAAAGAAGCAAGCATCTAAAACAACATTAGGATTTTTTATCAGGATTATAAAATTTGAAGAAACCTAGCATGTTTTTTGGACAGCTTACATCTTTAATAACTCAAGTTAACCAGAAAAAGTGAACCTTTAAACCTTCAAATTTCAACATTGATTGGTATCGATCGATATCCATGAGCAGGGCTTTTTTTCAGCGGGGACTACTGATGCTGGCTGCTGGGGGGATCTGTGGTCACTAGGGGGATCTATTGTTGTGGGGAGGTTTATTGTTGCTGGTGGAGGGTCTATTGTTGTGGGAGGGGGGTTAATTGTTTTTGCAAGGGATCTACTGTTGAGGGAGGGGTCTATTATTGCTCGCGGTTGGGAGATCTTTTATTGCTAGTGGAGGTCTATTGTTACTGGGGTGAGGGTATTTTTTGTGGCAGCTCTATTGTTGCTGGGGGTATATTATTGATTGGAGGGGGGTTGTCCATTGTTGTTGGCTGCAGGGGATCTATTTTATTTCTTTTCTTGCTATCAGTATCAAATTCTATACAAATTACTTGGTTCTGTATTCTCTAAAAGGGATGGTACTGGGAGGTGGGTAGGGGGTGGAACCCAGGGTCAGTGCTCAGAGGTGTGTAGGGGCGAAGACAAGGGGTGATTCGAAAGGAGGGAGTACCTGCACCTATTCCATGAGATAAAAATCCCTATCCATGACTAAGCACATAAAATGGTAATGGCGTATGTCTCTTACTTCTTTGTCTTCTCACTTTGTCAACTAGCACTTGCCATGATGGGAAACTTATTTGCAGTCCTTTGCTTGATAAAGGTAAGGAAATTTACATCTTTTTCTTTTATTTTGCCTTTTTTAATAAACAGATGGATGAATCATTATACGGTTATTTTGCAGTAAGACTTAGTGCCTCTGTGGTAAAAAGAAACTGCTCAGCTACTCTTTATGAGTCAGATTGCCCTGAACTGAAATAGGCATAAGGGCACATGACAGAGTGGGCTGAAGGAAGGAAATGACGGGTATGGGTTTATGAACAGGAAGGGCTTAAATAATGACAATGAAGTGGCAGAGCACATTTAAGCATTGTGGAACTAGAGGACAACATTCTAATAGAAAAGTTTGTTCCAGCTTTCTACCCTGTTTTAGAATGGAAATGCTTAAGAAAATAGTTTAGAAGGGACAGTGCATAGGGACCTACTTAATTTTTTTAAACCATGTCTTTGATGTTAATGTTACAATGTTATTATTGGAAATGTTAATTTACCATGTATTATAGCTTTGGCCATAATGTGTCATAGGTAAACATTAGTGTATCTGTCAGCATTTATTGAATTAGGGTTGTTTTATGGCGGATATGGAATATATTTTGTTTTACCCACGCTTCCGAGCCTCTGCCCTACTGAGGACAAGTTATTTTTAAAATGAGGCTAATCTGAGGTTTCATTTCAGTTTGTTCCAAAGAAAAAGTCTACTATGACTGCAACAACCAAACAAATGCCCCCAACCAAAGGAGTTGCAAGACACTTGCCATTGACAATGTAAGTGTACCTTTTATGCATTTTGGGGAGTGTATATATTAAAATTATAATACTGGGTCTTTAAATAATTAATTTTATCATTAATTACCTTTGTTTGGCATAATAGTTTCCAACAGCATGTCTCTCAGGGTGTGTTTGCCCCAATGGACTTCTAGATGATGGGGCTGATGGATGTGTTCCTGAGGAAGATTGCCCATGTAGCTACAAACAAGATATTTATCCCAGTGGGAAGACGATCAATGTGGACTGTAATACATGGTAAGCAGATATTTCAATTTGCTTGAAATATGTCCTTTACAACTCTTCTTTTGTGATTTATACACTGTTGAAGTATACAGTATATGTACATTGGGTACATAGAACTCTAGCTGCCATTAACATATAAATGCTATAAAATGCAATATACCAGAACAGAATCTTTTACAAAAAGCCTTAAAATTACATATGAAAAGTTGAGAAAGATTTGTGCAATAATATCTGTCAATATCCCAGCAAATGACACTTTACACCCTGTAATAACCTCTGAACACACCGCTGCTACTTTTAGTTATACAAATAATTATTATTTTCATTCATTTGGGGTTTATTCCTGCAGTTGGATAAGGGTAATTTTTAAAGTCTGTCCAGATCACAGATCCATTGATAAAATAGGGTATGACCATTCAGAAGTGGGAGTTCTCTATATACTGCTGATAAACGGAGAAGGGAAGGGGACTCTCAAACCCCTGATGAACTAGGAGTGGAACCTGCTCATTTCTTACATCTTTAAAACTTAATGGTGAGAGTCTTTCAGCTCCTCTGTCTGAATATCTGCCTTATGAGGGGCTCTTATTTTCCATGTTGAATTTTCTAATTTAAAATGGTTGTAAACCCTTACATATACCCAGTGAAGCAACAGGCATCAGGTGAAACACAGAAATGAAACAAATTCTCCTACATATATTGTACCTGCTTACCTGTTTATCTGCAGTCTTCTCTACAGCCGTTCAAAGTCCAGAATTTATAAAGCTTGGTTGAGCTGTCAAAAAAGGGGGCGAATAGTTACACTCTGTAGAGCTCAGTGAGGAGGGCTCCCCTGGGGCTCCATTTCTTTTCCATATATTTCACTTTAGGATGTGACACAGAGTTTTGGGTCCTCCAAATCTTCCTGGTTGGTTTTCACTTCTCCTTTTCTCTTTTTTCTGATTGGGGAGAATAGACACCCCCCCCCTTCATATTTCATGTCTGAGGTTTACAACCACTTTAATCTATTTCATCAGAAGGTGCTGGGACACACAAAGATGGGCAAAAACACCAGTAACTGAGTTGGGAATTTTGATAGGAAGTGCTTGTTGTTGTTGAAGTATCCAAGACATAGGAAAGACAGAAGATGATTCAGTTGACTGCACTTTTAGGATTTATTCACACCTATGCATTTTTCCCTTCTAGTGTTTTTAACTGATATCAATAAAAATACATTATTACATCATAAAAAGCACTGGAATGCCCTTTATATTCAATGTCAACTTGCCCCATAGCACATGCATCAAAATATGTTGACGTACATCATGATTAGTTGATATGCTTCACGATGCATCGACATGCGTCAATTTGCACACCTTAATGAATGCATTGACAGCAAAATGGTCTGCAATTACCTGAACTGCCCTGATCATGATTCTGAAAAGATTTTCAGAAGATTTGCTTATGTTTGTACATGTGATTTTTTTTCATTCTTGAAGAACCCATGAATGAAAAATACAATAAAACAAAAATAATGGTACACAATCATACAGTTCACATGAATATCTTTAGATTTGTATAAACTGACTATCCTTATTCTGATCATTAATTCACAGCTTTTGTCAGAGTGGACGTTGGACTTGCACCAATAATGTGTGTTATAGGACATGTTCAATTTATGGAAGTGGTCATTACATCACATTTGATGAGAAATTGTATGACTTTGATGGGAAATGTGAGTTTGTAGCTGCCACGGTAAGTGACCCTATAGTTATTTTAGCTGTGCATTGTTTATAAATAATGCAGTTTAACTGCTTTATAAAAATAAATGCCTGCAGACAATTTTGTGTCCTTGCTGAATGATGTACATATTTTATCTAAGCTTTTGATAATTTGATATTTTATATTAACTAACTCTATTTACACTTAATGGCAGTATCCTTCAGCTTTAAAGCCCATTAAAAAAGAAAGTTAAAAGCAACTTTTTTAGCAATTTACATTTCAAGTTTATTCAGATGCTGTCCACTGCAGTAATTCTGTTCCACCACTAAATAAATGGTACCCCTCTTTTAAATTAAATAATGGTCAGCATCCTTTACCCAACTTCCTCTAAGCCCAGCAAGTCAAGGACCTGCCTCGTGGAGGCTTAAAAAAAGCTGGACCCTTTTTAAAAAATAGGATTTTTATAACAGCTTACCTGTAAAATCCTTTTCTTGGAAGTACATCACGGGACACAGATCACCACAGTAATAACTGTATGGATTATACGCCACCATCAGGTGATGGACACTGGCATAATTACAGACAGGAAGGCCCCCTCCCTATATAACCCACCAAACAGGGAGTACCTCCGTTTTTGTAGCAAAGCAATATACATATATCCCAAAAGAGGGAAGGTCCCATGATGTACTTCCAAGAAAAGGATTTTACAGGTAAGCTGTTATAAAAATCCTATTTTCTTTTTCGTACATCACGGGACACAGAGCAACACAGTAATAACTGTATGGGATGTCCCAAAGCAATGCCATCTGAGGGGAGGGAGACACAAAAAAACAATGCAGACCGCCGTCAGACATGAGGACCTATACTGCTGCCTGCAGAACACTGCTCCCGGAGGCGGCATCCTCTTGCTGACCTACATCCACCTGGTAGAATTTCGTGAATGTATGTACTGATGACCATGTTGCGGCCTTGCAAACCTGAGCCATGGAGGCTGGATGATGAACTGCCCAAGAAGCACTAACTGCCCTGGTAGAGTGTGCACTAGGAAGAAAAGGCTGAATTTTCTCTTTTAACCACTTCAATACCAGGCACTTAGACACCTTCCCGCCCAGACCAATTTTCAGCTTTCAGCGCTGTCGCAATTTGAATGACAATTGCGCGGTCATGCTACACTGTACCCAAACTAAATTTTTATCATTTTGTTCCCACAAATAGAACTTTCTTTTGGTGGTATTTGATCACCTCTGCGGTTTTTATTTTTTGCGCAACAAATAAAAAAATACTGAAAATGTTTAAAAAAACAAGTTTTTCTTTGTTTCTGTTAAAATTTTTTGTAAATAAGTACGTTTTCTTCTTCAATGACGGGCACTGATATGGCTGCACTGACGGGCACTGATACGGCAGCACTGATGGGCACCGATGAGGTGGCACCAATAAGGTGGCACTGATGAGGTGGCACTGATGGGCACTGATAGGCGGCACTGATGGGCACTGATAGGTGGGACTGATGGGCACTGATAGGTGGCACTGGTATGCGGCACTGATGGGCACTCATAGGTGGCACCAATGGGCACTCATAGGCGGCACTGATGGGCACTCGTAGGTGGCATTGATTGGTACATATGAGTGGCACTGATGGGTACTTATGGGTGGCACTGATGGGTACTTATGGGTGGCACTGATAGGTGCCACTGATGGGCACTGATAGGTGGGCACTGATGGTCACAGATGGGCACTGACAGGTGGCACCCATGGGCAATGACAAGTGGCACTGATGACACTGATTGGTGGCACTGATAACATTTATTGGTGGCATTGATGGGCATAACTAAAACATAATGGTGCCAATCAGTGCCCATTTGTGGGCACTGATTGGCACAGATTGGGCACATTGGGCACATGTGGATGGCCATGGGGTACATACCTGGCCATCCACATGTTGCCCCTTCCCTGGTGGTCCTAGTGGCGATCCCTGGGGGTCCAGTGTGGTGATCTGAGGGGGGGTTGCGCTGATAAACAATCAGCACAGACCCCCCCTGTCAGGAGAACCGCCGATCGACTCTCCTCTACTCGCGTCTGTCAGACGCGAGTGAGGAAAAGCCGATCAACGGCTCTTCCTATTGACAGCGCGATCACCCGTGATTGGACACGGCTGATCATGTGGTAAAGAGCCTCCGCCTATAAAGAGCCTCCGCCGGAGGCTCTTTACCAAGATCGATGTAGCGGTGTGTCAGGCTGACACACCGCTCCACCGATCGCCGCGATGCGCACCCCCACGGGTGCACGGCGGCATGTTATCCTGCTGGACGTCATATGATGCCCAGTCAGGATAACGGAACCACTTCCCGGGCGGGAAGTGGTTAAATCATAGGCCTGGATAATGACCTGATGAATCCACCTAGAAATAGTCGATTTTGATGCTGCTTTTCCTCTTCTGGAGCCTTCTGGTAATACAAGCAAAGCGTCAGTTTTTCGTATCTGAGCCGTTGCTTTCAGATAGAATTTAACCGCTCTTACTACATCAAGAGAATGTAGTAAGTTTTCCTCTGCAGAACATTTTTCTGGAAAAAACGAAGGTAGAGAAACATCCTGGTTTTACCTTAGGTAAAACGAGGATGGACGAGGATGTAAGACCACCTTATCCTTATGAAGGATCAAGTATGGCTCTCTACAAGAGAAAGCTGCCAACTCAGAGAGTTGCAGGCTGGTTGTGCCCAAGTTATTCAATCAAACAACTTGGATATATTCAGCCTGCCACACGGTTTTCATCTCAGATGGTTCCTGCTTAACTGGCCAAGAATCAAACCATATATGGCTGGCTTCAGCCCAGCCAAAAGATATTTTTTAGATTTAGATTTTTTTTGTCACATTTATGTTTCTTTCTATAACCCCATTGGGGATCTGTTGTGACTGGGACAGGAAAGCACAAACAGCAGTAAAAAAAAAAAAAAAGAACATTCTGTTTCTAATTCTACTTAAAATGTGTTTTTGGTTTTTCTGCATTCGATGGAGAGATTTCCCATCACTTCATGTCCTGAACACTATGAACAGGGGCATTCCTGTGCAATTCTTATGCAATTTAGTACAGTGCAATTTAAGCTTATTTATTTTGAATGGGCTCAGATTGTACTGCATCCCACCAACAGTAGTTGGAAACACTACTTTTGGAAATACACTGCAACTGGATTGCATGGTACTTTTGTACCGTGCGATCCAGTGCAGGCAAAGTCAATGTGTTTGCAACCTGTGTTTGGGGTGTTGTTAACCTAACATTGACACTCACTGCAGTGCATTTTAAATGTGGTATGAGAAATGTGCATGGTTTGCATCTTGTTCTAGTGTGAACCTAGCCTAAAAGAGGTTGTAACACTTCTCTGCTCTGTCAAAAACCAAAAAAAAAACACTGAAAAGTTAAAAGTGAATGTTCAAGATTGCTTTCAATAACAATGTATTTTCAGGATTACTGTGGTCCCAACCATTCCACTGGCACCTTCAGCATTGTCACAGAAAATGTCCCATGTGGCACAACAGGAGTTACATGTTCCAGAGCCATCAATGCCTTTCTGGGGGTGAGTATCCTGGAATTCAATATCTTGGCTTGTCCTAGATAAGTGTAAATAAATTTAACAGAAATGTTCCCTCAAATAACCCAACACATAATTTGGGTGGGTCATTTGTATAACTAAAGAAAGCCTGGGTTCCTCCAGAGGTTGCTAGGGGGTCCTTGAGCAGTGAGAAATGACTGCCTCTCAGATAAGATCCCACTGATCTCATTGATCATTTTAGCTATGTTTAGGAGGTAATTCTTCACAATGACCACAATTATTAGAAGCAGTCTTCCCATTGACCATCACACTAATGTATTATGAGTTGTAGATATAGTAACTTTTAGCAGGGGTTCTCTGAGACTGGAAAGTTCTTTCAAAGGTTCTTCTGTGTGGAAAAGGTTGAGAAAGACTACAGTAGGGTGTCCATATAGTTAGCCTTATGTTTTTTCTTTACTGTACAGATGGTTCTCCCTCATATCCCATGGAGAGAATCTACCATGTTTGTATCATATTTGTATTTGATTTTGGGGAGACATCTGTTCTTTACATTCTTGATTAGATAATGTCACACCAAATCTACTAATTATATAATATGCTTGCAAACTTATTAAAAGGCTGTTAAAAAATCATATATAATAACTAAACGTTATTATTCTATTTTTTTTGGCTTATCTCAGAATAAAATACTTAAATTAGCAGATGAGAAATTGGTTGAAGCTTCAAGCGAAGGTGCAAAAAGTGTGAGTTACCTGACCCGTGAGGTTGGTCTTTACCTGGTCATACAGGCAGACAATGGTATTCTTCTGATTTGGGACAAAAAGACCACCATATTCATCAAAGTTTCCCCTGTATACAAGGTAAGACCTTTATATACAAATTTTCTCACAAGTTGTCCTTATCATGCAGAAAAAGGCGTTACATGTTTTCTTTGCACTTTTGTTCCCACCTTGTCTGAACCTGCCTGTATGTTCAGGCCTGAAAACCTCTGAACCCTGAAAAAATACCATTGCTGATGGCTTTCTTCTTTGAAGCCCCTAAACTAACAATGGTAGCAGAATATAACTCACCCTTTCCCCAGTCTCCAACCATGAAAACATCTTTCTTTTTGGGCAGTGCCAGATTTCTGGAAGAGGAAGTGCTGGCCCGCAGAATGTAACTGTGGGTTGATTTAATAAAAACTAGAGAGTGCACTATCTGGTGCAGTTGTGCATGGTAGCCATCATCTCTTAACTTCAGTTTGTTCAATTAGGCTTTGTAAATTAAAAGCAAAAATAAAAACAGAAAGCTGACCCCTGTGACTTTAACACCGTTAACACTTTACAAGACATTTTTCCACTTTGTCAACGTATGCAACAAATGTATTATTGCTTCTACAGATTCTTTTCAGACACACCTAGTCAGAATTGGAGTTTAAATGTGTCAGCCCATATTTTGACTAATGTATTTTTGCTTAAATCAAGGCAAAATAGTAGAACATCTTGTATGAGATTAAAAATCATGTTTAGAGTGTATTTAAAGCCAAAGCTTCTTTTTAGTTATAGTGTAAAAAAAAGGAGAAAATCCTCTATCAAGTTGTTTTTCCTAGCTCAGTGCTCTTTAAGATGGGCAGCTGGGGGGAGGATAAAACACTCACCCGCCATCCACCCGAACTGTCCCAATACACCTGCATTGGGCTGTACAGTGCTGTAGCTGCGATCCTTTGCATTTTTCACTCGGGTGGAGAATTTGACAGGCAGTACTGTCTGTCAAACTCACCCATTGAGTTTAATGGTGCCGCAATGCAACTGTGTGCCATGCACATGATTGTGACGTGGTAGTGTTGCATTATATGAATAAATCAGGTGGCAAGAAGGAGTTATAATGCTTTCCCACCACCTGTCAAATGCCCTCACACAAAGACAGCAATAAAAAGCTGAAAAATGATCCAGTCCCTCACCACTCAAAACAAAAAAAAATAAATAAAAAATCTGCCTAAACACACATATTGAGAATACATTAAAGATTTTCACATTATTATTATTTTAGAATTATTATTATTGTGCACAAGATTTTGTGTCTATAAAATGTATTTTTTCCTCCTTTAGGGCAATTTGTGTGGGTTGTGTGGAAACTTTGATGGCAATTCACAAAATGACTTTATGGCCAAGAACATGTTACAAGTCGTTAATGTGCTGGAATTTGGAAATAGCTGGAAGAGTGACTCTGCCTGTCCTGATGCAACAGAGGTGATCGATCCCTGCCTTAAGAATCCACATCGTAGGGCCTGGGCTGAGAAGCAGTGTGGATTAATCAAAAGTGATGTCTTCCAAATGTGTCACAGCAAGGTATGGTGATGAGACTTGAGTTTAGCAGAAAAACTAACAATAACATTGTTTTTGTAAGTTTTCTCCAAGTGCAAGAACTGAGTAGGTTAATGGGTCAGGGTTTTGAATATGCCTATGGGTAACCCTTTAATGACTGCAGGTAGTTGAAGCTTAGATGCCCAGGCCAATTTTAGCGCTGTCAGGTCATATTGTTTAAAAATGCATTTCACAGATCATGGTGAATTTTTATTTTTGCACTGTAACTGCACCCATTTATGGTTATGGTCACTACTGCAGATTGTGAGCAGAAAGCGCTAGCACAAAACATAGTGTATAGCTTACTTTTTTAACGCATAGTTTTTTTCCCTTAACTTAAAGTGTACAAATGCAGTAGTTAATATTTAATAAAAAGTGTTTTGGGTGACTGGCTTACCTTTGCTTTTGTAAATTTTTATATGTGGACATATAGGGGTTGATTTACTAAAGGCAAAAAAACTGTGCACTTTGCAAAGTGCAGTCGCTCAGAGCTTAGTAAATGAGCAGAAGCTCTGCTGACTTCCATCATCCAATCACGTGCAAGCAAAAATGCTGTTTTTTATTTTTTTTATTTTCCTTGCACCTGATTGGGTATTATTTACCTCATTTATTAAGCTCTGGAGCAACTGTGCTTGCATAGTGCAACTGAACTTTGCAAAGTGCACAGTCTATTTGCCTTTAGTAAATCAACCCCATAGTATTTATCATATTTTTTTTTCATATAACTATAAAGATTAAAGTAATCTTTCAGTTGTTCTTGTTGTGATAGGTGGATCCACTTCCATTCTACGATGCTTGCGTGAGTGATGCTTGCGCCTGTGACAGTGGTGGAGACTGTGAATGTTTCTGCACAGCGGTAGCTGCCTATGCTCAGGAATGCACCAAAGCCGAAGCCTGTGTCTACTGGAGAACACCAGATATATGTCGTGAGTAGAGTATTATATAGCTCAGGGGTGGTACATTAATGTGGGTTTCAGGTTGCATCCAGTTCAGTAAGCTGAGTGACCTCAAAGTTAACCACTTGCCAACTGGGCACTTAAACCCCCCTCGTGACCAGACCAATTTTCAGCTTTCGGTGCTCTCACACTTTGAATGACAATTACTCAGTCAAGTAATACTGTACTCAAATTAATTTTTTGTCCTTTTTTTTCATATAAATAGAGCTTTCTTTTGGTGGTATTTAATCACCTCTGGGTTTTTTATTTTTTGCACTATAAATGAAAAAAGACCGAAAATTTTGCAAAAAAAAAAAATTTTCTTTGTTTCTGTGACAAAATTTTGCAAATTATTAAGTTTTCTTCATAAATTTTGGCCACAATTTATACTGCTACATATCTTTGGTAAAAATAACCCAAATTAGTGGATATTATTTGATCTTTGTGAAGCTGTGGTGCAAATCATGAGGTTTTTGATGTCATTTTTTCCCACAATTCTTTGCAAAATTAAGTTGGGGTTTTTTTTTGTTTTTTTTCCACAAAATTGTAATTGTAATAGGTTATTTCTCTTACATGGCATGTGTATACCACAAATGACACCCCAAAATACATTCTGCTACTCCTCCTGAGTATTACGATACCACATGTGTGGGATTTTTTCACAGCCTGGCCACATAAAGAGGCCCAACATGCAGGGAGCACCGTCAGGTGTTCTATGAGCATACATTACACATCTAAAGCTGCGTACACACGACCAGACTTTCCGTCAGAATGAACTCTGACGGTCTTTTTGACGGAGTTCCGCTGAAACGAACTTGCCTACACATGAATACACCAAAGTCCGTTCGTTTAGAACGCGATGACGTATGACGGGACTAGAAAGAGGAATTTCAATAGCCAGTAGCCAATAGCTGCCCCTGCGTCATTCTTGGTCCATCGGACTAGCACACAGACGAGCGGTTTTCCCGATAGGAACTGAGTCCATCGGAAAAATTTGAAACATGTTCTATTTCTAGGTCTGTCAGAATTTTTGAAAGCAAAGGTCCGATGAAGCCCACACACGATCGGAATGTCCAACAGAATGGTTCCGTCTGACCTTTTCTGCCGGAAAGTCCGGTCGTATGTACACGGCATAACTTGTTGACTACCTATTACACTTTTGAAGGCCCTGGAGCACCAGGACAATGACACGTGACACTGATGTGGCACTGATGACAGATGGCACTGATACGTGGCACTGATGGCACATGACACTGATGTGGCACTGATGAGAAATAGCACTAATACGTGACACTGATGACACATGACACTGATGACAGATGACACTAATATGTGGCACTGATGACATGTGGCACTGATGACAGATGGCTCTAGTACATGGCACTGATGACACATGACACTGATGACAGATGGCACTAATATGTGGCACTGATGACATGTGGCACTGATGACAGATGGCACTAATACATGGCACTGATGACAGGTGGCACTAATACGTGGCACTGATGACAGATGGCACGTGACAGATAACAAATGGCATGTGACACTGATAGGTGGCACTGATGACAGATGGCACTGATGACACGTGACACTGAGAGGTGGCACTGGAGGCAGGTGGCACTGATAGGTGGCACTGGGGACAGATGGCACTGACAGGTGGCACTGGGGACAGATGGCACTGACAGGTGGAACTGGGGACAGATGGCGCTGACAGGTGGCACTGGGGACAGATGGCACTGACAGGTGGCACTGGGGACAGATGGCACTGTGTTGTGTTAGTGTAACTGATTTTTTTCACTCCCGCTGCAGCACGGAAGCTCTCCCTCCTCACACGCGGTCTCTATGTGAGGAGGGGGAGCCAGCAATGAGAGATGATCTCATTGGCCATTTAGCATGATCTGTGATTGGCCGTGTCCCTTGGATTTCCCCCACCCCGCGCCCGCGGCGGCATGCAGGGGGAATATAAACAGGAGGACATCCAGGGACGCCCTCCCGGCAATTGAGAGCCATGCTGTAGCTGTCTTTCAGCTATAGCGCAGGCGCATGGTGGTTAAAGGGGTTGTAAACCCTCGTGTTTTTTCACCTTAAGGCATCCTATGCCTTAATGTGAAAAAACTTCTGACACTGGCTGGCCCCCTAACCCCCTCCCCATTTTACTCACCTGAGCCCGTTCATTCCCTCGGCGGAGACGTGCTCTCCCTCTCTGCCCGGGGTTCTCAGTTCTTGATTGGATAGATTAATAGCAGCGCAGCCATTGACTCCCGCTGCTGTCAATCAAATCAAATAACGCAGGGACTGGGGGGCGGGGCCGAGTCCGGCATTCTGTGTATATGCATGCAAATGCTGGACTCGGGAGCACGCCCACAAGGTAGAGAAGCACTCTCCCTGGGGGTTTACCAATGCGAAGAGGAGCCGCTAGTGCCACCAGGGGACCCCAGAAGTCAAGGATCGGGGCCACACTCTGCAAAACGAACTGCACAGTGGAGGTAAGCATGATATGTTTGTTATTTTAAAAAAAGAAAAAACAAAGGTTTACAATCACTTTAATGTACTAGCTTAGCACTTGCAGAATTTGTGTGGACTCTTTTTAGAAAAATGTGTTTTAATTTGCCTTATAGTGTATATAAATATATATAAAAAAAACAATATTCAGTACATCTGATATACATGTACATTAAATTTCCCTATTTTATTGCTTTAAACACACTGAAAGTACAGGAAACACATTTTGTTAAGTTGTATTGGCTTCTGTGTCATGAATGTGACATTTCAATAAAGTTGGTTTAACCAAAAAAATGAACAGTGCATAGCATGCGATCAGTGGATCGGCACTGCAGTGATCCTACTGCACCACATCATGCATTGTAACGCAGCAACAGGTGCAAATTAGCCCTTAAGCTCTAAACATACAGGACCTACAAAATAATAGAGCACCGAGAAGATCTAATCAGATTACTTCTGCTCCTTCTTATCCTAAGCAGTAGGCTGGTGGCAGACAGGTGACCCTACTGTAATTTGTATTTTGTATTTGTTAACGATAGGAGAGAAAGTGTCAAGTAAAATATTTCAATAGTGTTTATAACTTAGTTCAGTTTTAAATACCAAATCTTTATCATTAGAAGCAGCAGAGCACCACGACATATGTGACAACATCTAGACACCCTGTTCTTAAAGCCTAGCAGGGACTTATCAGGAGTCTGCCAGCACAAGAAGCAAATCCTGCCCACTCATGCCTCTGATTACTGGATTTACTAGTATCTTGACGGGTGTCATCTAAGGATTGCTTCTATGAACAGGAAGAGTTGCCCGGTGATAGCATTTATCGCCATTACTATGGGGAAAGGTCCAAAGCAACACAGCACTGCAGAACAAATAAAAAAATGGTCTCAGGCAAAAAAAACTGCTGCAGAAAGCATACTGTCAGTATTATATCATTCACAGCTAACTAACTAACTGTCTGCCACTGTCTGAAGGATAAGATTGTCTCAGTCTTGGTAGGCTCTAAGGCTCCATTCACGCTTGAACTAGCAATTTACTGGCGCTTTTAAAAAGTTTTTTTCTAAGCTCTTTTGCAGCTTTTTACAAGCGTTTTAGAAGTGTATTACAAGTGCTTTACAGCTTCAGGCGTTTTTGTTTAGCCAATAGAAAGCACTAGGGGGATGAGAGGGAGAGGATATTAGGGGTGGAGAGCTGCTGTTTGAGCAGAAAACGTGTGTTTGTAAAAAAAAGTTTAAGTCAGGCTTTTTTCCTTAAGTCTATGGGGCCAAAAACGCTTGTAATCTGCCAAAAAGAAGCTCATATACTTTTTTGAGCGACAAGCATTTTGCTTCAGGTGACAGAACGCTCAGATGTGAACAGGGGCCATTGAAATGAATGGGATTTGGCTTGTTAAGCGTTTACAGCTACAAGCTTCAAGCAGAAAATAGCTCAGGTCTGAACAGGGCATAATTCACATATATGGTATAATGCAAGGTCAAATACTGATACTGGACTGTGTGCACCAAATATAATATTTTTTACTTCCCTCTAGCCATATTTTGTGACTACTATAACCCCAAAGATGAATGCGAGTGGCATTATCACCCTTGTGGCAACAACACCATGAAGACGTGTCGTTCTATTAACAATGTATATACAAATGTCACCATTACATACCTGGAAGGTGAGTCTCCCACAACTATTATATTCTATTCCTTATTTCATGATGCACCAGTCGCTGATTATATAACCACTATATATTCATAAAACATAACATCATATCTAAACATATTAACAATATTGTAGCTTTAAGATGTCATTAACCCCTTGGAGACTTTTTTTGACACTTGTTGCTTACAAGTTAAAATCAGTATTTTTTGCTAGAAAATTACGTAAAACCCCCAAACATTATATATATATATATATATTTTTTTTTTTTTTTTTTTTATTTATTTATTTATTTTTTTTATTATTATTTTTTTTTTTTTTAGCAGAGACCCTAGAGAATAAATGGCGGTCATTGCATTTTTTTTTCACACTGTATTTGCGCAGCGGTCTTTTAAATACAATTTTTTACATAATGTGAAAGATGATGTTACGCCAAGTAAATAGATACCTAACATGTCAAGCTTTAAAATTGCACACAATCGTGGAATGGCGACAAACTGCGCTACTTAAAAATCTCCATAGGCAGCACCTTAAAAAATGTTAACGATTACCAGTTTAGAGTTACAGAGTCTACAGCTAGAATTATTGCTCTCGCTCTAAAGATCGCACAGATACCCCATCATTTATGTGTGGTTTGAACACTGTTTACATTTGCAGGCGAGACTTACATATGCGTTCGCTTCTGCGTGCGAGCATGGAGGGATGGGGCTCTTTTTTTTTTCCTATTTATTTTCTTTATATATTTTTTTTACACTGTCCTTTTAAAAAAAAAATGTTTTCACTTTTATTGCTGTCACAACAAGGAATGCAAACATCCCTTGTGACAGTAATAGGCAGTGACAGGTACTCTTTATAGAGGGATCTGGGGTTTATAAGACCTAAAACCCTCCTCTGCTCTTGAAAGTATTCAAAATTGTAAACTGGAAGTGATATTGTGACATCACGTCCGGGTTACTCGATCCAAGACCCAATAAAAGCCGATTCCAGCTTTGTTCGGGTCTACTGCCAGCTGATGGACGTGTCGGCTGGTCGCTCCGGGAGACCCAGGCGGGAGGGGGGGAAATGTCCCCCCCTACTGCTTGTAATAACAGTCAAGTGGTACCGGGGCACTGGGGTGATGCCTGCAGATGCAGAACAACCCCTTGAAGCAGAAGGACGCATATTTGCGTCACATCGGCAAGAAAGGGTTAAAGTATATCAAAATTCCAAATCCATTTTTTTTGGAAAGAGTAGGGAATAGTTAAAAGAACTATCATGTTTATTTGTGCCACCTGTCCCACTGAGGTGATTTCTCTTCACTTCCTGTCCTGCTGTCACAATAGGAAATTAGATGGATTTTCTTCAGAGTGAGGCAAATACCCTATTAGACTGTTGTCACTGGAGCAAGTCTCCCCATCAGAAAATTTTTCCTGTATTACTGTGCTAGTAACAACTAACAAAATTTTAGATTTTCACTCTTGGAGACAAGAGACACTCTATCAAAAGATAAAACAAAAGTTGGCTTTAGATGTTTAGTGTATGTAACAGCATTTCAACTATTACTGTCTGAACCAGTCTTTCTCAACCAGGGTTCAATGGAACTCTTAGGTTCTTGCAAAAACTACTAGAAGTTTAAGCAATAAGCAGTGATGGGTTGACTTACCACCTGATGGGGCTGCATAGTTACGGGTCCAATGACACTGGGCAGAGCCATTTGTCTAGGACCATTGGAACCCCTGCTGTTTTCTATCAGACAAGTACCAACTGAAGAAAAATCATCTTTTTAGCTGTCTTCAAGGATGGCATTTTCCAATGACCACAAATGTAAGGGGCATTCTTCCTCCTACTGATCACCAATGCAAAGGAACCCTAAAAAGAACCCACTTTGGGTGTCAAATACTCTAGGGGAATTATAGAGTGTATTTTTTATCTATTATATCCACAAAATCTAACCAATGATGTTCTGTAGATTGTAGATGTATTCATTTTTAGCAGGGTTTCCTGAGGTATGAAAATTGTTTAATGGGTTCCTCAGGGGTAAAAAGGTTGAGAAAGAAAGGTCTAGATAGAAGACAGCGGGGGAGATTTACTAAAACTGGTTCACAAAGAATCTGGTGCAGCTGTGCACAGTAGTCAGGGATGTACGGTGAGGTCAGTGGCTGGTGAGGCACTGGCTAGTATCAGAGCCAGATACACATAGGTTACATACGCCGCGATCGTTAGAGCGAGAGCAATAATTCTAGCACTAGACCTCCTCCGCAACTCTAAACATGTATCCTGTAATAGTTTTTACAACATCGCCTATGGAGATTTTTAAGTCCTGAAGTTTGGCGCCAATCCACAGGTGTGCGCAACTTTAAAGCGTGACATGTTAGGTATCTATTTACTCGGCGTAATTTCTAATAACTTTAGTGTTTTTATTTATTCAGTCATGAAACGGTTTCTTTCCAAAAAAAAAAAAAAAAACGTGTTTGAAAAATTGCTGCGCAAATACCATCTGACATAAAAAAGTTGCAATGACCACCATTTTATTCCCTAGGGTGTCTGATAAAAAATGTATATATAATTTTTGGAGGTTCTTTTTTTAGTAATTTTCTAGCAAAAAAAAGGTTGATTTTGTAGCAGAGAAGTGTCAGAATTGGCCTTATTATATATTATTATATATTGTTTTTAAGGTAATTTACTATATTTTCAAAAACTGTACTCAAGCAGGTGGCTTAACTGACAAATTACTGAAGTTTGAAGTTATAACTTCAAACCAGTAATTTCACAGTAAATAGATAAATAATAAATTATTATGATATAGCATAATAATATATGATTTAGCTTGATTAAAACAGTACCTTTTCAGCAGAAGCAGATTCTCATTCTCCCTCTTAACTGTGTGAGAAAAACATGGGATTATAGGTAAATCTTATATCCATAAACCCATATTTTTCCATGTAGTTAAGAGGGCTGGGCTGGAAGGGAGCATGTGTCTTTAAGACACATGCCCCCTTCTATGACACTTCAGTGAGAGGACAGCCTCCACTGCAGTATTTTTATTGGACATCTGGGACCAATAGTGCTTTACTATTGGTCCAAGGCTCCAAGCTGTCCATTGAGCTCAGTGCCTCTGACAAGTAGTGCTCCACCTCTCAGTCTGCTGGAAACAGAGTGTGCCAGCTTGTATTTAAATTGGATGCTCTGTATGTAGCTTCTGACAGGCTGCGCAAGGAGCCCCGTATCTCCGGAACCATAAGTCTGGGGAGACACAATTTTGACTAGTGGGGGTGGGGTTAGGACTGTGGCTACTTACCCCCCAAATTTGGGGTCTCTGTGACCCCAGGTCACCAAGCTAGGACCCTCAAAGCTCAATCGTTTTTTTGTTTCTTGTGTTCATGCCTTACCTGATGGTAGTCAATCAGCTTCTAATTTCAGCTTGCTCAATAAAGCTTTGACATTAAAGTGGATGTAAACCCGATTTATGAAATTTGAGCTGGGCAGATATTGTGATAGTGTTTTCTTATCTCTTCTCAAAGCACTATGTCCCGTAGCTGTCTCTTGCTCTATTCTTCCGTTATCAGCATGACAAATCTCTGTCAACTGAGATAAAAGCAGTCTGAAGTTTGTGTTAGGGAGGATGCCATAAATAAATTAGCAGAGACCCGAACTATTCAACGAACAGATCTGAAAGTCTCTACCTATGAGGAGAGGGGGTGTGAGCCTTTCCTCCAATCAGCTGTCTTGGCTGTATGCCCAGGCTTCACTGCAGTGTTGAACAGGAAGAGAAAATCTCCTAACACAATGTGCACTTTCTAAAGGATATATACAGCTGAAGACATCAGATATACATGTAAAACTTATGTAGGGAGATGTGTTTCATCTCTGTGTATCATCTGAGACTGTTCACTTCACTGGGTATATGTGAGGGTTTACATCCACTTTAAGTCTTGGTTCAAACATATGTGAACACAGACATCCCATGTGATTTTCACCGCATTGCTGTGCCAATCACATGCGATGCCTGTGCAATGCGAATTCAGCCAAACAGTTGTTTCGTGGATTCACACGAAAAAGGTGCAGGAACTTTTTTTTCCCCGCGCTGGAATCAGAATGCATGGGTGTTTACACCCATGCGATCCGATTCCTGTACGAATTCACAGTTTGCACTGCGATCTGCGAATCAATCTAGGGGTGTCATTAACTTTGTATTGACACCCTCAGCGGTTCGCAGAAGGCAGTGTGAATTGCCTGTGGGGGAGCCGCGATGCGAGAACCGACACAGGAATCGCGCTGGTTCCCACATCGCATATGTGTGAGCCCAGGCTAAAACCTAGAAGGTGACTGGTTTCTATGCACAGCTGAACCAGCTTTAGTAAATCTACCCTACTATGTTTACTTCAAAAGTGAATTTTCACTTTTCTAAATTTATTGTCACTTAAAGTATAACTAAAGGTAAACCTTTTTTTTTACATTTTGGATAGAGTGGAGAGGGATTAGAATGCTTGTCCATTTTTATTGCTGTCTGTGCTCCCGTTAAGGAGATTCACTCTGTTTACTATTATATTTGAAAGTGAAAGTTAAAGTAAATCCCATCTCTGTTCAATCATACAATCATGTGCAAGCAAAAATTCTGGTTTTTATATCTTTTGCACATGATTGGCTATCCTAAGAAAAGTGAAATTTCACTGTTTCACCTCAATTTACTAAGATAGGCGAAAATTCATTTATTCAGTGAACTGTTCTAATTCTTTAATAAAGCAACACTCTTATGTTTATATTATATATATTTAAATTGTATTTAGCCTAGTTATTTTCTGTGAATTAACCAGCAGTGTACAAATAACTTACAAAATAATTTTGCATTTTTTTAGGCTGCTACCCAACTTGCCCTAAAGACAAACCTATTTATGATGAGTTAAAGAGGATTTGTGTGCCGCCAGAGGATTGTGGCTGTTTCGTTAATAACAAACACTATGATATTGGAGCTCAAATACCCAAGAGTTGTCACAGTTGGTAAGACACATGGTCTACTGTGGAAGGTGGAACTTTATGTATTTTATTTAATTGTCTATTTAGATGCATTTTATACATACAAAACAATTTTTTGTAGCATTCTGCGGGTCAGAAGAGCTTAACTTTAAGGATCTTTAATCTAAATTTTATAAGGATTAAAGAACCCTCTGAGCCTATTGTAAGGAGCCTTGTTGCGTGAAAGCAATGATTTCCTTATAGGTGGGGTTCAAGATGTTTCCCTAAAGTTACTTTAGCTATAGTAGCTAAACTACTATGCTTGGGTCTATTATATGACTAACACATCCCTCATTTTAAAACAATAAGAACTACTTCTGTTGAAAGAAACTTAGGCCAACCACAGCCATAAAAAGCCAAATACTTTCAAGAAACTCAACAAACTTAAGAGGTGGATGTGATTATTTGACAGGGGGTAAATCTCAAACAATAATGAGCTGCTATTATTGCACATAGAGATGCTCTCTTCACAATTTTTCATTTTTTATTTAAAAATTTTCATTTATAAATACAACTAGTGTAAGTACTTGATTCTGTCTTGATATCAGCCTTTTATATTTCCCAATCTGTCAGACTGAGAGAGGAAGGCGCTTGAAGCCTGTCATTCTCTGCTGCAGTGCACATGGGCTGACAAGGGAAATTTTTTTTGACTGATGACCTCATGAGCATGTTGCTGCTCTTAAATTATCCAATCATTAAGCTGAGTATGTTGTTTAACCAATGTTCTCTACACAAAGCTTTGCTGCTGCAGTGTAGGTCAATGATCTGTTCTGCTGTCTAGCAGGGATGTTAGAAGGTAGTATAAGGTTGCTATGTGAGTGATCTCTTTACCCTACAAAGGAGGCTGGCATAATATGGGCAAGCAATACCTACAAAATAATATTTGCAAGCAATATCTAAAGTTAATAAGTAGATAGGGGGCGCTAGAAACTAAGATATAATATTTGAAGTGCAGCAAAATTATGCTTAATTGAGTACCTTAATTAATAATAGAAAATTAGATTGATATAAATATTGGCAGTGGAGTTAGTGCATAACCAACCAAAACAGTACATTGATAACAGTGCCAATGATAAATTATCACAATAGCAGTGAATAATAATTCTAAAGTAGAGTGATATCTTCCAAAATGTGTCAATTTCTTGCCGTTGATATAAAAAAAGTTCCGTCACCAAAAGAAAGAAGAAAATACACCTTGAAGTAATAGATATCTGCTTACCAGATACCAATGACCCCTTTAATTAAAAAGAGAGTCACTAGCGCTTATGCAGGATTGTGCCTGCTCACATGGACGGCTGGACAACTGGATGATGATTTAGGCATGAACCCCTCCGATCCCAGTCGTTCAAGCAATGGATATATGGGAAACAAACAAAGTCTCCATAGTGTAAAACCATTTATTAAAATGTTAGGGTAACATTAAAAAGCCAATTGGCCGCTTACATTTGTAGGTGCCTACCCGGCACCAGTCACGTGATTGTTTACCTACATCCGGTTATCTGGTTGTCTCTCACGCTGGGTGGAACGCACGCGATGGGTCTCTGACACCAACCATACCCTGACAAACGAGCAGCCCCAGTGCCGGGTAGGCACCTACAAATGTAAGCGGCCATTTGGCTTTTTAATGTTATATATATCTTAGTTACTAGCGCCCCCTATCTACTTATTTACCATTTGATCATTTATGTTCAAGTTGGGGAGCAGCTTGATTTATGTGTATTTATTTATTTTTTTCACTGTTTGAATTTATGTTTATGATTCACTTATTTATTTACCAAAATATTGACACCATTGGCGCGGAGTCAGTTGTTTTTTTCAATATCTAAAGTTAGTTTAACTGTTTCTTGTGGGGGATTCCATTAAAATGTATGAATGCATTATTATAGTTGCTCTTTATAATACAATTCAATTTTTTTTTCAGTAATTGTACTGCAGGAGGGAATGTTAGCTGTGTCATTAATGACACATCAGGTATGTTCTTACAGAGCTCTCTCTTTCCAGATATAAAGTGGCTGAGCATTTTCATACTTTCTCTAAAAGATCAGATTTGGTGTTTGAAAAGTGTTTAGCATTGCAGCACGGGCAAAGGTGGTAACAATTCTTACCGTTTAAATCTACAGCAGCCTGTAGATCGTGATCTACCAGTAGATCTCAGGCAGGTGACTGGTAGATCGTGGCCTGGGCTTGCTGACCCGCCATTCCAGAGCATCAAACCCAGTGCAATGCAGAGGGACTACTTGTAAAGTTTGAGCTATAAAGGGGCAGGAGCAGGAGCCACAGTCGATGCCTCCTCTGTATTGCTGGCTCCTGTCCCATGCCAAGTGATACCAACTGTACTACACCTCTTATCCCGGCTAGCGGTCTCCAGAGTGATGCCAGCAGCAGGAAAGAAGAGATCTTCAGGTCAGTGTGAAGCAATACACTGAGCATAATAGCAGCGTTTTGTTGTTTTCTCACCACCTGCTTTAACCCCTTGGGCCCCGCAGAAGCATGCAGTCGCAGGGGCGCTTGCAGAGTGGTCCCATTTACTTGAATAGGTCGTGACTGGCAGGTGGTAGCACTCACCAGAAGCAACAGAGGGCTTAATTCCTGCTGCGGCATGTGTACACCAAAGGAGGTAGGGATTGGGGGAGGTAAAACCACAACTCAACCACAGAGTTTTACCATCACCCCCTCCAACTTAACATGTGAACGAGGCCCAAGGGTGCCGCTGCTGAATGCAACTAAGGGCTCCTTTACAAATGAAGCAGGCACTGCTGCTCCTCTGAAAAGCAATCCGAGTGTGTTTGACAGGTGGTGAGGAGGCAAAATGTTTCCTCCTCACCACCCGATTTAAACCCATGATTTCCGTGCAAAGCACGCAATAGTGACACAGTAGTACAGCAATTAGCGGTTTAAATCAGGTGTGAGGAGGTGACACTGTGCCCAGTGATCTTTGACATCTCCCATGTTGTTCAGGCCAGGGCCGTCTTTAATATTGATTGGACCCTGGGCAAACATTTTCCTAATACACTAATCAACTATTTGAGGGCAGTGTGGGCTCGAGGGTCAGCTGCTTTGGGACCCACAACAATGACTGAGCCTGGGGCAGCTGCCCCCTTTTGCCATGTGTTAACCTCCCTGGCGGTATTCCCGAGTCTGGCTCGGGTTGGATTTTTCCATACCAAAAGCGGTAACCCCGAGCCAGACTCGGGCTTGCATCGCAGAATCCAGGAAGAGCATACTTACCTTGTCCCCTGGATCCTGCGATGTCTCCCCGCTGTGATCGGCGAGCCGCTGTGTCTCGCTCGATTCACAGTGCCGAGCTCCGTTCCCTGCGAGCGTTGCGACGCACGGGGACGGAGTTCGGCGGTAAATTCAAAAGTGAAACACATAGTATAGATACAGCATACTGTAATCTTACAGATTACAGTACTGTATCAAATAACTACACATCCCCCTTGGTCCCTAGTGGTCTGCCCAGTGTCCTGCATGCAGTTTTATATATATAAAACTGTTCTTTCTGCCAGGAAACTGGAGATTGTCCATAGCAACCAAAACTGTCTCTTTACATCAAAAGTGCTTTTAGACCAGCTAGAAAAAAGCGATAATAAATTAGAATCACTCGCAGAATTGAGTGATAGTGATTTGTGAGGAGATCCGTCATCAAACACTGAAAGTAACAAAAGCGACAATTCTGCAACTGAGCAAATTTCAGTGTTTTTGATTTGATTACATTATTATATAATTTTTATTATTATTATATTATTATTTGTTATAATTATTTATAGTTATTTATAATATTATAATTTTTTATTTCGTTTTTCAAACTTTATCATACCCGGGATGTCTACTAGACTCTTGTTTGGACAGATTTAAGTGAACTATTCCTAAGAATTACAGGCCTACAATATAAAACGCCAAATTTCTGTGCAAAATAATTGTACCGCTTTCAGCACCTAAAATCAGAAATAATCATACCGCCAGGGAGGTTAAAGACGGCCCTGGTTCAGGTAGATCTCCACCTCTTTAAGGTTGCCTACCCCTGAATTCAGAGTTCCTTATAAACCTTGACTACCAGAAAGTCATCAGCTGCATCTTCTATCTTCTTTAGTAACTATAATTAGGTTTTGAATCACAAAGTGTTTGTACAATGTAAGCATTTAAAGCGGTATTGAACTCTGCTTTTCCTTTTTTTTTTTTTTATAAATGGGCGCCTAGTTGATTTATGCCATAATGTGCTAGTATGCACCACATATTAGCATATTAAGGCAGATACATCTGTCCAACTCAAACAAAGCCCTCCAGCGCTGAGCTGTCACCGCTCCCCTGGTCAAAGGCGCTTCCAACTTTGCTCGGTCTTCCTTCTCGGTTTTCTCTCTCCAGCTGCTTGAATGGCCAGGCCTCAATGAAGTCATTCCCATGCATGCATATAAGAATCACCATCATGGCACGGTGCTCCCTGCATTCACAGGAAAGGCAGTGTGACATGAATAAAGATCTCATTGCTTAACTAGCGGCTGGCAACCACCCTGGCCGCTAATTCTGTCACTGTGATAGTGGCCCTGTCTAATGCAGGGATTACTTGGCATTTTTTTTCCATAAAAAGATTTATTTAGAAAAATGTTGAAGTATACATTGCCAATAAACAGTGATTGTACATAGCTACTACTTGGCATTTTTTACAAACAACCCAGTGTTGGGTGGCTGAACTACTGTTAAGCCTAGCAAAAAAAATAGGTGCTTTGACAGAAGCAGTCATCAGGCTCCAGCTATTAACGTAAAATGCATCTTGTTAAAAAAAAAAATGATGGATTAAGTTATTTAGAAAGCCTAAAGTGACCCTTTCTTTATCTAAAAAGACGTCCGAACAGAGTATTAATAGCAGAGGAATCAACTTCTGGTGGACAGTGAGGGAAGTCTTAGATATGGTTGCTGCTGCCATCCATCACTTCTGGATGTGTCAGATTTTGTGGTCCCTGCTCCTAGCTGTGGTTCCTTTCACCGTTCTTAGGTTACTCTGGAAGATTTCCCTCACTGCCCACCTGAAAAGTGAGCATTTATCTACTTTTTTGCAGGGTAGTTTTGCTCTAACATCTTGTGGTTAAAGACAGGGTCACTTAAAGCCCAACTCCAGCCAAAAATGAAACTTACATAGGTCATAGTTCAATAGTTACCTTACTCCTATGCCTTGATTCCAAGCACCTCTTCCCAAGCCATCCTGCAGTGTAATAGATCAAAGCCATGGTGTCCTCTATGAGCCAAGCTAATATTCTGCCATGGGGAGGGTCCAGGCATTTGTTATCTTCTTGGTCACTGGTCCCCTCACCGTCCCCATGAGTTCTCCTGGAGCCTGTGAGAGAGCACCCAGCCACTGGAAGTGTTGCCTCTACCAATAGGAGATGTCCACATCACACAGGCAGTGATGTGAAGACCTGAAAGAAGACCCCTGGAAGTACACAGTAGACAGACGACTTCACATGACTTCAGGTAAGTAAAATAGGTATTTGATATGGGTTTTTTTCCTTACCAGTGGTTAGTTATAGTTGGGTGGGGATGAGGGTTGTTGGAAGAAAAAAAAAACTATTCTAAGCCGTTGAAAAAGTGAAAAAAGCATTTGTCTCCAATTTTTGCCTATCTGGAAGCCTAATTTTGAATGTTTTTGCACACAGTTTACACAACTTTTACCCAGGATTCATACTTTCTTTTCAGTTTTTTTAGTTGAATGCAATTAGAAAAGTGTGAGTCTTGGGTGAATTTTGTGCGGAACTATATATTATTTCAGTTATAACTAGACCATGTTGTTAACATATCTTGTGATTTGGATTAATGTGTTTACTAAAAAGCATTTAATCCAAAATCTTTTTGTGTCCTGCTTCTTTAATAAACTGTGTAGATAATGGAGCTCAAAATCTTTGCTCAATATTTTCTTGCTTCATTTGCATACGATTGGGTAGTCAAAGTGGACTGAAATTTGCTTTTCACATGATTGGATAACTGAAGTGAATATTCACAGTGGATGTAAACCCTCACATATACCCAGTGAAGTGAACAGCCTCATATGATGCACAGGGATGAAACAAATTTCCCTACATAAGTTTTACATGTATATCTGTTGTCTTCTGCTTTATATATTCTTTAGAAAGTTCAGATCCTGTTAGAAAATGTTCTATTCCTGGTTAGCACTGCAGTGAAGCCTGGGCATACAGCCAAGACAGCTGATAGGAGGAAAGGCACACACCCCTTCTCCTCATAGGTAGATACTTTCAGCACTGTTCGTTGAATCGTTCAGGGCTCTGCTAATCTATTTATAGCATCCTCCCCAACACAAATCTCTGTCTGCTTTTATCAAATGTGTCAGAGAATTTGTCAGAAGTTCTCATGCTGATAACAGAAGAACAGAGCAAGAGACAGCTACAGGATTTAGTGCTTTAAAGAGAGATAAGAAAACACTACAGATATATGTGCACAGCTAAAATTTCATGAATCGGTTTACAGCCACTTTAAAGGATTATTGTCATGTTTTTAATTTATGATAGTGGTTGTATAACGTCTTGAACGATTAGAGATGGAGTTTTATGTGCACTTAAAATTGTTTGCTTATTGGTCAAAAATATTTTGTTAGTGATTCATACTAATACTGAAACCAGTTCATTGTCATTTCTTGCCTTTATTTGCAGTCCCCAACCCGTCTCCATGGACATTGACAATTCCAATTTCACCAAGTAAGTTATGACTGTTACTACAGCCTGTACATGTCATGATAAAATATTAAAGCTGAAGTCCAGCTTTAGTTTTGCACTGTTGTATAACTCCTATTCTGTACTTATAATGCTTAGTTGATTTCGCACTGTCAAATTATTGCAGGGTGCATTCGAAGCTGAAGCAGTATAGATTGAGGCATCTCATTTCCTGGCTGCGGGATGAGTGGCATCACCCAGCTCATTCCTCCCAGCCTCGCTGTCCCTTACCTGCTGTTTTCATTCATTCAATTTCAGTCCTGGGGCTTCAGCATTAGCTAGTTGGGTCTGCTTAGCATGCTGATAAATGAGCTGTCACCGCTTCCCTGGTCAAAGGCGCTTCCAACTTCGCTCGGTCTTCCTTCTGGGTTTTCTCTCTCCAGCTGCTTGAATGGCCAGGCCTAGACAAAGTCACTCCCATGCATGCATATAGGATTCACCATCATGGCACGGTGCTCCCTGTGTTCACAGGAAAGTTAGTGTGACATGAATACACAGTGAACTGCGCATGCACGAGTGATGTCATCCCCTGGAGCAAACATCTATATCGTTAACAGTGCTATTTTAGAAGATTTTGAAGATACTAGCAAGGAATATATATTATATGTTGTAATATAGAGGAAAGTCAAAATGTTGGATTTAATACTCTTTTATTTTTTTTTTAAATATAATTTTTATTAACAACAATAAAGGGCGAGACCCCATTATTACAACAATGATATGAAGATAATTGAGATTGTAAGCATGTAGTTCAGTTCATAATAAATCAATGAACATATTGCATTATCATATTACCCATTGGTACAAAACAAGACAGAGATTGCAATTAGCTTGCTCGGTGGTAACTAGCCTAACATGACTATCGTGTAAGTGCAAAGGGGTAATAGGGTCTCCCCAAATTCTTTTCCCTCTTTTCTTAAATAGTAAAAGGAAATCAGATATAGTCAGAGATAAAGCAGAAAGAGCAGAGTAGGGGGGTAGAAGGGGGGAGAGGGAAGGGAAGCAGGTAAGGAGACGACAATGGCTCAGGACCATAGCAGTAGCTCATGAGTGATCTATGATCCAAGGAGGGTTTTCCCCTCATCGGAGAGAATAAAAATGTTCCAAGGTCTCCAGGTCTTTGTGTATTTCTCACGGTTATGTTGCGCAGTAGGAACCAAATCCTCCATCCTGTTTATATCCTCCACTTTCCGCAGCCAACTCGCGGTTGTCGGTGGGCATTGCTGTTTCCAGTAAAGTTAATACTCTTTTAGGTTATGAAATATCAGTAAAAAACATATCTTAAATAATATGTAGTATTTAAAGCATATCTAAACCCAAGCACATAAATTTTATATATTGCAGCTTGCCCGTCCTAAGATATGGTGGCTGTTTTGGTTTTATTTTTTTTGTTAGGCTAAGTATATTCTGCAAATACAGAAAATACCTATTAGTCCTACCCTGACCTTGTGTCCCTTAACCTTCCAGTGCACTGAACTGATATCTCAAACATCTTTTCAGCTTTCCCAGCCATCTTCTGTGAGCTACAGAACACTTATATTCCAAGTAGTAGAGATGAGGGGAAGGGGAAGTATATAAAGTTCAAATCAAGAGGGCAGCTTAGGGTGCTCCTCTATAGATACAGTAAGTCAGCACTGTCACCCCAGGACAGGAAGTATGTTATTGGTAGATTGACCAGGAGAAAATAAAGTAAATGCCTGGAAAAAATGAAACTGATGTAGCCACTGCATACAAGAACTGGTAACATACAGTAAATTTGTTTTACCCTTTAATGATAGATACCCTTTAAGGGTTCAGTGCTGAAAGACCCCTCTTACTGTGGTACAATGTAATCTGGGAAATACAGACAATGTTGAGAAATTATATCAATAACTGTAATATGAAGATTAGAAAAATTTGATACAAGTATATCCAAATGCAAGAACAATGAATTTGATATTTTGCAGATTTTTTGCTATTTTTCTAGATATGATGGCTGTATTTTTTTTATTGCAAATTCAGAGAAATACCCATTCACCCTGTCAATAATCCAGTGTCCTTTATTTCCTATGCACTTAACTAGAATCTCAAAAATGTTATCAGTCCTCTGTGGACTACAGACCCTATGCTATAGAAACAAGGAGAGGAGGAGTCCAAATCAGGAAAGCAACCTATAGTGACAATGCTGCTTCTTCATAGATACAATGAAGTGAGTGTTGTCACCCTAGAACAGGAAGTTTGCTAATGGCAGAATCACCAGGTGAAATTAAGGGGAAAAAAAATAAAAAATCCAATGCAGCCTTTACATCTAAGATCTGATAACCTGCATTCTGCTGTAATGTGTAATTTTTGTTTTGGAGTTTAGATACATTTTAACTAAAATTACCCATTGGGGAGATTTCCTTTCACTTCCAGTTAGGACAGGAAGTGATTGAAAATATCTTCAGCAGGGGCACAGCCTTAGGTCAAACACACAAAAATAGGTATGGTCCTGCGTCACAGCTACTTTACAGTAGCCTGACAGTCCTGAGAGTTGTATCAAGGACCCTCTAAGACGCTGCACGTGGTAATGAACTGTTTTTTGGCATTAACATATTTTACTGCAGATTCAAATATTGGTGGTATTGGTGAAAAGATAATTTCAGAAAAGTAACCCTATAAAATGAAATGAATGATACATTTGTTTATTTATTTGGAAATATATAATTTTCTGTCTGTTTTATTGAGTAGATTGGTCTGGAGAACTGGGATCTGGAGAACTGGGATCTGGAGAACTGGGATCTGGAGAACTGGGATTTAGAGAACTGGCATCTAGACATTGCTTTGTAAAAAAATGTGTGAATGGCATTGAGATAACGGATTATGTGATTTGTGCATCTTCTACACCCTTTACTACATCCGTTACCCCCACTACCATTACGACAATAACTACAACAACTATGTCAACCACAACAGGTAATAATTCTGACAAGGGGGGCATGTTTATTAAGCTGTACAGAAAAAAAATATTTGTAGATCATCCGCTTGGATTTTAATTTGACAATGGTGTAACTTATTAAAGCTTAATTGCAGGCACAAGAACAAAAAAAAAAAAAAAACCTTGCAGTGGGACCACCCTTCACTGCAAGGTTTAAATGCTCCTTTCTCTGAAGCTCTGATCTGTGAGCAGAGCCTCAGCTTCATCAGATACAATGCAGGGATATGAAATCTGTATTGTACATGGTGGAGGCTAAAGTTTGACCTCCGCCAGGAGCAGCTTACAGAGGAGGCTATGGTGGACTGGTCACACGGATAATAGTTTCTTTCCATAGGCTAAACATGCCTTCAGCAAATACAGAAAATACCCGTTGATTGTTCTTGTCGCTTTCCGTAAGCTAGATTGAAAGCAAAGACAATGTTTTTTTTCTGTAATGTACACAACATCTATATATTTATGGTGAAGAGGGGAAGACATGTTTGAATTCCAGCTTGGGTGACAGCTATGGCTACCTCAATAAATGACAGGAATTATGAATATCATAAAAAAAGAAAACCATCTATTGGCTATTAAATTACAACAAATTAAATGTTTGTTTTGGGGTTCAGCTATGCCCTAATAAGGCTCTTTTAACAACTTTGCAAGTGCAAGAGTGCACCTGTGTTTTTGCTTGTTTTGTGCGTCACGTTTAGGGCAGCCCATGCATTTCAATGGGATGCCCTACATGTAACAAATCTCACAAAAGAAGAGCACTTTTTTTTATTTTTTTTTTATTAAATCATATCGCACTACAGTGTATGGGAATAAGTTGTAATGTATTGTAGTTCGATTTAGCGAACATACTGGTGTATTTTGGGTGTTATTAGGAATGAATGGCATCACAGAGTGCCTGCCAGGACATCATACACATTCCTGGATTGCATAGGCATGCACAGAGCCTAAAGATCCCATTGCTTAACTAGCGGCTGGAAACCGCCCTGACTGCTAATTCTGTCACTGTGATAGTGGTCCTGTTTGATGCCATAAAAAGATTTGTTTAGAAAAATTTTGACGTATACATTGCCTATAAACAGTGATTGTACATAGCTACTACTTGGCATTTTTTACAAACAAGCCAGTGTTGGGTGGCTGAACTACTGTTAAGCCTAGCAAAAAAAACAGGTGCTTTGACAGAATCTGTCATCAGGCTCCAGCTATTAACGTAAAATGCATCTTTTTTTAAAGAAAGAATGATGGATTAAGTTATTTAGAAAGCCTAAAGTGACCCTTTCTTTATCTAAAAGACGTCCAAACAGAGTATTAATATAAAAGAAGCAGAGGAATCAACTTTTGGTGGACAGTGAGGGAAATCCACATTAAATATGGTTGCTGCTGCTATCCATCACTTCTGGATGTGTCAGATAGTGTGGCTCCTGCTCCTAGCTGTGGTTCCTTTCACCGTTCTTAGGTCACTCTGGAAGATTTCCCTCACTGCCCACCTGAAAATTGAGTATTCCTCTACTTTTTTGCAGGGTAGTTTTGCTCTAACATCTTGTGGGTAACGACAGGATCACTTAAAGCCCAACTCCAGCCAAAAATGAAATTTACATAGGTCATAGTTCAATAGTTACCTTACTCCTATGCCTTGATTCCAAGCACCTCTTCCCAAGCCATCCTGCAGTGTAATAGATCAAAGTCACGGTGTCCTCTATGAGCCAAGGTAATATTCTGCCATGGGGAGAGTCCAGGCATTTGTTATCTTCTTGGTCATTGGTCCCCTCACCATCCCTATGAGTTCTCCTGGAGCCTATGAGAGAGCACCCAGCCACTGGAAGTGTTGCCCCTACCAATAGGAGATGTCCACATCACACAGGCAGTGATGTGAAGACCCGAAGAAGACCCCTGGAAGTACACAGTAGACAGAAGGAGCATCACATGACTTCAGGTAAGTAAAATAGGTATTTGGATATGGTTTTTTTTTCCTTACCAGTGCTTAGTTATAGTTGGGTGGGGATGAGGGTTGTTAATATCCTGGAAGAAAAGAAGACTATTCTAAGCTGTTGAAAAAGTGAAAAATGCATTTGTCTCCAATTTTTGTCTATTTGGAAGCCTAATTTTGAATGTTTTTGCAAACGATTTACACAACTTTTACCCAGGATTCATACTTTTTTCAGTTTTTTTAGTTGAATGCAATTAGAAAAGTGTGAGTCTTGGGTGAATTTTGTGTGGAACTATATATTATTTCAGTTATAAATAGACCATGTTCTTAACATATCTTGTGATTTGGATTACTGTGTTTACTAAAAAGCATTTAATGCAAAATCTTTTTGTGTCATGCTTCTTTAATGAACTGTGTAGATAATGGAGCTCAGAATCTTTTGCTCAATATTTTCTTGTTTCATTTGCATACGATTGGGTAGTCAAAGTGAACTGAAATTTGCTTTTCACATGATTGGATAACTGAAGTGAATATTCACACAATTTGTTGAGTAATGATCCTCAACTCCTTTAGTAGATCAGCCAGAGTGTGTTGTATATCCAGTAAGATGACATTTTTGAAAACTGGTGATGAGTGTCTTAAAGTGGATGTAAACTCTCACATATACCCAGTGAAGTGAACAGCCTCAGATGATGCACAGGGATGAAACAAATCTCCCTACATAAGTTCTACATGTATATCTGTTGTCTTCTGCTTTATATATTCTTTAGAAAGTTCAGATCGTGTTAGGAAATTTTCTCTTCCTGGTTAGCACTGCAGTGAAGCCTGGGCATACAGCCAAGACAGCTGATTGGAGGAAAGGCGCACATCCCTTCTCCTCATAGGTAGAGACTTTCAGCACTGTTCGTTGAACCGTTCATGGCTCTGCTAATCTATTTATAGCATCCTCCCCAACACAAAACTCTGTCTGCTTTTATCAAATGTGTCAGAGAATTTGTCAGAAGTTCTCATGCTGATAACAGAAGAACAGAGCAAGGGACAGCTACAGGACTTAGTGCTTTGAAGAGAGATAAGAAAACACTACAGATATATGTGCACAGCTAAAATTTCATGAATGGGTTTACAGCCACTTTAAAGGATTATTGTCATTTTTTTAAATTTATGATAGTGGTTGTATAACTTCTTGCACGATTAGAGATGGAATTTTATGTACACTTAAAATTCTTTGCTTATTGGTCAAAAATATTTTGTTAGTTATTCATACTAATACTGAAACCAGTTCACAATATTGTAATTTCTTGCCTTTATTTGCAGGCACCACCACCTCTCCAAGGACGTTGTCAACTCCAACTTCAACAAGTAAGTTATGACTGTTACTACAGCCTGTACATGTCATGATAAAATATTAAAGCTGAAGTCCAGCTTTAGTCTTGCACAGTTCTATAACTCCTATTCGGTACTTATAATGCTTAGTTGATTTTGCACTGTGAAATTATTGCAGGGTGCATTCAAAGCTGAAGCATTATAGATTGAAGCATCTCATTTCCTGGCTGCGGGATGAGTGGCATCACCCAGCTCATTCCTCCCAGCCTCGCTGTCCCTTGCCTGCTGTTTTCATTCATTCAATTTCAGTCCTGGGGCTTCAGCATTAGCCAGTTGGGTCTGTATGCAAATGCTGGCTTTCTAGAAATGCCCACCCCTCCCGTCTGACAGCCACTCATGAAGGCATTTTAAATATTTGTATAACTTCTCCTAAGAATCAACCCAATGCTTGCATCAAGGCTGGGGCTCTTTACAGAAGTACTGAGGCAAAATGCTGTGATGTTTTAAAACAGGACCCAATCATCTCATCCCACTAGCCAGGATCTGCCTGCTTTGCATAGAGAAGCACAGACACCAGTGATAATGTCACTAAGTCTGAACTTAGGTATGTAAGGAATATGGAATGGTTTCATTTAAAATTTAGCATGCTGATAAATGGGGAGCAAGGAAGCAAGTAAGAAAACATAAGCAGTTTTAATAATTATTTTAAAATGGTATCACACCCCAAAACAAAAATGTAATATGTTGCAGCTTGCCAAGCTCTAAATGTGGTGGATGATTTAACCACTTCAGCCCCGAAAGGATTTACCCCCTTCATGACCAGACCATTTTTTGCTATATGGCACTGCGTAACTTTAACTGACAATTGTGCGGTCCTGCGACGCTGTACACAAATAAAATTGATGTTCTTTTTTTCCCACAAATAGAGCTTTCTTTTGGTTGTATTTGATCACCTCTGCGGTTTTTATTTTTTGCGCTATAAACAAAGACAGACAATTTAAAAAAAAAAACAATATTTTTTACTTTCTGCTATAAAACACATCCAATAAAAAAAGGGAAAAAATCTAATTTCTTCTGCAATTTAGGCCAATGTGTATTCTGCTACATATTTTTGGTAAAAATATCACAATAACCGTATATTGAATGGTTTGTGCAAAAGTTATAGCATCTACAAACTATGGGATTTTTTTTGGCACTTTTATTTTTTTATTTTTTTACTAGTAATGGCAGTGATTTTTAGTGGGACTGCGACATTACGGAGGACAAATCAGACACCTAACTGACACTTTTGACACTTTTTTGGGAACAGTGACATTATTACAGTGATCAGTGGTAAAAAAATATGCACTGTTACTGTACTAATGACACTGGCAGGGAAGGGGTTAACACCAGGGGCGATCAAAGGGTTGAGTGTGTCCCTAGGAGGTGCTTGCTGTTAATTGTGTGGGGGGTAGACTGACTGGGGGAACACAGAGATCAGTGTTCCTGCTTAGCAGGAACACAAGATCACTGTTTTCTCTCCTGTCAGAACAGCGATCTGCCTTGTTTAAATAGGCAGATCGCTGTTCTGCCTCTCTGGGGACCGATCAACGGGTCCCCGCGCACATCACGTCTGCTGGGCCTGCTGATTGACTCCCCCTCTGGCCAATCAGCGCGTGCGTCCCCGCTATCTATTGCACAAAATGATGTACAGATATGTTATTTCGGGCAATAGAGCCGCCCTGCCGCAGTGTATCTGCGGTAGGCGATCTTTGTGTAGTTAAAAGAGAAGTATGGGAATCCGTTTTTTTGCAGATTCATATTTACCTAGGTGGATTCTGCATCGGTCCCCTGTTGGCTCTAAGACTAATGCCGCGTACACACGGTCGGACTTTACGGCAGACTTTGCCCGGCGGACTTTTCGACGTACTTTACGACAGATTTTCTGAATGAACGGACTTGCCTACACACAATCCACCAAAGTCCGTCGAATTCGTACGTGATAACGTACGACTGGACTAAAATAAGGAAGTTCATAGCCAGTAGCCAATAGCTGCCCTAGCGTGGCTTATTGTCCGTTGAACTAGCATACAGACGAGCGGACTTTTCGACCGGACTTGAGTTCGACGGATAGATTTGAAACATGTTTCAAATCTAAGTCCGTCCAACTTTTGAGCAAACAAAGTCCGCTGGAGCCCACACACGATCGAATTGTCTGACGAAATCCCATGCACCGGGCAAAGTCTGCCGTAAAGTCCGCTCGTATTTACGCGGCATTAGAACCAAGCGATCAAACACTGCTGATTGCTCGGTTCTCAGTGCTCCCTGAGCAGAGAGCTGGTGACTGTCATTAAGGCCTGGTTCACACCTATGCATTTTTTTAGTGCATTTTCAGTTTTTCAGAAACACACTTCAGTCAATGTAACATGGTTTCCAATGGGTCATGTTCACATCTGTACATTTTATGAAAAGGGTCAGCAACTTTTTTCTGGTTTTTGGTTCCATAGATTTCAATGGATCAAAAACGTGTATTTATAAACGCAAAAAGCATCTGGATTATTCAAACCTGCAACCTGCATAGGTGTGAACCAGGCCTCACTAGCTTTCTGCTCTGCCCCCCCTCTAACAATCACTGGAGCGCTTAGCTGTGGAGTAGGTGGGAGCGGCCGACTCACGCTCTCAGCAGCTTGCTGAGTCTTAGGACTCCCTGGCCAATCAGGTCTCAGGACATGTTTCTTGATTGGCCGGGAGGAGAATCAGGAAGACAATAGCGAATATTAATTGGGTGGGCTCTTTCCCGAGCCTACCCTTTTTTAAGCCAATTAGAGCCTCAGGCTCTAATCATGTGCTTCAAAAAAAACCCAAAAAACCTAATTGGAACCCATGTGTCCGGCACCCTACATGTAGATTAGGGGCTGGGTGCATGGATTTAGGTGGGGGGGGGCGTCCCTGCGCCCCTTATGAACATGCCACCACTGGTCTCCACTCTACTGAGTACAGCAACAAAGACACCTTTGGTCAGCAGCATTGTCAATCTGGGGAGAGGGTAGTGTTAGGTGTACTAGCAGATTTATATGGAGTATCAAGGTGGCTAGATGGTACCAGAGGATACAGCACCTCATCCCCAAAGTAATCAAATAGTTATTGGGTATGTGGACGGGGGATTCTAGCGGTGCCAAGGTCAAAAAGGTATTTTCAAAAGGAACTAATAGAGAAAGAATGAAAGAGCAAAAATACAAAGTTTATTGATAATCTAACATAGAAAAAATACACATTACATACAATTCATATTAAGCTAAAAAGAAGATTGTGGATACATGTACTGTAAATGACCCTATGAATGGTAGGATGGGCCTGGTGGAAAGGGCCGTTGGAGAAGGAGGGCTCGATTTCCTACATGTTTCGCCAAGACATTGGCTTCTTCAGGGAACAGGAGCTCATAAGAAGGATATTTAAAAACAATTCTGTGTAGTAAACATGAAACACATAGTGAGAGCAATAATTTGACCGAACACTACATAGTATAAACAATAAAGAAATAGAAACTGTGGCTGGATGGTCATGTACCCAAAGGCTCCACACTCAATAACGGTGATGCAAACATACCTGGGGCGTCAGTGCCCGAGAAGGGAGGGAGGAGAAGGGAAGGGGGAACACAGCCACCCAAAGGGATCCCCGCAGGGGAGCGGCCAAGCCGCGCCGTGAAATGTGCCTGCAGGGGGCATACAGTAAACCTGGCAAAGGAATGTAAAAATAACCATAAGTCATGATGCACTTATAATAATAATCCAGAGATAGAAATTGCACATCCGTGCATTATATTCGGAAGAATACGTAAAAAGTAGATAAATATGTATGTATATGAATAAATGTATCTATATCTCTAGAAAAAAGAAGCCGGTGCAGACTTACATGTATGTTTAAAAACCGTTGAAAGAAAATGTGGTCACGAGGTGCCTGTAGTAGATGTGTGCACACAGCAGGGACAAAACGTCAAGATTGGAGCAAATCAATGCTCCAATTGGACCAGGCCTAATTAAAGGAATAGATACCATTAGGGGTGTTGTTATTAGTAACTGGGACCATGTAGAGTAGTTATGCCTGTACTTACTTGGTAATGTCAGCTGTAGAGAGAGATTCTCATAGCAGCACGTTCACAGGTGTGTAAAACCTAGTCTGTCATGGCGTAGACACTGTTAATTGAGAAAATCAATGTTGGCCAGCAGAATAAGAAGCAGGTCCAAAGTGGCTCCTAAAGGATGTATAGGAGCATAATAAATGGTTCGTTTGGAAGGCATAAAGTAAGAGTGTTTTGAAGGATAAAAGTTACCTTGTCGCTGTGTGCAGAGAAGATACAGGCTAGTCTCTCGTCCATCAAGGAACTGAGGAACTGGCCGGTTACTTGTATGCCCCCCACACCTGATCAGATGAAGATCAGGTGTGCGGACGCAAATGAGGGGTGCCCGCGGCTGCGCACAGCGCGGTGCCTCGGAACTACAGGTTCCATCATGCATCGCGCGCGCATGCTCAGAGTGTGCGGCCCGTGTGGCGAATGGAGAGGCGAACAGCCCTGGAATGGGAGGTGCCCAGGCGTCGTCTCGTCCCATCTGCCGATGGAAAAAGAGGGCCGGAGAGTCCGAGAACAGACGTGGGCACCCTGGGGCAGACAAAAGTCTGCGCCTTGGCGTCCGTACAGGCAGAGACAGCGTTGGCCACGCCGACCCCAAGCGGGGAGAGCCCACGCAGTGACCGCCCACCCCCCACATGCACCAACCCACACCCCCCAATCAGGAGCCAGCCAAGGCACCCAAGAATGAGTGCAGACCGGTGGTGGGGCACAGCGGGATACAAGGGGTAGTGCGCTGAAACACAGGGTAGGAGGATGGAACCTAGACTGGCCGACATACCGCAGGGGTCACTGGGGAAGGTGGGAAGTACCTGTGTGTCAGCGCACGACATCCAGCCATAATGTGTTTAAAGTGCATAGAAGACCTTAGGGACCTAGTATACCAATAAAGTTTATAATAAAAATTACAATTACAGAAAGGAGGAAATGCATTAAACAACATATACCTATAGCATAACTTATAAGCTGCAGCACACATATAGAGGAATGTTTTTAGTAATGACAATAAGGATTTAATATAAAGAGTAAATACAAGCTGAATACCCTGTATGTATCAGGCAGGAGTATGTAGAGTATGGAATCAATATAAATGCTTGTAGAAGCAATGCATTCATGGCAATTGCAGATAGTACGATGTTTGACAGTATCAAAGGGGAATTTTGTGGAGGGGACCACAGGTGGAGCCATGGCAATAAAAGGGAGAAGGAAGTCGTAAAGCTGCGGAAAATGGAGGGCTGGAAAAGGGGTGGGGGGCTGGGAGGAAAGGAAACAGGTAAAGGTGGAAAGGGAAAAGAGAACCACGCACGACGTTGCCTAGAGAATGGGCAATGAAAAGAGAAATTGTAAATAAAATATAAGAACTGATACATATTAAAGAAAGGGCTTGAAACTCATATATTCATTGAGTCCAGGGGAAATGGTGGCATTTAATGTATGGATCCATTTTGTCTCAAGTCGTAGTAGTAAGTTGTCAGTACTACCACCTCTTGCATGTGGAGGAATATGTTCAAGTGCGGAAAATAGAATAACATGGGGGTCGTAGTTATGTTGGGCAGCAATGTGCCTATTGATGGCCGTAGTGATGGTGTTCTTATAGAGTGGTTTTATATGGTCCCGAATACGAACCTGGAAGGGGCGCTTGGTTTTGCCAACATAGAATGAACCGCATTGGCATTGGGCCAGATATTCGACCCCAACAGTGACACAGCTAACATGGTGTCTGATGGTATGTGTTTTTCCACTAGGTAAATTGACAACTCGAGAGTTGGCAACAAATGCACATATATCACATTTACCACATTGATAGGTGCCCGTGGCAGTAGGCCTGTGTGTAATATCAATGGAATGGTGACTGTGAATCAAACGATCGCGAAGAGAAGGGGAGCGTCGATAAGTGATATCAGGATATGTATTGATATATTTGGCAATAATGGGGTCAGATGTAAGTAGAGGCCAAAATTGTTTAAGGACATCTTTGATTTGGGTGTGCTGATTGGAAAATTGAGTAATGAGTCGTGTGGGTTGTTTAGAGTCCAATGGTTTATCAGGAAAGACCAAATCTTTCCGATTAAGATTCCTTGCCTTGTGGAATGCTTTTTTTTAGCAAGGAATGGCTGTAGCCTCTATCTAAAAGTCTATTGTAGAGGTCATGTGCCGCCTTGAGAAAGTCCTCCTCACGGGTACAATTGCGTTTGATCCTAACATATTGGCTATATGGGATACTTCGAAGGAGAGGCTCAGGATGGGCACTCTGAGCGTGCAGAATTGTATTGCCCGAAGAGGGTTTGCGGTATAGGGTGGTGTAAACTTGACCATTGGGTTGTACACCAATCTGGAGGTCCAAAAAGTGGATCTGCGATTGGCTGCACTCCATAGTAAACTTGAGATTATATGTATTTTTGGTGAGGCTTTGTACGAACAAAGATAGTTCTTCCATGGTGCCAGCCCAAAACAGCAGTATTTCGTCAATATATCTGTACCAGGATATGATCCTGGACAGGTAGGGATTAGGGTGGGTCAAATCAAAAAGTTCCCTCTCCCACCCCCCCAGGTACAGGTTGGCGTAGGCGGGGGCGCACTTGGTCCCCATATCCACGCCCTGTACCTGGAGGAAGTGGGAGGAGCCAAACATGAAGTAATTACGTGTAAGTATGAACCTTAATAGTTCGAGGACAAAATCTCCGTATTTGTCATATTGAGGACCTCTAGCTCGAATGAGTTTGCTAATGACTGTGATGCCTCTGTTGTGGGGGATTATGTTGTACAGACTCTCCACGTCAAGGGCTACCAACCATGTGCCACTGGGCAGAGATTGGCCATCTAATATACGAAGGAGGTGGATGGTGTCCTTTATATATGAGGGCAAAGCTACAACATGGGGTGCTAAGTATTTGTCTACCAGTGCACTGGCAGATTCTGTGAGGCACTGGCGACCAGAGACAATTGGACGACCAGGAGGGTGGTCAAGGGATTTGTGCAATTTAGGAAGGGAGTAGAAAGTAGGAGTGGTAGGCTCTTTCACATTAAGAAACTTCCATGTGTTGGAATCTATAATGCCTTTTTGGTGAGCTGCAAATATCAACTGTTGGTATTCAGATATGTAGTGATCAATGAGTGATCTAGAGATTGGTCTATACCACTCGCGGTTATTTAAAATATCAAGGCACATTTGCTCGTAAAAGGACGTGTCCATCACCACCACGTTGCCGCCCTTGTCGGCTGGCTTAATGGTAAGTTCCGGATGATTTTGTAAAGATTTTATGGCCCTAATGTGAGCCGAAGTTAGGTTGGAGGGATACGCAGAATTGAGGTTTAAACCTTCGATGGAGTGAGTAACCTGTTGTACAAATGCCCATATGTTGGGATTCGTAGAAAGGTTTGGAAAATTCATAGATTTGGGTTTAAACGAAGTGGGGGGGGGGGAAGGGAGCACCAAGGGCGGTGGCCTCATGATCGGTAGGGTCAAGAAAGTCATCGCCATCAGTACAGCCCTCCTCCCAAAGTGACATCAATTCTTCTAGGGCTTGTATTTCTGCTAAGGTAGGGACCTGTTGAGGGGGATTGGAGTGCGCACTCTGGGCGGGCACAGTGCTAGATTTGGATTTATCATAGATTACTTTAAAGAGTAGTTTACGTGCAAAAAGGTGCACGTCTTTGATAAAGGCAAATTTATCGAAGTCATTGGAAGGACAGAATGTAAGGCCTAATTGAAGTACATGGATCTGGTCCATGTTGAGTGAAATGGAAGATAAGTTGATTACATCAGGGGTGGTTGTTCTTCCTGAATCGCTAGCGTTTGTGGATGTGGGTCGGGGGATGGACTTGGGAGGGGGTCCTGGCCCTGTCCTAAAAAAATAGGTGCAAGTTTAGGGTCTGCCGCAGCAGAGTTACCTGGAAACATGGAGGTGATGGTGGGTTCACTTACCCTCCGAGAGGTAGTGTGCGTTTGAGAGTGCGAAAGTGCCGTGGTGGCTGCAAGTGTCTTGGTAGTGGACGATTTAGGGATTGTTGATGACTTTGGTTGTGCTTTAGTGAAGGGAGTGGATGCGTGAGCAGTCTTGGACTGACCTGTGGGTGGATGCAAAAGAGGAGTGGGTCCTAGTGTACGGTGTAGTGACTCCGAGGACATGGCCGAAAGATCACCTTTTCTTCGTTTTGCCAATTGTTCTTGTGTCAAATCTTGGTATACAGTAGAAGTGCTGGATGAAAAGGAAGCAGATAAGTTATTGGGAACATGATTGTTCGAGGAAGGTGGGTTGGTGGTGAAGGGTTTGTTTCTAGATTTAGTTTCCTTGGCGTTATCCCAATTGTAGGCATAGCCATTTTCATGGGCCGCTAGGTCTCTAAGGAATTTGCTTTCTTTGTCATTAATAGTGGTAAGTGTGTACTCCTCCAGGTGTGCACGCAGGGTTTTTTCCCGCTTGCTATACCTGGGGGAGGAGAGGCCGAGGGCATGATCTGTATACCATCTATTGATTGCAACGTCAAGTTGTGCCATCTCGGTGGTATATTCATGACACAACATGGAGAGCATGTTGAGAGAGCATGATATAAGATTGCTTTCCCAAGATGTCTTTAGTGTGTCGTTGATTTTTTTAATATTGGGAAAGAGTTGTATTCTTAATCCCCAAGGGATTACTCTATGTTCCGCATATTTTTCAAAGTAAGTTTTGTGCCAGTAAATTCTGACTTTTTTTTCCAAGAGGCGTTGTAGTCTGACAAATGCCCTATCTAGCTCAGCGTCGGTAATGGTAGAAGCGTTTTGGGACGCCTGGATACGGGTCATAAGACTCTCCCAGGCGTCTCCACAGAAGTCTGCCATGGCTCCACCGGGGGTCCCCCAACAAAAAAAGGGGGGGAGGAGAACAGTCCTAGGAAAACACAAGAAAAATAAATAAGTATACCTATATTTCAATGATGTATCACATTATAGATGAAGTGAGGAGAGGAAAGAATACGATTTGCCAAGGTATATGTGGCCAATAAAAGGCAATGAGTGTGTTATGAATACAAAAAAGAAAAAAAGGGGGAGAATGTATTTAGTAAATAATGTACTATATTTAGTGGGAAAATTTTGAATAGATATATTAGGGACCAAAACTAGCCAGAAAAGCCATAAGCATTAAAGCTTGTATTGTTCAAACAGTATCAAGGTGGCTAGATGGTACCAGAGGATACAGCACCTCATCCCCAAAGTAATCAAATAGTTATTGGGTATGTGGACGGGGGATTCTAGCGGTGCCAAGGTCAAAAAGGTATTTTCAAAAGGAAATAATAGAGAAAGAATGAAAGAGCAAAAATACAAAGTTTATTGATAATCTAACATAGAAAAAATACACATTACATACAATTCATATTACCGTATATACTCGAGTATAAGTCGTTCCGAGTATAAGTCGAGGCCCTAATTTACTACAAAAAAATGGGAAAAACTTATTGACCCGAGTATAAGACGAGGGTGAGAAATGCACAGCTACTGTAAGTGGAAAAGAGGGTCAACAATGCCCATTTGCAGCATCACTGTGCCCATTTGCAGCCATAGGTCCCCTGAACTTCAAACTTGGTAGTTAAGGGTTCCTAGATGCCCCCTAGCTGCAGCCAAAATTTGGGGTCTCTGAACCCAAAGGGTCCTGAAATGACATTGCTGCAGATGGACACAGTTGACCGAATTTGGGGCCCTGTATCTCAGAGCCACTTAGTGCTAGGCACCCCAAATTTGGTGTGCAAACCCAGTGGAACTAGCACCATAAAATTTCTAAAGCTGGGGTTTCTAGCACCAAGTGGCCCTGAGATACAGGGCCCCAAAAATCAGTTCACTGACTTTTCTGCAGCAGAGAATGACATTTTCCGAACCGGTTTTGGGGCCCTGTATCTCAGGGCCAATTGGTGCTAGGAACCCCAGCTTTGGATATGTTATGGTACCAGTTCCACTGGGTTTGCACACTAAATTTGGGGTTCTTAGCACCAAGTGGCCCTGAGATATGGGGCCCCAAAGTCGGTTCAGAAAATGTCAAGCACTTTTCTTCAGCAGAGAATGACATTTTCCGAACCGATTTTGGGGCCTCGTATCTCGGGGCCACTTAGTGCTAGGAACTTCATCTTTGGATATGTTGTGGTACCAGTTCCACTGGGTTTTCACACCAAATTTGGGGTTCCTAGCACCAAGTGGCCCTGAGATACGGGGCCCCAAAGTCGGTTCGGAAAATGACATTTTTTGCTGCAGAAAAGTGCTTGACTCAAGTATAAGTCGAAGGGGGCACTTTCAGCACAAAAAAATGTGCTGAAAAATTCGACTTATACTCGAGTATATACGGTAAGCTAAAAAGAAGATTGTGGATACATGTACTGTAAATGACCCTATGAATGGTAGGATGGGCCTGGTGGAAATGGCCGTTGGAGAAGGAGGGCTCGATTTCCTACATGTTTCGCCAAGACATTGGCTTCTTCAGGGAACAGGAGCTCATAAGAAGGATATTTAAAAACAATTCTGTGTAGTAAACATGAAACACATAGTGAGAGCAATAATTTGACCGAACACTACATAGTATAAACAATAAAGAAATAGAAACTGTGGCTGGATGGTCATGTACCCAAAGGCTCCACACTCAATAACGGTGATGCAAACATACCTGGGGCGTCAGTGCCCGAGAAGGGAGAGAGGAGAAGGGAAGGGGGAACACAGCCACCCAAAGGGATCCCCGCAGGGGAGCGGCCAAGCCACGCCGTGAAATTTATATGGACTTGACTAACAGATTGATGCCAAACTCCAGCTAACACTTTTTAAGCCACACAATGTTTTTTTCATTTTGGGATAAAAGTTTTACATAAAAGAATACAAGCTGATCATTGTAAGCACCTCTCTCAATAGTAAAAGGTTTGTCTCAACCCTCTAACTGCCACTTTTCCTGGAAAGCTTAGTCTGTCAAGGGAAGTTGAAAAATAACAGACTTATGCCGTGTACACATGGGTGGACTTTTCGACTGAACTCGTCTGCCGGAACTAATCCGTCGGACAATCCAACCACGTGTGGGCTTCATCGGACTTACGACGGACCTTTTCGGTCAAAAATCAGACGGACTTTAGATTTGAAACATGTTTCAAATCTTTCCAACGGATTCGAGTCCGGTCGAAAAATCCGTTTGTCTGTATGCTAGTCTGACGGACGAAAACTGAGGCTAGGGCAGCTATTGGCTACTGGCTATCAACTTTCTTATTTTAGTCCGGTTGTACGTCATCACGTACGAATCTGTCAGACTTTGGTGCGATCGTGTGTAGGCAAGTCCGTTCGTTCGAAAGTCCGTCAGAAGTGTGTCAAAAGTCTGCCGGAAAGTCTGTCGGACCAGTCCGGTCGAAAAGTCAGCTCGCGTGTACACGGTATTTCTGGCAGGATCACAAGGATGAAAATAGAGATTTAAAAAATCCTAAAAAAGAAAACAAATGCAGCCACCACAACTGAGAATTGGTAAGCTGCTAATTATGAATTGCTGTTATTGGGCTTGTCACTGTTCACCTAGCCATTTATTCTATACAAACAATGCAAATAAAAACATTAATACACTAAAATCAAATACACATATTGCCCCCCCCCCCCCATCCTAAAAACCAAACGCCATCTAAAACTCATACTCAGTAAGTGTACACAATGCTGGACATTTTCCAGACAGTTACACAGGGAATTCACAAGCTATTATATAATACAGATCATAGTGAACAATTAGCTCTATAAAAGAGACCCTGTCACTAGTTTGTAGGACTTGTTTTGATGCCTGGCAGTAATACTGCAACATTAGCATTTATTTTTTTCCTTAGCAAAGCTTTCATCTGGTTCTTCGCTGCCCCCCTACCCTGGCTGCTGTGGTACTTTCGAGAATAGCTCCCAGCAGAATAACCTCATGGAAATCATATGACAGAACTAAGGCACAGCAGTTAGATCCAAATTATACTGGTATTCAAAAACTGTCCAGACACTTGCTAAATGACTCAGAAGCACCTTATATTTATTCTGTTCTTGCACTGGAATAAGTTTTGCATCATCTGGGGCCATGATATATCCAAGATGGTGGTGCCCAGCAGTGTCTTGTTCCAGTTCCTGCACAAGTAAGGCCTTTATAGGCACATTGGGGTTGATTTACTAAAAGCAAATCCACTTTGCACTACAAAGAAGTGCAGTCGCTTTAGATCTGAGGGGTAGATCTGAAAAGAGGGGAAGCTCTGCTGATTTTATCATCCAATCATGTGCAAGCTAAAATGCTGTTTTTTATTTTTCTTGCATGTCCCCCTCGGCTCTACATCGACTGCACTTCCAAGCCCATTGCATTGTATACATGCATATAAATGCATAGAATATTTTACTGAAACATATGCTTTTATTAGCTGCTGTCTGAAACTTTACCTATTGAGGCTGTAAGTTCAAGCAACATTTCTGTCATTTAGCATACTCCTATAACCAGTGGCGGCCTGTCCATAGGGGGCGCATGGGCGCCGCCCCCCTCTCCCCAAAAAAAAAAAAAATGTCCCTTTAAAAAAAAAAAAAAACTTCCTTTAAATGCACTATGTTCCGGGCGGGCGCCGGACACGGTGCACTATGGAAGCGTCATGCCAATGCAATCCCGTGATTGTAGGCAAGACGCTTCATTTGCGGGGTTTTTTGATGCCCTGTGGCGCTATGCAGTGCGCCTCTACATGGTGATTGGGCCATTCCCCTTTGTGTCTTCCTGTCTGGGCGGTGCTGTCTCCCGGCGGCGTGTCACTTCCTGTTTCGGGCCGCTCTGTGTGAATAGAGAAGAGAGAAGACAAGGTACTGTGTCACTGACAGCCTATTCTTCTCAGTCTGTGATCGGAGGGTGGAGGGAGCCGTGCTTCACCTCTGCCCTGCCAGGCATCAATCTCTGCTCCAGCCCTTCACCCGACAAATGTGCTGGAGCCTTCATTACACATCTGCTGTATGTGTAAATCACGGGGGCTCCCAGCACTGCGTCCTGGAGTCATGCTGTGCATTCTCTCTCTCTCTCTCCAGCTCCATCTCTGTATATCTCTATCTATCTACATATGTATATCTCTATCTAACTGCATGTCTATCTATCTGTATATCTATATAACTGCATATATCTATCTATCTGTATATCTATCTGTATATCTATCTGTATATCTATATAACTGCATGTATCTATCTATCTATCTATCTATCTATCTATCTATCTATCTATCTATCTATCTATCTATCTATCTATCTATCTATATACATGTCTCTCTCTCTCTATCTATCTGTATAACTGCATATATCTATCTATCTATCTGTATATCTATATAACTGCATATATCTATCTGTATATCTATCTGTATATCTATCTATCTATCTATCTATATCTATCTGTATATCTATATAACTGCATATATCTATCTGTATATCTATCTATCTATCTATCTATCTATCTATCTATCTATCTATCTATCTATCTATCTATCTATCTATCTATCTATCTATCTATCTATCTATCTATCTATCTATCTACATGTCTCTCTCTCTCTCTATCTATCTATATAACTGCATCTATCTATCCATTCTATCCCTCTGTGTGTCTATAGGCCCATCACGGGCGAGTGATGTCAAGGGGGGGGGGGGTGTTGGTTGGGATTTTGTTTGCGCCCCCCTAAAAAAATGGAGCACCAGCCGCCACTGCCTATAACATGCAAAAAAGTACAGATATTTAGAGAACATTTTGGACATCAGACCATTTGCCTGTATTTACTTTGTATTATAATAAAATTCAGACAACCTTATTTTTTATAAATAGTAAGAAAAGATTGAAATGTCTCCTTGATGCATAATAGCAGCAGACTGCAAGCCCCTGAGTCCTGAAGCCAGGCTTTCCCTGAATCCCCACCTCCTAGTTATGTAGTTGAATCTCTGTTGGCACTGTAGATTATGCATCTGCTGAAGCGCAACACAACAAGTTCACTTTAATTGAAGCTGCCAACTGCTGATACCCCCTTTCTTCACTGCTTGGCCACTCCATTTACCTGGAGAAGGACCCTTACATGGTACTTCTGGGCATAGGGGAGTAGGTCACTCACCTTATTTTCTCTCACATGACTGCATCAGTGCTTGGTGATTGGCTGCTCTGGCAACCAGTGTTGTCACGGGAGTCAGGAGAAAGTCAGTAATCCTGTGTAAGTCAGGACCTGGAGAAATTCTAGGAGAATTTGTGACAACCAAATACATGCTTTGAATAGATGCTGTATGTTCTTTAAATGACCTGTATATTTTTTGTTCTGAACAGCTTGTGCCCTTGATAAGGTATGCCAGTGGACTCAGTGGTTTGATGTCAACAAGCCAAGCGATGGATTGGACAGTGGTGATTATGAAACATATGAAGAGATAAGAAAGCAACATAAAAATGAACTATGCAGTGTGCCTGAGCAGATTGAATGCAGAGCAGTTAATGCCCCTGATGTCGGTTTGGGGAATCTGCAGCAAAAGGTTCACTGCAATGTATCTAATGGTCTTATCTGCAAGAACAGTGAGCAGGATCCAAGAGACAGCCTATGGCAGAAGTGCTACAACTATGAGATCCGAGTCATCTGCTGTGACTATACATGTGTCACTACTACCTCTCCTACTACCATCACGACTACTACCCCAACAACCACTACTGAAACAACTCCAGTTACCACTACAATATCCATCACTACTGCCTATCCTACTACCACCACTACAACTATTACCCCAACAACCACTACCGAAACAACTCCAGTTACTGTTACAACATCCATCATTACTACAGGTGAGTGAACATTGTATATTCAGTAGTATTAAAGACAAAGGGGGAAATTTACTTGCAGTGCACTTGTAAAGTGGATTTTCCTTTAGTAAATAAACCCCTTTGTCCTGCATGAGCAAGGTTACAGAGGGGTTTATTTACTAAAGGAAAATTCACTTTTCACTACAAGTGCACTGCAAGTAAATCAACCCGAGAGTCTCCTTAAATTAAGCTGAATGATAATGGTTATAGAATGTTATTATTTGCAATTCATCCATTACAATTGTCCATTTCAGCTAAACAGGTGGGTTACAATAAGCTATGTTCTAAAAGCCAATTCTCCACAAAGCTCCAGTAACACACATTCTTCACAACATTTGAATCTGAATGATACTTTGAAGGAAAAGAACATAACGTGTCATAATAAGTGGCGTTACCGTGCTAAATATAGTGTGTGGCATAACGGAGCTGAAATGAGCCTACTCACAGTATACAAACATCCTGGAGTCCTTGTACTCACAACTGAGAGATGTTACAAATACAAAGTTTGGAAAGCACACCAATGTAGTTCATTACTTATCAATTTAGCTTGAAAGAACGCAGAGGGGCATATTTACAAAGGAGTAAATGTGACTTTCACCAAATATTCGCTGGTGGTGAATTAATTACTGACACTGAAAACACATACTCCAGGAAGATTCACCTGTAGTGAATGTTTGTTGGATGTTAGATTTACTGCTTTATATATATACCTGTTAAGTTTTGCTAAACGGTCATTGATTTAGAGCTCTGATGCTCTGAATGCTATTCTGTATAAAGCATTAAACTTGCTGCATATGATGTAGAAAGTTATGCTCTCTCAGATTGTTTGTGCTATATGTTGCGTATAAATATACCATGTACAATAACAGATAATGTTGTAATGGCACACATAATTAAATAATCATAACTTTTGATTCAACACCTACAAGTGATAGCACAACACTTACATCTATGCCACCAAACACCACAGTGACAACCGTGACATCTAAAACAACACAAAGGAGTTGATCCACTAAAGCTGGTGCACTTTAGACATGTGCACACTGAAATATTTCGTTTCGGAATTTTGTTTTCGTCCGAAAAATAAATTTATTTAGTTACTCCTGAAATTCGTTTTTCTTTATTTCGTTTTTCGTTAAAAACTTGCATTCGTCCGAAAATCCAAATTAATTAAGGTCGAATCTGTCATTAAAGGTTTCTGGTGTCTGTCGAATGTTCAAAGAAGATTTGACGGAGCAGCTAAACTGTACGACGCCGTATAGTTTAGCTGCTCCGTCGAATCTTCTTAGAACTTTCAACAGACACCATAATCGTAAATGAAAGTAAGTTGCCTGTACGCGTGTTAGTTCTAGCTATTTTACTGCCCCTCCTCTTTGGTTACAATCAGCCAATAACATTCATCATCATCATTGTTTTTACTTTACTTCCCCCATCCAATTCCAGCAGCGATCTTTTCTCCCCTATGTTGAATCTTTTCTCTCTACGTCAAATCTTTTCTCTCTACGTCAAATCTTTTCTCTCTATGTAGAATAATCTTGGACTAATAGAGCTAAGGTTAGGCACATTCGACCACAGGTTTGATGGACACAGATTGTTATTGTCAGCATCATGTCGAATCTCCTATCTATATCGAACTGTTTTAGCAACGAAAATAAAGCATTTGTTTATGTCGGATCTTTCGTTTTTCGGATTCTGCACTTTCGTTATCGTTTGTTAAAACAATAACAAAAATACCTGAAATTCGGACGAAAATGCATTCGGACGAAAACGAATGCACATGTCTAGTGCACTTAGAATCTGGTGCGGCCGTGCATGGTTTAATTAAGCTTTGGCAATAAAACCTGGGAGCTAATTGGATTCTATGCAGAGTTGCACAGAATTTGCACTCTTCAGTTTTTAGTAAATAAACCCCATAGTATAGAGTTTGCTGTCTTTTCAGCACAGGGATGCAGAAAACCAGAGACATCATGGGGTTGGTTTACTAAAGGCAAACAGATTGTGCACTTTGCAAGTGCAGTTGCTCCAGTGCTTAGTAAATATGGTATTACTCGGCTGACTTCCCTCATCCAATCATGTGCAAACAAAAATGTTGCTTTTTTAAATTTCCTTGCATGTGATTGGATATTCATTGCAAAGTGAAGCTTCATCTCATTTACTAAGCTTTGGAGCAAGCAATTGAACTTACAGAGTGCAACTGTGCTTGCAAAGTGAACACTCAGTTTGCCTCTAGCAACTAAACCCCCATGTGTGTTTATTGGAAAAACATATTTTGAAGCATATTCACTTTTTGAATCATATTCGGTCTGAACATGAGATCGGACCTAACTAGGAGCTCATTTACTTTAACTGACAATTGCACAGTCATGCAACACTGTACCCACATAAAATGATAATTTTTTTCACACAAATAGATATTTCTTTTGACAGTATTTGATCACCACTTTTTTTCAGTTTTTGTCTTTTGTTTATCATACAAATGAAAAAAAGGCCTAAACTTTTGAAAGAAAAACAATATTTTTTTGTTATAAATCATGTCCAATACAAAATAAAAAACTTCATATTTCTTTATAAATTTAGGCCAAAATGTACTGTATTCTGCTACATGTCTTTGTTAAAAAATCCCAATAAGTGTATATTAATTGGTTAGTGTGAAAATTATAGCATTTACAAACTATGGTATATATATTTGAAAATTGATCAATCCTGATGTACTGACAGCTATCTAATTTATTGAGGCCCTTAAATGCCCCGCAAATTACCCCCTTGTTTTAAGTAAGAAGTGTGAAGTATTTAGTAAGAGGCATGGCAAGTTTTTTTTGTTTTTTTTATCAGATCATCTTTATTAAACTTTTCTTTTCCATTTTCACAAAACATACACACAATTCACATTGCCCAAACTTTTGACTCCCGTTTTCCTTTTTTTAAATACTTCATAGCCTACAATATATACATATATATTTATCAGCATACACAGACTCCATTCACCATCTTGAAACCCATTCCCCACAAAATTATATTATATACAGTATACCCCTCATCTAAGTGTTTTTTTTTTTTTTAATTATTTAAACACACCATTCATTTAAGACTCCAAATGTCTGAGAGATTCTCCACATTTTTCCCAAAATTCCCTTTACTCATTAAGTATACAAGGTATCCCCAGGTATACAAATGTTTATCTGAGAAGCAATTGACACCAAGGTTTCCCCCAGGGTCAACTGGCAGGAGGACAGACTTATTCCAATTTATACTGAAGCCTGGATAAGATCCAAAGATATTAATAAGAACCATCAGGCCTTCTAAAGATGTGAACCAAAAATAATAGTGCATCATCTGCATACAATGCCAAGTTCTCCTCAGCCTCACTCCAAAATCCCACTATTTGGGAGTCACTCCACATAGCTGCAACCATCAGCTCCAATGCCAAAGCAAATAATGGGGGGGCAGTGGGCATCCCTGCCTGTTGCCTCTCCTTAGTCCAAATGGGGCAGACTAAGTGTTGTTGATTCTAAGGCGGGCTGTTGGGGCTTGAAAATGTATTATGTGGGTTAAGTTGTTATATCAAGCCCCAACAGCCCGCCTTAGAATCAACTTTGTCTGCGAGACTCCCAAATAGTGTGATTTGTTAATATCTTTTGATCTTATCCAGGCTTCAATTAGTAAAGGAAATTTTGGTACAAAATACAATTTAATTTTTCACCCTCCTAAAAAAAGTTTGAGATGTAAAAAAACAATTTTTTCCACACTACATGTAGCTTCGGAGCAGTAAAACTGCTGGGCATCAAGCGATTCCCGTTCCGTTTCCCTGTTTGGATTTGCCACGTATGCCTGCTCGGTCTCCTCAAATTGCCATTGCCTAGCTCTTGTTTCCCATTTCCTGGTGTTAGTTTTAATAGTTGGTACTTCCTTTAAACATAAGCCCCTTGAATATGCCTTTAATGTATCCCATACTATTAAAGAAGAGGCCTAGTGTCTGTTATCAATAAAGAAAAGTCCCCCAATTGTGATGATATTTGGTCAACATGTTTAAAAAGGGGAAAGCCAAAAAGGATTTAATTTCCAAAATGCCTGATGCCCTATCTGCCCTAGGCTCATGGTCAACAGCATTGGTGAATGATCCAACAACCCCCTAGCAAGGTAGTTGACCTCAGGTGACAACGAATATACTGAATAATTTCCTAGAACCAAATCAATACACGACATAGATGAATGTGTACGTGAGAAACAGGAATGTTGAGGCACCAGGGGATGACAACATCTGTGAGTCCAGCTTCAGACAGATAGTTGCCAAATGGCGTTCGTTCCCTAGAGCCCAGAGGCTGACATTTTTTTTAATACATCCAGCATTAGATCCAGTATATTAAAATCTCTAACTACAATAAGTGGGACTAATGGGTGGCTTATATTAAATTGAAGAAAACACTTCAAAACCTCTATATTAAAAGGTGGTGGTATACAGTATAGACATTTGCCAGTATGCAAATGTGTGAATCCCAGTGACACAATAAAAAAAAAATTGCCACATTTTATTGACCACTGATTACATCACCCTAAGGGGGGCCCCAGTTGTAATTAATATACTCACACCCCCAGAATAATTAGTGTGCACTGAATGATATTGCACAGAATACCCAGCCTGTTTCAACAGATGTAGGGACTCATTTGTTAAATGGGTTTCTTGTAGACAAACAATAGAGGGGTTTTAATGCTTTAAGGTAGAAAATAGCAGTGTGTTTACTAGCATTAGTCTTTTAATGGCCTCTAACATTCCAGGATAATACTGTGCTCTTATATGAAAAAAATAAAAATAAACCCTAAATACTGTATTTATTGGCGTATAACACTCACTTTTTCACCATGAAAATCGGGTGCAAATAGCATGTGCGTGTTATACGCCAATACTTCAATTTTAGCTGCCTCGGAGGGGACAGGGAGGGGGGCGGGACGAGCGCCATCAGATTACATACAGTGAGAATCTTCTGTTTACTTGGCGGCCTCTGTAATAGGAAGCCCCCTCTCCCGGGCCACCATTGGACCACTGTTCTGTCTATAATAGGAGATTCTCACTGTATGTAATCTGTCGGCGATTGTCCCGCCCCGCTCCCTGTCCCCTCTAAACTGCAGAAGTGCATCGATCAGGCTGCAGTGAAGGCAATGGTGAGGCTGCTGCATTGATGGCAATGGTGATGCTGCTGCATTGAAGGCAATGGTGATGCTGCTCCATTGAAGGCAATGGTTATGCTGCTACATTGAAGGCAATGGTGATGCTGCTGCATTGAAGGCAATGGTGATGCTGCTGCATTGAAGGCAATGGTGATGCTGCTGCATTGAAGGCAATGGTGATGCTGCTGCATTGAAGGCAATGGTGAGGCTGCAGATGGCCACTGACCCAAAGTTCCCTATTTAAAATTAAAGTTTTTTTCCTGAAACTTCCTTCTTAAAATGAATGTGCGTGTTATAGGCCTGTGCGTGTTATACGCCGATAAATACGGTAATATGTTTACTGAATATAGAAAGCTTGTAAAATTTAATATTTGCAAAGGATAATAGGGCTCCGTAGCGAGGCCCATATGGCTTTCCTTACAGCAAGAATGGAGTCTTAGCCTAGAATACACTTTAATTGAATAAGAAAAACTGAAGACACTACATGCATTCTTCACGTACAACACGAAAAAAAAAAAATCAAGCAAAGAACAAACCAAGCCACGCCATTCATCCCCCCACAAATTAGTTGAGGGAGGAGTAATGGCGGATTGTGCCCATTTGACATGGAGCCCAGACATATAGGCTACAACTCTCTAGAATACTAATTTTCCCATCAACCCTCCGCAAACCTGTGCAAATAAGTTAAATTGCCCTACTGCACAGTCAAATGCAGTTTAAACATGCTGTCATTCAGAAACAATCCAGCCGGCTGCTGCAGCTGGGGATTCAAAGAAATTAGTAATTCCATCCACCAACACCTGTAATTTTGCCGGATATAGCATCGCATAGGACAAATTAAGGATTCTTAATTGCCATTTGATTTCTACATATTTAGCCCGTCTGCGATGTATCTCCACCTAAAAGTCAGTGAAGATTGATAATTTAACCACCTGTATTTCTAGATCAGTTCTCTGTCTTGCCAACTGTAGAATAGTGTCTCTATCTTTAAAATGCAATAGTTTAGTAGTTTAGGAAAGAATGCTTTTGGGGGGGACTCCTGTTGTTGGGGCACGGAATGGCACTCTATGAGCCCGCTCTACTGTAAAAAATGGGGAAAACTTTTCTCTGCCCAATACAGAGAAAAAACAGGATTCAATGAACTCTAGAGTGTTTTTACCCTCCGCCTTTTCCGGCATGCCCAGTATTCGGAGATTATTCCATCTCAGATGGTTCTCCATATGCGTGCCACGGTATCAGAGGTTTTAGCCAAAGTATCTTGAGTGTCCTCTTTTAGAGGGGCCAAGTTGTCCTCCAGGGTACTTACTCTTTCCTCCAGGGTACTTACTCCAGTACTGTGGCCCTCTCCCTCAATTTATGATATGCAAGATCTCTTCCTTCATGCCTCAACAGTTAGTTGTGATAAAGACGCTCCATATGTGTGTACCGCTGTCAAGATTTCTTTTAATGTCAGCTCAGGGGTGTCAGTCTCTACAACATCAGGTGAGCCACCCAAACTTACTAAGGACTGCTTTCCTGTACTCACTGAGTTAGTAGCGGAGGAGGATGCCGTGGGTGGCAAGTCTATCATACTGGTCTGGAGCGAAACCATTTCTGATGGATTTTGCGGCTGCTGGGATGCTGGAGAGAGCGATGAACCAGATTGAACGGACTTCAGTGGTAATTTCTCTTACTTGGAGTGCTGGCAGTATAAGGCAAACTTGCTCAGTTTAGCTGCTGCCTCTTTCTGCTTTTCCCGTTTCTGTGAGGATGACACTGCTCCATGTTGTGACAGCCGACCAGTTGTTTTTCCCCCTTCCTTTTTTTTGTCATTGCTGCACAACTTTAGATGAAAAGCAAGGGGCGACAATACAATACACTTACTATGGTAACACTGCACAGCACTTATATCAGTGTCAGCTTGAATGCACGTGCCAGAGCTCTGGACCAGCAAGGAGAGGCAGACTTTTCACAATACAGAACGGATCTGCAGCTGTCATAGCCAGCAAGTCTGCCTTAGCTTAGACACGTGTCGGGCTATCAATCACGAACCTGCAGAGCATGCGTCTACTCATATGGGCAGCTGAGCCACACACCCCCCTATTCTTTTTAAGTTGTCATTTTTTTTGGTGACATTTATGGGGAAAATGAAAAAAAAAATTTTTTCACAGTCATTTATTTTTTACATCCTGTCACCAGTGCAGTACATGTAGTGATGTGACTGGTGTGGGGGTTATCAGGAATACTGACTGATGACAGTATGAAAAAAAATAAATGATATAAATATATATATATATTTTTTTTAACATCCTGTCATCAGAATAGCTCAGTGTCACCACAGTGACACTGTATTACTCTGGGGAGATTGATCAGGGATCACTGTATAGGCAATAGCTGTCATAAATGGGTTTCCTATCCATCCATGAACAGCTTGCTTTTGATTATGATCTGTGATTGGCTAAGCTAGTTACATGGTACAGGTAGCCAGGCACCATGTGATTTCTGTGGGCCAATCACAGATCACAACAGTAAGCAAGCTGTTCATGAATGGAAAGCCATTCATGACAGGTTGTTTACATTGTTATCATGTGAATGTTATGATCAATCATAGCAATCACATTGATACCAGGTTACTGGATACAGTGGATACTACGAGGGATACTACACAGGAGCAGGCTCAGTCAGGTATATACCTGACTGAGCCTGCACGTGCCACCTTTCCACAATAAATTTACTGCACAGGAGCAGCAAGTTGTCAAGGATGTAAACATGATTTTCAAGTGAATATAAAGTCTAGTTTAAAAAAAAAAACAAACATGTTATACTTACCTCCTCTGTGCAGTTGGTTTTGCACAGAGCAGCCCAGATCCTCCTCTTCTCGGGTCCCTCTTTGCTGCTCCTGGCCCCTCCCTCCTATCGAGTGCCCCCAGAGTTAGCAGCTTCCTATGGGGGCACTGGAGCCGAGTCACAGCTCTGTGTGCCCATTCAGACATGGAGCCCCTACCCGGCCCCACCCCCTCTCTACCCTGATTGGCTGACTGACTTTGATTGACAGTCACAGGAGCCAATGGCGCCGCTGCGGTGTCTCAGCCAATTAGGGGGGTGCTGAGGAGGCTGCTACACACAAAAGTTTTTTTTATCTTAACGACTTCCATACCGGGCCTATTCTGGAACTCCTCTCCTACATGTAAAAATCATCATTTTTTTGCTAGAAAATTACTCAGAACCCCCAAACATTATATATGTTTTTTTAGCAGACACCATAGGAAATAAAATGGCGGTTGTTGCTCGCACCGTATTTGCGCAACAATTTTTCAAACGCGTTTGTTTTTTAAAAAAAACTGTTTCATGAACTAAAAACTAACAAGATACCCAACATGTCATGCTTTAAAATTGAGCACACTCATGGAATGGCGCCAAACTTGGGTACTTAAAAATCTCCATAGGCGACGCTTATTTTTTACAGGTTACCAGTTTAGAGTAATAGAGGAGGTCTAGTGCTAGAATTGTTGCTTACACTCTAACGCACGTTGCGATACCTCACATGTGTGGTTTGAACCGCGTTTACATATGTGGGCGGGACTTACTTGTGCGTTCGCTTCTGAGCACGAGCTACCGGGGTCAGGGGCATTTTAAATTTTTTTTTTCTTTTTTTTTTTACTTTCTTTTTTATCTTTTTACAGTTTCTTTTACATTTTTTTTATCACTTTTATTTCTATTACAAGGAATGTAAACATCCCTTGTAATAGCAATGTTTCATGACAGGTCCTCTTTATGGAGAGATGCAGGATCAATAAGACCCCACATCTCTCCTTCCTGCTGGAAAGCATGAGATTGAAAAAAAAAATCCACAATCTCATGCTTACCAGCCCCGATCGTGGCTTTGTTTACAACCGCGGCCCAGACGTGACATCATAACGTTGCGCCTGGGCCTCCGACGGTCATAGAGATGACTGGAAATCTCTATGGTCGTCATCCGGCGGCGGCCGATTCTTTCTCCAGGTCCCCGATGGCACAGGACAATAACGTTTTAATGTTTTTATGAGGAAATAAATCGTTTTGGTATACAGGGAGCACTAGATTTTGCCTTTTCTGTTCCTATGTACATCGGACTCAATTGAGGGAATCTGTACTGGCTAGTACCAACCTAATCCATGACCAGCTGATTCATTTATATCACTGAGAGGGAACCTGCTTTTTCTGACCTTCTGGGGTTAAAACGTGAGGTGAGCGGCTAGGATATTGAGGTGAAGGAGAGCACTTGCATTTTCAACGTTTATGCACTGGTGGTGTGTTGTGTGTTTTTGTACAGAACAATATGTAGAAGAATATATATTGGCCTAAACTGATGAAGAAATTTGTTTTTTTAAAACATTTTTGGGAATATTTATTATAGCAAAAAGTAAAAAAAAAATGTTAGTTTTTTTTCAAAATTATCGCTTTTTTTTTTTTTGTTTATAGCACAAAAATTTAAAACGGCAGAGGTGATCAAATACCACCAAAAGAAAGCTCTATTTGTGGGAAAAAAAGGACATACATTTTGTTTGGGTGCAACATCACACAACCGCGCAATTGTCAGTTAAAGCGACGCAGTGCCGTATCGTGACCAAGTGCCAAATTGTAAAAAGTGTCCTGGTCAGGAAGGGGGTAAAATCTTCCGGGGCTGAAGCGGTTAAGTATGTTCAAATAATGGCCGGCCATGGCATTTCTTGAAATACATAATGAAAAAGTCATGTGGCTTTGAGGCCACACGGAATGCTATGGCAGTATTTTCCCCATAGCTCTGATATTGAGTTAATGGGAGTTATTAGATACACAGCTCCAAGCATCAGCGTGTATTAGAAATGTCTTTGCAGAATGTCAACAGTTATGTAATGCTCACTCCAAAGACATGCTGGTAAGTTATTTGGCTTCTGTCCAAAATTAGCCCTATTATATGAATGTGAGTTGGGGACCTTGGATTGTGGGCTCCTTTAGGGTAGGGACCAATGTGAGTGTGCGATGTATGTGTGGAGCACTGCGAGAATTGACGGCGCTAGATGGGTACCTTAAATAAATAATAATATAATAGATGAGCATCTTAATGAGACACAATGTACAGGGATAGGGATAATTGTAGATACTAACCCACACTCACTCAGGTTGAACTGGATGGACTGGTGTCTTTATTCAACCTTACTAACTATGTAACTCTATGTAACTATGCTCATGAGGTGTAGAAGACACATACACAGCAATGGATGGGGATTTACTAAAACTGGAGCACTTACTGGATTTACTGAATCTGGTGCAGCTGTGCATGGTAATCAATCATCTTCTATCTGCAGATTGTTCAACTGAGAATTGGTAATAAAACCAGGAACACTGTCTGTTCTGTTTAAACAATGTTGATTTTACTATAAAGGATGTCTTTATAATAACGACCATCATCACAATTCCATAGTAATGTAATACATACTATATGAGTAATTTTGGCCAAAAAGTGTATTTACTGAGATAATAGATAATATGCCATTCTATGTTTATGGCGTCTTAGACAAAGTCAGCAACACCTTTCAGTTTGGTAAAAATCCTTCTGGTCAGCCGTATATTTTCCGGATCAATTTATGGAAGAATGGCATTATTTCCAAAATTCAGTTATGCAAAGACTCCTTTGTAATAATGGAATCATGATTTGTGTTTCAGTGACTCCCTCTGTCTGCTCGTGGTCACAGTGGTTTGATGTGAGTTATCCTGATCATAAAACAGATGGGGGGGATTTTGAGACCTATAAGAACATCAGGGATGCTGGATTTGAAGTTTGTGATCAACCACAAGACATTTCCTGCAGAGCAAAGGAGAGACCGGATACAGCACTGAAAGATCTGGAACAGAACGTGACCTGTGATGTCTCCTATGGGCTTGTGTGTTACAAAAACCATCCTGCTCTTCCATGTTTAAACTTTGAAATTCAAGTCTGTTGTCCAGTTACTACAACAACACCCTCAACTACGCCATCAACCACCACAGTAACTGAGACTACAACTAGCACAGAACCGACAACTACTTCAGAAGTAACAACACCTACAACTCCAGTTACCACAACAACACTTACAACTACGCCATCAACCACCACAGTAACTGAGACTACAACTAGCACAGAACCGACAACTACTTCAGAAGTAACAACACCTACAACTCTATTTACTACAACAACACTTACAACTACGCCATCAACCACTACAGAGACCCAGACGACAACTCTGACTTCATCTACAAGTAAGTTCAGTGTTTGCTATTTGTTAATAGAAGCATTGAGAAAATGAAAAGCCATTAAAAAGTTTGTCTTTACAATGTATTTTTGTAACTGTGTGTAGCAGGAAGTTAGTTTGGTGCGTGTTTACTAAACTCTTCCAGTTACTTTAATCTTTCTCTTGCAATAGATATGCAATAAGGGTGTGTATCTGTAAGTTACATCATATGCACTCCATAGTAGTAAGGAGCAGTGCGGGGATGCTGGAGATGATGTACTCCATGGTTCCTTCTTGAAATGTCCTGCAGGTCACAGTAAAAATGGTGCTTTTTATCGCTTTAAATGAAATATTGCTTATGGCATTTCTTGAGATAGACCATGAAAAAGACTTGTGCCTAGCTTAGCACAAAAACAATAATAAGGTGCTATTAAACTTTGAACTCTGCTTTAATAAAGGTTGCTCTGAATGCAGGAGCACAGTCACCTTTTTAGAATCTTTCGTTTCAAGATAAAAGAAGAAAAAACAGTTATCAAATTACTTTGTATTCAATATACTTTTCTTTTTTTAAGCACATTTCAAAGATCTTTATATTATTGTCATTTCCTATCGGGGAAATGTTTTACAACTGGAGCACTCAGAATCTGGTGCAGCTGTGCATGGTGGTCAATCAGCTTCTAACTTTAGCTTGTTCAGTTATTCATAAAACCTCTTTATACTAAGTGAAGTGACTGGCATCAGGTGATACACAGAAATGTAACAAATCCTCCTACATAAGTTGTACATGACTATCTGCAGTCTTCTTTTCTCTACATCCATTCAAAGTGCTGAATTTTTAACCACTTTCCGACCGGCACACGCCGATGTATGTCGGCAGAATGGCAAGGCTGGGCAAATGGGCATACAGATACGTCCCTTTGAATTTGCCACTGTGCAATCGCGCGCGCGCCGGCCGGGAGCTCCGTGGCATTAATAAAAATGCCATAAAACTATCCCCTATTTTGTAAACGCTATAACTTTTGCGCAAACCAATCAATAAACGTTTATTGTGATTTTTTTTACCAAAAATATGTAGAAGAATACGATCGGCCTAAACTGAGGGAAAACATTTTTTTTTTATATATTTTTGGGGGATATTTATTATAGCAAAATGTGAAAAAGAATGCGTTTTTTTTTAAATTGTCGCTCTTATTTTGTTTATAGCGCAAAAAATAAAAATCACAGAGGTGATCAAATACCACCAAAAGAAAGCTCTATTTGTGGGGAAAAAAGGACGTCAATTTTGTTTGGGAGCCACGTCGCACGACTGCGCAATTGTCAGTTAAAACGGCGCAGTGCCGAATCGCAAAAAGTGCTCTGGTCAGGGAGGGGGTAAAATCTTCCGGGGCTGAAGGGGTTTAAGTTGTCTGAGAGTTCAGAATAAAGTGGGCGGAGAGCTAAAATTACACTCTTCAGAGAAAAGTGAGGAGAGTTCTGAAAGCTGATTGGAAGAAACAGATACACCCCCCTCTACACAGCTCACAGGAACACAGCTGAGGTTGTCAAACTACTGGAGGTATACTGGGTATACTAAAATGAGGCTTGGTTAAACATTACTGAGCATGCCCGAGATTCTGGCTTGTTCAGAGAGAAAAGGGGCCGAAGCACAGATGAGGCTGGAATCGGAAGGGAACTGCAAACACGGCGCTAGCTTAGGCAGGAAAAGATAAAAAAGATACAAAGCTGCAGAAGCAGCAGGAAAGATCGTAGAATGCTAATTCTTATCCTGGTGAGTTTATAAACTCTATACATAGTGGTCATATGATTACTGGGAATATTTCTTCTGAGTTTACTTCCTCTTTAACCACTTCCCGACCGGCGCACGCCGATCTATATCGGCAGAATGGCACGGCTGGGCAAATGGGCGTACAGGTAAGTCCCATTGAATTTCCCGCCGTGCCATGAGTCGGGTCCCGCGGACTCGATCGCCGTGGGGATACCCGCGATCGCCTCACGGGGAGATGCTGATGTAAACAGGATCTCCCCGTTCTGCCTAGTGACAGTGTCATTGATCTCTGCTCCCTGTCATCGGGAGCAATGATCAGTGACATGTCACAGCTAGCCCATCCCCCCTACAGTTAGAAAACATTCCCTAGTACTGACTTAACCCCTCCCCGCCCCCTAGTGATTAACCCCTTCACTGCCAGTGTCATTTACACAGGAACCGGTGCCTTTTTATTGCACTGATTGCTGTATAAATGACAATGGTCCCAAAAATGTGTCAAAAATGTCCGACATGTCCGCCATAATGTTGCAGTCACAATAAAAATCGCTGATCACCGCCATTACTAGTAAAAAAAAAATTATTATTATTATTATATTATAGTATTATTATTACTATTTTGTAAACGCTATAACTTTTGCGCAAACCAATCAATAAACGCTTATTGCGATTTTTTTTACCAAAAATATGTAGAAGAATACGTATCGGCCTAAACTGAGGAAAAAAAACATTTTTTGAATTATTTTTTGGGGATATTTATTATAGCAAAAAGTAAAAAATAATGCGTTTTTTTTCAAAATTGTCACTATTTTTTTGTTTATAGCGCAAAAAATAAAAAACGCAGAGGTGATCAAATACCACCAAAAGAAAGTTCTAGTTGTGGGGAAAAAAAGGACGTCAATTTTGTGTGGGAGCAACGTCGCACGACTGCGCAATTGTCAGTTAAAGCGGCGCAGTGCCGAATCGCAAAAAGTGCTCTGGTCAGGAAGGGGGTAAATTCTTCCGGGGCTGAAGTGGTTAAGCTTTTACAGTGAAAACTGGAAGCTGATTGGTTTCTATGCAGAGCTGCACCAGATTTTGCACTCTCCAGCTTTAGTAAATCTCCCCCCCCCCCCATGCATGTTCAGGGTAGGCAAAGCTTATTTTTTCAGTTGATATCTAAATCTAACCAAGACTTAAATGTCTCATATGGTAAGTAGTTGAATTTGGTGCTATGTACTCATTTATCATTGTCTGTCCCAATCATTCTATTTTTTTATAACCCTCCCATGAGACTTATTTTTCTCACATTCTAGGGGGGGGGGGGGGATTCTATTATTTTACCAAACAATTGGCAGATGCTATGAGCACTGCTGGTTCATAGCCAGTTATAGTTTATTTTATTTTTGGGAGGGGAAGGGGGGGGGGGGGTAATATTTCACTTGTTTTATTCAAGCCAGCATATGGACATCTGTGATCATTTTCCTATTTTTATTCAGGTTACCTTCTTTGAAATAAAGAAATATCTTGTTTACAGATATTTCAATTTCACATTAACATACTCCAAGTAAAAGGATCAGCAGTGACTCGCCCTCTTCCACCTACACCATTCATACAGTATGAATTTCTTTTAGGCTTTTTTTCACACTGAGGCGTCAGCGGCGTTGCGCCGCTATTTTTAGCGGCAATTTACCATCGTTTTTGCTGAGATTTTCGGCCGCTAGCGGGGCACTTTTAACCCCCGCTAGCGGGTGAAAAAGGTTTAAAATGACCCGCAAAGTGCGGGCTGCAGCGGCACTTTGCTGGCGGTTCGGCGGCGCTACCCATTCATTTAAATGTGGAGGAGCGGTGGAGAAGCGGTGGAGGAGCGGTGGAGGAGCGGTGGAGGAGCGGTGGAGGAGCGGTGGAGGAGCAGTGTATACACCGCTCCTTCACCGCTCCAAAGATGCTGTTTGCAGAAGTTTTTTTAACGTCCTGCCAGCGCATCGCCTCAATGTGAAAGCACTCGGGGCTCTCACACAGACTGCAGGGGAGCCGTTTTTCAGGCGCTTTACAGGCACTATTTTTAGCCCAAAAGCACCTAAAAAACACCTCAGTGTGAAAGGGGTCTTAGAGAGAGATCATAGTTGTTATAGTTATATACATAGTTAATGGTAGATGTAAGGGGTGTTCACACAGCTGATGACCTCCGTGTTCCATGCAAGATCGTGTTCTGCTGGCACAGAGGTGCATTCTTTTGGGTGCATTTTTTCATTACAGCCACCAGATTAATCTCAATGGTGTCATGGCAGGAAGAGAGATGAAGTTACACAGCACCAATTCTGGATGTAAGCTTGTCCACCTCTCCAATGGGGGAGATTTACTAAAACTGGTGCACTCAGAATTTGGTGAAGCTGTGTATAGTGAACAATCAGCTTCTAACTTCAGCTTGTTCAATTAAGCTTTGCCAAGAATACCTTTAAGTTGATTGGTTTCTAAGCAGAGCTGCACCAGATTTTGCACCATGCAGTTTTCGTAAATGCCACCCCAATGTGCCTGATAATAATAAAATGCACGCTGTCTGTTCTGTTTAAACAATGTTGATTTTACTATAAAGGATGTCTTTATAATAACGACCATCATCACAATTCCATAGTAATGTAATACATACAATATGAGTAATTTTTCTGGCCAAAAAGTGTATTTACTGAGATAACAGATAATATGCCAGTCTATGCTTTTGGCGTCTTAGACAAAGTCAGCAACACCTTTCAGTTTGGTAAAAATCCTTCTGGTCAGCCGTATATGTTCCGGATCAATTTATGGAAGAATGGCATTATTTCCAAAATTCAGTTATGCAAAGACTCCTTTGTAATAATGGAATCATGATTTGTGTTTCAGTGACTCCCTCTGTCTGCTCGTGGTCACAGTGGTTTGATGTGAGTTATCCTGATCCTAAAACAGATGGGGGGGATTTTGAGACCTATAAGAACATCAGGGATGCTGGATTTGAAGTTTGTGATCAACCACAAGACATTTCCTGCAGAGCAAAGGAGAGACCGGATACAGCACTGAAAGATCTGGAACAGAACGTGACCTGTGATGTCTCCTATGGGCTTGTGTGTTACAAAAACCATCCTGCTCTTCCATGTTTAAACTTTGAAATTCAAGTCTGTTGTCCAGTTACTACAACAACACCCTCAACTACGCCATCAACCACCACAGTAACTGAGACTACAACTAGCACAGAACCGACAACTACTTCAGAAGTAACAACACCTACAACTCCATTTACTACAACAACACTTACAACTACGCCATCAACCACTACAGAGACCCAGACGACAACTCTGACTTCATCTACAAGTAAGTTCAGTGTTTGCTATTTGTTAATAGAAGCATTGAGAAAATGAAAAGCCATTAAAAAGTTTGTCTTTACAATGTATTTTTGTAACTGTGTGTAGCAGGAAGTTAGTTTGGTGCGTGTTTACTAAACTCTTCCAGTTACTTTAATCTTTCTCTTGCAATAGATATGCAATAAGGGTGTGTATCTGTAAGTTACATCATATGCACTCCATAGTAGTAAGGAGCAGTGCGGGGATGCTGGAGATGATGTACTCCATGGTTCCTTCTTGAAATGTCCTGCAGGTCACAGTAAAAATGGTGCTTTTTATCGCTTTAAATGAAATATTGCTTATGGCATTTCTTGAGATAGACCATGAAAAAGACTTGTGCCTAGCTTAGCACAAAAACAATAATAAGGTGCTATTAAACTTTGAACTCTGCTTTAATAAAGGTTGCTCTGAATGCAGGAGCACAGTCACCTTTTTAGAATCTTTCGTTTCAAGATAAAAGAAGAAAAAACAGTTATCAAATTGCTTTGTATTCAATATACTTTTCTTTTTTTAAGCACATTTCAAAGATCTTTATATTATTGTCATTTCCTATCGGGGAAATGTTTTACAACTGGAGCACTCAGAATCTGGTGCAGCTGTGCATGGTGGTCAATCAGCTTCTAACTTTAGCTTGTTCAGTTATTCATAAAACCTCTTTATACTAAGTGAAGTGACTGGCATCAGGTGATACACAGAAATGTAACAAATCCTCCTACATAAGTTGTACATGACTATCTGCAGTCTTCTTTTCTCTACATCCATTCAAAGTGCTGAATTTTTAACCACTTTCCGACCGGCACACGCCGATGTATGTCGGCAGAATGGCAAGGCTGGGCAAATGGGCATACAGATACGTCCCTTTGAATTTGCCACTGTGCAATCGCGCGCGCGCCGGCCGGGAGCTCCGTGGCATTAATAAAAATGCCATAAAACTATCCCCTATTTTGTAAACGCTATAACTTTTGCGCAAACCAATCAATAAACGTTTATTGTGATTTTTTTTACCAAAAATATGTAGAAGAATACGATCGACCTAAACTGAGGGAAAACATTTTTTTTTTATATATTTTTGGGGGATATTTATTATAGCAAAATGTGAAAAAGAATGCGTTTTTTTTTTAAATTGTCGCTCTTATTTTGTTTATAGCGCAAAAAATAAAAATCACAGAGGTGATCAAATACCACCAAAAGAAAGCTCTATTTGTGGGGAAAAAAGGACGTCAATTTTGTTTGGGAGCCACATCGCACGACTGCGCAATTGTCAGTTAAAACGGCGCAGTGCCGAATCGCAAAAAGTGCTCTGGTCAGGGAGGGGGTAAAATCTTCCGGGGCTGAAGGGGTTTAAGTTGTCTGAGAGTTCAGAATAAAGTGGGCGGAGAGCTAAAATTACACTCTTCAGAGAAAAGTGAGGAGAGTTCTGAAAGCTGATTGGAAGAAACAGATACACCCCCCTCTACACAGCTCACAGGAACACAGCTGAGGTTGTCAAACTACTGGAGGTATACTGGGTATACTAAAATGAGGCTTGGTTAAACATTACTGAGCATGCCCGAGATTCTGGCTTGTTCAGAGAGAAAAGGGGCCGAAGCACAGATGAGGCTGGAATCGGAAGGGAACTGCAAACACGGCGCTAGCTTAGGCAGGAAAAGATAAAAAAGATACAAAGCTGCAGAAGCAGCAGGAAAGATCGTAGAATGCTAATTCTTATCCTGGTGAGTTTATAAACTCTATACATAGTGGTCATATGATTACTGGGAATATTTCTTCTGAGTTTACTTCCTCTTTAACCACTTCCCGACCGGCGCACGCCGATCTATATCGGCAGAATGGCACGGCTGGGCAAATGGGCGTACAGGTAAGTCCCATTGAATTTCCCGCCGTGCCATGAGTCGGGTCCCGCGGACTCGATCGCCGTGGGGATACCCGCGATCGCCTCACGGAGAGGACGAATGGGGAGATGCTGATGTAAACAGGATCTCCCCGTTCTGCCTAGTGACAGTGTCATTGATCTCTGCTCCCTGTCATCGGGAGCAGAGATCAGTGACATGTCACAGCTAGCCCATCCCCCCTACAGTTAGAAAACATTCCCTAGTACTGACTTAACCCCTTCCCGCCCCCTAGTGATTAACCCCTTCACTGCCAGTGTCATTTACACAGGAACCGGTGCCTTTTTATTGCACTGATTGCTGTATAAATGACAATGGTCCCAAAAATGTGTCAAAAATGTCCGACATGTCCGCCATAATGTTGCAGTCACAATAAAAATCGCTGATCACCGCCATTACTAGTAAAAAAAAAATTATTATTATTATTATATTATAGTATTATTATTACTATTTTGTAAACGCTATAACTTTTGCGCAAACCAATCAATAAACGCTTATTGCGATTTTTTTTACCAAAAATATGTAGAAGAATACGTATCGGCCTAAACTGAGGAAAAAAAACATTTTTTGAATTATTTTTTGGGGATATTTATTATAGCAAAAAGTAAAAAATAATGCGTTTTTTTCAAAATTGTCACTATTTTTTTGTTTATAGCGCAAAAAATAAAAACCGCAGAGGTGATCAAATACCACCAAAAGAAAGCTCTAGTTGTGGGGAAAAAAAGGACGTCAATTTTGTGTGGGAGCAACGTCGCACGACAGCGCAATTGTCAGTTAAAGCGACGCAGTGCCGAATCGCAAAAAGTGCTCTGGTCAGGAAGGGGGTAAATTCTTCCGGGGCTGAAGTGGTTAAGCTTTTACAGTGAAAACTGGAAGCTGATTGGTTTCTATGCAGAGCTGCACCAGATTTTGCACTCTCCAGCTTTAGTAAATCCCCCCCCCCATGCATGTTCAGGGTAGGCAAAGCTTATTTTTTCAGTTGATATCTAAATCTAACCAAGACTTAAATGTCTCATATGGTAAGTAGTTGAATTTGGTGCTATGTACTCATTTATCATTGTCTGTCCCAATCATTCTATTTTTTTATAACCCTCCCATGAGACTTATTTTTCTCACATTCAAGGGGGGGGGGATTCTATTATTTTACCAAACAATTGGCAGATGCTATGAGCACTGCTGGTTCATAGCCAGTTATAGTTTATTTTATTTTTGGGAGGGGAAGGGGGGGGGTAATATTTCACTTGTTTTATTCAAGCCAGCATATGGACATCTGTGATCATTTTCCTATTTTTATTCAGGTTACCTTCTTTGAAATAAAGAAATATCTTGTTTACAGATATTTCAATTTCACATTAACATACTCCAAGTAAAAGGATCAGCAGTGACTCGCCCTCTTCCACCTACACCATTCATACAGTATGAATTTCTTTTAGGCTTTTTTTCACACTGAGGCGTCAGCGGCGTTGCGCCGCTATTTTTAGCGGCGATTTACCATTGTTTTTGCTGAGATTTTCGGCCGCTAGCGGGGCACTTTTAACCCCCGCTAGCGGGTGAAAAAGGTCTAAAATGACCCGCAAAGTGCGGGCTGCAGCGGCACTTTGCTGGCGGTTCGGCGGCGCTACCCATTCATTTAAATGTGGAGGAGCGGTGGAGAAGCGGTGGAGGAGCGGTGGAGGAGCGGTGGAGGAGCAGTGTATACACCGCTCCTTCACCGCTCCAAAGATGCTGTTTGCAGAAGTTTTTTTAACGTCCTGCCAGCGCATCGCCTCAATGTGAAAGCACTCGGGGCTCTCACACAGACTGCAGGGGAGCCGTTTTTCAGGCGCTTTACAGGCACTATTTTTAGCCCAAAAGCACCTAAAAAACACCTCAGTGTGAAAGGGGTCTTAGAGAGAGATCATAGTTGTTATAGTTATATACATAGTTAATGGTAGATGTAAGGGGTGTTCACACAGCTGATGACCTCCGTGTTCCATGCAAGATCGTGTTCTGCTGGCACAGAGGTGCATTCTTTTGGGTGCATTTTTTCATTACAGCCACCAGATTAATCTCAATGGTGTCATGGCAGGAAGAGAGATGAAGTTACACAGCACCAATTCTGGATGTAAGCTTGTCCACCTCTCCAATGGGGGAGATTTACTAAAACTGGTGCACTCAGAATTTGGTGAAGCTGTGTATAGTGAACAATCAGCTTCTAACTTCAGCTTGTTCAATTAAGCTTTGCCAAGAATACCTTTAAGTTGATTGGTTTCTAAGCAGAGCTGCACCAGATTTTGCACCATGCAGTTTTCGTAAATGCCCCCCAATGTGCCTGATAATAATAAAATGCACGCTGTCTGTTCTGTTTAAACAATGTTGATTTTACTATAAAGGATGTCTTTATAATAACGACCATCATCACAATTCCATAGTAATGTAATACATACAATATGAGTAATTTTTCTGGCCAAAAAGTGTATTTACTGAGATAACAGATAATATGCCAGTCTATGCTTTTGGCGTCTTAGACAAAGTCAGCAACACCTTTCAGTTTGGTAAAAATCCTTCTGGTCAGCCGTATATGTTCCGGATCAATTTATGGAAGAATGGCATTATTTCCAAAATTCAGTTATGCAAAGACTCCTTTGTAATAATGGAATCATGATTTGTGTTTCAGTGACTCCCTCTGTCTGCTCGTGGTCACAGTGGTTTGATGTGAGTTATCCTGATCCTAAAACAGATGGGGGGGATTTTGAGACCTATAAGAACATCAGGGATGCTGGATTTGAAGTTTGTGATCAACCACAAGACATTTCCTGCAGAGCAAAGAAGAGCCCGGATACAGCACTGAAAGATCTGGAACAGAACGTGACCTGTGATGTCTCCTATGGGCTTGTGTGTTACAAAAACCATCCTGTTTTTCCATGTTTAAACTTTGAAATTCAAGTCTGTTGTCCAGTTACTACAACAACACTTACAACTACGCCATCAACCACCACAGTAACTGAGACTACAACTAGCACAGAACCGACAACTACTTCAGAAGTAACAACACTTACAACTCTATTTACTACAACAACACTTACAACTACGCCATCAACCACTACAGAGACCCAGACGACAACTCTGACTTCATCTACAAGTAAGTTCAGTGTTTGCTATTTGTTAATAGAAGCATTGAGAAAATGAAAAGCCATTAAAAAGTTTGTCTTTACAATGTATTTTTGTAACTGTGTGTAGCAGGAAGTTAGTTTGGTGCGTGTTTACTAAACTCTTCCAGTTACTTTAATCTTTCTCTTGCAATAGATATGCAATAAGGGTGTGTATCTGTAAGTTACATCATATGCACTCCATAGTAGTTAGGAGCAGTGTGGGGATGCTGGAGATGATGTACTCCATGGTTCCTTCTTGAAATGTCCTGCAGGTCACAGTAAAAATGGTGCTTTTTATCGCTTTAAATGAAATATTGCTTATGGCATTTCTTGAGATAGACCATGAAAAAGACTTGTGCCTAGCTTAGCACAAAAACAATAATAAGGTGCTATTAAACTTTGAACTCTGCTTTAATAAAGGTTGCTCTGAATGCAGGAGCACAGTCACCTTTTTAGAATCTTTCGTTTCAAGATAAAAGAAGAAAAAACAGTTATCAAATTGCTTTGTATTCAATATACTTTTCTTTTTTTAAGCACATTTCAAAGATCTTTATATTATTGTCATTTCCTATCGGGGAAATGTTTTACAACTGGAGCACTCAGAATCTGGTGCAGCTGTGCATGGTGGTCAATCAGCTTCTAACTTTAGCTTGTTCAGTTATTCATAAAACCTCTTTATACTAAGTGAAGTGACTGGCCTCAGGTGATACACAGAAATGTAACAAATCCTCCTACATAAGTTGTACATGACTATCTGCAGTCTTCTTTTCTCTACATCCATTCAAAGTGCTGAATTTTTAACCACTTCCCGACCGGCGCACGCCGATGTATGTCGGCAGAATGGCAAGGCTGGGCAAATGGGCATACAGGTACGTCCCTTTGAATTTGCCACTGTGCAATCGCGCGCGCGCCGGCCGGGAGCTCCGTGGCATTAATAAAAATGCCATAAAACCATCCCCTATTTTGTAAACGCTATAACTTTTGCGCAAACCAATCAATAAACGTTTATTGCGATTTTTTTACCAAAAATATGTAGAAGAATACGATCGGCCTAAACTGAGGGAAATTTTTTTTTTTTTTTATATATATATTTTTGGGGGATATTTATTATAGCAAAATGTGAAAAAGAATGCGTTTTTTAAAAAATTGTCGCTCTTATTTTGTTTATAGCGCAAAAAATAAAAATCACAGAGGTGATCAAATACCACCAAAAGAAAGCTCTAGTTGTGGGAAAAAAAAGGACGTCAATTTTGTGTGGGAGCAACGTCGCACGACAGCGCAATTGTCAGTTAAAGCGACGCAGTGCCGAATCGCAAAAAGTGCTCTGGTCAGGAAGGGGGTAAATTCTTCCGGGGCTGAAGTGGTTAAGCTTTTACAGTGAAAACTGGAAGCTGATTGGTTTCTATGCAGAGCTGCACCAGATTTTGCACTCTCCAGCTTTAGTAAATCCCCCCCCCCCCCCATGCATGTTCAGGGTAGGCAAAGCTTATTTTTTCAGTTGATATCTAAATCTAACCAAGACTTAAATGTCTCATATGGTAAGTAGTTGAATTTGGTGCTATGTACTCATTTATCATTGTCTGTCCCAATCATTCTATTTTTTTATAACCCTCCCATGAGACTTATTTTTCTCACATTCTAGGGGGGGGGGGATTCTATTATTTTACCAAACAATTGGCAGATGCTATGAGCACTGCTGGTTCATAGCCAGTTATAGTTTATTTTATCTTTGGGAGGGGAAGGGGGGGGGGGGTAATATTTCACTTGTTTTATTCAAGCCAGCATATGGACATCTGTGATCATTTTCCTATTTTTATTCAGGTTACCTTCTTTGAAATAAAGAAATATCTTGTTTACAGATATTTCAATTTCACATTAACATACTCCAAGTAAAAGGATCAACAGTGACTCGCCCTCTTCCACCTACACCATTCATACAGTATGAATTTCTTTTAGGCTTTTTTTCACACTGAGGCGTCAGCGGCGTTGCACCGCTATTTTTAGCGGCGATTTACCATCGTTTTTGCTGAGATTTACGGCCACTAGCGGGGCACTTTTAACCCCCGCTAGCGGGTGAAAAAGGTTTAAAATGACCCGCAAAGTGCGGGCTGCAGCGGCACTTTGCTGGCGGTTCGGCGGCGCTACCCATTAATTTAAATGTGGAGGAGCGGTGGAGAAGCGGTAGAGGAACGGTGGAGGAGCGGTGGAGGAGCGGTGGAGGAGCAGTGTATACACCGCTCCTTCACCGCTCCAAAGATGCTGTTTGCAGAAGTTTTTTTAACGTCCTGCCAGCGCATCGCCTCAATGTGAAAGCACTCGGGGCTCTCACACAGACTGCAGGGGAGCCGTTTTTCAGGCGCTTTACAGGCACTATTTTTAGCCCAAAAGCACCTAAAAAACACCTCAGTGTGAAAGGGGTCTTAGAGAGAGATCATAGTTGTTATAGTTATATACATAGTTAATGGTAGATGTAAGGGGTGTTCACACAGCTGATGACCTCCGTGTTCCATGCAAGATCGTGTTCTGCTGGCACAGAGGTGCATTCTTTTGGGTGCATTTTTTCATTACAGCCACCAGATTAATCTCAATGGTGTCATGGCAGGAAGAGAGATGAAGTTACACAGCACCAATTCTGGATGTAAGCTTGTCCACCTCTCCAATGGGGGAGATTTACTAAAACTGGTGCACTCAGAATTTGGTGAAGCTGTGTATAGTGAACAATCAGCTTCTAACTTCAGCTTGTTCAATTAAGCTTTGCCAAGAATACCTTTAAGTTGATTGGTTTCTAAGCAGAGCTGCACCAGATTTTGCACCATGCAGTTTTCGTAAATGCCCCCCAATGTGCCTGATAATAATAAAATGCACGCTGTCTGTTCTGTTTAAACAATGTTGATTTTACTATAAAGGATGTCTTTATAATAACGACCATCATCACAATTCCATAGTAATGTAATACATACAATATGAGTAATTTTTCTGGCCAAAAAGTGTATTTACTGAGATAACAAATAATATGCCAGTCTATGCTTTTGGCGTCTTAGACAAAGTCAGCAACACCTTTCAGTTTGGTAAAAATCCTTCTGGTCAGCCGTATATGTTCCGGATCAATTTATGGAAGAATGGCATTATTTCCAAAATTCAGTTATGCAAAGACTCCTTTGTAATAATGGAATCATGATTTGTGTTTCAGTGACTCCCTCTGTCTGCTCGTGGTCACAGTGGTTTGATGTGAGTTATCCTGATCCTAAAACAGATGGGGGGGATTTTGAGACCTATAAGAACATCAGGGATGCTGGATTTGAAGTTTGTGATCAACCACAAGACATTTCCTGCAGAGCAAAGGAGAGACCGGATACAGCACTGAAAGATCTGGAACAGAACGTGACCTGTGATGTCTCCTATGGGCTTGTGTGTTACAAAAACCATCCTGCTCTTCCATGTTTAAACTTTGAAATTCAAGTCTGTTGTCCAGTTACTACAACAACACCCTCAACTACGCCATCAACCACCACAGTAACTGAGACTACAACTAGCACAGAACCGACAACTACTTCAGAAGTAACAACACCTACAACTCTATTTACTACAACAACACTTACAACTACGCCATCAACCACCACAGTAACTGAGACTACAACTAGCACAGAACCGACAACTACTTCAGAAGTAACAACACCTACAACTCTATTTACTACAACAACACTTACAACTACGCCATCAACCACTACAGAGACCCAGACGACAACTCTGACTTCATCTACAAGTAAGTTCAGTGTTTGCTATTTGTTAATAGAAGCATTGAGAAAATGAAAAGCCATTAAAAAGTTTGTCTTTACAATGTATTTTTGTAACTGTGTGTAGCAGGAAGTTAGTTTGGTGCGTGTTTACTAAACTCTTCCAGTTACTTTAATCTTTCTCTTGCAATAGATATGCAATAAGGGTGTGTATCTGTAAGTTACATCATATGCACTCCATAGTAGTAAGGAGCAGTGCGGGGATGCTGGAGATGATGTACTCCATGGTTCCTTCTTGAAATGTCCTGCAGGTCACAGTAAAAATGGTGCTTTTTATCGCTTTAAATGAAATATTGCTTATGGCATTTCTTGAGATAGACCATGAAAAAGACTTGTGCCTAGCTTAGCACAAAAACAATAATAAGGTGCTATTAAACTTTGAACTCTGCTTTAATAAAGGTTGCTCTGAATGCAGGAGCACAGTCACCTTTTTAGAATCTTTCGTTTCAAGATAAAAGAAGAAAAAACAGTTATCAAATTGCTTTGTATTCAATATACTTTTCTTTTTTTAAGCACATTTCAAAGATCTTTATATTATTGTCATTTCCTATCGGGGAAATGTTTTACAACTGGAGCACTCAGAATCTGGTGCAGCTGTGCATGGTGGTCAATCAGCTTCTAACTTTAGCTTGTTCAGTTATTCATAAAACCTCTTTATACTAAGTGAAGTGACTGGCCTCAGGTGATACACAGAAATGTAACAAATCCTCCTACATAAGTTGTACATGACTATCTGCAGTCTTCTTTTCTCTACATCCATTCAAAGTGCTGAATTTTTAACCACTTCCCGACCGGCACACGCCGATGTATGTCAGCAGAATGGCAAGGCTGGGCAAATGGGCATACAGGTACGTCCCTTTGAATTTGCCACTGTGCAATCGCGCGCGCGCCGGCCGGGAGCTCCGTGGCATTAATAAAAATGCCATAAAACCATCCCCTATTTTGTAAACGCTATAACTTTTGCGCAAACCAATCAATAAACGTTTATTGCGATTTTTTTACCAAAAATATGTAGAAGAATACGATCGGCCTAAACTGAGGGAAATTTTTTTTTTTTTTTTTATATATATTTGGGGGATATTTATTATAGCAAAATGTGAAAAAGAATGCGTTTTTTTAAAAATTGTCGCTCTTATTTTGTTTATAGCGCAAAAAATAAAAATCACAGAGGTGATCAAATACCACCAAAAGAAAGCTCTATTTGTGGGGAAAAAAGGATGTCAATTTTGTTTGGGAGCCACGTCGCACGACTGCGCAATTGTCAGTTAAAACGGCGCAGTGCCGAATCGCAAAAAGTGCTCTGGTCAGGGAGGGGGTAAAATCTTCCGGGGCTGAAGGGGTTTAAGTTGTCTGAGAGTTCAGAAAAAAGTGGGCGGAGAGCTAAAATTACACTCTTCAGAGCTCAGTGAGGAGAGTTCTGAAAGCTGATTGGAAGAAACAGATACACCCCCCTCTACACAGCTCACAGGAACACAGCTGAGGTTGATAAACTACTGGAGGTATACTGGGTATACTAAAATGAGGCTTGGTTAAACATTACTGAGCATGCCCGAGATTCTGGCTTGTTCAGAGAGAAAAGGGCGGAAGCACAAATGAGGCTGGAATCGGAAGGGAACTGCAAACACGGCGCTAGCTTAGGCAGGAAAAGATAAAAAAGATACAAAGCTGCAGAAGCAGCAGGAAAGATCTTAGAATGCTAATTCTTATCCTGGTGAGTTTATAAACTCTATACATAGTGGTCATATGATTACTGGGAATATTTCTTCTGAGTTTACTTCCTCTTTAACCACTTCCCGACCGGCGCACGCCGATCTATATCGGCAGAATGGCACGGCTGGGCAAATGGGCGTACAGGTAAGTCCCATTGAATTTCCCGCCATGCCATGAGTCGGGTCCCGCGGACTCGATCGCCGTGGGGATACCCGCGATCGGCTCACGGAGAGGACGAATGGGGAGATGCTGATGTAAACAGGATCTCCCCGTTCTGCCTAGTGACAGTGTCATTGATCTCTGCTCCCTGTCATCGGGAGCAGAGATCAGTGACATGTCACAGCTAGCCCATCCCCCCTACAGTTAGAAAACATTCCCTAGTACTGACTTAACCCCTCCCCGCCCCCTAGTGGTTAACCCCTTCACTGCCAGTGTCATTTACACAGGAACCGGTGCCTTTTTATTGCACTGATTGCTGTATAAATGACAATGGTCCCAAAAATGTGTCAAAAATGTCTGACATGTCCGCCATAATGTTGCAGTCACAATAAAAATCGCTGATCACCGCCATTACTAGTAAAAAAAAAATTATTATTATTATTATATTATTATAGTATTATTATTACTATTTTGTAAACGCTATAACTTTTGCGCAAATCAATCAATTAACGCTTATTGCGATTTTTTTACCAAAAATATGTAGAAGAATACGTATCGGCCTAAACTGAGGAAAGAAAACATTTTTTGAATTATTTTTTGGGGATATTTATTATAGCAAAAAGTAAAAAATAATGCGTTTTTTTCAAAATTGTCACTATTTTTTTGTTTATAGCGCAAAAAATAAAAACCGCAGAGGTGATCAAATACCACCAAAAGAAAGCTCTAGTTGTGGGAAAAAAAAGGACGTCAATTTTGTGTGGGAGCAACGTCGCACGACAGCGCAATTGTCAGTTAAAGCGACGCAGTGCCGAATCGCAAAAAGTGCTCTGGTCAGGAAGGGGGTAAATTCTTCCGGGGCTGAAGTGGTTAAGCTTTTACAGTGAAAACTGGAAGCTGATTGGTTTCTATGCAGAGCTGCACCAGATTTTGCACTCTCCAGCTTTAGTAAATCCCCCCCCATGCATGTTCAGGGTAGGCAAAGCTTATTTTTTCAGTTGATATCTAACCAAGACTTAAATGTCTCATATGGTAAGTAGTTGAATTTGGTGCTATGTACTCATTTATCATTGTCTGTCCCAATCATTCTATTTTTTTATAACCCTCCCATGAGACTTATTTTTCTCACATTCTAGGGGGGGGGGGGGGATTCTATTATTTTACCAAACAATTGGCAGATGCTATGAGCACTGCTGGTTCATAGCCAGTTATAGTTTAATTTATTTTTGGGAGGGGAAGGGGGGGGGGGTAATATTTCACTTGATTTATTCAAGCCAGCATATGGACATCTGTGATCATTTTCCTATTTTTATTCAGGTTACCTTCTTTGAAATAAAGAAATATCTTGTTTACAGATATTTCAATTTCACATTAACATACTCCAAGTATAAGGATCAGCAGTGACTCGCCCTCTTCCACCTACACCATTCATACAGTATGAATTTCTTTTAGGCTTTTTTTCACACTGAGGCGTCATTTTTAGCGGCGATTTACCATCGTTTTTGCTGAGATTTACGGCCACTAGCGGGGCACTTTTAACCCCCGCTAGCGGGTGAAAAAGGTTTAAAATGACCCGCAAAGTGCGGGCTGCAGCGGCACTTTGCTGGCGGTTCGGCGGCGCTACCCATTCATTTAAATGTGGAGGAGCGGTGGAGAAGCGGTGGAGGAGCGGTGGAGGAACAATGGAGGAGCGGTGGAGGAGCGGTGGAGGAGCAGTGTATACACCGCTCCTTCACCGCTCCAAAGATGCTGTTTGCAGAAGTTTTTTTAACGTCCTGCCAGCGCATCGCCTCAATGTGAAAGCACTCGGGGCTCTCACACAGACTGCAGGGGAGCCGTTTTTCAGGCGCTTTACAGGCACTATTTTTAGCCCAAAAGCACCTAAAAAACACCTCAGTGTGAAAGGGGTCTTAGAGAGAGATCATAGTTGTTATAGTTATATACATAGTTAATGGTAGATGTAAGGGGTGTTCACACAGCTGATGACCTCCGTGTTCCATGCAAGATCGTGTTCTGCTGGCACAGAGGTGCATTCTTTTGGGTGCATTTTTTCATTACAGCCACCAGATTAATCTCAATGGTGTCATGGCAGGAAGAGAGATGAAGTTACACAGCACCAATTCTGGATGTAAGCTTGTCCACCTCTCCAATGGGGGAGATTTACTAAAACTGGTGCACTCAGATTTTGGTGAAGCTGTGTATAGTGAACAATCAGCTTCTAACTTCAGCTTGTTCAATTAAGCTTTGCCAAGAATACCTTTAAGTTGATTGGTTTCTAAGCAGAGCTGCACCAGATTTTGCACCATGCAGTTTTCGTAAATGCCCCCCAATGTGCCTGATAATAATAAAATGCACGCTGTCTGTTCTGTTTAAACAATGTTGATTTTACTATAAAGGATGTCTTTATAATAACGACCATCATCACAATTCCATAGTAATGTAATACATACAATATGAGTAATTTTTCTGGCCAAAAAGTGTATTTACTGAGATAACAGATAATATGCCAGTCTATGCTTTTGGCGTCTTAGACAAAGTCAGCAACACCTTTCAGTTTGGTAAAAATCCTTCTGGTCAGCCGTATATGTTCCGGATCAATTTATGGAAGAATGGCATTATTTCCAAAATTCAGTTATGCAAAGACTCCTTTGTAATAATGGAATCATGATTTGTGTTTCAGTGACTCCCTCTGTCTGCTCGTGGTCACAGTGGTTTGATGTGAGTTATCCTGATCCTAAAACAGATGGGGGGGATTTTGAGACCTATAAGAACATCAGGGATGCTGGATTTGAAGTTTGTGATCAACCACAAGACATTTCCTGCAGAGCAAAGAAGAGCCCGGATACAGCACTGAATGAGCTGGGGCAGAACGTGACCTGTGATGTCTCCTATGGGCTTGTGTGTTACAAAAACCATCCTGTTTTTCCATGTTTAGACTTTGAAATTCAAGTCTGTTGTCCAGTTACTACAACAACACCCTCAACTACGCCATCAACCACCACAGTAACTGAGACTACAACTAGCACAGAACCGACAACTACTTCAGAAGTAACAACACCTACAACTCTATTTACTACAACAACACTTACAACTACGCCATCAACCACTACAGAGACCCAGACGACAACTCTGACTTCATCTACAAGTAAGTTCAGTGTTTGCTATTTGTTAATAGAAGCATTGAGAAAATGAAAAGCCATTAAAAAGTTTGTCTTTACAATGTATTTTTGTAACTGTGTGTAGCAGGAAGTTAGTTTGGTGCGTGTTTACTAAACTCTTCCAGTTACTTTAATCTTTCTCTTGCAATAGATATGCAATAAGGGTGTGTATCTGTAAGTTACATCATATGCACTCCATAGTAGTAAGGAGCAGTGTGGGGATGCTGGAGATGATGTACTCCATGGTTCCTTCTTGAAATGTCCTGCAGGTCACAGTAAAAATGGTGCTTCTTCTCGCTTTAAATGAAATATTGCTTATGGCATTTCTTGAGATAGACCATGAAAAAGACTTGTGCCTAGCTTAGCACAAAAACAATAATAAGGTGCTATTAAACTTTGAACTCTGCTTTAATAAAGGTTGCTCTGAATGCAGGAGCACAGTCACCTTTTTAGAATCTTTCGTTTCAAGATAAAAGAAGAAAAAACAGTTATCAAATTGCTTTGTATTCAATATACTTTTCTTTTTTTAAGCACATTTCAAAGATCTTTATATTATTGTCATTTCCTATCGGGGAAATGTTTTACAACTGGAGCACTCAGAATCTGGTGCAGCTGTGCATGGTGGTCAATCAGCTTCTAACTTTAGCTTGTTCAGTTATTCATAAAACCTCTTTATACTAAGTGAAGTGACTGGCCTCAGGTGATACACAGAAATGTAACAAATCCTCCTACATAAGTTGTACATGACTATCTGCAGTCTTCTTTTCTCTACATCCATTCAAAGTGCTGAATTTTTAACCACTTCCCGACCGGCGCACGCCGATGTATGTCGGCAGAATGGCAAGGCTGGGCAAATGGGCATACAGGTACGTCCCTTTGAATTTGCCACTGTGCAATCGCGCGTGCGCCGGCCGGGAGCTCCGTGGCATTAATAAAAATGCCATAAAACCATCCCCTATTTTGTAAACGCTATAACTTTTGCGCAAACCAATCAATAAACGTTTATTGCGATTTTTTTACCAAAAATATGTAGAAGAATACGATCGGCCTAAACTGAGGGAAATTTTTATTTTTTTTTTATATATATTTGGGGGATATTTATTATAGCAAAATGTGAAAAAGAATGCGTTTTTTTAAAAATTGTCGCTCTTATTTTGTTTATAGCGCAAAAAATAAAAATCACAGAGGTGATCAAATACCACCAAAAGAAAGCTCTATTTGTGGGGAAAAAAGGATGTCAATTTTGTTTGGGAGCCACGTCGCACGACCGCGCAATTGTCAGTTAAAACGGCGCAGTGCCGAATCGCAAAAAGTGCTCTGGTCAGGGAGGGGGTAAAATCTTCCGGGGCTGAAGGGGTTTAAGTTGTCTGAGAGTTCAGAAAAAAGTGGGCGGAGAGCTAAAATTACACTCTTCAGAGCTCAGTGAGGAGAGTTCTGAAAGCTGATTGGAAGAAACAGATACACCCCCCTCTACACAGCTCACAGGAACACAGCTGAGGTTGACAAACTACTGGAGGTATACTGGGTATACTAAAATGAGGCTTGGTTAAACATTACTGAGCATGCCCGAGATTCTGGCTTGTTCAGAGAGAAAAGGGCGGAAGCACAGATGAGGCTGGAATCGGAAGGGAACTGCAAACACGGCGCTAGCTTAGGCAGGAAAAGATAAAAAAGATACAAAGCTGCAGAAGCAGCAGGAAAGATCTTAGAATGCTAATTCTTATCCTGGTGAGTTTATAAACTCTATACATAGTGGTCATATGATTACTGGGAATATTTCTTCTGAGTTTACTTCCTCTTTAACCACTTCCCGACCGGCGCACGCCGATCTATATCGGCAGAATGGCACGGCTGGGCAAATGGGCGTACAGGTAAGTCCCATTGAATTTCCCGCCATGCCATGAGTCGGGTCCCGCGGACTCGATCGCCGTGGGGATACCCGCGATCGGCTCACGGAGAGGACGAATGGGGAGATGCTGATGTAAACAGGATCTCCCCGTTCTGCCTAGTGACAGTGTCATTGATCTCTGCTCCCTGTCATCGGGAGCAGAGATCAGTGACATGTCACAGCTAGCCCATCCCCCCTACAGTTAGAAAACATTCCCTAGTACTGACTTAACCCCTCCCCGCCCCCTAGTGGTTAACCCCTTCACTGCCAGTGTCATTTACACAGGAACCGGTGCCTTTTTATTGCACTGATTGCTGTATAAATGACAATGGTCCCAAAAATGTGTCAAAAATGTCTGACATGTCCGCCATAATGTTGCAGTCACAATAAAAATCGCTGATCACCGCCATTACTAGTAAAAAAAAAAATATTATTATTATTATATTATTATAGTATTATTATTACTATTTTGTAAACGCTATAACTTTTGCGCAAATCAATCAATAAACGCTTATTGCGATTTTTTTTACCAAAAATATGTAGAAGAATACGTATCGGCCTAAACTGAGGAAAGAAAACATTTTTTGAATTATTTTTTGGGGATATTTATTATAGCAAAAAGTAAAAAATAATGCGTTTTTTTCAAAATTGTCACTATTTTTTTGTTTATAGCGCAAAAAATAAAAACCGCAGAGGTGATCAAATACCACCAAAAGAAAGCTCTAGTTGTGGGAAAAAAAAGGACGTCAACGTCGCACGACAGCGCAATTGTCAGTTAAAGCGGCGCAGTGCCGAATCGCAAAAAGTGCTCTGGTCAGGAAGGGGGTAAATTCTTCCGGGGCTGAAGTGGTTAAGCTTTTACAGTGAAAACTGGAAGCTGATTGGTTTCTGTGCAGAGCTGCACCAGATTTTGCACTCTCCAGCTTTAGTAAATCCCCCCCCCCCCCCCATGCATGTTCAGGGTAGGCAAAGCTTATTTTTTCAGTTGATATCTAAATCTAACCAAGACTTAAATGTCTCATATGGTAAGTAGTTGAATTTGGTGCTATGTACTCATTTATCATTGTCTGTCCCAATCATTCTATTTTTTTATAACCCTCCCATGAGACTTATTTTTCTCACATTCTAGGGGGGGGGGGATTCTATTATTTTACCAAACAATTGGCAGATGCTATGAGCACTGCTGGTTCATAGCCAGTTATAGTTTATTTTATTTTTGGGAGGGGAAGGGGGGGGGGTAATATTTCACTTGTTTTATTCAAGCCAGCATATGGACATCTGTGATCATTTTCCTATTTTTATTCAGGTTACCTTCTTTGAAATAAAGAAATATCTTGTTTACAGATATTTCAATTTCACATTAACATACTCCAAGTAAAAGGATCAGCAGTGACTCGCCCTCTTCCACCTACACCATTCATACAGTATGAATTTCTTTTAGGCTTTTTTTCACACTGAGGCGTCAGCGGCGTTGCGCCGCTATTTTTAGCGGCGATTTACCATCGTTTTTGCTGAGATTTTCGGCCGCTAGCGGGGCACTTTTAACCCCCGCTAGCGGGTGAAAAAGGTTTAAAATGACCCGCAAAGTGCGGGCTGCAGCGGCACTTTGCTGGCGGTTCGGCGGCGCTACCCATTCATTTAAATGTGGAGGAGCGGTGGAGAAGCAGTGGAGGAGCGGTGGAGGAGCGGTGGAGGAGCGGTGGAGGAGCAGTGTATACACCGCTCCTTCACCGCTCCAAAGATGCTGTTTGCAGAAGTTTTTTTAACGTCCTGCCAGCGCATCGCCTCAATGTGAAAGCACTCGGGGCTCTCACACAGACTGCAGGGGAGCCGTTTTTCAGGCGCTTTACAGGCACTATTTTTAGCCCAAAAGCACCTAAAAAACACCTCAGTGTGAAAGGGGTCTTAGAGAGAGATCATAGTTGTTATAGTTATATACATAGTTAATGGTAGATGTAAGGGGTGTTCACACAGCTGATGACCTCCGTGTTCCATGCAAGATCGTGTTCTGCTGGCACAGAGGTGCATTCTTTTGGGTGCATTTTTTCATTACAGCCACCAGATTAATCTCAATGGTGTCATGGCAGGAAGAGAGATGAAGTTACACAGCACCAATTCTGGATGTAAGCTTGTCCACCTCTCCAATGGGGGAGATTTACTAAAACTGGTGCACTCAGAATTTGGTGAAGCTGTGTATAGTGAACAATCAGCTTCTAACTTCAGCTTGTTCAATTAAGCTTTGCCAAGAATACCTTTAAGTTGATTGGTTTCTAAGCAGAGCTGCACCAGATTTTGCACCATGCAGTTTTCGTAAATGCCCCCCAATGTGCCTGATAATAATAAAATGCACGCTGTCTGTTCTGTTTAAACAATGTTGATTTTACTATAAAGGATGTCTTTATAATAACGACCATCATCACAATTCCATAGTAATGTAATACATACAATATGAGTAATTTTTCTGGCCAAAAAGTGTATTTACTGAGATAACAGATAATATGCCAGTCTATGCTTTTGGCGTCTTAGACAAAGTCAGCAACACCTTTCAGTTTGGTAAAAATCCTTCTGGTCAGCCGTATATGTTCCGGATCAATTTATGGAAGAATGGCATTATTTCCAAAATTCAGTTATGCAAAGACTCCTTTGTAATAATGGAATCATGATTTGTGTTTCAGTGACTCCCTCTGTCTGCTCGTGGTCACAGTGGTTTGATGTGAGTTATCCTGATCCTAAAACAGATGGGGGGGATTTTGAGACCTATAAGAACATCAGGGATGCTGGATTTGAAGTTTGTGATCAACCACAAGACATTTCCTGCAGAGCAAAGGAGAGACCGGATACAGCACTGAAAGATCTGGAACAGAACGTGACCTGTGATGTCTCCTATGGGCTTGTGTGTTACAAAAACCATCCTGCTCTTCCATGTTTAAACTTTGAAATTCAAGTCTGTTGTCCAGTTACTACAACAACACCCTCAACTACGCCATCAACCACCACAGTAACTGAGACTACAACTAGCACAGAACCGACAACTACTTCAGAAGTAACAACACCTACAACTCTATTTACTACAACAACACTTACAACTACGCCATCAACCACTACAGAGACCCAGACGACAACTCTGACTTCATCTACAAGTAAGTTCAGTGTTTGCTATTTGTTAATAGAAGCATTGAGAAAATGAAAAGCCATTAAAAAGTTTGTCTTTACAATGTATTTTTGTAACTGTGTGTAGCAGGAAGTTAGTTTGGTGCGTGTTTACTAAACTCTTCCAGTTACTTTAATCTTTCTCTTGCAATAGATATGCAATAAGGGTGTGTATCTGTAAGTTACATCATATGCACTCCATAGTAGTAAGGAGCAGTGCGGGGATGCTGGAGATGATGTACTCCATGGTTCCTTATTGAAATGTCCTGCAGGTCACAGTAAAAATGGTGCTTCTTCTCGCTTTAAATGAAATATTGCTTATGGCATTTCTTGAGATAGACCATGAAAAAGACTTGTGCCTAGCTTAGCACAAAAACAATAATAAGGTGCTATTAAACTTTGAACTCTGCTTTAATAAAGGTTGCTCTGAATGCAGGAGCACAGTCACCTTTTTAGAATCTTTCGTTTCAAGATAAAAGAAGAAAAAACAGTTATCAAATTGCTTTGTATTCAATATACTTTTCTTTTTTTAAGCACATTTCAAAGATCTTTATATTATTGTCATTTCCTATCGGGGAAATGTTTTACAACTGGAGCACTCAGAATCTGGTGCAGCTGTGCATGGTGGTCAATCAGCTTCTAACTTTAGCTTGTTCAGTTATTCATAAAACCTCTTTATACTAAGTGAAGTGACTGGCATCAGGTGATACACAGAAATGTAACAAATCCTCCTACATAAGTTGTACATGACTATCTGCAGTCTTCTTTTCTCTACATCCATTCAAAGTGCTGAATTTTTAACCACTTCCCGACCGGCGCACGCCGATGTATGTCGGCAGAATGGCAAGGCTGGGCAAATGGGCATACAGATACGTCCCTTTGAATTTGCCACTGTGCAATCGCGCGCGCGCCGGCCGGGAGCTCCGTGGCATTAATAAAAATGCCATAAAACTATCCCCTATTTTGTAAACGCTATAACTTTTGCGCAAACCAATCAATAAACGTTTATTGCGATTTTTTTACCAAAAATATGTAGAAGAATACGTATCGGCCTAAACTGAGGGAAAATTTTTTTTTTTATATATATTTTTGGGGGATATTTATTATAGCAAAATGTGAAAAAGAATGCCTTTTTTTAAAAATTGTCGCTCTTATTTTGTTTATAGCGCAAAAAATAAAAATCACAGAGGTGATCAAATACCACCAAAAGAAAGCTCTATTTGTGGGGAAAAAAGGATGTCAATTTTGTTTGGGAGCCACGTCGCACGACTGCGCAATTGTCAGTTAAAACGGCGCAGTGCCGCATCGCAAAAAGTGCTCTGGTCAGGAAGGGGGTAAATTCTTCCGGGGCTGAAGTGGTTAAGCTTTTACAGTGAAAACTGGAAGCTGATTGGTTTCTATGCAGAGCTGCACCAGATTTTGCACTCTCCAGCTTTAGTAAATCCCCCCCCCCCTCCCCCATGCCTGTTCAGGGTAGGCAAATCTTATTTTTTCAGTTGATATCTAACCAAGACTTAAATGTCTCATATGGTAAGTAGTTGAATTTGGTGCTATGTACTCATTTATCATTGTCTGTCCCAATCATTCTATTTTTTTATAACCCTCCCATGAGACTTATTTTTCTCACATTCTAGGGGGGGGGGATTCTATTATTTTACCAAACAATTGGCAGATGCTATGAGCACTGCTGGTTCATAGCCAGTTATAGTTTATTTTATTTTTGGGAGGGGAAGGGGGGGGGTAATATTTCACTTGTTTTATTCAAGCCAGCATATGGACATATGTGATCATTTTCCTATTTTTATTCAGGTTACCTTCTTTGAAATAAAGAAATATCTTGTTCACAGATATTTCAATTTCACATTAACATACTCCAAGTAAAAGGATCAGCAGTGACTCGCCCTCTTCCACCTACACCATTCATACAGTATGAATTTCTTTTAGGCTTTTTTTCACACTGAGGCGTCAGCGGCGTTGCGCCGCTATTTTTAGCGGCGATTTACCATCGTTTTTGCTGAGATTTTCGGCCACTAGCGGGGCACTTTTAACCCCCGCTAGCGGGTGAAAAAGGTCTAAAATGACCCGCAAAGTGCGGGCTGCAGCGGCACTTTGCTGGCAGTTCGGCGGCGCTACCCATTCATTTAAATGTGGAGGAGCGGTGGAGAAGCGGTGGAGGAGCGGTGGAGGAGCGGTGGAGGAGCAGTGTATACACCGCTCCTTCACCGCTCCAAAGATGCTGTTTGCAGAAGTATTTTTATCGTCCTGCCAGCGCATCGCCTCAATGTGAAAGCACTCGGGGCTCTCACACAGACTGCAGGGGAGCCATTTTTCAGGCGCTTTACAGGCACTATTTTTAGCCCAAAAGCACCTAAAAAAACACCTCAGTGTGAAAGGGGTCTTAGAGAGAGATCATAGTTGTTATAGTTATATACATAGTTAATGGTAGATGTACGGGGTGTTCACACAGCTGATGACCTCCGTGTTCCATGCAAGATCGTGTTCTGCTGGCACAGAGGTGCATTCTTTTGGGTGCATTTTTTCATTACAGCCACCAGATTAATCTCAATGGTGTCATGGCAGGAAGAGAGATGAAGTTACACAGCACCAATTCTGGATGTAAGCTTGTCCACCTCTCCAATAGGGGAGATTTACTAAAACTGGTGCACTCAGAATTTGGTGAAGCTGTGTATAGTGATCAATCAGCTTCTAACTTCAGCTTGTTCAATTAAGCTTTGCCAAGAATACCTTTAAGTTGATTGGTTTCTAAGCAGAGCTGCACCAGATTTTGCACCATGCAGTTTTTGTAAATGCCCCCCAATGTGCCTGATAATAATAAAATGCACGCTGTCTGTTCTGTTTAAACAATGTTGATTTTACTATAAAGGATGTCTTTATAATAACGACCATCATCACAATTCCATAGTAATGTAATACATACAATATGAGTAATTTTTCTGGCCAAAAAGTGTATTTACTGAGATAACAGATAATATGCCAGTCTATGCTTTTGGCGTCTTAGACAAAGTCAGCAACACCTTTCAGTTTGGTAAAAATCCTTCTGGTCAGCCGTATATGTTCCGGATCAATTTATGGAAGAATGGCATTATTTTCAAAATTCAGTTATGCAAAGACTCCTTTGTAATAATGGAATCATGATTTGTGTTTCAGTGACTCCCTCTGTCTGCTCGTGGTCACAGTGGTTTGATGTGAGTTATCCTGATCCTAAAACAGATGGGGGGGATTTTGAGACCTATAAGAACATCAGGGATGCTGGATTTGAAGTTTGTGATCAACCACAAGACATTTCCTGCAGAGCAAAGGAGAGACCGGATACAGCACTGAAAGATCTGGAACAGAACGTGACCTGTGATGTCTCCTATGGGCTTGTGTGTTACAAAAACCACCCTGTTTTTCCATGTTTAAACTTTGAAATTCAAGTCTGTTGTCCAGTTACTACAACAACACCCTCAACTACGCCATCAACCACCACAGTAACTGAGACTACAACTAGCACAGAACCGACAACTACTTCAGAAGTAACAACACCTACAACTCTATTTACTACAACAACACTTACAACTACGCCATCAACCACCACAGTAACTGAGACTACAACTAGCACAGAACCGACAACTACTTCAGAAGTAACAACACCTACAACTCTATTTACTACAACAACACTTACAACTACACCATCAACCACTACAGAGACCCAGACGACAACTCTGACTTCATCTACAAGTAAGTTCAGTGTTTGCTATTTGTTAATAGAAGCATTGAGAAAATGAAAAGCCATTAAAAAGTTTGTCTTTACAATGTATTTTTGTAACTGTGTGTAGCAGGAAGTTAGTTTGGTGCGTGTTTACTAAACTCTTCCAGTTACTTTAATCTTTCTCTTGCAATAGATATGCAATAAGGGTGTGTATCTGTAAGTTACATCATATGCACTCCATAGTAGTAAGGAGCAGTGCGGGGATGCTGGAGATGATGTACTCCATGGTTCCTTCTTGAAATGTCCTGCAGGTCACAGTAAAAATGGTGCTTTTTATCGCTTTAAATGAAATATTGCTTATGGCATTTCTTGAGATAGACCATGAAAAAGACTTGTGCCTAGCTTAGCACAAAAACAATAATAAGGTGCTATTAAACTTTGAACTCTGCTTTAATAAAGGTTGCTCTGAATGCAGGAGCACAGTCACCTTTTTAGAATCTTTCGTTTCAAGATAAAAGAAGAAAAAACAGTTATCAAATTGCTTTGTATTCAATATACTTTTCTTTTTTTAAGCACATTTCAAAGATCTTTATATTATTGTCATTTCCTATCGGGGAAATGTTTTACAACTGGAGCACTCAGAATCTGGTGCAGCTGTGCATGGTGGTCAATCAGCTTCTAACTTTAGCTTGTTCAGTTATTCATAAAACCTCTTTATACTAAGTGAAGTGACTGGCCTCAGGTGATACACAGAAATGTAACAAATCCTCCTACATAAGTTGTACATGACTATCTGCAGTCTTCTTTTCTCTACATCCATTCAAAGTGCTGAATTTTTAACCACTTCCCGACCGGCGCACGCCGATGTATGTCGGCAGAATGGCAAGGCTGGGCAAATGGGCATACAGGTACGTCCCTTTGAATTTGCCACTGTGCAATCGCGCGCGCGCCGGCCGGGAGCTCCGTGGCATTAATAAAAATGCCATAAAACCATCCCCTATTATGTAAACGCTAAAACTTTTGCGCAAACCAATCAATAAACGTTTATTGCGATTTTTTTACCAAAAATATGTAGAAGAATACGATCGGCCTAAACTGAGGGAAATTTTTTTTTTTTTATATATATTTTTGGGGGATATTTATTATAGCAAAATGTGAAAAAGAATGCGTTTTTTTAAAAATTGTCGCTCTTATTTTGTTTATAGCGCAAAAAATAAAAATCACAGAGGTGATCAAATACCACCAAAAGAAAGCTCTATTTGTGGGGAAAAAAGGATGTCAATTTTGTTTGGGAGCCACGTCGCACGACTGCGCAATTGTCAGTTAAAACGGCGCAGTGCCGAATCGCAAAAAGTGCTCTGGTCAGGGAGGGGGTAAAATCTTCCGGGGCTGAAGGGGTTTAAGTTGTCTGAGAGTTCAGAAAAAAGTGGGCGGAGAGCTAAAATTACACTCTTCAGAGCTCAGTGAGGAGAGTTCTGAAAGCTGATTGGAAGAAACAGATACACCCCCCTCTACACAGCTCACAGGAACACAGCTGAGGTTGATAAACTACTGGAGGTATACTGGGTATACTAAAATGAGGCTTGGTTAAACATTACTGAGCATGCCCGAGATTCTGGCTTGTTCAGAGAGAAAAGGGCGGAAGCACAGATGAGGCTGGAATCGGAAGGGAACTGCAAACACGGCGCTAGCTTAGGCAGGAAAAGATAAAAAAGATACAAAGCTGCAGAAGCAGCAGGAAAGATCTTAGAATGCTAATTCTTATCCTGGTGAGTTTATAAACTCTATACATAGTGGTCATATGATTACTGGGAATATTTCTTCTGAGTTTACTTCCTCTTTAACCACTTCCCGACCGGCGCACGCCGATCTATATCGGCAGAATGGCACGGCTGGGCAAATGGGCGTACAGGTAAGTCCCATTGAATTTCCCGCCGTGCCATGAGTCGGGTCCCGCGGACTCGATCGCCGTGGGGATACCCGCGATCGGCTCACGGAGAGGACGAATGGGGAGATGCTGATGTAAACAGGATCTCCCCGTTCTGCCTAGTGACAGTGTCATTGATCTCTGCTCCCTGTCATCGGGAGCAGAGATCAGTGACATGTCACAGCTAGCCCATCCCCCCTACAGTTAGAAAACATTCCCTAGTACTGACTTAACCCCTCCCCGCCCCCTAGTGGTTAACCCCTTCACTGCCAGTGTCATTTACACAGGAACCGGTGCCTTTTTATTGCACTGATTGCTGTATAAATGACAATGGTCCCAAAAATGTGTCAAAAATGTCTGACATGTCCGCCATAATGTTGCAGTCACAATAAAAATCGCTGATCACCGCCATTACTAGTAAAAAAAAAATTATTATTATTATTATATTATTATAGTATTATTATTACTATTTTGTAAACGCTATAACTTTTGCGCAAATCAATCAATAAACGCTTATTGCGATTTTTTTACCAAAAATATGTAGAAGAATACGTATCGGCCTAAACTGAGGAAAGAAAACATTTTTTGAATTATTTTTTGGGGATATTTATTATAGCAAAAAGTAAAAAATAATGCGTTTTTTTCAAAATTGTCACTATTTTTTTGTTTATAGCGCAAAAAATAAAAACCGCAGAGGTGATCAAATACCACCAAAAGAAAGCTCTAGTTGTGGGAAAAAAAAGGACGTCAATTTTGTGTGGGAGCAACGTCGCACGACAGCGCAATTGTCAGTTAAAGCGACGCAGTGCCGAATCGCAAAAAGTGCTCTGGTCAGGAAGGGGGTAAATTCTTCCGGGGCTGAAGTGGTTAAGCTTTTACAGTGAAAACTGGAAGCTGATTGGTTTCTATGCAGAGCTGCACCAGATTTTGCACTCTCCAGCTTTAGTAAATCCCCCCCCCCATGCATGTTCAGGGTAGGCAAAGCTTATTTTTTCAGTTGATATCTAACCAAGACTTAAATGTCTCATATGGTAAGTAGTTGAATTTGGTGCTATGTACTCATTTATCATTGTCTGTCCCAATCATTCTATTTTTTTATAACCCTCCCATGAGACTTATTTTTCTCACATTCTAGGGGGGGGGGGAATTCTATTATTTTACCAAACAATTGGCAGATGCTATGAGCACTGCTGGTTCATAGCCAGTTATAGTTTATTTTATCTTTGGGAGGGGAAGGGGGGGGGGGTAATATTTCACTTGTTTTATTCAAGCCAGCATATGGACATCTGTGATCATTTTCCTATTTTTATTCAGGTTACCTTCTTTGAAATAAAGAAATATCTTGTTTACAGATATTTCAATTTCACATTAACATACTCCAAGTAAAAGGATCAGCAGTGACTCGCCCTCTTCCACCTACACCATTCATACAGTATGAATTTCTTTTAGGCTTTTTTTCACACTGAGGCGTCATTTTTAGCGGCGATTTACCATCGTTTTTGCTGAGATTTACGGCCACTAGCGGGGCACTTTTAACCCCCGCTAGCGGGTGAAAAAGGTTTAAAATGACCCGCAAAGTGCGGGCTGCAGCGGCACTTTGCTGGCGGTTCGGCGGCGCTACCCATTCATTTAAATGTGGAGGAGCGGTGGAGAAGCGGTGGAGGAGCGGTGGAGGAGCGGTGGAGGAGCGGTGGAGGAGCAGTGTATACACCGCTCCTTCACCGCTCCAAAGATGCTGTTTGCAGAAGTTTTTTTAACGTCCTGCCAGCGCATCGCCTCAATGTGAAAGCACTCGGGGCTCTCACACAGACTGCAGGGGAGCCGTTTTTCAGGCGCTTTACAGGCACTATTTTTAGCCCAAAAGCACCTAAAAAACACCTCAGTGTGAAAGGGGTCTTAGAGAGAGATCATAGTTGTTATAGTTATATACATAGTTAATGGTAGATGTAAGGGGTGTTCACACAGCTGATGACCTCCGTGTTCCATGCAAGATCGTGTTCTGCTGGCACAGAGGTGCATTCTTTTGGGTGCATTTTTTCATTACAGCCACCAGATTAATCTCAATGGTGTCATGGCAGGAAGAGAGATGAAGTTACACAGCACCAATTCTGGATGTAAGCTTGTCCACCTCTCCAATGGGGGAGATTTACTAAAACTGGTGCACTCAGAATTTGGTGAAGCTGTGTATAGTGAACAATCAGCTTCTAACTTCAGCTTGTTCAATTAAGCTTTGCCAAGAATACCTTTAAGTTGATTGGTTTCTAAGCAGAGCTGCACCAGATTTTGCACCATGCAGTTTTCGTAAATGCCCCCCAATGTGCCTGATAATAATAAAATGCACGCTGTCTGTTCTGTTTAAACAATGTTGATTTTACTATAAAGGATGTCTTTATAATAACGACCATCATCACAATTCCATAGTAATGTAATACATACAATATGAGTAATTTTTCTGGCCAAAAAGTGTATTTACTGAGATAACAGATAATATGCCAGTCTATGCTTTTGGCGTCTTAGACAAAGTCAGCAACACCTTTCAGTTTGGTAAAAATCCTTCTGGTCAGCCGTATATGTTCCGGATCAATTTATGGAAGAATGGCATTATTTCCAAAATTCAGTTATGCAAAGACTCCTTTGTAATAATGGAATCATGATTTGTGTTTCAGTGACTCCCTCTGTCTGCTCGTGGTCACAGTGGTTTGATGTGAGTTATCCTGATCCTAAAACAGATGGGGGGGATTTTGAGACCTATAAGAACATCAGGGATGCTGGATTTGAAGTTTGTGATCAACCACAAGACATTTCCTGCAGAGCAAAGAAGAGCCCGGATACAGCACTGAAAGATCTGGAACAGAACGTGACCTGTGATGTCTCCTATGGGCTTGTGTGTTACAAAAACCATCCTGTTTTTCCATGTTTAGACTTTGAAATTCAAGTCTGTTGTCCAGTTACTACAACAACACCCTCAACTACGCCATCAACCACCACAGTAACTGAGACTACAACTAGCACAGAACCGACAACTACTTCAGAAGTAACAACACCTACAACTCTATTTACTACAACAACACTTACAACTACGCCATCAACCACCACAGTAACTGAGACTACAACTAGCACAGAACCGACAACTACTTCAGAAGTAACAACACCTACAACTCCATTTACTACAACAACACTTACAACTACGCCATCAACCACTACAGAGACCCAGACGACAACTCTGACTTCATCTACAAGTAAGTTCAGTGTTTGCTATTTGTTAATAGAAGCATTGAGAAAATGAAAAGCCATTAAAAAGTTTGTCTTTACAATGTATTTTTGTAACTGTGTGTAGCAGGACGTTAGTTTGGTGCGTGTTTACTAAACTCTTCCAGTTACTTAAATCTTTCTCTTGCAATAGATATGCAATAAGGGTGTGTATCTCTAAGGCCTCATGCACACGAGACGCCGGTGCAAACTCTGCTGAAAGCATGTTTTTAAAAGCTGAAACCAGCGTTTAGAAACCCCCGTTTTGCCGCATTTGCCTGCCGCGTTTAGCAGCGTTTTACCACGTTTGTATCTAGAAGTGTTTAGTTAAGATAACATCAAAACCCTCCCCAAGCTCAAAAAACAGTATTATTTAACTCTTTCAGCCATTTTACCAGAGTGAGTAGCAGCAGCTGAAAGAGCAGCAGTGTACTTGTATTTAGCATGTCACTTGCCACCTCACCTGCCACAAGTTGTGGATTGTCCACTTGCCACGTCACTTGCCACAAGTTGTGAATTGTCCACTTGCCACTTCACTTGCCACATCACACGATCGGACCGTTCAGGTCCGCCTGTCAGTTTTGACGGCGGACATGAACGGGCGCTCCATGTTAGTCTATGGAGCGTCGGATGTCAGCGGAGACATGTCCGCTGACATGCGACCCGGTCCGATCCGCTACATGCAGACGGATGGCTCTATGTCCAGGTCCGTCGCTGGCGGATCAGATCGGGTGTGATCTGATGAAAACGGACAGGCTGTCCGTTTTCATCCGATCCCTCCATAGGCGGCAGCGGCGCCTGACAAGCCCCTCCCCGCTCAGTGAGCAGAGAGGGACCTGTCATCCGCCGGGTCAGCGGAGATCAACGAACAGATCTCCCGCTGAGCCGGTGGACCGAGGCAGGCTCAGTAGAAACGGAGTCCGCCTCGTGTAAAAGGGGGCTTATACCTTACGCCACTTGTGTAGTGGTGGTTGTTCACTCACTGCCACTCCTCTAAATTAGAGGCTCTAGCCATAGCCAAAAAACAGCATACAAAAGAGAAACAAATTCCGAGGGGAATCACAAGAGGGGATCTCCCTGGTACATAGACAGCTACTAGTGGCTAAAGCAGGCATTGAAGGAGAGTGAGCAAAAATCAATACAAAATTTATTGAAATATCAAAACTACATAAAAGTAAAACATTTTTCTTCAACAGGGAAGCTGAATATAGCTGGTCCTAATGAACAACCATAGAATAGTACACCAGGTGTGGGGATAGACGTGGTGTACCAATGAAACAGATAGACAGACAATAGACTCACAATAACACACAAAAGACACAAGCGGTGCAGGCGCCTATATTACCACATATGCATAGAAACCCCAAGGCAAATCGCCAATGGGAAGGTAGTAGAATAAAAAGTAATTAGGATAGGTACAGAGAAAACTATGCATGTGTGGCCCCCAGGGGGCCCCCACGTCCAGTTGAAGCCTTTTTGGCATCTTTTGGAACCGACTATGGACGTTGTATTATAATTTAGCTCTTCAACAAAGGTGATCCATACAGTCACTAAACTGAGAATATACTGGAGGTGCGAAGCACTTTTTAAAGATCCAAATTGTTGTTTTATTCTTGTTTACCCCTCCCAAGGGTGATCTTCAGTAGCTACAAGCGACTTCTCTAGGCAAAATTCCTTCTTACTGTGACATCCGTTGTTCTTTGAGTATTACATTACACTGATCATGGGTTCAATGCTTGCACAGTTTAGGAGATATTCACCCTGCATGCAGTCACTGACGTCAGCGGTGCATGCGCTCTGAAGGTCTGGCTTACCGTGCTGGAACTTCAGAGCTTCTTGCCAAAACCGAGGGCTCCTGCGCACATGCGCGGGAGTGACATCATCCTGGCTCCGGCCACTCACAGCACCAGAGCCAGCGATCCCAGAAGAAAGGACGGGAGAAGATGTCATCCCTCGCAGCGGTGACACTGAGAGGGCTTCGCTCCAAGGTGAGTATTTTATAATTTGCTACTATGCGATGCACACTAGCACATCATGCCTTTGTCTTGTGGGGTTTTTTCTTGTTCCCTTTGTTAACAACCGCTTTAAAAGTGAACTTAGTCTTTCAAAGTGAGGACATGGGCAAGAGGTCTTCCTAAAGGTCTTTACACAGGTTTAAATAATTCCTTATTCTCCTGATCAAGTGATAAACACAGATCCAGAGCATTTAAATTTTAGGAAAGGCCCACCTAATATGTATACATTTGCCACACATCTTCCGAAACAAGCTGGGATAGGTGAGGGGAGAGATTTCACTATTCTAAATGGGGTGAGGTACCACCAACATAAAACTATGAGTACTATAAGGTTACATGAGCTTTTTGAAGCATTTTCCCACATCAACCCATTTTTCTGCAGTAAGTATAGTGCATATTTTCATTTTTTAATTGCAAGCATTTATTCATAACTGTATAGGATAGCATGGATGTGTATAAAGAGAAGATAGGGAATTGTGCATGTGATTTATGCAAACATTTAGATTTTAATGACCTGGAATGTAGTTCTTCCTTGAATGCCAGATGAAACATACGTTTTATTTTTTTTACATTAAAACATTTAATTGAAAAATGTATTGAGGGGAATTTACTAGGACTTGGAGCAGCAAAAATCAGAAGCTGTGCATGGCAACCATTTAGCTTCTAGCTTTCTGTCAAAGCTTAAGCCCTGCCTCACACTGCCTTGACTTGTCATGCAACTTGAGAGTTCAAAGTCACATGACAAGTCGCGCCCCATTAACTGCAATGGAACTATTCTAATCGGTGCCACTCAAATCGCTCCAACTTAGAAAAAAGGTTTCTGCACTACTTTTGGTGCAACTTCAATACAACTTGCATTGACTTCTGTTAAAGAAGTCATATGCAAGCCACAATGAAGCTGCGCAGGGATGTCGGAGCGAAAGTTGCGTGACTTTGAAGCCACGGCAGTGAGAACTAGGGCTAACTGGACAAGCTGAAGTTAGAAGCTGATTGATTACTATGCACACCTGCTCCAGGGTCTTCTCCCCCACTGTGTTTTCTTGTTAATAATGATAAAAAATCTTATTTATTCATACAGCGGAGCATGTTATAATTATCATACCTACAACGACAGCCCAAACACCAGAACACCAGAAAGGTAATTTTCATAATGATTTGAGATAAAATTAAAATGATCTACTTTTACTACACTTTGAGCAGTTTAATAGCATTGAGAACATAAGGAAATATTTATTGAAGGGTCATTCATATAACTAACGGAAGTAGTAGAGTGTTGTACCATGTTAGCCACCGATTAATGCAGAAGGTTTGGAGTTTAAAAGATACCCTTTACCCAGGGAGACCTAAAATCCTAGGTATTGTTATGCTCACTGAAAATATCTCAGGCTGGGTGGAAAATATCCTAAAACCCCTGGTCTATAAAAACACCTAGCTACATTTAAGACACAACTGATCCCCTAAATAAACTCACTGCCATTGGCCCCGTACCTGAAGGAGCCATTCTAGCCACCATGGATAGGGAGTTTTTATACACCAACATTCCGTATGATGATGGTATTGCAGCCTGCCTGCATTGTATTAAGAAATTGGAACACTCTAACCTATTGTTTTTCTCTTTCAAATGTTTTTGGACAAAAGGAAATTAACGGTTGGTCGTGTTGTCTTCCCCTCCCCTGGCACAGTTTGCTGCCAGATGGGGTGTCCGGGGGCGCTTGACAATACGTTGTACTTTGCATTCAACATCTAGAATTGCTTACATTGTTCACATAAATTGGTTATTGTTGCTCTAGTCGTACTTTTTTCATGAAACTATTTACTAGATCTTACTGTAGTCAGATATTGTTCAGTTTTATTACTGGTCTCTCTGATAAGCTTCAATAAAAATATTGAGCAAGAAATTGCAACAGTCTAATAATCCAATTACCCAGTTTATACCATTTATTCTGACCTACAACTATTTTGCCTTTAATCAAAACCTCTACCCCAATACATAAACCCTTTTATGGCTTAAATAGAGGAGGAGTACCTAGCCACATACCGCAGAAAACTCATGGCCTACTTTCGCTTCATTGATGCTACTTTGATTAGCTGGACAGCAAGTGAGGTGGATCTTTACCAATTTCACAGGAATTTCAACAACTTCCACCACACAAAAATTCTCCATTCACATTTGTGCGATTTGTCATACGATTTTGGACATCAAAGTCGCATGACAAGTTGCACCCTATTGTTTTCAATGGCACCCATTCAAATCGGTGCAACTGAAAGTCACATTGACTTTAAAAAGGTGCCTTGACTACTTTGGTGCGACTTTGATCAATAGAATTAAATTAAATTGAACCACTCACAAACAGTAATTAACTTCCTAGGCAGTGCAAAATATATTAAAATGAACATCAATATACAGAACACCCACAGACTCTCCCACATATCTCAATCATGACAGCTTTCATCCCAGACACAAAAAAGAACCTGCCATCTACAGCCAAGCAATAAGGTGCAATCATGTCTGCTTACACACCACAGACAAAAATAACTAACTGGAACACCTCAGGACTAAGGATGGGCTCGGGCGTGTTCGCACACTCCACGTGCAGAGCCCGCCAGGAAGTCCGCACGGCACTGCGCTAATCACAGGCAGTGAGACATTTTCCCGATGTGTGGCTGCAGAGTTCAGAAAATGTCTCACTGTCTGTGATTAGCGCAGCGCCGTGCCAACTTCCTGGCGGGCTCTGCACGTGGAGTGTGCGAACACTCCCGAGCCCATCCGTACTCAGGATGGAGAGATTTAATAAAACAGTGTTATAATTTAATATTAATAAACACAAGGATCAGGAAAGCAGCAAATATCGCCCAGAGCCAGTCTTTACCACTATAAAAAGACAGAAAATTAGATTTGGGATCTTCCAGTCATATACAGTACAACCCATGCCTAGAAGTTCTAAGATCAATTGCAAATGAGCACCAGCCTTTGCCGCATGAAGATGGGAAACCTTGAGAAATATTCCCAGAATTACTACTACTATCATATCAACAACTACCCATCCTAAGACAGCTTATTGTGAGAGAAGTTCCCAAAACAGCCCCACCCCAAATTGAATATCTCCCTGCATGAAGATATGTAAGAGCTGCACACATATTCACGGCACTTATAGTGTTACAAGATCATCGGTGATCTGAGTACGAGGTACAGTATGACAAAGATGCAGCCAGGAATATCTGTATTTAAAGAGGAGAACATAAAACACATGTGGCTCACTTGCATTCTGAGTTTAATGTGAGCTTGTGGGTAAAGTCTCTTGAAGGCACACTACAAATCATTAAAGCTCCCTCCAGCTGTAGCCTAATAATAACATTACTGGGAGGTTTAGGCTTCATGCACGTTCATGCTTCATGCAAACTCTTCTGAACACATGTATTTTAAAGCTGAAACCGGTGTTTAGAAAAGCCCGTTTTGCCGCATGTGCATGCCGCGTTTACCCTCCTTTTTTCCGTGTTTGCGTCTAGAAGTGTCTGCAGAGCAGAGAATGACATTTTGCGACTCAACTTTGGGGCCCCGTAGCTCAGGGCCACTTGGAGCTCGGAACCCCAAATTTGGTATGGTGGAACTAGCACTACAACATATCCAAATTTGGGGTTCCTAGCACCAAGTGGCCCCGAGATACGGGGCCCCAAAGTTGGGTTGCAAAATTTCATTCTCTGAATTTGGGGCCCCGTATCTCAGAGTCACTTGGTGCTAGGAACCCCAAATTTGGTGTGCTAACACAGTGGAACTAACACTACAACATACAAAATTTGGGGTTCCTAGCTCCAAGTGGCCCCAAGATATGGGGCCCCAAACTACGGTCGCAAAATGTCATTCTCTGCTGCAGAAGTGCTTGACGGTTTGCGACCTGAATTTGGGGCCCCGTATCTCGGGGCCAGTTGGTGCTAGGAACCCCAAATTTAGATATGTTGTAGTGCTAGTTCCACTGTGTTTGCACGCCAAACCTAGGGGGTACCTAGCACTAAGTGGCCCCCGAGATATGGGGCCCCAAAGTTGGGTCGCAAAATGTCATTCTCTGCTGCAGGTACCGGCGTTTAGCTGCGTTTGGCGTCTGAAACGTGGAAAACGTTTGCGTCTGAACCAATTTTTTTGCTTCTGGAAAAACGAGGTTAAACACAACTGCCTAAAAACGCCAAAAAAAGAAACTGTGTACATGGACACATAGGATAACATTGAATGAGTTCAGGGGCAGTTGAAAAAAGTGTCCAACTGCCTCTGAACACGCGTTTAACAGCGTCTCGTGTGCATGAGGCCTTATTCATTACCTTGCTGCAATAGGATAGCCACACCAGGATCACATGGTAACTTTTGTTGCAGATTCTCATATGGGTTATACATGATTGTGTGCAAAATGTCCTGCAGGACTCTATGTTGAGGAGATAACTATACCCTTCACCAACACATGAACCTTTCGTGGATGCACAATTACTATAACAAAACAGTTGCAACAGATTTCTGCAGCAGAGACCACAACATAAATGATCAAAATTTATAGTAATGAAAGGGAACTTCATATATGTACATATACATCGCTCTAAGGCTGTTCCTCTTACCCTGCTGCTCCAAAAGCCTTTATGCCACGTGCAGGGTGCAAGCCCTGTATGCAAACAGGTGCTTAGAGCAAAAGAAGGCTGGAGGGCCGCGCTCCTGTACAATTTCTTTATTCAAATACCGTATACAAAGGTGAACTACAGATACAAGATAACATGTTTCACACCAAAGTTGGGTTCTTCATATCATGAAATGAGGGGCTGCAATGAGATTGTAAGTTTTAAACACAAACTCCAAACTGTGAACCAAGGTTCTAAATCAGGGATTTAGTTTTATATGCCACTATGTGCCACTTTGATTTTAATTAATTTTGAGATCTCTAAAAGCAAAAAGCCAGTTTTTTTTTCTACCAAAAATGATGGACAGCTCAAATGAACAATAGCTGTATTTGCTTCTGTGGACACTTTACAAAGACCGTCATTTGAGGTTAGAACTGAAGTACTGAAATACTTATTTGTGAGTTAGGCCGCGTACACACGAGCGAAATGTCCATCAGAAAAAGTCCGATGGGAGCTTTTCATCGTATATTCCAACCGTGTGTATGCCCCATCGGACTTTTTATGACGAAAATTCAGACGGATATGTTCTAAATTTTTCTGACGGAACTAATTACTTTCGGGAAAACCGCTCGTCTGTATGCTGTTCCAACGTACCAAAAACAACGCAGGCTCTGAAGCAAGTACGAGACGGAAGCTATTGGCTACTGGCTATTGAACTTCCTTTTTCTAGTCCCATCGTACGCGTTGTACGTCACCGCGTTCTAGACGGTCGGACTTTGGTGTGACCGTGTGTAGACAAGACCGCTTGAGTGGAATTCTGTCGGAACTCTGTCGGAGAAAACTTCAGAGTTTATTCCTGACGGCAAAACCGCTCGTGTGTACGCACCATTGTGTGCCCCAAAAACACCTCTAAACTCTTATCGCTTATATCTTACAATATCCTTTACTACTAAAGGCCACAAGCACACTGGAAGTTTTTAAGGTTACTCCTAGGGGCATCTGGTGTTTTTTTTCTGCCTCTAAATGCCCCTCTATGTTAGCATATGTGTCCATGTACACATAGGGGGTTTCGAGGAGTTTAGAGGCAGAAAAAAAACCCACTGCCAGTGCCTCCAGAAGCAGCAGTGTTTTGGCAGTAAAAAAGCTTGACGCCTGAAAAAGCATCTGGACGAATTTAGCCCTTGAGCGCTAATTCATTTGAATGCACAACATAAATTATTATTCTAGGCCAATGAAATGAAGTAACGTCCAAGCGCTTGATGAACCTAAATTCACACGTTTACAAGCGTTAAATGTTAATTATGCCAAAACGCTCCTGCCAGAAACAAATGACATTCACATTTTTATGTAAATATAATTTTATATATATATATATATATATATATATATATATATATATATATATATATATATATATATATATATATTTTTTTTTTTTTTTTCTGAAGTGTTTTTCAAAAATGTATGTATAAAGATATCCTAAAATCTTGAATCTTTAAAAATTTAAGTTAGCCAATAAAGGCTAAACTCCAAACATTCTGCATGTAACTGATAGATAAATGCACCATTATGAGAGGAACTGAACATCTTTCAAGAAAAGAGGTACACGATGTCCATAGATCAGTTGGAACAAGCCATCTACTTTTTAAACCGACTATACAGAAATGAGGACCTCATGATTTAATCTTTTTTTAATGAATAACAGTTTTTATTACCCATAGCAGCAAAGCAGCTATCACCTCTCATGTTTCAAATGCAGTATAGGTGTGTGAAAAGGAACGATTAAGGAACATACTGTAGATAAGATGGTGTCTAAAATGCAGCAACCCATTGGAAGATTCGTAGCAAAGGGCTACTCTACTTTGTATATAATTGTTTTTGTGACTGGTTTAAGTGTATGTAAACCAAAGAACAATAATGTAATACCTGTCCTCAGGTGTGGTGACTGCAATTTTTTTTCACATTCTTACACATGTTGATGCTGCAAGTAACACAGTGCCCATCTGTGGGTGACATAATTTACTCATTGTTCCTTATCAATTGAACAGCAACAAAGTCACTAGGACAGGAAATCTGTTAAGCCGGCCATACATTGATTGAAATTGGGCCAGATCAGCAGGCTGAATTTCGATTGATGTACTAAGGTTGCACAGAAGTCGATTTGCTGGTTTACTTTGATTTTCAAAATAAAAGCTGCATTAACTAATAAAGTTATGGCCTTCCCTTTCAAAAACAGAAAATTTAGTTTCCTAGGCCTACCTTATAATTAATGTATTTTTTTGTTTTCCTTATGCCTATGGTTTTCAGCAGTCATGCTCATGCTGGCTACAGAGATAGTTTTAATAAACAGAGATGGCAGCTTGACAGATAATAGACCCGAACTGAAGTCCGAGAAGTCATGCCCTTAGAGATACCAATAACTTTATTTTCTTTAAACATAAGTAAAAAAAAATCAAGGGCAATCACTATTGTGCTAACCAGCACCAGTATAATGCTCCCAAACTCCCTTACTCCCCTCCCTAACTCCCTCCACACAGAAAACAAGGATGCAGTGAGGTCAACAAGCTTACCCCCAACACATTTAGTCACATCTAAACTTTCTCAATAGCCTTTTATAGGAAAAGTTATCCTGGCTGCTTTAATCAAGGGACTGATATTATATGCACATTTGTATTGATTTCAATGGGTGATAAGGGTTACAGCCAAAATAGTTTGGCTGGATATTAACGTTAAGACTATATTCATTGAATGCATTAGCATCATACTATATATTTTTGAGTGTTATATATTTTTGTCTGCAAAATGCATTGACCTTATTATTATTTCATTGTAAAAGCTGAAGGTATCACTGTGTTAGACTAGACTTACCTGACTTTTCTTCTTGTTTTTAACTGCAGAACCTACTACCACTTCAACAACCATAACCTCTGTAAATACTACTACACCAGAGAGCACAACTACTTCTGCTACACCTTGTGTGTGTTCTTACAATGGAGTAACTTATCCAGAAGGTAACTATGCATTTGTGTTTTATCATTTCTACAGACTTTACAGTCACATTAAAATGCTGGTTCATGTATGGAAAAATTCTGAAGCAAAAGCATGCCCCAAATATTCCTGGTGGCATTCTGACTGTATATAGAGAGTCTAATGATGGAAAATAAGAGACCAGGCTATGCTTTGCTTCATAGCATATATAAGGAATTTTAACCACTTGCTGACCATATAACTTACATACACAGCGGTAAGGTGGCACTGCTGCACCGGATCACGTACCCAGTATGTGATCCGACACCTCTGGGTCTGGGGCACGCATGTGCGTCGCAGGCGACCCGCTGTGATTGTACACAGTGGGAGCTGATCTGCGGGCACCATGGACTCGATGTCCACCGGCACCCTCTGATCATCCAGAACAGAGGCAGAACAGCAATCTGCCTATGAAAACATGGCAGATCGCCGTTCTATCAGTAGGGAAGGCATGGGTCCTGTGTTCCTGCAAAACAGCAACATGTTTTGGTTAATGTCTTCCTTTAGTAAAAGCACCTCCCACACAGTACACAAACACACTAGCTAGGCACACAGCTAACCCTTTGAATGCCCCTGATGTTTAACCCCTTCCCAGCCAGTGTCATTAGTACAATGACAGTGCATAATTTTAGCACTTGTCACTGTATTAGTATCACTGGTTCCCAAAAAAGTGTCAAAAGTGTCAGTTAGTGTCCGAATGTCCACCGCAATATCGCAGTCCCATTATAAGTCGCTGATCGCCACCATCACTAGTAAAAATAAATAAAAATATCCCATCGTTTTAGACACTATAAAAATATGTGGCAGAATACATATTGGCCTAAATTTATGAAGACATTCGATTTTTTTTTTCAGTTTTTTTTAATTGAATATGTTTTATAGAAGAAAGTAAAAATGTATTTTTTTTTTTTCAAAATTGACAGGCTTTTTTTTCCGGTAGTGCACATGTCTCGTTTATAGCGCAATAAATAAAAACTGCAGAGGTAATAAAATACCACCAAAAGAAAGCTCTATTTGTAGGAAAAAAAGGACATACACTTTATTTGGGTACAGCGTCGCACGACCGTGCAATTGTCAGGTAAAGGAACGCAGTGCCGTATAGCAAAAAATGGCCTGGTCATGAAGGGGAGTAAATCTTCCGGAGCTCAAGAGGTTAAAAAAATGATTGCTTGTTTGTGAAAGTGCAACCTTTGGAACTGGCCCCCCTATTCTGAATTCACTACTTGGGGGTTAATTTACGTGGCCTTACAAGCTTGTCAGATGTTAGAAAATGCTGCTATGCACCTACCTGCTCTGGGTCACTGACTGGACAAGTGATAAAGTAGCTTTAAAAATGTCATCATCAACAAGTCAACAATAGCAGCAGCCATGTTTCTACATGTTGGATCCAACTTAAAAATGACACAGCAAATAGGCAAACTGCTACATATTGAGGTACCTATACGTAACTACAGCAGCCTACCGAACATTCCTGACATGGCCAAATCTCAAATAATTCTAACAGGAAAAGCTTTGGCGCTTCCTGTCTTTTAAAAATACTTTATAATTGTGTTTGCTTTTAACATTCGGCTATGGAATGAAAAGAATTTCTGTTAAAAATGTGTTCATTCGAGAAAACATTTCCATAAATGAGATCAAGCAAACCTCCACAGAGGCTGGAATTTGTTCTCCCCTAGGTGGACTTTCAAATGATTCAAATTTTTTGTATACTGCTAGTATCTAAAATATTTTAATGTGGGTGTAATGAATATGACATAGAGAAGGATGGATATATAAATTAAATACATTGGAATTGTTTGTTTTCATCTTTCATCTTCAGGTGAAATTACAAGTGGAGCAGTCGGGCAATTATGCTACAAAATAGTTTGCAATGAAAAATGTATCACAACACCGCAGAGCTGGGATTGTAAATCACCAACCATCACAACTCCAACATCTACTACAAGCACACCGACAAGCCCAACTACCATTACCACATCACACAGCACAACTACTCCAAAGTTCATATCACCAGAAACAAACAGTACTACAAAGCAATCGACACATATCACTATTTCAAGTTCTACAGTCCTCACACCTCCACCTGATTGTTTGCTTGTACCCCCTCGTAAGGTGAGTAAATGATATTGTAATTGCAGACACTAAAGTAAATGTATGTAAGGTTATATCACTTATTGTGGTTGTAAAGGTCCAAGATATTTTACCTTCATGCATGGAATGCATGAAGCAAAAAACCTCTGTGTAGCCCCCCTAATACTGAGCCCCCTCTCGAACCAGCACTGTGCATGGGAGCCTCAGCTCTCCCGGGACTCTCTCCCCTCATTGGCTGAGACACAGAAGCGGAAGCCATTGTCTCCTGCTGCTTTCGATCACAGTTGGTCAGGAGAAAGCATGGGCGTGATTGAACAGGGCTCTGTAGCGAGCACATACCAGTGCCGCTGTAGCAAGCGACTTGCTATGGGGGGCACTGAGAGGAGGGGAGGGTCTAGGAACGCTGGTGGAGGACCCAAGAGAAGAAGGATCGGAGCTGCTCTGTGCAAAACCATTGCACAGAGCAGGTAAGTATAACATTTTTTTTTTTTTTTGTTTTGTTTTTTAATTCAAGCTTTTATTATCACTTTAGGCACCTACTTAAGCTCTGCTGCTACAGGGTGGCCGCTCTGCGCAGAATCATGTATATACACATGATTCTGCTCTTCTGGGTAGGGGGTGCACACGCGTGCCACTTCTGCTGTGATTAGTCACTGCAGAAGTCTATCAGCGAGTACCGGTCAATGGATGACCACCAGCACCCGCTGGTCGGCAAGGAGACAGACAGGACGGAGCTCTTCCTTTGTAAACAAGGCAGCGCTCTGTCCTGTCAGTGGGGATGTGCTGGATTTTGTTTCCCTGCAAAGCATAGCAGGGAATAAAACCAGCACATTCCTTAGTGAAAGCACCAAAAACACTAGTTAGGCACACATTTAACCATTTGATCACCCTAGATGTTTAACCCCCTTCCCAGCCAGTGTTATTAGTACAGTGAACATTTTTAGCACTGATGACTGTATTAGTGTCACTGGTTCCCACAAAGTGTCATAAGTGTCAGTGTCAGATTGTTACAGTCCCGCTATAAATAAATACAAATTCCAGTATATATACAATAGTTTGTAGACGCTATAATTTTTGCGCAAACCAATCAATATGTGCTTATTGGGATTTTTTTAATCAAAAATACGTAGCAGAATACATATTGGCCTAAATTTTTTGAAGAAATTAGATTTTTATTTTTTTTTTATTGTATGTATTTTATAGCAGAAAGAAAAATGTTTTTTTTTTTCAAAATTGATATTGATATTATATCGCAACAAAACAAAACCCAAAGGTGATGAAATATTGCCAAAAGAAAGCTCTATTTGCGGGAAAATTGTCAGTTTAAGTAACGCAGTGCCGCATAACAAAAAACGGCCTAGTCATGAAGGGGGGTAAATCTTCTATAGAGCAAGTGGTTAAACACACACTGTAATGAAAAATATTGTATTCTGAACTGTATGTGGTTAATATATGTAAGGATAGTATTGTGTATATGATTTTTGTTTTTTTTATTTCTCTGTTTGTTTACTTTTTTATTTGTTTACTTTTCTAAACATTTACACGCAGACCAAGCTGTCCAGTAAATTTCAAAGTTTCAAGAGTTGGGACAAATTATAACACTGCCAGGGGAGGTTGCTATGGTTAGCTTTAATTTATAGAGTATAAGGCCTCATTCACACGAGGCGGACTCCGTTTCCACGGAGCCTGCCTCGGTCCGCTGGCTCAGCGGGAGATCTCTCCGTTGATCTCCGCTGAGCCGGCGGATGACAGGTCCCTCTCTGCACACTGAGCGGGGAGGGGCTTGTCAGGCGCCGCTGCTGCCTATGGAGGGATCGGATGAAAACGGACAGCATGTCCTTTTTTATCAGATCTCACCCGATCTGATCCGCCAGCGACGGATCTGGACGTAGGCCCATCCGTCTACTTTTTGCGGATCAGACCGGGTCGGATGTCAGCGGACATGTCTCCGTCGCTCCATAGGCTATCATGGAGCGCCCGTTCAGGTCCGCCGTCAAAACTGACAGGCGGACCTGAACGGTCCGATTGTGTGAAAGGGGCCTAAACCTTTTTCCAAAAAGAAAAAAAAAACTTGCTCTAACGGCCTGTTTTTCACCTACTTAAAAGCCATCTAAAGCTGCATGTCCAAAACGTGACAACACTGAAATGATTTCATTGCAGAATGAACAGAGTTGCCACCCTGCTGAAGAAAGTTGAAAATGAATAGATCTACTGATGGGATAAAACCTTAGTAAAACAAATTCACAGAGAGGTTTAAATGGATTGTAATGCTGCGTTTACATGCCGCATTTAGCCACGTTTGAGTTTAGAAGCGTTTGAAAAAAAAAATATATATATATTTTTTTCAAAATAGCCAAAAATGAGAAACGCCTGTAAACCACGTTTGGCGCCTGCAATGTCGGAAACTACGGCATCTGAACTAATTTTTTTGTCTTCAAAGAGAAGACTATAAAAGTAACTGCCTAAAAACGACATTAAGCGAACCTGTGTACAAGTACACTAAAGGCACAAGGTTTTTTTTTATCTTAATGCATACTGTGCCTCCCTAATACTTACCTGAGCCCCTCTTTATCCAGCGATGTTGTAGGAGTGTCTAAGCTGCCCGGGGCTTCCCTTCTCATTGGCTGAGATAGCAGTATAGCGCAATTGGCTCCCATTGCTGTCAATCAAAATCAATCAGCCAATCAGGAGAGAGATGTCTGAATGGACACAGGGGGCTGTGACTCAGCTCGGGTGCCCCCATAGCAAGGTCCTTGCTGTGGGGGCACTCTACAGGAGGGAGGGGCCAAGAGCACTGAAAAGGGGCCTGAGAAGTGGAGGATCTGGGCTGCTCTTTGCAAAACCTCTGCATTAAGCAGGTAATTATAACATGTTTAACTTTTTTTTTTTTTACAATCACTTTAAACAATAAATGCTACATTATTACTATTTGCAGACTGCATCATATATGTAATGTTATCCTTTCATTATTGTTCTAGCTTAATTGCAATCCTTCTAAAGCACAGGTGTCAAACACAAGGCCCACAGGCCGAATCCGGCCCTCCAGGCTATTTCATGGCCCTCACACCTCTTCTGCTGCTGCAGGAGAGCTCCAGCCCTCCTCTGGTCCTCCTCCAGACCCCTACTTTCTGCTTTCAAGCAATGCATTTAGCTTCTTCCCAGCAGCAGCATAAGGAAAGGGGGTGCACTGTGATGTTAGAGAGAGTAGGGGACTCAACTTCTGATGGTGGGGTGGCTCTTGACATCTTATGTAAGGGGAGGGGATATGCTGGACATCTAATCTTACAGATACAACCGGCCCTTTTGAGGACAATAATAATGCCAATGCGGCCCACAATGAAATTTAGTTTGACACCCCTGTTCTAAAGTTATGTGTATTGTTACAATATATTGTTTGTTTTGACTATTTATAAATATAAAAACATTCAATAAAAAATTTCAAAGTTGTTCTAGGCAAATAGCTAAACAAACAATTAAAATACACACAAGTTTGTCGGTAAAATCATTTGTATTTCTCTACTATTTCTTAAGTATACACAGCCCTACCAGCCACTATAGCCAGTATGGTTACTTGGGTTTTCTACTGCAGTCTAACAATACAGCCTGGTCGCCTCCCTTTCCCCCCTGCCTCCTGTTCATCAACAAAGTCATGTGATCACCAGGTCATAGAGAACATGCCATTCACGTGGCTTTTTTGATAAGCAAAGCACTGTGATCAGACACAAAAGGATTATCACACAGCGTTGTTTATCCATGAAGGATTTCATTTCATGCATGCCAAAGGGCTCAGGCAAGCTGGCATTCATTGAACCTTGAGACATAGATCTCTGTGAAGGATCCATGGACTCCATATGCTGGCTGCCTGTCAAAATATAAAATTTTTATATGTAATATTTTCTATTTCCTGAGCATAATGAAAATAAAAAGAGGACACATTTACAAATTTAGTACATTTCTTAAAGGGTTACTATAGCTAAAAAAAATGATTCTTATGAACCTATGCAAAGATTCCACATTGTAGTTACATAAACTTCAAATATCTCAATTTAATTTACAGGTAAAAGAAAATTTATATGTAGTAGTGCCTTTACGGAATGTATATAATTTACATTTTGGTTTTTAGGTTTAGGGATTTTCTTATCTAGACTATGATATATTAACAATTCTGAACTCTTTTATTTCTTCAGTATAATGAAATCTGGAAAATAGACAACTGCACTGTGGCCAGATGTTTAGGAGGCACCTCAGTAAATATTACGAGCATTAAGTGTAAACCTCTACCTCAACCTCCAATTACATGTGTTAATGGTTTCCCACCAATAGCTGTAACCGATGATGACCAATGCTGCCAGCACTGGGAGTGTCAATGTAAGTATTTTATATCTGCATAATATCAGTAGCTTTTGCTGTTTGACCTATTAAAGAAAGTAAGAATAATAGATGAATATACGACATGACCAGCCATCTGTGTATGGCTGGAGTTCTGCACGGGGTAATTCTTCCAAGCCTTTTGCAGTTTAGAGTTAAATGTAGGCTCTGGCATTAGAATTATTGCTTTCGCTCTAACATTCGTGGCAATATCTGACGTATGGTGCAAATTACTGCTTACATATGCTTGCAGGACCTACATGTCCAAGTGAGCATGGGCATACTTGCCAACAGTCCCTGAATTTCCCGGGACATTCACAGAAATTTAGACCCAGAATCTCAAAAATCTGCCTCTGTCACAGACATTTAGAGGGAGTTATATTCCCTGGGCCCCATCTGTTCATCCACAGGAGTCCGGATGGCTGTAGCATAGATGGACTTTTTCTTCTCTTTCGGAACACAGGCTGATAAGGCTGCACTGATAAGACTGAATGCATTTGATGAGGCTTCGCTGATGAGAGTGCACTGATGATGCTGCACTGATAAGACTGACTGAACTGATGAGGCTGAACTGATTAGGCTGCACTATTGAGGCTGCACTGATGAGACTTAACTGATGAGTCTGCACTTGTGAGGCTACACTGATAAGGCTGCATTGCTGAGACTACACTGATGAAACTGACTGCACTGATGAGGCTGCACTGATGAGACTTAACTGATGGGTCTGCACTTGTGAGGCTACACTGATAAGGCTGCACTGCTAAGACTACACTGATGAAATTGACTGCACTGATGAGGCTGCACTGATGGGCACTGATGAAGTTTCACTGATGAGACTGCTCTAATGGGCACTGATGAGAGTACACTGATGGTAAAGGAGGACTCTGATGGTAAAGGGGGGCCCTGATGTTACAGGGAAACTTTAGAGGTAACATTTTTTTTTATCCATTGGACTGTAAGAGATTGGGTTTAAAGCTGCACTGGCCAACTTCTCACAGTCAAGAGAGTGCTACATGTCAGCTAACAGCACTCCTTTACTTATATCTTTTTAGATAGAATTAAAAAATTCTGATAGCTGACAAAGATGGTATCTGTTTTCATGTAGAAAAACGGGGAGGACGCACCGATCTTGTGCATTACCAAAGATACAATGTATTTAAATAATAAAAACAAAAAAAAATACTCACAAACAGACATTTAAAAAGGCTTAACATTGCTCCAAAAATTCGGAACCGTGTCTTATAGAGACCTGCAACCTGGACTGGATGTTAGGAGGAACCAGATGGCATTGCAAACAGCTTACGCGTTACGAGGGTGTACCCTCTTCATCAGAGCCATAGCGATAGCAGACTGACTTTCTCTACATTCCATCTAAATAAAGCCACATTCACATGTCTGGGCAGACGCCCACTGGGGCCTGCCACACCCACCCCCCGATGGGAGCCGCCTACCATGTCCATCCATCAAAACATACCACATATTAAATCATTCTGTCAACCATCTAGGCATATCTTTACTCCCATAGAGAGGAGGCTATGTCCCTGCACTTGCGACATCTCCTGCATCCACCAAACCGTCATCACATGTAACGACCAGATCTAATGCTCCCCATGTCACAATATAGCATTGATCACTCTGAAATTCACCTACCCTTTTTTATATATGTTGTATTTTCCCATCTCTTGCTGTACACTGTTCCTGCTAGTGGATTCAATTGCAGGGCAAGGATTGGGTGGAGGAGATGCTGGAGGAAAAAGTGGAGGGGAAAGACCGGGGGATGGACAGGAGAGGTGGGGCGCCTCCACCACTTGTTTGGAGCTCAAAGTTGTGACATTAGTGTAGGGTGGGATCTGCGCTCCACACCAGGAGCGCATCGGTGTGTGGCCCAGACACAATACCGCTGGTCTTGTACTATGTGATTGCTGTGTCCAATCACAGCAATCACATAGTAAACAATGCAAACTGAAAGTAAGCATCAGTTCTTGCTGCTCTCTTTCTGAGAGCAGAGGAAACTGTTGCTGCAGCCTGTGAGTGTGCAGCAGCCTTTCACACTGCATGTACACTCACAAACTGCAGTGCCAGCTTGCCCCAGTGTCCCTGATCACTGACCCAGTGTAATTAGTATAACAAAAATGCAGCCAGCACCTGTCACCTGTCCCAGGATCACCAGTGATCACAATAACATACCATACCAATGTCCTGATCACCACCATACCAGCATCCGGATCACTGCCATACGCCATATCAACATTCTGATTACTGTCATACCCCATACCAGCGTCCTGATCACCGCTATACCCCTTACCAGCATCCTGATCACGCCATTTGCCGTACCAATGTCTTGATCACTGCTATACCTCATACCAGCATTTTGATCACCGCCATGCCCCATACCAGCATAACGATCATCGCTATTTCCCATACCCCATACCAGCATCATGATCATCGCCATACCCCATACCAGCATCCTGATGAATTTTAATATATATACCATAGTTTGTAGACTCTATAGCTTTCGCACAGACTAAACAATATACACTGATTTGGGTTAGCTTTACCAAAAAATTTAGCAGAATACATTTTGGCCTAAATTAATGAAGAAAGGTTATTTATTTGAAAAAGTTCATGTTTTTTATTTAAAAATGTCAGTATTTTTTTTTCCATTTATATAGCAATAAATAAAAAACCCAGTGGTGATTAAATACCATCAAAAGAAACTTCTATCTGTCTCAAAAAAATTATAAAAATGTAATTTGGGTACAGAGTTGCATGACTGAGTAATTGCCATTCAGAGTGTGACAGCGCTGAAAGTTGAAAATTGGCCCATACTGGAAGAGGGGGAAAGCATCCACAATTGAGATGGTTAATTGGTTTGTGTGAAAGTTATATAGTTATATATAGTCTACAAACTATGGTGTATATATATATATATATATATATATATATATATATATATATATATATATATATATATATATACTATATATATACACCCACATGCATGTGTGTGTTTGAGCTTTGGTTTGGGATGCACATCCTAATGCAATAGACTGCGCACATCTATGGGGAGGAATAAGGTAAGTAATCTGTAGCTTGAAACTTCCCTTAGACTAGAAAAGCTGTTATTCCTTTTTTGGGGGGTGGGTTGTCATAGCTATGGAGACACACAACTTCTCAATAGCTTCTACAGTCAATCACAAAATCTTTGGCAGTACTGAGACTGGAGCAGTATAATGCCCCGTACACACGGTCGGACTTTGTTCGGACATTCCGACAACAAAATAGTAGGATTTTTTCCGATGGATGTTGGCTCATACTTGTCTTGCATACACATGGTCACACAAAGTTGTCGGAAAATCCGATCGTTCTGAACGTGGTGACGTAAAACACGTACGTCTGGACTATAAACCTGGCAGTGGCCAATGGCTTTCATCTCTTTATTTATTCTGAGCATGCGTGGCACTTTGACCGTCAGATTTGTGTACACACGATCGGAATTTCCGACAACGGATTTTGTTGTCGGAAAATTTTATATCCTGCTCTCAAACTTTGTGTGTCGGAAAATCCGATGGAAAATGTGTGATGGAGCCTACACACGGTCGGAATTTCCGACAACAAGGTCCTATCACACATTTTCCGTCGGAAAATACAACCGTGTGTACGGGGCATTAGATTGGCTGCTAGAACAAAGCTGCTCGCAGCCACAAAAGGAGCATGCATCCTTTGGTGGCAACATTGCTCCTGCACAAAGAGATGCTCAGGGAGCATTGCCATCCTAGGTAAGGAAGTTCCAAAGAAGAGTCTTACTGGAAGAATAGCCAAAATAAAATAAAATGCAAAAACACAGAGAGAACGCAAGGAACACCGGATATTAACCTACTTTAATCCCCCCAAACTGCACAAAAAGCTGGCCATACACTAGTAGAATTTTGCATGAACGTTCATTCAAGAAATCTTCTCAGTATATTTTCTGATGTCATCAGTGACTCGACAAATGTTGTTCGAAAGTACTTCAAAATTTCATTTGCTTTTAACATTCAGTTTTGAAATGAATTTAAATTCCCAATTACAAATTTGCTGTTAGAATTTCATGCTTTCAAGAAAAAAAGAAAAATCCATCCCACTATTTTGATCTTTTCCTCTCTATGGCTGACAATAGTCAATTTGACCCCATTAACTATTAGTAAATTGAACAAACATTCTGAAAACAAAAACTTTTAGACCCCTTTAACACTGAGGCAGCTTTCAGGCATTTTAGCACTAGAAATAGCGCCTGTAAAGCGCCTGAAAACTGCCTCCTATTCATTGCAATGGGTGCTTTCACACCCAGGCAGTGCGCTTGCTGGATGTTAGAAAAAGTCCTGCAAGCAGCATCTTTGGGGCAGTTTGGGAGCGCTGTATACAATGAATTTGCAATGAATGGCCACTGTTTCTGAAGTGCCTGAAAATCGATTCGGGAGTGCCGCAACACAAGAGTTTTTGACCCCTTTTTTTGGGTTGAAAGTGCCCTGCTAGCAGCCGTAAAAAGCGCCGCTTAAACAGTGGTAAAGCGCCCACTAAATCAATCGGCGCTTTTCCGCGAGTGCACATGCGGCCCCAGTGTGAAAGTGGTCTTAAAGAAAATTTGAATGGTGTATAGCCAGCCTAAGACTCAGCGAAGTACTAGATGACAATGTTGTTCTTCTGCAGAGTATGTACATTACCAGGAAATGTGCTGACAATAATAATGAATTATGAACCAATGATGTGCTGCTCGTCCTTTAATGCAAAATCGGTAGGCTGGGGGTTGTGTCATTGACCAAATCATACAGCTATTGCAGTGTGTAATAAGGTAAATTTACAACACAGTGGAGGTCAAGGACTTGGTTATGCCATCTGTTAGGTGTTCCTGCATTGCAGGCTGAAGAAAATGACAAATGCATTTTAGCTGAGCATTTACCTGCTTGACTGGAGTTCAGCTTTAATTGAATTCATTACTTGGGACATTACACAAAAATGAATGAATTCCAGACCGATAATAACATCTAAAATGAGTTTCCTTTCTATAACTGCAAATTTTTATTTTGTAGGTCCTTGCTTTGGTTGGGGTGACCCCCATTTTTATACATTTGATGGGACTTCCTATGACTTTCAAGGCACCTGCACTTATACTCTAGTGGAAGAAATTATAAAGAAGATTAGTACCTTTGGTGTATACATTGATAATTATGACTGTGGAGCAAAAGACCGAGTATCATGTCCACGTGACATCATTGTGAAATATGAAAATCAGACAATACGCCTTCAAAAAACATTCCAGTTACAACCAACGGTACAGGTAGGATGGATCTTAGTTATTAAGTAACCAGCAATCCTATGCTTGGAAACTGAAATAATATGTTGGTTGATGTAAAGTGCTTTCATTTGTTAGCAAAAAAGTGACTAAAATATTTTCATTATAATAAAAAACATTTTTTTCTAAGCTCTTTATTACATAAAATACTCCTGCATCTTTAATGATCTTAACTGCTTACATTTATGATTGGTGGCATCTCAGAATGTTGACCAAACCCAGAAGTAAATTGTCATTGCCAGGCCAAACAGCTACAGGCAGGAATTCCCCCTGCAGGAGCAGGGATACTCGTGACATGTACATACACAAAGGGGTGAGGATACTCATGACATCACTGATATTAAGTCAGTGATGTCATGAGCATCCCCACCCCTTTTGTGTATATACAGCTGCGATAAGTCTGATTGGCCCAGAGCTGACAGCTGCCTTCCTGGTTCCTGGTTCAGCCAAACATTGATTTAGACCAAACTTTGCACCAAACCTAAGCTCAACCCTGGTACCACCCCTGGCTCAAAGTGGGTTTTTCTGCCATTTATGTCTATGTATCTCAAATCTAGCTAATAGATTGGCTTTGAAATATTGAAATTTGCAAGCCATTTGCCCATCTGGCCATAGTTTAACTGGCTGCTATTAGTGAAATGCCCTGAATCCCTGTACAGATAAACCCCAGCCTCCTTTAAGATAATGACTGATAATAACCACAACATTAGGGATGAGCCCAATGTTGGAGTCGAACATAAGTCACGGAGATTAACACAATAGTACACAATGAGTGGCATAAATAGAAGTGCACAATTGTCATGTGATCTGCTGTGATTGGTCACAGGGATCAATTGTACTGACAGTGGTCCGGTACACTGATCTGTCATCCATTGTGTGATGACAGATCATGTCATATGACATCCACGCAGAACAGGAGAGCTCCCGCCAGGCCATCATTTGTCTATAGGGCAGACTGAAAGCAGATATACAGTAATTTAAAAACTATGTTAAAAAAAAAATATTGTAAAAATATTTTTATTACTTTTTCTTACCCTCATGCCTGGTGAATTAGTTAGGATTCTGAGGGACCAGTTCACCAGGGTGGTTTGGGAAGGGCACCCCATTTTTTGAAGGATCCACTTTCAAAGCACCCCCCAGGGCATGGTATCAGCATAACAGGGTGGGGCTGCATGCTTGCTGCTCTCTTTCTATGATGACCCCAGGCTGTATGCGTTCTAATCTGGTAACCTCTTGCAGCATGAGGAAACTATGCTGTTCGTTAAATAAAAAATGTTAAATAAATAACCATATACGGTAAATGCTGAGCCTGTATTAAAAACACAGGTCTCACATAATCTATACACAATCATAGGGTAACACTCACCCTTTGTTAAATAGAGTGAATGTTACAGTAAAGGTCCTTTCCTGTTGTTATTCTGGGTGAATATCTACTAAGGGCAAAATCATTGATATATATACCCCAATGTTATCATTGTGGTGAATATCTAGGAAGTAAGAACAAGAACAAAATTTTATTTACATTCGCCCATGGGGGTCAGAAGATGAAACCCTTCCTAGTCCTGGTTAGAGTTTATACAGGGCTAAAGACTTCCCAGTCCCATGCTCTGGTGCCTGAGCAGCCAACAACCTGTACTGTAATGTATTAGGAAGTGGCATGAGCCATTGCTCCCCTTATTCTCCAGGTAAGAGAAGCAGATGGTGCAAAGGAAAGGTGTGTGTGCCCAAGTAAACTAAGCATATAGTGAAAAGAAAAGGTAAGTATAAGTAGCTGTGAGGTTCAGCTGTACTGTGATTCTCTGGACACAGTGCAGTTGTGCTTGAAGCAGAAAATTTGGTTGGTTTCACAAATATTTTTTTTTCAAATAGCAGTTTCCTAGGCAGCTACTACTTTCAACTCTTAAAACAACAACAACAACAAAAAAAAAAACAAGTTAATTTACTTCTACTTCTTTTCCTTATGTTAACCCTAGGTTATTGTAAATGGCGCAGTTGTAGGAACCCCTTACGCAAATAATGGAGTGAAAGTGTATAAATCAGGAATCAATTATGTAGTGGAGATTCCAAGTATACAATCTTTCATAAAGTATGATGGCTTTAGATTTGAAATCGACCTGCCATATCATCTTTTTGGAAACAATACACAGGGACACTGTGGTAAGCTATTGTCATTATTTATATTTGCAGAAAAAAAATGTTGTAAATGTTCTATGGTATTATTTTAGATAATGAGACTCAGAAATAAAGTTGCTGGAGGGAAGACTTCTCATATGTAGCAACCTCCTAGATAGGTGCTAGGTTGGGTAAATCTAGTTCTTTAGCTCTTCTGTAATCAGTGGAGCTGCTTGTGGTTGCTCAGTTTCACTGGTTGGGGGTTTGCTGTCCCCTGTCTTCTGGATGATTCTGGAAATTAGTGGGCTGGGAGCGTAAAATCTCCAGTCTGAATATTTATGTGGTCTTAGCTAATCCCTGGGAGAGGGTGCCAAGTAGGTGGTTGGGAAGGAGCATAAATAACTTGAGGCCTGGAGCAGATGGCTTCATGTCCAGGAGGAAAATACCCCAGTTTGAAGTGTTGCTGCCCTTTTTGGCAGTCCACCTGTGCTTCTTCATTTGCTGTTTGAGGTCCCAGCTGTGCTAGCTGGAGGACCTATTCTACTGAACTTTGCTGGAGGTGACTGAGGAATTTCCTTTTGGGAATCTGGTCTGAAGAGTTCATGGGAGAAAAATCTGGCTGATATTGGAAGTAAGCATTAAAAATATCCAGGGACATTTGTAGGTATATACTGGTGTGTGAGATCCCAGTAAATCGGTGCTGCTTCCATCCCTCTTACATCAGAGTCAGCCTATGCTTAAAAGTGGACGTTGGTTACTGTGCCCTTGTGTAGTTCAGTCCATTTTTTGCTGCAGCAAGGACTGTGCTAGGAATCTTTGAGAAGACAGGTGTCTTCAAGTTACTACTTATCTCTACTGGAGTATCTCACGGTTACCCAGCACCCATCCAAGTTCAAGTTTTCAATAAAGTATCAAAAAAAAGATACCCCTAGACTAATTATCGAGCCAGAATAGTGACTGGGACTGTGTGCATGGCTGCTAGTGCACTTACTGTATTAGAAAAAGGGACCATTCAGCAGGCCCTTTAGGTGGTGAGCACCACACATAAGACAGCTTTGAGTTCAAACATTTACTTACTGCATGGAGGGGCAGTGAGGAATTCAGTGGTGTCCTTTCTCCACCCCCACTGCTGCTAAATAGAGGGTTGAAAATGACTAATACCAAGTCAAATGTAGGTACTTACACTTAATGCATAAAAAGATAAAAATTTAATGGTTTAATAATGAATACAGAGCTGCATACAGTGGTGACGGAAAGTATTCAGACCCCCTTAAATTTTTCACTCTTTGTTATATTGCAGCCATTTGCTAAAATCATTTAAGTTCATTTTTTCCCCATTATTGTACACACAGCACCCCATATTGACAGAAAAACACAGAATTGTTAACACTTTTGCAGATTTATTAAAAAAGAAAAACTAAAATATCACATGGTCCTAAGTATTCAGACCCTTATACTCATATATTTAACTCAGGTGCTGTCCATTTCTTCTGATCATCCTTGAGATGGTTCTACACCTTCAATTGAGAATATTTATATGGCCCTGGCCAATTTCAAAGAGCAGGGTTCTGAAGGCTGCTGGGAGACTGTACATATTCTCTGAGCACACTAGGCTTGGGTTTTTTTCCTGCAGAAGATCAGTCCATCCTGGAAGGCTGCTGCCCTCCAGGATAGTGCTGCCATGTGCTTGCTTGGATGCTGAAGCTACAGGGGCTGTCTTCTGAAGATCTACTCTGGTATCACTGAAGTTGGATGGAGGCAACCAACTCTCCTTGAGAGTACCGTCTGCTGTGAGAGATCTTAGAGACATTTTGGGCTGCTGACACCCCTCTTGTGCTAGAGAGTCAGCTGCCTGTTTGTTAAAGGGGACATTGGATGGTGTCCTGAAGGGCTTAGTTTATCTAATTCCTTTTGAAGGGACTATGCTCTAATTGCTCTAAATTTGGAAGCGTACGTTTGACTGCTTCCATTACAAGCCAAGTCCACAGTTTGCTATATGCAGGGACTTCTGCTTTAGCTTAATAGAAAGGAGTTCACTGTCCTCAACCTGAACATAGTTTCTGTTTTTGGAGTATCCCACTCAATTCCCTCAACCCTATCCAAGTTCTCCAAAAAAAAAAAAAAACAACAAAAACAACACCCCTAGACTGGTTATTGAGGAAAAGTGTGGCTGAGAGCATATGCCTGGCTGTAGGACAATCCACTGGGAAAGAATATGGGCAAATTTCCAACAGCTCCTATTGTTGTAAGCGCTACATACTCAACCTATTTTCAGGTTGAATTAAGGTATGTCAGATGGTGAAGTTGTAAATTCATAGAAGATAAATGCTATTTTAGAAAAAGGAACCCCACACTTGAGGGTAAAGTAGGCATTTTTTGTAGATACTAGAACAAAAACAGGTATAGACTTTACAGTAAAAGATTTACCATGTACTGTAGGCAATGACCATTATAACTTTTTAGTTTTTGGAATGGCTTTTACAATTTGTAAAAAGGCCACATAATAAGCAATTTCTTCAGCTGCATGTGACCAATAGGATTTGGGTATACACAGGAGACAGATATTGAATGTTTGTATCATCTTCAAGTTACGACATGTACAGTCAAATTGTATAGATCTGGTTATTTGCTATTGATATGTATATAAAGTGACCCTGTTACTGAAATAGTAATGAAAACATTTCTGTGAAAGAAAGTACTTTATAATTACCTCTCCCGGTGGCAGTCTTAGAGCAGAGCTGCCCCCCTCATCATGCCCTACTTCACAGAGGAACAAGTAAATATAAATTCAGGATAAAAATGAAACATGCATTAAAAAATAGATCCACTGTAAGGGTTTTAGCTTCAAAACGCTGGAATGTGCCTGTGCTCCTCCCTTTAACGTGCTTCATTCATATAGAGTGTATTCATTGAGTAACCCTCATTATGAGTGAGGAAGGAAGGAGCCCAGGCAAGTGGTCCATTGTGTTTGAGTTAAAATAAACTTTTAAAGTAGATCTTTTCAGAGTGCGGCTTTTGTTTTTTTCCAATATTACATTGGAGGATAAGGCAAGTATTACGAGAACCTGCACCCAATGTCATGTGTAAAAATATTATATGCTTTGAGAGGGGAGTGGGAAACATTTCTGCAACTAGGTAAGTATAAAGTCTTTTACAATAGCTTTTCAGTTTTTTATTTTCTATTTCAGCAAATGGGCTACTTAATAGAATTAGGAAAGAAGAAATATGCATTGTATTTTATTTTCTGATATTGCAAATGAATATATCTTATCTAGGCACTTGCAACAACAACAGATCAGATGACTGCTTGACAAAAAGTGGTAACTATGTATCAAACTGTGAAGATATGGCACCTACATGGATTTTTAATGATACAACGAAACCTAATTGTGTCATTGGAACAACGACAGTCTCCCCCACAGTTATACGCAGCACTACAACTACAACTACAACTTGTTTACCATCGACAACCTGCCAAATCATCAATGACAAGTAAGCATTTATGGATTCTTTGCAAAATACATCAGGGTGATTGTTTTTTTTATATACCAAGAAAAAGCAAAAAGAAATATGATAATTGATTGGATAGCAAAAATTCTGGCCAAGTCACACAGTCTATTGTGCTTAAGGGTCGGTTTACACCAGATGCAGTCCAGTGCGTTTTTTCTGCATCAGAAATAAATAGACAGTAGATTATATGAGTTCCAATGGCATGGTTCACACCAGTGCAGTCAGTTTCAGTACAGAAAAAAAAAATCGGAACATGCAGAATATTTTCTGCACAGAACTTGCTGGAATGCAGCAAAACACATAATAAACAAACTGGAACGCATCTAAACATATAAAAAACACACCAGAATGTAACACTTGAAAAGGAAAACCTTGAAGAAAAGAAACCTAAGAGGGTAAAAATGCACTGGAATGCATTGAAACCGCCAAAAAAATGCGCACACAGAAATGTATCTGGATTGAGTATTTGTGGCGTGAACTGAAAGGAAAAAGTCATCTGGAATGCATTTTTGTCGTGTGACTCGACCCTCAATGTGTAACAGTATCACCTTAGTTAATACTGTGTGTGTTTGTGTGTGTGTATATATATATATATATATATATATATATATATATATATATATATATACCTGTGCTGTGGAAAACAAATAGTGTATGGCTACTTTTCACATATAGGCAGTATAGCACTACATATTTTGTTTTCTTTCACCTTAAGTAGTGTATATAGGGGCACAGCTTTGTGTTTTAGCGTGAAGGGGTTTTAGAACCTCTAGCAAAGTTTTATTTTTTATTGCTATCTGCATATCCATTAGGAAGATGTGATTCGGCCTTTACCATCTCTATTAATACTGGTAACTACTGTCACTGGAGTTATCAGCAGAACAGGAATAGATTGTGACTTTTCTAAGGAAGACACTTGTTCTGGGAGCAAATGTCCAGGAGGTGATTTCCCTCAGTCTGGAAAGATAAGATAAAAAAAAATGACAGGGGCTTTAAGCATTCTCTACTTTATCCAAATTGAAAAACAATATTTCTTATATTGGAATGTATTTTCTATTCCCTGTGTTGTTTGTTTGCCTTACCTTGTAATGATGGGCTCATATGTTGTGGCTGCAGTTTGTAGTGTCATGGCCAGGGCTTTTTTTCAGCAGGAACTTGGTGGAACTCAGTTCCACCACCTCTGGCCCAGACCCTTGGGGGGGGGGGGCTGCTCACCACAATCACTTGTAAACACAGAAGTCCAGTTTCTGTGTTTACAAGTGACAGCTCTGCACTCTGTGTGTAACCCCCCTGAACTCTGCACTCTGTAAGTAATGCAATCCTGGTATTTAATGCCCCTTTAAGACCCTCCTACTGTTCGTGAAATTGACTGACCACACCCACTATTTGATGTGATTTGGAGGGTCTGTGTGGGAGGAAGGGTTTTAGGGGGTCGTGGTTGAGTTCCAGCAGCTATTGTTTGAGAAAAAAAGCCCTGGTCATGGCTGATCAATTCCTATATGTCTATGCATTAATCCACCTAACATGGTCATATTTACCAAAGGGAGAGGCAACTACTTGTTCTGGGTCACACAGCATCCCATGCATGTCTTGTCATTTCCTCTGTGAGTGGTAATGTAATGAAAACACATCTCTTTCAGCACACATGAGCTCTTTGTTATTTGTCTGCCTGTTTGTCTCTGTGCCAAATCTAATGATTATTTAGCTCTTATGTGCACCAGCACTACATTGAGTGACCCAGATATTGTGAGATATATAGTTTCTCCACAGGAAGCTCATTTCTCACACTACAGGCAGAGGTCATGCATTAACCACTTAAGCCCCGGACCATTTGGCTGGCAAAAGACCAGAGCACTTTTTGCGATTCGGCACTGCGTCGCTTTAACTGACAATTGCGCGGTTGAGCGACGTGGCTCTCAAACAAAATTGACATCCTTTTTTCCCCACAAATAGAGATTTCTTTTGGTGGTATTTGATCTCCTCTGCGGTTTTTATTTTTTGCACTATAAACAAAAAAATAGCAACAATTTTGAAAAAAAAAACACATTATTTTTTACTTTTTGCTATAATAAATACCCCCAAAAATATATAAAAAAACATTTTTTTTTCCTCAGTTTAGGCCGATACGTATTCTTCTACCTATTTCTGGTAAAAAAACCCACAATAAGCGTTTATTGATTGGTTTGCGCAAAAGTTATAGCGTCTACAAAATAGGAGATAATTTTATGCCATTTTTATTAATAATTTTTTTTACTAGTAATGGCAGCGATCAGCGATTTTTATCGTGACTGCGACATTATGGCAGACAGATCGGACACTTTTGTCTCTATTTTGGGACCATTAACATTTATACAGCGATCAGTGCGATTAAAAATGCATTGATTACTGTGTAAATGTGACTGGCAGTGAAGGGGTTAACCACTAGGGGGCACTGTAGGGGTTAAGTGTGTCCTAGGGAGTGATTCTAACTGCGGGGGGGAGGGGCTATGTGTGACACAACACTGATCACCGCTCCCGATTACAGAGAGCTATGATCAGTGTCACTAGGCAGAATGGGGAAATGCTTGTTTACATCAGCATTTTCCCGTTCTTCCTCTCCGTGAGACGATCGCAGGTAACCCCGCGGACATCGAGTCCGCGGGTCCCGCAATCACACTAACGAATCTCGCAGCGGTCGCGTGGGCCTGCCGGTGGCGCAAACCGCTTCTTAAAGGGCAACGTACAGGTACATTAATATGCCTGTACGTGCCCTTCTGCCGACGTATATCGGCATGAGCCGGTCGGCAAGCGGTTAAAGTGGTGGTAAAGTCATAAGGTTTTTTTTTATCTTAATGCATTCTATGCATTTAGATAAAAAACCTTCTTTGTGCAGCAGCCCCCTAATACTTACCTGAGCCCTATTTCGATCCTGCAATGTTGCTCGAGAGACTCGGCTGCCCGGGACTCTCCCTCCTCTTTGGCTGAGATGGCAGAGTGACACCATTGGCTCCCACTGCTGTCAATCAAAGTCAGTGAGCCAATGAGCAGAGAGAGGGGTAGGGCCGAACTGTGGCTCCATGTCTGAATGGCCACACAGAGCGGCAGCTTGGCTCGGATGCCCCCATAGCAAGGGCCAGGTGCACCAATGAGGGACCCGAGAAGAGGAGGATATGGGCTGTTCTGTGCGAAACCAACTGCATAGAGCAGGTAAGTATAACATGTTTCTTATTTTTAAAGAAGAAAAATTAGGCTTTAGTATCACTTTAACCTGTGCAGTGCCATGCAGCATTCCTCATGTTTAAACACAAATAGAAACATCAGGCACAGGAATGTGAAGATTTACTATGTGCGTACAGGGCAACAAATAACTACAAGGTGTAGTTAGGAATGTTTATAATGTCTTTAAAAGTTTTCTCATATATCATAATTATTCTTTAAACCCTTTACTGTGTTTTTTTTTTCAAGGATCTTCAATGAATGCCATAAAGTTTATCCACCAGAAATGTACTACAAGGCTTGTATTTTCGACAGTTGTCATGGATCCAACATGGAATGTTCCAGCTTAGAGCAATACGCCCAGCTCTGTGCAGGACTGGGAATGTGCATTCCATGGAGGGATAAAGCTTTAAAATGCAGTAAGTTATTTTAATCAGTTATCTGTTTTGTGACTGCAGAAAGCTTTTATCCTGATTTGTACTTATAAACAGGTACAGCATATCTACTAAGTGAAATATATAACATTTTATTATTCCAGTTAAAGCTCAATTTTTCATTAAACAAGCTAAATACATTCCAAGTGCGACAAATCAAAAAGTGTTTCACAATTTAAACTGGCCATAAAAGGTTAAAATTTCAGCTTATTCCTGCTGAATTGGCCAAAATTCAAGCCTTGGGTGACCCTGTTGGAAAATTGTCAGTCTAGCAGTGGCTACATTCCTTCAGATGCAGTCACTGCTCTGGTATTCAAGCAGCCACAAAGCAATGGCTGGCAGTGGAGATTTCTCCACCCACACTGCAGGCTGAACAAGAACACTGTAATGCTAGCCTTACAGTTCAGAGTAGAAAAAAACTCCTCAGTCACCAAAGGCCATGACCCTTGCATCTGCTGTGAGAACACCACTTCTACACAGGGAGCAAGGGTCCTTCTCAACAGTATGCTGGCAGGGGACAGGCATTTCTACTCTGGCTGTGGTTGCTTGCTAAAGAAAACAAACTGTAAAGCTTTGTACATACTAGTAGTTTTTTTTTGTTCAACCCAGCAGGCTAAACAAAAAAAAAACCTGAAGAGCTCGGAAGGAGATGTTGTATTGATAATCTGTTGTTAGTACAGCGATCTCCCCCCTGAGCTATTGTGTTCTGACAGCGGGATACCCCCTCCGCCAAAACACACCGGTCGGTGCTATATGCTGACCAGCAGATCTTTTTCGGTCATGCCCATTTGACAGAAGCTGGCTTCTGTCGGACCGGCTCCTGTACACATGGACCAAAAGTTGGCGGGTTTCTATAGAACCGGCAAATACCGCCCAATATTCGGCCCATGTGTACGGGCCTTAAGACTATGAGTACTTTTTGTTTTGATACATCTGAATGTGTTCCTGCTGTAGATTTTCCATCACTCCTTATATGTTGAAATCATTGTAAGGAAAACAGGGAGCGAGGGTAAATCTAATAGAGCCCAGATAAGAGGAAATGCTCAATAGAATTCTCTACCTAAAACTAGAAAACAAAAGGTTTGGCTTGATATACACTTAAAGCAGAGTTCCACCCACTTTTTAATCTTCTCCTCATTAGCTTTGCAACTGGCCATTAACTCTGCATTGGGCAATTTTTTATACTTTTTTGCTTTGCTTTCCTGGTTTCCAAGGTTTTCTCTCTTCCAGTTTTTACCATCCTCGGCGATGTACGTATTATCCTGTGGTGCACTGGCTCCTGGGAGATGTATGTCACGATTCCCAGGAGTCAGTGGGCATTGCTGCCACTCAACATTGCGAGGTATTCAAAACAGAAGTGACGCAATGACATACTGTCGGTGGTATGCTCGGCATACAATGCACATGCACGAGATTGGGAGGTGCATGCTGGGTAGCCAGCAGCACCGTATCCCGGAAAAGAGTCTGAGTGGGCTTCACATGCCCACAATGAAGATGGAAGCGCTCAGGGCGACAAAATCTAAGGTAAGTACATTCTAAAAAACATGTATAAGAAAGGGGATTTATTTGGAGACATGAGTTCATGTAAACTATGTAGAAAAGCAAAGGGGATGCAGAAAAGAAAAAAAGAAAATGTGGTCGGAACTCCGCTTTAACTGTTTATAGTGCCATGCTTACACTTTATTGAAAAAATACATTTATTGATTTACTAAAGAAGTAGAGACTGTCCGCTTTTCAAAGTGTATGTGAATCTTTGTTAATTTTTAATACTCAGTCATGTGTAAAGGAATTTTTAAAAATAGAATTGAATTAAAGCACAATGAAAAAAAAATAAGCACAGCTTCACCTCATTCATCAATGTCTACTTTGCAAAGTAAACATACACTTTTCCCGGAACAGTCTCTTCTCATTTAGTAGGATACAGTGATTAGGCACAATCGTTCCTCACCTTCCACTTTCCATTTTACATCCCTGTCAATCTCATTTTTTCAGGTAGTCGCATAAAGAAGTAATGTTGTATTCATTTTTTAAATGCTTCCAATACATTAAACACATTTTTTTTTTACTTCCAGGACTTACTTGCCCTTCAGACAAAATCTATAATGCATGTGGCCCAGTTACACAAAGAACATGCCAAACTACGTAAGTGTGTAAACACCAAGCATCAGACAGTGGGTCACAGGAGTACAGAACTAAGTGCACTTCTGTGATCCATAGGAGAAGTAGCTGTGGACGTACTTTGAAGGCCTATGTATAAACAAAAATTGCTTTGTTGACCTGCCCTGGTGGTTGTGGGGGTCTGTGGGTTAGGGGGCTTATTTGAATCTGGAAGTCCTTTTTAACAATAAGAGGTCCCCTAGATATTGCCCCCCCCCCTCCCCCCCAATGTGAATGAGTACACATCAGCAGTCTTCATTGTCCCATCCTTTTCAATGAAGCTTTTCTATCTTGTACAGCCTGGAACATTTTAGGGAGTGCTGAATGATTTCAGCACTTGTTAGATGAGGCTGCCCTTCCCCCCATCCTTGCATGATCTGAATAGACAGCATGCCTACACAAAACCACTCATGGCCAATGTTGGAAGATGCAGTGTAAACTAGTCTTGTGAAGTATTCACCGTGCTGAATTGTTTTCATTGCACATTCTAGCTTCAGCTATCAATAGCTGTGTACAAACATGCTGCCTGTTCAGATCACATAATTTTCCAGTAGCTGGTGACATAAGGGGGAGCAGCTTGGCTGTAAGGAGCAGAAAGCCTTCAACGCTGTTGAAACCAGTGATAGAAAATAGAAGTGCTTTGTTCATAAAAATGAGAGAACCAATTGGCAGGCGAATACCCACTTTAGTAACTGCTCAGTACTTATAGTAGCAGGGTGTATATAATGTGATCTATACAGAGTGTCACTTTAAATCAGTCAGAATGTTGTTTTTTTAACGGTCTTGAAAATGGAGATGAATTATGTTGTATGACTTCTTACAGGCCAGAACAATATGCAGTGATGCAGAATAATACTAATTTCATTGAAGGATGTTTTTGTCCAAATGGTACAATGCGCCACAGTGAAGCTGTAGATATTTGTGTACCTAACTGTGGTAAGGAGTGTGCTATTTTATACTTCTCTAATTAATGTAGTTTTGTACAAAAATAGGGGAACCAACAACCAACAACTTATTCATTTGTGACTACAGCATTACAAGCTCAGAGGTGCCAAATACAGATGAACAGACCATTCTGCTAGTTTCAATCCAGTCTGAGCATGGCTGGTTCAGCTTGGTTTGATAGGCATGTGAGCTGGTCTCCTGTATAAAATTTAACCATGTATATACTTCACCAGCTGAGCCAAGGGCAAAACAGGGATCGCTGTTTCAAAACAAGAACCTGGTTTTGATATGAACTAGACTTTTCATTATTTCCAGGAAGGATAAAATATCTCAACAGCACACCAACAAGCTTGCCTTAAAGTGCAAAGCTCTTTATTCTTGTATGATCACATAAAAAAGCAGGAGTTTTAGGAGTACAATCATGAACAGAATATGCAGTCGTAGACTTTGTGTCAACATATAGAAGAGAAACTGAGTACCATAAAAACAACTTTATTATGTACCATTAACCCCTTCAGCCCCGGAAGATTTGGCTGCTCAATGACTAGACTCTACTAGTCTCTTGTTTGGACAGATTTAAGTGAGTTATTCCTAAGAATTACAGGCCTACAATATAAAACACCAAATTTCCATGCAAAACAATTTACTGCTTCTCGATGCAAAAATCGGACATAATCATACCGCCAGGGACATTAAAGTAACCAAGGCACATACTGTATATTCCAAAGAGGGGTTTCTTGATAAGTATCTTAGAAAAAAATTCAGTTCACATCAATCCAGCCAGTAAATACAAGATAATCGACTTTAATCACATGGTCGATTCCAGTATAGTGTGTGAATGGAATATATACTCCTTATCTGCAGGAAGTTTCTTACCTTCCCAGGAAGTGCAGAATAAATGGAACTATATATAACTTTCTGTCCTTGAGGATAGGTAGCCACTCCTGTCACAATGAACAGTTAAATGAGTTACCATGATGCAAGCAAAGTGTAAACAACATTCAACTGTATGTATAGCCAAAAAGATTTTTTTAGTTATGAATGGAGTAGAAAAGGGTTCAAACCACTGTCATTTTATTTTAAGCTGTCTAAGTCCCATTGGTAAGATTTACCCTTCACTTCCTGTCCCACAGATCCAACAGGAAATAAAATGGAATCTCAACAAAGTGAAGGGAATCCCCTGTTAGACCACTTTGGTGTCTTTGAGGTGTTGCCATTTGAAATTGTACCACCATCTCCTGTTCTTGTGACAAATGTAAATTCTGCATTTTCTGTCTCAGTGAAAATAGTCACCAGGACCAAATTAGAGGATGAATGTAATGGCTGAGACAAAAATACAATTTAAATGTTCACATTCTAATCCCTTACCACACTATCCCCCCAAAAAATATTGGCTAAAAATAAAAATATGTTACCCTTTGTATTTAAGAAAAAATAAAATTTTTCACTTATTGAATACATTTGAAAAAAAAGGTCTGCACAAAGTAACTTCTAGAAAGAAACCATGAGATTCGTTAATGCAAGTATTTGGAATTATGATATTTAGGAATGATTCTCAAACTTTCATTAGTATTTATAGAAAACCATATAGTCCCTGTTTTGCCCCATCTTTCTGTTTTCTGAACTCCTATGTAGATAATAAAGATGTTAAAAAAGCATATTGGTGTATTTACAGTAGAGTTGTGCTTGTTTTCTATAGACCCTATGGGCTGTGATTAAAAACTCAGGGGGCTCTATGACCATTGCAGCTCTGTGTGTGTAATGGGGATAGATTGTAATAAAACTATGAGACAGTCTAACCACACGGTTTAATGTGAGGTAGGCCAAAAGGAACCAAAAAGTCCTCTGTTGAGCAAGTAATAAGAGAAGATTTAAAACTTTTTTTTTAATTAAGAAAAGCTGGATCAATGGGTCTGAGACTTCTGGTGCCTACAAACACACTGTCATCAGAACTGACTGAAGTTGACTGTATTGGAAGATGCTTATGTGATGTCTATAGCTAGATTTCTGATATACACGATTTGTATTTCTGAATGTACTGTTATGATTGTTATTTATCCCTTCATTTCTTTACATTATTTATTATAGAATATATTCTTGCTATAGTGATTAATAAGTCTATGAATTACATACATATATAATGTATGAATGGTAAAGCACTTAAATGCTGGGATAAAGTATGATAGTACAGTGAAGTTATAAACAGGTGATACTAGATATTGGGACATTTTGCTAAGAAGATTTTTTTGTCTCTTTCAGGATGTGTTGGACCAGACAATGTGCCACGACAGGTATGCTTTTTTATTTTTTTAATCAACTTGCTCTATACCTATAATCTTCCATCATGGAACATCCATGAAATATTTATTATTCTGTAGTTTCTATTGATCCTAGCCTAGCCAGACATTCAGTTCATCTCGGAAGAAGCTTAGTTTCGGCTGTAATTGAATTCATGGAAGTCTACTGAATAGACTAATGCATATAATGTTGACCCTCTGTCAAGAGGTGCCTAGAGGTGGCCAGACACAACAATAAAAAAATGAATCATCTGAGTATTAATTGCAAATAATTTCTTAGATCCTGAAGAATAGTTTTATTAAACTCCACTTTGTCCTAGGTAACAATCGAAGACAACAAATATTGCCCTCCCCTATCATTCATTGCAAGCATACCTGATCTTACATCTAACATGACCTTTTAAAAAATGTAATAAATGCAATTAATAGAAAACCTACACCCAGGTATTTACTCCATCAGAGTACAAATTAGTGTACAATGCACACATTAAAAAAGTCTTTTAATAAGCATTTTATTCTACCACCATTTAAAATGAAAGGTAGACTTATATAAATGCAGGCAGGAAATTGCAGTTTTTTATTACACCAAGAGCAATGCATGTTATATTCTTAATACTATAGGCAGTCTTATATGAGTTGTCAGTCCTAATGGGAGGAGGGGAAGAAAATTTTGAAGGGTTTACCTTTTACAGATCAGTGAATGTGCTCAGGTTTAATTCACAGGAGATGTTTGAAAATCCTGCTTAAAATCCACAAAACCCAAATTTAGCAACACACCCCAATAAAATCTATGGGGGACATATCTTAAAGTGGTTCTAAAGGCTGGGTGTTTTTTACCTTAATGCATTCCCTGTTTTATTAAAATCTAAACACTTACCTAAGCCTGCCAGGGATCCAGCAGTTTGCCTGGCTGTGGTCTTCTCTCCCTGCTTCTCCTCTTCTGCCTGGCTCTGATTCCTCACACTGTACAAGGCAGCAGCAATTCAAAAATGGTGCTAGCAGAGCACCCTGCATGTATGTGGCTAGTTATGCTGCCGCTCATGCACAGACCAGCCATGCTATGAAAAGCACATGGGAAAATCAGCATGGGTGGAGTGGTCTCTGCGTGCATTGCAGAATGAATGGCCATGTATGTGCTATTTTTGAACTGATGCTTGCACAGTGCAAGGAAATGGAGCCATGCAGCGTTAAATTTACCATGATGAACTGGTCTGGAGACATGCGATTACCGCGCAGATTAACTGTGTGCCTAGCTGGTGCTTGCTAACTGTGTGGGGGTTGCTCTGACTTGGGGAAGACAGAGATCGGTGTTCCTGCTCAGCAGGAACACCGATCTCTACCTTCTCCCCTGTCAGAACGGCAATCTGCCATTCTGTGCCCCTCTGCCTCTCTCATTATTAATTGCAGGTGTCTGGCAGTCATCAGGTCTGCCAGACCCGCTGATTGTCTCCCCCTCTGTCCAATCAGCGCGCAATCGTGCCTCTCTGGCAGCATGCGCACGCCCCTTTTATGCATGAAGGTAAAAGCCTTCAGTGAGCAGCTCTCCTCTTAGACCCCCTAATACTTACCTGAGCCTGATCTCAAACCAGTGATGTGCACAAGCTCTCTCGGGTCTCTCTCTCCTCATTGGCCATTGGCTCCACTGCTGTCAGTCACAGCCAGTAAAGAGGGAGCAGGGGGCGGTGCCAAGCTGTGCTCTGTGTGTCTTAAAGAAACACACAGAGGCGATTCGAGAGAAAGCATGTACAAGCACAAGCTGCTTGCTCTGGGGGCATTTGGCAGGGGAGAAGAGCCTGGAGTGCCGAGGTAGGGTCCCAAGTAGAGGAGGATCAGGGCTGCTCTGTGCAAAACTATTACACAGAGCAGGTAAGTATGACATGTTTTTTTTTTTTTTAAAAAAGAACCTTTACAGTTACTTTAAAGTTGTCTGAACCGTACTCACACCTGTGTTCCAGCTTGCATTTTTTTTGTGGGTTTCTTATTTGAATAAGCTGCTCTACAAGCAACAAATGCTCCAAAGAAGCTCCAAAAGTGTTGAAGTGGAGCTTGGCATGTTTTTTCACACATTTGTAGCACATTTGCTGCATGACAAATGCTTGTTACCGGAATTCAGGGTGCCATTAACAATTAAAGCCACTGCAGGTGCAAAGCACATTTGCAGCATGTTTCTGATATGCATAGCTAAATACACATTTTCTGACTAGCTTTGTCTTGCCTTCCTAAAAATGCTAAATTTGAATGGAGCCTTAATCCTTACCATGGCAATCTGTGCATTACTTAATCATGACCCCTGAACAGTGTGTGTTACTTAATCCTGACCCCAAATCACTGTAGGTTACTTAATCCTGTTCCCTGAACTCTCTGCGTTACTTCATCCTGATCCCTGAACTCTGTATGTTACCTAATCCTGATCCCTGACCTCTGTGCGTTACTTCATCCTGAATTTTGTTTGTTACTTACCCTGATCCCTGAACTCTGTGCATTACTTAATCCTGACCCCTGAACTTTGTTTGTTACTTACCCTGATCCCTGAACTCTGTGCATTACTTAATCCTGACCCCTGAAATCTGTTATTTAATCCTGAACTCTGTATGTTACTTAATCCTGGTCCCTGAAATTTGTGTGTTACTTAATCCTGACTCCTGCAATCTATGTGTTACACTCTCTTAACCCATGTCATCATATGTTCATGTTCAAGTTCAGGTTTAATTCAACCGTTCCCTTTTTATCCCTGACCACCCACTGCAGATGTTACTGATAAAATCAGTACATTTATATTATGTATGTTTAATTTAAAAAGATCACTTTTGGGCATATGAGATGGGGGGCTGAGTGTGTTCAGTGTTTTTGGGAGCACAGTGTTTTTACATTTATTTTTCCAGTAAAGTGCTGAGAAAAAATGGCACTCTAAAAACTATAAACTATAAAAAACACATGAAAAGACCCCACTTAACAGAAGCAAAGTAGCTAAGGTGATAATAATTAAAAAGCTAGCTATCATTGTGTTGTGGACAGACATTGGCCCTTAGCACTGGTTCATACCAATGCGATTTGACAGTTCAAAATCGCATGACAAGTTGCACCCCATTGCAGCAGCGACTTTGAAGAAGGATCCTGCACTACTTTTTTGCGATTTTATCGCAACTTGTATTAACTTCTGTTAAATGAAGTCACAAGCCACAATGAAATGGTATATCACACTCGTACTGATCGGGCGGCTATGAAATCACGCTGAAGTAGCACGATTTCAAAGCTGCACTGGTGTAAACCAAGGCTTAAAGGAATTTTGGGTATGCAGATCTTTACCACAGAGAGAGCAAGTAACCAATCAGGTTCTAGGTTTTATTGCCACAGCTTAACTGAACAAGCTGAAGTTAGAAGCTGATTGGCTACTATGCACAGCTGCACCAGGTTCTGAGTGCTCCGGTTTTAGTAAATCTACCCTATAGTTTGTTAAAGTAGATGCAAACCCAACCTCTAAAATCTAAAATTATCTTTAATGTGATAATATCCCTTGGAAAGCCTATTTGCATTTTACTTGCCAGCATTCATAAAAATAACACCTGTTGACACTGATATAAACATCCTTGTTTGGGCACTTTGTCTTAATATATAAATATATTCATATATATATAAACAGTATATATTCAAAATACAAATTATGTTATAGGGTGACAACACCGATTCATTTCCAACAATGTCATACCTGTAGATTGCATTTTCCACTGTTGTCACAATTTAAAGTAGACCTTCCATGAAAAAGCCCCCACCACCAAAGTCAAATCGCCTGCAAAGATTACTTTAACCACTTCCCTACCGTTGTATTGTAATATGACGCCCGCAGGAACCCTCCGTCCCTCCGGGCCAGCGTCATATGACGTCCTGGGATTTCCTGCATTGTGGAGAGCGCGTGCACGCCGCTGGCGGTGCGCGCGCGTTCCCGCCACATCACGTGGACCCGATGCGCGTGCCCGGCGGCCGCGATGTCCACTGGGCACCTGCAATTGCCCGGTAACAACAGGACCGTGGATCCACGTCCTGTCAGGTGAGAGGAGACCGATCCGTGTGTTCCCATTAAAGAGGAACACCGATCGATCTCCTCCCCTTGTGAGTCCCCTCCCCTACAGTTAGAATCACTCCCCTAGGACACACAGTTAACCCTTTGATCGCCCCCTAGTGTTAACCCCTTCCCTGCCAGTCACATTTATACAATAATCAGTGCATTTTATAGCACTGATCACTGTATAAATGTCACTGGTCCCAAAATAGTGTCAAAAGTGTCTGATCTGTCCGCCGCAATATCGTAGTCACTATAAAAATTGCAGATCACCGCCATTACTAGTAAAAAAACAATTTTTAAAAATGCCATAATTCTATCCCCTATTTTGTGGATGCTATAACTTTTGAACAATCCAATCAATATACGCTTATTGCGTTTTTTTTTTACCTAAAATATGTGGAAGAACACATATCGGCCTAAACTGAGGAAAATTTTTTTTTTTTTTTTTTTAAATTTGGATATTTATTATAGCAAAAAGTAGTAAATATTGTGGGTTTTTTTCAAAATTGTCGCTCTTTTTTTGTTTATAGCACAAAAAATAAAAAACGCAGAGGTGATCAAATACCACCAAAAGAAATCTCTGTTTGTGGGGAAAAAAAATGATCAAAATTAATTTGGGTACAACGTCGCATGACCGCACAATTCTCATTCAAAGTGTGACTGCGCTGAAAGCTGAAAATTGGCCTGGGCAGGAAGGGGGTGAAAATGCACAGTATGGAAGTGGTTAAAATAAAGTTGTTGCTAAAGAAAATGTATTAAAATATTTACCCTAGCTCCTAGCACTTATGGGAGCCACAGGTGATGATATAGTGCTTTACTGCTGCTTCCTGTGATAGTTGGGCCCTCAAAATCCCACGAGAACATACTTTTGCAATTTGGTGAATGGCATGTGATTTCAAACTCCCAGCTATCTCAGGAGGCAGCTATAAGGTACAGTGATGTCCCCTGAACCTCCTGGAATGTGTTGGAAGCTGGGGCTGAGGTTTTTTTTTTTTTTTTTTTTAAGCGAAAGCCTTTTTTTTTGCACGATTTGACTTTGGGGTGTGGGGTTTTTCAATGGAGTGGACCTTTTCATGGAATACAGGCTTTAAAAAAGGCTTGTGAAAAGAAACAATTGCAGCCATCAACAATTAGGAAATTTGCCCCAGGAAAAATAAAACACATGCAGTCTTTTATCATTGTAGTGCATGTGGACAGGGATAGGCTGTAAAGAGACTGCAGAACATCACCCTTAAGATAAAACAAATGCTGAAAGAAGGTAAAAACGCTTCCCTCCTCCTCCACCCACAAATACCCCAAGATACACATTATTTTGCTACCTATCAGACATTCATTAAGGGTTTATATTTGCTTTAACAGACCTGCCAGTGCCTACAAGCCCTACACTTATCTGTCCCTGTACCATTATCAGCAGCACTCTCTATGCTTTCCCTATCACAGCTAAAACACATTGTCAATATGGCTACTAGGAACCCACCCTTTTATAGCAAGGGGCTGGCTTATCAAAACGACCCCTAGCTGGCCCTTTTGCACCAGCTGACTTAAAGTGATACTAAAGGTTTGTTTTGTTTTTTTTTTAAAATAACAAACATGCCATACTTACCTCCACTGTGCAGCTCGTTTTGCACAGAGTGGCCCTTAACCTTATCTTCTGGGGTCCCTCGGTGGCTCTCTCGGCTCCTCCCCACATCAGATAACCCCCTGGGAGAAGCAATCTCCCGGGGGGTTAACTTGTGGGCACGCTCCCGAGTCCAGCATTCGGCGTCCATAGATGCCGAATGCAGAACTCGGCCCCACCCCCCAGCGCCCGCGTCATTGGATTTGATTGATAGCAGTGGGAGCCAATGGCTGCGCTGCTATCAATCCATTCAATCAAGAGCCGAGAACCCTGGGCAGAGAGAGAACGCATCCCCGTGGGACAAGTGCGAGGGTTCAGGTAAGTAAAACGGGGGGCTGGGGGGGCGGTCACTGACGTGTTTTTTCACCTTAATGCATAGGATGCATTAAGGTGAAAAAACACTAACCCTTACAACCCCTTTAAATCAAAGTCCAGGCATTGCATTATAGTTACTATGGCAAATTCCTACATAATTTGCAGGGTCCAAAAAAACGTGAACATGCCGGATTCACCGCAAACCCACAGTAGCAACAAATCTGAACCTCATCCCTATTATCTATATTGGCAACCAAAATGTTCTATTATAAATAATGACACCTACAGTCTCAATTTTTGCCACAAAGAAGGTCTTTTTCCTAATTTTGGTTATTGTAAATTAGCATTGATATGTAAGTAAAACATTTTCATAATCGTGCTCATTCTTCACTTTACAGTTTGGAGAAAATTTCCAGTTAGGTTGCCTGGACTGTGTCTGCAGGGAAGGTGGCAGTGGTCTCTATTGCGACAAACACAAGTGTTCAATGAATAAGAATGTCACATGTGAGCAGGCAGGTTTCATTCCTGTGACCCGGATCAACTCTAATGACCCCTGTTGTAATGAAACGGTTTGCAGTAAGTGCTACTTATTATTTTTGCACATTTTTTTTTCCAGGAAATCATAGAAAGGTATGAGTATTGGCTCTTTTAGGTGCACTATCAAGAGACCTTTCCTACTTAGGAGGTTCATTCCTCATTAACGTGACCAAGAAAATATGTGATTGGTCTGGCTGGCCACAAGCATCAGACATATATGTTTCAAAACAGTTATGCAGACAGATATGCGCCTTATTATAAATGTTCTCAAAATATATGAAGTTAAGTATGTCATTATATGGTATAAGTAAGTAAGCTTGACTAACCCTAAATATCGTATCTTTTCTTACAGTATGTGACATCAATCAATGCCCAAGTAAACCTTCCTGTACAATTGGCTATGAAGCTCTTGCTGTTATTACAAATGGAAGCTGCTGTACATTGTATAACTGTGGTACGTTGTGTCCTCTACAGGTGGACTTTTTTTTTTTTACATTTCTGGGACTTAAACAGTTCACATACACATCTATAGTATTAAAGTAGAGCATCATTATAATACATTATGCATACTATTACTGGACCATTTTCTTTCTGGATCTCCAAGAGTGTAAATAGAACTTCTGCTGCAATCTGAAGAAAACTAAAAATGTGGCCTAGGAGTGGACATCACAAGACAAAGTGCCTACTATTAGCTCCCTTAGCTAGAAAAACTTTCACATATTAGATGTTTTACATTTGCTATGAACATTGGAATACCTTGAGTTGTGTGCTAAGCCTTACCATCAGCACTATGTCTCACCTACCCACTAGTCACTTATCCACTTAGTGCACTCTCATTGAACAGGGGATCAATGGATCAGTAAAACATTGGGGGGATTTACTAAAACCTGGGCACACAGAATCTTGCACAGCTGTGCATAGTAAACAATCAGCTTCTAGGTTTTTCTGTCAAAGCTTTATTAAACAAAGTGAAGTTAGAAGTTTTTTTTTTGTTCAGAATACAAAAAAACAAAAATAAGCAAGTTACCTCACAGGACAACAAAGCACCAAAAGCACATCAGTACATGAAATTCAGTTCCATCATGTATAGCAAAATGCTGGGAAGTAACATTTCTGTGCACCAGTATGTTCTAAAGCTAAAGCTTTATAGCAAATCATCCCAACAAGCTCAAAACATACCCAACTTCAATTATGAAACATGAATAGAATGCATTGCCTTCATCCATTTTTTCTAGATTCATGGAAAGCATTACTGTATGTTGGGAATGTATATACGTCTCAAACATTACATGTTTATTCATTTCCAGTATCCAATCTCTAAGGGTAGGAGAATTAGACAAAAAACATCAGTAAGTTAACAACTTGCGTGACAAAAAAGTGATCTTGAAACAGACAATACCTGGTAATTCAAATCACCGGATTTCCCAATAGGCACAGAACAGGGTCTAAAGTCAATGAGCCATATACAGTATTTAGAGTATCTATCACAATTGATAACATTTAGGACATCTCCAAAACAGATTTATAAAGTAGTCAGGAGATTGCATATCTTACGCAGCTGCACATTCTACAATACAAGATCCCTTATATCTTCTAAGGTTACATCCATATCCATCTCCCATCTATGCCTGCATGGAGTAGTAAATTTAGAATGGAATTTACTGTGTATGACAACCATGTATATACCTAGGCATGTGCAATTAGTTTCGGTCCAAATGTAAATTCGGACAAATGTTTGGTTATTTGGAGACTTGTTGAAACTTGTTCAATTTTGTTTTGTTTATTCGTTTTCTAACGAATCTCAAATTTTTGGAACGTTTTGAATTGGGATTGGTTGAAAAATGATCGACCGATTTGAATTCTGTGTGAAGAGTAAACAAAACTAAATTGACCACATTTCAACTAAATTTTGTAGTGTCTTTATTCACTTTTTGCACTTTTTAGATGAATGGATAGGGGTACTATGTACCCCATACTGATTCACATGGAGGGGTTGGGATTTGAGGGCCAGCTTGTTAAAGGGGGCTTCCAGATTCTGATAAGCCCCCCCACCCGCAAACCTCCACATCTACAGCCCAGGGTTGTGGGGAAGAGGCCCATGCCCATGGGAACAAGGTGCTTTGGCTCTGCCCCCCTGCCCCAAAGCACCCCCCCCCCATGTTGAGGGCATGTGGCCTGGTATGGCATTCTTTTGTTTACATTTCAGCTCTTAGCACGGAAGCCCGCTGACAGATGATGAGTCAATGTTAAGGATGTGGCAGCTGGCTTCCTGTACCACTCCTTAACAACCAGCTATTCTTCACACAGACTTCAAATCGGTCGACCATTTTTCGACTGATCCGAATTTGAATCGTTCCTTAAATTTGGAATTTGTTAGAAAATGAATAAAAAAATGAAATGAAACAAAATGAAATTAAAAACTAATTCCAAAATGAATCAATGAAATGAAATTAGTAGCTTAACAAATCTATCCGAAATTAAATTAATGTTTCCGTTCTACACATGTCTATATATACCTTAGAAATAAGGCCTTTAGTAATATCTGCTTGAACTATAGTATAGTTATAAGTAGAAATTAGACACTGATTGGTTAATATGCACAACTGCACCAGATTCTGCATGCACTAGTTTTAAGTAAACCTTCCCCACATTGTGTCAGCAAAAAAAAAAAAGGGGGGGGGGCACTTTTTTAAAGAACTGACAGCATTTCTAGAGGCATTGCTGAGCAAGGGAAGTAAAAGTGTAACCTTTCCAGTCCACATTTTGTCTTGAAAACACAATATTTCTTTAATCCATTTATAACATGGGACTGGAATTATTGGATTTCAAGAAAAGCTGTATTGAGAGAAATATGGATGAAGCCATTTGTGACCTTCTGAAAAAAACAGTTGACTGACGATCTATGGCTTTAACAAGATTCCCTGACACGGAAACCTCAGGCAAACAGTGGAGTCAGAACACAGTCAGAATTCTTGATCCGCATACTGATTCTAGGTCAGCAACTCAGAAAAAGCTAAAGCCCCTGGGTTAGCATGAAAGCCAGGTCATTTGCATTTCTGGAAGAAGAGGCCAGCAATGGTAGCCTACATATTCTCTTAGTACAGGATATAAGTAGTTTTTATGTACAATATTTTTGGATACTAAATTGTAAGTTGATTATGTGTTAGCAAGTAGTTAATATAATTTAAATTGTATCTAAAACTGAACAAAGAACATATGTGAAGTAGCAGCCTTCTTTGCACATATAAACCAACCTGCTATGCTCTTTTTGCAGTTCCGAAGAAAGTCTGTGTACACGAAAATGCAGAATATAAGGTAAGTTCTTTAGAGTAAATCAAACACCTTGATGATTTTATGCTGCTCCTAAATCTGATTATTTTTTCAGCATACTGCTGGATGTTAAGTAAACAGAGATTTATTAAAGCAGCATATAAATAATATTTAGTGAATTAGACCATTTCTTTCGGTTTACCAGCTTCCTTTGATATCTGAGATGTGTCTATAAAGTATTGTAAGAAACTGCATGGTTACCATTTTTATATTGCGTAAGGATGCCTTGACTGAGTTTAAGGGGAAGTGCACTTATAGAGCACACCCTATAAGTATATATATCTATTAGGCCCCGTACCCAGTATGAGTATATATACTGACCTTAAATCCTGCTCTGCTGAGAGCTACATGGTTTGGCTTCATGAGCACCACACAACTTCTTCTGAAAATTCCCATCCATCCAAGTGCACTGCAGCTTCTATTTCAATTGAAAGACCGCTCACCACCTGTCCAGGTGACTATGAATAGAGTATGCAATGTAAAGGAGGTGTACAAGTCAGCTTACAAAATGTTTAGGAGAGGCTATGCAGCACCAGACAAGTTGCATAGTTAAGATTTTGTTGGAATGGGCTACAGGTAGGTATGTGCTTGTATAAAAATGATCTGAAAACATAATGTGCAAACCTCCTAACATTCTAAGATAGAAAGAGAACCACCTTTTAGCACAAAGAATGCAAGGAAAAGAAAAATGTCTATGCCATGTTTCCCAGTTATGTAGATTGTGAAGACTCAATAATAATAATAATAATAATAATAATAATAATAATAATAATAATAATAATAGGTTAAAACTACAAGGTCTTTTTACCACTGCTTTTCCTTTATTTCAACATATCAGATGCATCAGTCAAAAGGTCACATGCAAGGTTTAGTGTAGTATAACACTTTGAGCAGTTCATTTTTTTTTTTATATAAGCCTATACATCAGACTAAATAGAGGGACAAATGGTGAGGAAAGAGGAGCATAAGAATTTGATTTCTAAAGAATGGCAACTGGAAGCTATGGAATTGTACTATAGGTGCACTTACCCTTTTTTCTGGAATTCGGATTATGGGTATGAAAACTAACTGCCTAAATTAGTCCTTCAATATATGTCATTTTTTAGTACAAAAAAGACATTATATTGCACATTACTCTGGGGAAGGGATTAATACGAATGATTTTCTGTATTCTGTACTCTATACCACAATTACAAAAAAGCAGTGAAAAACAATCTTGCACAGATAATATAAAACACACAAAAGCAACCAGTCTATATTTATGCTTCTCCTCAAAAGATTTAACATCCGCTTACAGCTAAACAGACATATGTATTTACTTTGGGCTGGTATGGGTTGGTTCTGATATAGAAGTTAATAGGGAGAAGGTAGGGGAGATACATAAGGGCTTATTAGAAGACGGCCCAGGTTTTTGTATTACCAGCAATTCAAAGAAGTGACATGAAGCCTGCAAAATTGCATGTTCTGAAAAAAACTGTAATTTGTAGATCACAAGTGTATATACATAACATTATAAATGTGACAGGGTAATTAGATTGACATTCTAATTAGAATTTCCTGTGTATAGGCATCCACGTAATCATTACATTGACCACATCCAATTATGAATATGATTTTTTTCTCTATAGCCTGGAGCTAAAGTATTCATTGACAAGTGCAAGAATTGTGTGTGCTCAAACTCTGGTTCTGAAGCAAAGATACAGTGCACAGATGTACCTTGCAACAAACAGTGTACCCAGGTAAGTGTAGTATGTTCAACCCTTCACAATATTGCATACATACCCTGGATATTCCAGTAAAAGCAATGACTTCTATGACTTCTATTTGTAAATTTAACTGTTCTAATGAATATATGTATAAAATGTGAACAAATACCCTGGTCTTCAACCGATTTGGCATAAGGCTGCCTCTAGAGTAGCCCAGATAACGGGCTCCCTTACCATATTGACTATGCCAATGTGCCTACTCTTTACTCCTCTCCCAGAGGTCCCAGCCTTAACCCAAAAATTAGCCCATACACTTTTCTGTGCCATTATCTGGGCTATTGCACTAAACTGGCGTGCCCCTACAGTACCCTGGACCAGGTGCTCCAGAGAATGGAAGCCATGCGACTAATGGAGCGAGTACATCACACCATTTTTAAAACATTGCATATCTTTGACTGTAAGTGGGCAAGCTGGGAGTCATATAGTAACTTCATTGGACGAAATTAAAAAACCTTACAATAATTCCCCCCTGGTATGATATATATATATATATATATATATATATATATATATATATATATATATATACTGTTCACACTGTTCATTGCTTATCTCTTCTTTTTTTAAAGGTTTTTCTACATTTTCTTCTCTTTTCTTAGACTGATTTGTTCGGAAGCCTACTAGGCTTATTTTTATTTTATGTTATTACTCTAATTTTTGCACCAGGAAACAGTGATGTAACTATTTTTGGTACAGTTAACTCTGTGGAATACATAGATTGGACTATAGAATATTTAAGATATACAGACACTTTGATACTTATGACTCTGGACTGATTCCATGCATACTCTATGGTCTCTAATGATTAACTACTTTTCCCATTGAGCCTTGGATATACTTACCGTATATACTCGAGTATAAGTCGAATTTTTCAGCACATTTTTTTGTGCTGAAAGTGCCCCCCTCGACTTATACTTGAGTCAAGCACTTTTCTGCAGCAAAAAAATTCATTTTCCGAACCGACTTTGGGGCCCCGTATCTCAGGGCCACTTGGTGCTAGGAACCCCAAATTTGGTGTGCAAACCCAGTGGTACTGGTATCATAACATACCTAAAGATGAAGTTCCTAGCACTAAGTGGCCCCGAGATACGGGGCCCCAAAATCGGTTCGGAAAATGTTATTCTCTGCTGAAGAAAAGTGCTTGACATTTTCTGAACCGACTTTGGGGCCCCATATCTCAGGGCCACTTGGTGCTAGGAACCCCAAATTTGGTGTGCAAACCCAGTGGTACTGGTATCATAACATATCCAAAGATGAAGTTCCTAGCACCAAGTGGCCCTGAGATACGGGGCCCCAAAAACGGTTCGGAAAATGTCATTCTCTGCTGCAGAAAAGTGCTTGACATTTTCTGAACTGATTTTTGGGACCCTGTATCTCGGGGCCACTTGGTGCTAGAAACCCCAGCTTTGGAAATTTTATGGTGCTAATTCCACTGGGTTTGCACACCAAATTTGGGGTTCCTAGCACTAAATTGCCCCGAGATATGGGGCCCCAAATTCGGTCAACTGTGCCCATCTGCAGCAATGTCATTTCAGGACCCTTTGGGTTCAGAGACCCCAAATTTTGGCTGCAGCTAGGGGGCATCTAGGAACCCTTAACTACCGAGTTTGAAGTTCAGGGGACCTATGGCTGCAAATAGGCACAGTGAGGCATGCAAATGGGCACAGTGATGCTGCAAATGGGCATTGTTGACCCTCTTTTCCACTTACAGTAGCTGTGCATTTCTCACCCTCGTCTTATACTCGGGTCAATAAGTTTTTCCCATTTTTTTGTAGTAAATTAGGGCCTCGACTTATACTCGGAACGACTTATACTCGAGTATATACGGTATGTGTTATTTTGTATGTACAAGTTATATCGTGTGTACTGCTTTCCTTTGTTATGCTTTTAAACCCTCAATAAAAGGGTTTGTATGAAAAAAAAAATGTGAACAAATATGTATTTTGCTTTTTGCAGGGCTATGAGTTGATGAACAGCACAAGTGATTGTTGTGGTGATTGTATACAGACTCATTGTGTCATCAATGACAAAGATGGATTAAGTTTGCTACAGGTATCTCACACTTAATATTTTTTAGAACTTGGTCTTCAAATTAATACATAAAACATTTAAAACAATCTGGTTCAACTGACAAAGCCTATTTCACTATTATTTCACTGTAAGAATACCATTACTTATGCCAGAGCCTCGCTAGGTTGATATATTGCACTACCAACTATCCTAAATAATTGAATCAGTTCCTTCTTATTTAAATCAGTGAATTGAGACATTTAGATATCTTCTGTTTCAGCTTCTTTTTTAACCTGTCTACTTGTAGCGTTGTGTTGGTCCATAAGTTTTATCAAAGAAACCAACATATATATATATGGGTAACAAGCCTGATAAAGCTGTTTGGAATAAGTGGCTTTCTAATATTAGGCCATATCTGCATTGCTGTACAAACCAGTTCTGGCTGTATAGTTCTGGCTGTATAGTTGACAACATGGGGCATAAAGGAATGATTTGCATTAAAGTTATTCTTGTTTTTTTGGATGGGGGATTTGTGATGGAAGTGAGACTTGCAGATACCTTCTGTTTTAAGTGCCTGCAAGGTCAAAATATGTATTCCTAATTTTCCATAATATTCAGCTGACTTCTACATCATTTTTAATAGACATTCAGAAAGCCATACAAACCAATCAGATTTCAGCATCTGTTAGTTTGCAGTAGATAGAGTAATGGTGATGAGTCCTGATTAGATAATGAGAATTACTACTCAGTGCACACTGTTTTATGCCACCCTATGGATAATGCAATTCTAATTTGTCAGGTTTCTGCCCACCATTGGGGAGATTTCCAGCCACTTCATGTACCATAGATACACAAGGAAGTGACAGGAAATCACACTAAAGTGAGTGGAAGTCCAACTTTTGCTGTAGTCCCCAGGCCAGATATTGTGAGATTTCCTTTAATCTCATAATATAACGAACATTTTAAAATGTTACTTTTCCCGGCATTTTCTGTCTTGAAACTGACATTAAAACAGATCGTCACTGCACCTGAGCACCACAAATCAAAAACACTGTTTAATTCATTTTTAATATTCAAAGCAAACTCCATCATCCATCCATGTCTCCATTATATATTTTGTTGAGAAATCACTTTGAAAAACACCCCCTAGCATTTCTGGCTGTGGTCATCTTGAGTGAGGGCACATGATTCATGCAGAATTTACTTCCTGGAATCCCTTTGCCCTTAGCTCAAGCATGCATGCAAGAGAGTGTGCTTAACTGAGAAAACCCCCTCCCCTCCTGAAGAATCCTGTGATGTATGACATAATTTACCTAGGCAAAAAAAACAGGAAGTAACTGAAGAAATGTAAAACAAAAACATGTAAATATGATACATTTTCCTATCTATTTACTAATGCTACCAGCATGAGGATTATAAATAATCAATGTTGATTGGGAGAGTGAAGTTCCACTTAAAGCGGTTGTATAGTCTTTATTTTGACTTTTACCTACAGGTAAGCCTATAATAAGGCTTACCTGTAGGTAAAAAAAATATCTCCTAAACCTTTACGGTTTAGGAGATATTCCCCTTGCTATGCGCCGCTGACTGCAGCGGCGCATGCGCACAGGGGATTCTCGGCTGAAGCCCGGCAGCTGCCGGACCTTGCCGAGTAAGAAATCTCCCGCACGCATGCGCGGGAGTGATGACATCGCGGCTCCAGCCACTCACAGCGCTGGAACCGCGATACCCGGAAGACACACCGAGGCAACATGACAGCTCCCTCGGCATGGACCAGGTAAGTTACTGACGCCTCGTTCTAAGGTAAGTATTTCAAAATGAGCTAGTATGCGGTGCATACTAGCTCATTATGCCTTTTGCTTTACAGGGTTAAAAAAAAAAAAAAAAAATTGCGGGTATACAACCGCTTTAAAGAGAAAGAGGGAGTGAATCTCCAAAGTGGGACACACACAGTAATAAAAACCTGACAAGAGACCAAACTCGTCCACACTCTAACCTAAACTGCACAAGACAATAGACATTTCAAAACTCCAGACTTTGAGATTGGGGGCAGGGTCTGTTTATTCAATAAGAAGCTCCGCCCCAATTTTAACATTCCATATATAATCCTCAAAAAGATTAATCCAGTGACATTCAAACTCAAGTTACTATCCGGTATAGGAATTCCAGATGTCCCTTACATGTTTCTTCTCAAGAAAGTCCACTCCAATCTTCAGAATAGGATTCCAGCCCCCCTTCTCTATTTTTGTCAATTAAGAAAACAGTATGAGGTAGATGAAATGTTGTAAGAGCCATTATGTCATACAGTACCTGGTAAAATGGAAAGCCATTGGGCCCAACGATAGGTCTTGGATCCCAGCTAAACCTTCAGGCTGGGTTCACACTGGTGCGAATACAGATATTGCATGTGATTCACACCGCATTGTTGTGCAGATCAAATACAATGTCCGTGCGATTCAAATTCAGCCATACAGTTTGTATGGCTGAATTTGCATCGTATTCAGCACAATATGGTACAGGACCCTTTTTTTTGTTTGCACTGGAATCGGATCACATGGGTGTTCACACCTATGCAATCTGATTCCTGTACCATTTCACAGATCATACTGCGGTCTGCAAACCGATCTGTGGGTGTCATTAACTTTACATTGACACATGACATATAGATGCTATAAAAAATCATCTGGACATGATGATTGTAGAAACAGACATAAACAAAGACATGATTGCTATAAAAATGAAAATAAAATATACAAAATAACAAAAAACACAAAATGTATAATCTTGCAATAAATGATATGATACATATATATATCACACCAAAAGTTGATATTAAAAGTATCACTGCCCACCTATACTTTGCCTACCACCACTGCGCCTCGGAGTACACAAATGAATTTTACAGAAAATCTAAAGCTGCCACCTTGAACATTAAAATATATAAAAAGTGTTTTCTTCTGTGACATACATAATCCTAAAATTGGACCAAAGTGAAAAAAACAGCGGCGCTATCTTGAAACCTAATATTTTCACCCTAATGTCCCGTACACACGGTCGGACATTGATCGGACATTCCGACAACAAAATCCTAGGATTTTTTCCGACGGATGTTGGCTCAAACTTGTCTTGCATACACACGGTCACACAAAGTTGTCGGAAAATCCGATCATTCTGAACACGGTGACGTAAAACACGTACGTCGGGACTATAAACGGGCGGTAGCCAATAGCTTTCATCTCTTTATTTATTCTGAGCATGCGTGGCACTTTGTGTGTCGGATTTGTGTACACACCATCGGAAATTCCGACAACGGATTTTGCTGTCGGAAAATTTTATAGCCTGCTCTCAAACATTGTGTGTCGGAAAATCCGATGGAAAATGTGTGATGGAGCCTACACACGGTCGTTATTTCCGACAACAAGGTCCTATCACACATTTTCCATCGGAAAATCCGACCGTGTGTACGGGGCATTAGAGTGAACCCTTTAACTAAATGAACATACAAATGTAGAATGCAAATATATATAATGAACACCAAGTGACAAGTGAAAAATATATAAAAAGTGCACAACAACTGATTATATTGAAAAAAAATTTGCATAAAAAAATTGCATAAAAAATACATAAAAAAACTTAAATAAAGTCAGTATAAAGTGATGTCTTCTTTGCAGCTTCCACCACACCCAGGTGCTGAGTGAGCCCGCTCCCTAAAGAAATTCACTCACCAACTCCAATTGCCCACACTCTCGTGTAATGCCTAAGTGCTTTTTATAACCAAACAGGAAGGATCACAACGGCAAACCAAACATCCAAATATGTGTGCAGGAATCGTTCCACATGTAAATGAAAAAAGTGCTCCAATAGTGTAAATCGTATAACCAGTTTATTGAAAAACACACACAATCTTCAATATTTAAACTCACACTTTCCAAATTTAAAAAACGCAGAGTAAAACTTCCACAGCACAATGAACTCCAAAGCACAGCACAGCAAACAATTGGATACCACAGTTAAGGGTTGCGGTCACTGTGGACCCGAGGTATGCAGGCGTCAGCTCACTTCTCTCACCTACTCTTCGATGGCCAGCCGCTCCGTGACCACAACCCTTAACTGTGGTATCCAATTGTTAAATACAAATCATTTATGTGGGATTAGTTTAGAGTAAAACAGTGCATAGGAAGAATGTACGTCAAAACACAAGCATTTTTTAGGATTTATACAGTATGTTGTAATTGTAGATGTTTTTAAATAAACATGACCAATCTTTATGTTTTCTGGTCCCTTACACTGTGTTGCGTGACATAACACTTATTTATAGGCTTATTTATAAAGATTATTGATGCTAGTAAATCATAGTTTTCCAATCCCTTGTTTTTTTGTAGCCTGGAGAGTCGAGAAAGTCAGAGTATGATTCTTGTACAGTGTATAACTGTACTGTGATCAATGGTCAGTTCAGCACATCAGTCTCACAAACCCCGTGCCCGTACTTCAATGAAGATAACTGCGTACCTGTAAGTAAAATATTACTCATTGCTTTTAAAATGAAACTAACCTTTTTTTTGTAATGTTAATTGTATCTATTTTTTTTAAGCTTATACTTTTAGAAACTGTTTTTATATCATTTTGGAACATCATACTGTATATACAGTATTTATATAACAGAAAACATTTAATATATGACAAAGGATTACCAAAGCACTCTGAGTTATCTAAAGAGGCAGACAAATGTGTAACTACCTGCTCTCAGGCTCTCTTTGTCTGAATAAAACACTCTGATAAGGGTTAATTTACTGAAATGACTCATTGCTCTGATTTATTCACCTGTGTTTATAATTCAGCTTGAGCTGTTGAATTTGGTCAACAATAGTTTATAATGGAGGGACTAAGCAATCTCTAAAAACATGTGGAAAAGTGCCTCTAGCTCCACTTGTCGACCCAAAAGAATTCCAAATTTTAAAGGGGCCCCTATATTAGATATGTCTTCATGCTAAGGGTATGCATGCAGTGTAAGTGTAACACTTACAGGTATTACTACCTTTCACAGAGATCACAATGCCTTCATATGATTTTCTTTCCTGAAGTAAGATGACACTCTGGGGGTTATTTACAAAAGGAAAATCCACTTTGCACTGCACGTGCACTTGGAAGTAAAGTTGCTATAGATTTGAGGGGGACATACAAGGAAAATAAAAAACAGCATTTTAGATTGCACATGATTGGATGATAAAATCAGCAGAGCTTCCCCTCATTTCAGATCTACCCCTTAGATTTAGAGCGACTTGCAGTGCAAAGTGGATTTGCTTTTCGTAAATAACCCCCTTTGTTCAGAAATGTTATAGGGTCAGGATCTATTTCTGGTTCTATGATAACACAGTACATCCTGGTGCTTATGCAGTTTTTAGTTGTGTTCACAAATGTCTGACAGAGATCAGTCCCCTGCTTTATCCTCTCACCTTGTGATTTTCTAAAAGGTTACATTTATTTAGTTTGAATACTGCGAGGAAGACTTTTTTCAGTCTGTTTGATGTTTCTGTATATATTTAGCTTACAGGACTTCAAAAATGGTTAGTCTAGTGTCCAGTGGTTATTACAATGATCATTTTTTGTATCCTACTAGCATACCCAGAATATATATTCTTTAAAAATATAACTTGTTTATATTTTTCAGGGAACCATTGAACTTTCACCGAATGGCTGCTGTAAGCAATGTAAGTACTTATTCATTGAAATGTACAAATTTGTAGAAGTTATTGTGTTTCTTTTTTTTTTTTCCAAGTGCTATTGTGGCAGTTGTCTATTTTGCATTAGCTTGGTTTACTTTGGATTTAATTGCTTAGTAAAATATCAACTATAGTGACAACCGGATACGCTATTCTGTTAGTATTTCAGCCTTGTTACATTAGCCAGCATTTACTTGACACTCCCTAGTCACACTCACTGTATAGCTAATATGATCAGTAAGCTTTAGACAAATGTAACCAGTAAATGTAAAAAAAAACCTCTTTATTGAAAAGAGAGACAAACCATTTTTACAGTGCAACAAGCATCATAATTGAAAGACAAATGGTAACAGTTTTATACAAAGTAAAGATGTTAGAATTAACAGCACATGTGATACAAAAAACACAAACAGTGAATAATGACAGTGATACATGGATAATCATCAATAGCACCTATTGAAGTATATGGTGTGCAGACCGTTAAGTAGCTCAGTGGAAGATAAACAATGAATAGTGGATTGTACCCATAAGGTAAACATTTACATAGTGGTTTGTTAATCCTCTACATATGTAGAGGTATTCTCCAACCATCTATCCCATATCTTATGGTACTTATTTGGGCACCCTCTATAAATATATAGAACTTTTATGTAGGGTAACATAGCGTTAATGGTCACAATCCAATGCTGGATGGTCAGAGGTGACTCTCTGAGCCAAACCCTTGCCATTAACACTCTGGTCATAAAGCGTGTTTCTTGTACAAAATTATCTTACTCTGAGGTGAAAAGAAGGTCCAATAAGCATTGCTTAGGGAAGAGGGTTAGTGGGGAGCCCATTTGGTCATGTAGGAATTTGAAAACTTATGTCCAGTACCCTTGGATAACAGGACAAGACTACATTAAACGGTAGAAGGTGCCACTGGTCTCACCACATCTGGGGCACTCTGGGTTGTAATTTGGCTGATATTTAGATAAATGGATAGGCATTAGATAGGACCTATAAAAAATGTACAGGTGAGTGAGGCGGTTAGAAAGTTTGAGAGGTACAAATTTACAGGTTTCTAGAACCTCATTCCAGTCTTCAACAGCGAGTTCCCCAACATCCTCCACCCACTATGATTTTAATTGGTAAGCCAGGTTAGTAGCAGCTGGCAGTAGAAGATAGCTATGAAATGTAGAAATTTGCTTTTTAGGGTCTGGGCCCATAATTACCTCCACCAGGTACAGGGAATGGAGATAACGAAAAAACATGTTTGGGTAATACAAAGTCTTAAGTTTCTTAAATGATTTAACCCCGAAATTGGAGAGAACATGTTAGATATATATAACCTCCCTGTCAACCCATAGCCTATGATCGGGCACTGATAATAATTCAGCTAAATGCAGGTTACTTCAAAAGGGTGTGTGGGCATGAAATGGAGAAGTGAGAGAAATGGGAGAAGTGAGAGAAATGGAGAAGCATTTGTTTGACTCATGGCCAAATTCCAAATTTTACAATGATGAAATAGTATTCGTCCCTGGTCTCCCAGGTAGATAGGATTGTGTGAGCCACTCAGAAAAATCTGGAAGGGGTGAATAAGGGGGTGAGGAATACTGGGACATATTAAAGTAATGTATCTATCCCTCTCCCCCTTATCGAGATAAAAAAAATTGTAAAGTTGGGAGTCTATATAATGAAGGTAAAGACAGGCAAGGCTGTACCACCTAGATTCATGGGGCTTTTCAGGGTACGCCATGACAGTTTGTGACAGAAATAAATAAATGTGTTAAATAGAGATCCCATTGACTTTAAAAAGCAGGGTAGGATATATAAAGGGGCTTGTCAGACTATATAAAGGAGCTTATGGAGTAATATAACTTTCAGTAAATTAATGTGCCCCATAACTCCAAGAGGAAGTCGGACCATGTCTGCGTTTTGCACTTAAGAACTGTGTAAAGGGGTTCAAGATTGAGCCTAATATAATATCCTAGGGAACGAGAAATCTGGATGCCCAGATACCTGATCTGACTCACTCTTATCACAGGGAGGGAGGCCTGCCCAACAGTGGGAGCAGCTATGTCTAAGGGAAGGATTTGGTCCAATTGATTTGTAAACTTGAGAACTCTCCAAAGCGTTTAATGAGATGCAGAGCAGCTGATCGCGATGGACCTGCATCCTCCAGCTACAAAAGCATATCATCCACATAGAGGCTAATAGTTTTAACTATGAAGGCCTCTAATGTCTGGATGTGTTCTGATAGTAATTGTCAAAGGTTCTACGGCCAGTGTGTAGAGCAGTGGGAACAATTTGCATCCCTGTCGTGTACCTCTAGAGAGGGGGATAGGATCAGAGACACTACCATTGATCTATATCTGAGCTGCGGGGGGCTGATACAAGAGCTGGAGCCATTTGGTGAAATTCAGGCCAAAGCCAAACCTGCAAATACATTACCATAAATAACCCCATTTTACTAAATCAAATGCCTTGGCGGCATCTAGACTGACCATGACTCTATAAAAAGCCATCTTATATTAAAGGCCATGTTTTTAATAGACATAAAATCTACCTGGTCCGTATGGATTAAGCTAAGTATACCTTTATTATAAAGCGTAATGCTAAAATTTTGGCTAGGAATTTTACATCAGTAAATGTCACATTTAGGCTAGCTATACGAGTGTAGTTTTCTCTCATTTAGCCGCAGAGTGAAAGAGAGAAATCAGTCCATTTCCCCATCCATGCTATCAGCATTGATGGAAAACTCTCCACTGCCGGTTATTGTATAAGCAGCCGCAGCATCCATAGCTGCCTAAATACCGGAACGGTAAATGCATCTCATAGGCTGCAGTCACTGTTTAGTCAGTAATTTCCCCCCAATTCAGTCGATTTTTAGATTGTCTTTTATTGAGCTGGGCTGTGCCGAAAATGCCACCTGCAGCTGAATCGGCCAATATTTGAGCCATGTATTGCTACCTTTACAACAAAATTTGTTTTAGTTCAGTCAGTCTCCAGTTCAGTCTCCATGGTGCTGAAACTATATTTTTACATCTTGTAGTGGGGGGGCATTTTTTGTTTAACTAAATGCACCCTATAACAAAGTGTTCAACTTTCACCTTAAATGTACAGGTTGAACACTCCCCCTTTCCATTTTAAAATGCTATGATCTGGCATCTCAGGCCAGTAAAAATTTGTTTTCAAATGTGTCCAGTGAATTACCAGCATATCTGCCGTAGTTGTAACAATCATCCATTTATAAATAGAGTGAATGTTTCTGAAATCGCCTTTTTTATCCATTGAAGAACAAATGTTAGCAAAAGTCAGAGATTTAATTTTCCACCAGATGAATGTTTGGCAAATATACAATGACTGTAGAGCTATAAATACTGCTTAGTGAATTGTGGGCAAATATTTGTGCAGCCAAATCCTTTATACATACGTGTCTATTTTAATTTCAGATAACATATCCTTTGATAACTCTGAGCTGTTTTTGATGTGTTTTTATTAACCCCACAGGTATTGAAACTAGCCCGTCCTGCAAGTTGCATCAAAAATTGGAATACCTATCTCACAATAACTGCCAATCAGAAGATATAGTGAATATAACTTATTGTGAAGGATCTTGCAATACCCTTTCCATGTAAGATCATTAGCAAATTGTAGAAATTTATGCTAAGGAACTTATCTTTTTTTTTTATTACAAACACTCTAAAGTTGAAAGTTAAATATTATGCATGTATGCATATTTGCAAATCTGTGTGACCTTTTCCATTATCCATATTTAATATTATCTATAACCTTTCATGCCTAGTCTATTCCTTTGACTTTAGTAGGGGGTAATGAAGAAATGCTATCATCTGAAGGAAGTTATATAATCATTCCCTCACCAAAGTATCCATTTTCATTCTTGGTCAGGAAGTAGGCAGTTCTGTTCCCACCCTAATCCTCTTTCTCTTCTGCTAATTTATCATCCATTTGTTACTTGATTTTCCAAAATGCAGCTGTCAATCAAATCAGATGGGAGAATACAGGACAGGACCAGAGGAACCATGTTGTTCTTTGCAATAATGGTCTCTGTTCCTCAAGTAGTCCGAGTGGAGCAGTGGTCTCCAATTTGCAGCCTGGGGGCTAGATGGGGCCCTTTGCTTGCTTTGAGTACTATTCCATCCAATGACACCAACAATGGGGCGTAATTCCTATTGCTGACACCAACAATGGGGCACTATTAGAAGCACATCTGTGATGTCAGCCACTGATGTGGATGAGAAGGCCTGGCTCGCAGTCTCCACTCTAATTCATCCCAAAGGTGTTCTATCGAGTTGAGGTCAGTTGCCCCAAACCCGCTCATCCATGTCTTTATGGACCTTGCTTTGTGCACTGGTGTGCAGTCATGTTGGAACAGGAAGGGCCATCCCAAAACTGTTCCCACAAAGTTGGGAGCATGAAATCGTCCAAAATGTCTTGGTATGCTGACTCCTTAAGAGTTCCCTTCACTGGAAATAAGGGGCCAAGCCCAACCCCTGAAAAAAAACCTACACCATAATTCCCCATTCACCAAATGATTTGCACCAATGCACAAAGCAAGGTCCATAAAGACATGGGTGAGCGAGTTTGGGGTAGAGGGACTTGGCTGGCCTGCACAGAGTTCTGACCTCAAACAGATAGAACACCTTTGGAATGAATTGGAGCGGAGACTGCGAGCCAGGCATTCTCGTCCACATCAGTGCCTGACCTCACAAATGCGCTTCTAGAAGAATGGTTAAACGTTCCCATAGACACACTCCTAAACGTTGTGGACAGCCTTCCCTGAAGAGTTAAATCTGTTAAAGCTGCAAAGGGTGGGCCAACTCAATATTGAACCCTACGGACTAAGACTGGGATGCCATCAAAGTTCATGGGTGTGTAAAGGCGGGTATCCTAAAAGTTTTGGTAATATAGTGTATATGTGTATATATCTATATCTATATATATATATATATATCTATATATATATATATATATATATATATATATATATATATATATATATATATATATATATATAGAGAGATATATATCTATATCTATATATATATATATCTATATATATATATATATATATCTATATATATATATATATATCTATATATATATATATATATATATATATATATAGATATATATATATATATATATACACACACACAATGCTGTGTGCTGTGAAAAAGTATTTTCCCCTTTCTGATTTTTAATTTTTTTGCATATTTGTCACACTTAAAAGACTCACATCATCAAACAAATTTTATTACTACACAAAAATAACCTGAGTAAATACAAAATGCAGTTTTTAAATTATGGTTTCATTTAAGGCAAAGAAGCTGTCCAAACCTGCCTGGCTTTATGTGAAAAAGTAATTGCCCCCTAAACCTAATAACTGGTTGTGCCACCCTTGCGGCAACAACTGCAATCAAGCGTTTGCGATAACTGATAATGAGTCTTTCACATTGCTGTGGAGCAATTTTGGCCCACTCTTCTTTGCAGAATTGTTTTAATTCAGCCACACTGGAGGGTTTTCCAGCATGAGCGACCTGTGTAAGGTCATGATACAGCATCGCAATTGGATTTAAGTCCAGGCTTTGACTAGGCCACTCCAAAACCTACATTTTGCTTTGTTTGAACCATTTGGAGGTGGACTTGCTGTTGTGTTTCGGATCATTGTCCTGCTGCATAACCCAAGTGCACTTAAGCTTGAGGTCACGAACTGATGGCCGGACATTCTCCTTTAGGATTTTCTGGTAGAGCTCAGACTTCATGGTTCCATCAATTATGGTGAGTCGTCCAGGTTCTGAAGCTGCAAAGCAGCCCCAGACCATCATGCTACCGCCACCATGTCTGACTATTGGTATGATGTTCCTGTTATGAAATGCTGTATACATTTTTGCCAGATGTAAGGGGACGCACACCTTCCAAAAAGTTTAATTTTTGTCCCATCAGTCCACAGAATATTTGCCTAAAAGTCTTGGGGGTAATCTACCACATTTACCAAATGTTTTTTGGTAAACGTGAGATGAGCCTTTGTGTTCTTTTTGGTCAGCAGTGGCTTTGGCCTTAGAACTCTCCCATAGATGCCATTTCTGCCCAGGCTCTTTCTTATTATTGAATCATGAACACTGATCTTACCTGAGGAAAGTGAGGCCTGAAGTTCTTAGGATGTTGTTCTGGGTTCTTTTATGACCTCCTGGATGAGTCGTCGTCATGCTCTTGGAGTAATTTTTGTAGGCCGGCCACTCCTGGGAAGGTTCACCACTGTTCCAAGTTATCTCCATTTGTGGATAATGGCTCTCCCCGTGGTTCACTGGAGTTCCAAAGCCTTAGAAATGCCTTCGAAACCCTCCCTACACCGATACATGTTTGTTTCTAATCTGTTCTTGAGTTTTTTTAGATTGTGACATGATGTGTGGCTTTTTGACATCTGTTAGCATGCTTCACTTTGATTTCTTGATTCAACGGGTCTGGCAGTAATCAGGCCTGGGTGTGGCAAGTGAAATTTAACTCAGCTTTCCAAAAAATTGTGGTTAATGACAGTTCATTGATTATTCAGCATGGGAGAGGGCAATTACTTTTTCACATAGGGCCAGGCAGGTTTGAACAGCTTTTTTCCCCTAATAAATGAAATAAAAATTTAAAAACTGCATCTTGGATTTAATCGGGTTATCTTTGTGTAGTATTAACATTTTTCGATGATCTGAATCAATTAAGTGTGAGAAATATGCAAAAAAATAAAAAAAATCAGGAAGGGAAAATTACTTTTTCACAGCACTGTATATAGTATCTCACAAAAGTGAGTACACTCCTCACATTTTTGTAAATATTTTATTATATTTTTTCATGTGACAACACTGAAGAAATCAAACTTTGCTACAATGTAAAGTAGTGAGTGTACAGCTTGTAGAGCAGTGTAAATTTTCTGTCCCCTCAAAATAACTCAACACACAGCCATTACTGTCTAAACCGCTGGCAACAAAAGTGAGTACACCCCTAAGTAAAAATGTCCAAATTGGGCCCAATTAGCCATTTTCCCTCCCCGATGTCATGTGACTTGTAAATGTTACAAGGTCTCAGGTGTGAATGGGGATCAGGTGTGTTAAATTTGGTGTTATCTCCCTCACTCTCCCATACTGGTCACTGGAAGTTCAACATGGCACCTCATGGCAAAGAACTCTCTGAGGATCCAAAAAAAATAACTGTTGCTCTACATGAAGATGGGCTAGGCTATACGATTGCCAAGACCCTGAAACTGAGCTGCAGCATGGTGGCCAAGACCATGTAGCAGTTTAACAGGACAGGTTCCACTCAGAAGAGGCCTCACCATGGTGGACCAAAGAAGTTGAGTGTACATGCTCAGTGTCATACCCAGAGGCTGTCTTTGGGAAATAGACGTATGAGTGCTGCCAACATTGCTGCAGAGGTTGAAGGGGTGGGGGGTCAGCCTGTCGGTGCTAAAACCATACACCGCACGCTGCATCAAATTGGTCTGCATGACTGTTGTCCCAGAAGGAAGCCCCTTCTAAAGATGATGCACAAGAAAGCCCGCAAACAGTTTGCTGAAGACAAGCAGACTAAGGACAAGAAATAAGTATAGATGTGTGTAACACAACTATAAATTCCTGCGTTAATGGATAAAGAAGTAACGCAAATAGAGTGTGTGAGCACTATAAATGATTACTGATAATAAGGTTGCTGCTCTTAAAGTGCGTGTGCCTTTAAATATGTGATCAAAGTAAGAGCGCTACCTTGTGGTAAACTAATACATTAATAACACAAAATAAATACCAATAGTGCCATTAGCCATAAAAAAATCAATGATATAAGTAAATAATAATAGTCCATAGGAGATAAATGTGTATAGAGTTCATGAGATTAAAACTTTGCAGTTCTGCTTCAAAAAGTGCCAAGTGCTAAGAAGATAAGATAATCCGTGTGGTCTGTGCTCTTCTCTGTGTGCCCTCTCACTCACCAGAAATCCAGGACTCCCATAACAGAAGTCACAAGCACTCAGGAGGGTGACCGGGTTCTGTGGTTCCACGAGCTGTATCTCTAGCTGCAGCGTGTGTTGTTCTTTTTGAAGCAGTACTACAGAGTTTGAAGCTCATGAACTCTATACACGTTTATCCCCTATGTACTACTATTATTTACTTATATCATTGATTTTTTTATGGCTGATGGCACTATTGGTATTTATTTTGTGTTATTAATGTATTAGTTTAGCACAAAGTAGTGCTCTTACTTTGATCACAGACTAAGGACATGGATTACTGGAACCATGTCCTGTGGTCAGATGAGACCAAGATAAACTTATTTGGTTCAGATGGTGTCAAGCGTGTGTGGCAGCAACCAGATGAAAAGAACAAAGACAAGTGTGTCTTGACTACAGTCAAGCATGGTGGTGGGAGTGTCATGGTCTGGGGGCTACATGAGTGCTGCCATCACTGGGGAGCTACAGTTCATTGAGGGAACCATGAATGGCAACATGTACTGTCACTTACTGAAGCAGAGCATGATCCCCTCCCTTCGGAGACTGGATCACAGAGCACTATTCCAACATGATAACCACTCCAAACACACCTCCAAGACGACCACTGCCTTTCGAAAGAAGCTGAGGGTAAAGGTAATGGACTGGCAAAGCATGTCTCCAGACCTAAACCCTATTGAGCATCAGAGGACTCCAGTGGCAACCTGTGAAGCTCTGGTGAACTCCATGCCCAAGAGGGTTAGGGCAGTGCTGGAAAATAATGGTGGCCACACAAAATATTGACAATTTGGGCCCAATTTGGAAATTTTTACTTAGGGGTGTACTCACTTTTGTTGCCAGCAGTTTAGACATTAATGGCTGTGTGTTGAGTTATTTTGAGGGGAAAGCAAATTTACACTGTTATACCAGCTGTACACCCACTACTTTACATTTTAGCAAAGTGTCATTTCTTCAGTGTTGTCACATGAAAAGATATAATACAATATTTACACAAATGAGAGGGGTGTAGTCACTTTTGTGAGATACTGTGTGTATATAAATATAGATATACATATATATCTATATATCTCTATAGATATAAAGATATATAGATATATATATTTTTTCAATTGTTTTTTTTTTCTTTTTCCTTACATTTGTTTTTCTTTTTCTATGTTTTTTTTAACAAGCTGTGACCAGAGCAATACAGTGTTACCATAGTAACACTGTACTACTCTGGGGAAGTGATTAGAATTTTTTTTCTTTACACATGATTGCTAATACCAATGAATTTCATTATTATAAGAAACCATTTTTACTAAATCAAACTGATTCATTCAGTGTCTTTTGTTGTGATAAGCTGTGATTGGCCAAAGCTAATTACATAGTACAGATGGGCTGTAATGTCCACCCCGAAAGAGGAAAGTCTCGCCCGGCTATCAATCTGCTATAGGCCGGGCAGGAAGGTGTTAAAGAGTCAGCAAGCCAAGAAGTATGAATACTACTAATAATAATAATATAAGGGTTTTTCAAAAAGTTTCTACACTTTTTTTTAATGAGTTTCGCAGCCATCTTTTCCACAACATGAAAAAACGTATACTAAAATGCAGGGTCAGCTGGCTTGCTATAAAATATAAAATAAAATAATACAAATATAAAAAATCCAAAGTTAATAAAATGTATTTATCCTAAATCAGCTATCCACTGTGTAATGCCCTGTACACACGATAGGATTTTCCGATGGAAAATGTGTGATAGGACCTTGTTGTCGGAAATTCCGACCGTATGTAGGCTCCATCACACATTTTCCATAGGAATTTCTGACACACAAAGTTTGAGAGCTTGCTATAAAATTTTCCGACAACAAATTCCGATCGTAAACACAAATCTGACGCACAAAGTGCCACGCGTGCTCAGAATAAATTAAGAGAGGAAAGCTATTGGCTACTGCCCCATTTATAGTCCCGACCTATGTGTTTTACGTCACTGCGTTCAGAACGATTGGATTTTCCGACAACTTTGGGTGACCGTGTGTATGCAAGACAAGTTTGAGCCAACATCCGTCAGAAAAAATCCATGGATTTTGTTGTCGGAATGTCCGATCAATGTCCGATCAATGTCCGACCGTGTGTACAGGGCATAAGAGTGATAACACATTTATGTAAAACCACCGTGATCAATATAATTGATTCACTTTATCTTCTACGTAGGTACTCGGCGGCTGCCAGTAAAATGTCCCACAGTTGCACCTGTTGCCAGGAGGTGAAGACCAAGGAAAGAAAAGTGACGATGAAATGCAGCGATGGACATCAAGAAGAACTCAGTTATCCCAAGGTGGAGGAGTGTAACTGCGTCAGCACTGACTGTGAATCATCGCAACCACAAAAAACATTTACGACTGCCCGAGCTCGGCGCATCAATCAAGACAGGAAATGAGGCTTTTCACAGGCAGCCATGAACTAAGTACATGGCTATTTCTTTAAAGTATATATAAACTCCTCTTCATTATGTTACAGTCTGTTTTAAAATTAAAGCAATTATGGCATATAATAGTTTCCTGTATTATTTTAAGGATTAATTGTAAATACTGTTCATTGCTGTAACAGCCATTAAACCTAAAGGCATTTTCCACTTTAGGCCTCATTTACACAGACTTACCGATCTGTACACCCATACAAAAGTCTGTTTTCACCTGCAAAGGATACACAAGTGTTTTATGCAGACCTGTTCAAATCAATGATAGGCATCCATCTGCCTAGATCTCCAAGCTCATCCCTGACTGTAGATTCATGTGGGTCTGATGCATGGATCAGAACGCAGCTTTTCTGCATCCTAATCCATGCATCGGACCCATAAGATGTACACTTTGGGGTGCATGCAGCAGGCTGCCTGCATGAGACTGCACAGAACATCTGTGAAAATGGCCCTTTGCATGAGTGGACGGATTGGTACGCCCGTGCGAACGAAGCCTTACTGTGCTACAGTCTGCAACACCTTTTTCTTGTACAAAAGGTTTTATTGAAAAAAAATATACATCGACAAATAAGTACAAAACGGTGATGGATACATCATGAGTTAACAGGTATTAGACTGCCGGTATCCGGCGAGTGAAGCTATTATTCAAAAATTTAAGCCTGGACTCGAGCGGAACAATGCCGAGGTCAGGCGACATACCATGACATATTCTCAACCGCTTATTCTAGCATAGTGGTATGGTATCAGCAGATATTAAGATAATTGCGAACGTACAAGAATAACTAAGGTTTCTAGACGAGATGTTGTTGTAATACATGACGTTTCATGAAGAAATAAGTAAAAAAAATAAAAAAAAATAAAATAAAAAATAGAAATATAAAATATAAAAACAAAAAGAACCAGTACTAAAGTCAGATTAAATTGAATAACCTTAAAGAGGATCTAATACCTCTGAATGCACTAATTTGTGTAATTTATTAAATTTACGGTCCTTAATGGAGAAGGAGAGAGAAATTGAAAGTGGGAAAGAAGGGGGGAGGAAAGGAGAGAAAGGGGAGGGGGAACCTGGGGTGGGGGGAACGGAGGCTTGTTATAGAGAAAGAAGCGTTTGATCAAATCTTGATGGGCGATTGTAAGTCACCCAGGGTTGCCATTGCAACACCTTTTTCAACCTTTTTACATCAAAGGAAACCTTGAAAACATTTTTTGGTCTTGGGGAACCCCGGCTAAAATCAATTAACCACTTCAGCCCCGGAAGATTTGGCAGCTCAATGACCGGAGGACTTTTTACAATTTGGCACTGTGCTGCTTTAACTGGTAATTGCGCGGCCATGCCATGTTGTACCCAAACTAAATTTGCGTCCTTTTTTCCCCACAAATAGAGCTTTCTTTTGATGGTATTTGATTGCCTCTGTGATTTTTATTTTTTGCGATATAAACGGAAAAAGACCGGAAATTTTGAAAAAAAATGATATTTTCTACTTGAAAATGATAAACTCAATTTTAGTCATACATTTAGGCCAAAATGTATTCAGCCACATGTCTTTGGTAAAAAATGTCAATAACGTACATTTATTGGTTTGTGCAAAAGTTATAGTGTCTACAAACTAGGGTACATTTTCTGGAATTTACGCAGCTTTTAGTTTATGACTACCTATCTCATTTCTTGAGGTGCTAAAATGGCAGGGCAGTTCAATTCCGGAACCAGGGTGGTGGTAGCACTTGACACTGCCAAAGCCTTTGATTCCGTAGAATGGCCGTATCTGTGGAAGTGTCTACATAATTATGGCTTTGGTCCAGAGTTTATGCAGTGGGTTAAGCTTCTTTACCAGACACCTAAAGCAAGGGTGTTTGTTAATGGCTGGCTTTCGGAGCAATTCCCTCTGGAGAGGGGAACACGACAGGGATGCCCCCTGTCCCCCCTATTATATGCCCTGGCGGCGGAGCCACTGGCAATTGCCATTAGAGCAGCCTCTAATATAAAGGGACTGAGAAAAGGTCATACAGTAGATAAAATAGGTCTATATGCTGATGACACAATTCTGTATCTGGCGGACCAAGGACCTTCACTGCAGGCTGTACTCGAAATTATTGAAAAAATGGGTAGCTGCTCGGGATTGCGTATTAACTGTGACAAATCTCAAATTCTCCCTCTAGACATCTTTCCCCCCCTAAAACAATCCCAACTCTTCCATTACCCAGCGCATCTAAAATTAAGTACCTAGGGGTAGAGGTAATGTTGCTCCATCATCAAAGAATATGGGAAATCACGTTGAAAAAGCAAAACATTGGGAAAATTCATACCCACACCCCACTATGGTTTAACAAACTCCCCCCGGAGTTAGAATACCTGTCAGACTCAACAGTATGGGCTACATATGGCATAATATATATTCATCAGGTGCTATCTGACTCCAGACTCAAGCAGTTTCAGGTGCTTAAGGAAGAATATACCCTCCCTAACCAGATGGCTTTTAAGTACTTGCAACTTCGCCATGCACTAAAAACACAAATACCAAATTTGGAAGGAGTGTCGGATTCTCCCCCAGTCCTGGATGTAATACTGGGAGAGGAACCCTCTAAACTCATTTCAACTCTGTACCTGCAGATTAGAAACAGTAGATCAAATGCTACTGCACAGAAGGCAAAAATGGAATGGGAAAAAGACATAGGCCCCATAGGGGAAGAAGACTGGGATGAAATAATGGAAGGGACCAGATTGACATCCCCTAAGCTATCAGACAGACTGACACAAATATACATTATACACAAAGCATACTTGACTCCCCTTAAAAAGGCAAAATTTCTCCGTACATATGACCCGTCATGCCATTTGTGTCACGCAGCACCAGGTACGTTCTTCCATCTCATATGGAGCTACCCAAATATACAGACATATTGGACACAGATTGTCTGATTCTTACATGACAATATGGGATCCCCAGTGGTATTGGACCCCAAACTATGTCTTTTGGGACTTCTGCCAGATGTAGAAATTGACAAATACCAAGCTACATTTCTGGGGGAAACTCTGTTTATGGTGCGTAAAGGCATAGCTAAGGTATGGATGCAGGCTCAGTCTCCCTCCATACGCCAATGGAAGAGGGATGTTAATGATGCACTGCCATTTAAAAAGTTAGTCTATGCCCATAGAAAATGTGCACATAAGTACTCAAAGGTGTGGGATAGATGGTTAGAGGATGGAGAAACATGCTTAAAACACCCTAATGCCTCGCAGACAGACCTACTTAGATAAAAGTAGAAGATGACTGTTCTAATGAAGGTCTAAAACAGGTAAATCTCAATTAAAAATAGATTGGTAGTAGAATGACATGAAGTCTCTTATATACTGGATGTATTCACCATCATAACCTTGTACATGTTTGTATGCAAGAAGAATCTCATACAAAATGCCTGTAAAAATGTAATGTTTATTATTCTGCATAAGTAACTACATTGTAAAATGATTTTCATTCAAATAAAGTTGTTTTTTTCCAATAAAATACAACCCCCCCCCCCCAAATATGACCCCATTTTGGAAAGTAGACACCCCAAGGAAATTGCTGAGAGGCATGTTGAGCCCATTGAATAATTTCTTTTTTTGTCACAAGTGATTGAAAAACGACAAAAAAAAGAAAATTACACAAAGTTGTCACTAAATGATATATTGCTCACACATGCCATGGTTATATGTGGAATTACACCCCAAAATGCATTCTGCTGCTTCTCCTGAGTACGGGGATACCTCATGTGTGAGACTTTTTGGGAGCCTAGCCGCGTACAAGACCCAGAAAACTAAGGGCGTAATTTTTGATTTCACTCCTCACTACCTATCAGTTTCGAAGGCCATAAAATGCCAAGATAGGACAAGATAGCACAACCCCCCCCCCCCCCCCCCAAATGACCCCATTTGGAAGGTGGACACCCCAAGCTATTTGCTGATAGGCATGTTGAGTCCATGGAATATTTTATATTTTGCCACAAGTTGTGGGAAAATGAAAAATGTCATTTTTTTTGCACTAAGTCGTCACTAAATGATATATTGCTCAAGCATGCCATGGGCATATGTGGAATGACACCCCAAAATACATTCTGCTGCTTCTCCTGAGTACGGGGATACCACATGTGTGAGACTTTTTGGGAGCCTAGCCGTGTACAGGACCCCGAAAACCAATCACCGCCTTTAGGCTTTCTAAGAGCGTAAAATGGTGATTTCACTTCCTCACTCCCTATCATAGATTCAGAGGCCATGAAATGACAAGATAGAACAACCCCCCCCCCCAAATGACCCCATTTTGGAAAGTATACACCCCAAGCTATTTGCTGAGAGGCATGTTGAGTCCATGGAATATTTTATATTTTGCCACAAGTTTTGGGAAAATTACAATTTTTTTTTTTTACACAACATTGTCACTAAATGATATATTGTTCAAACATGCCATGATTATATGTGGAATTACACCCCAAAATACATTCTGCTTCTTCTCTTGAGTACGGGGATACCACATGTGTGGAACTTTTTGGCAGTCTAACCACGTACAGGACCCCGAAAACCAATCACCGCCTTAAGGCTTTCTAAGGGCGTAAATTTTTGATTATACTCCTCAATGCCTATTATAGTTTCGGAGGCCATGAAATGCCCAGATAACAAAAAAAACCCACAAATGACCTAATTTTGGAAAGTAGACACCCCAAGCTATCTGCTGAGAGGCATGTTGAGTATTTTTCAGATCTTGCTTTTTGTCACAAAGTTTTGAAAATTGAACAAAAAACAAAACATTTTTCTGTTCTTTCTTCATTTTCAAAAATAAATGAGATCTGAAAAATACTCACCATGCCTCTATGCAAATACCTTGGGGTGTCTACTTTCCAAAATGGGGTCATTTGGGGGGGGGGGGTTGTGCTATCTGGGCATATCAGGGCCTCTGTAACTGTGATAGGCAGTGAGGAGTAAAATCACAATTTTACGCCTTTAGAAATCCTGAAGGCGGTGATTGGTTTTTGGGGTCCTGTATGCGGTTAGGCTCTCAAAAAGTCCCACACATGTGGTATCCCTGTACACATGAGAAGCAGCAGAATGTATTTTGGGGTGTAATTCCACACATAACCATGCTATGTTTGAACAATATATCATTTAGTGACAACTTTGTGTAAAAAAAAAAAAAAAGGAATTTTCCCGCAACTTGTGGCAAAATATAAAATATTCCATGGACTCAACATACCTCTCATCAAATAGCTTGGGGTGTCTACTTTCCAAAATGGGGTCATTTGGGGGGGTGGGTTATGCTATCTTGGCATTGTATGGCCTTCAAAACTGTGATAGGTAGTGAGGAGAGAAATAAAAAATCCCCAAACATTATATATTTTTTTAAAGCAAAGGCCCTACAGATTAAAATGGTGGGTGTTGCAATTTTTTTATTCACACAGTATTTGCGCAACAATTTCTCAAATGCAATTTTTTTGGAAAAAACACACTTTTTTTTATTTTAATGCACTAAAACACACTATATTGCCCAAATGTTTGACAAAATAAAAAACATGATCTTATGCCAAGTACATGGATACCAAACATGACATGCTTTAAAATTGCGCACAAATGTGCAGCGGCGACAAACTACATACATTTTTAAAAGCCTTTAAAAGCCTTTACATGTTATCATTTTAGATTTACAGAGGAGGTCTGTACATACATACATATTTCACATAAACAGTATGAACATGAACAGGGAAAACAAGCAGTCAGGTATACAGTAGTACATTGTTCACACATGTAACTGTATTAATATTGCGTAACTTTACCGGACAGTATGTTTATATTCAGTTAGAGGCTTATCAGGGCCGATCCTAGGGTCACAGGCGCCTGGGTGCAGAAATATTTCTGGCGCCCCCACATGGGCGTGGTCATTTTACTAACTCCTCCCCTTTACAAATATTTCTATGGCAACGACCCAACCACAGAGATGCTCCCCCACAAAGTCTTCATTACCCTGGGATCCTTACAGGTACAATAAACAAAATACAGGAAGAGAAGCAAGAGTACTTTATCTGGACCTGGAGGGGGGGCTCTCTGATGGAGACAGAGAGCGCTTCTGTTAGAGAGTCTGTTAAAAAGAGCCCCCAGAAATACTACTGACATGATACAGTAGATGATCAGAGACCACAGACATAATACAGGAGATGGTCAGAGACCGCAGACATACTACAGGAGATGATCAGAGACTGCAGACATAGTACAGGAGATGATCAGAGACTGCAGACATAATACAGGAGATGGTCAGAGACCGCAGACATAATACAGGAGATGATCAGAGCCTGCAGACATAATACAGGAGATGATCAGAGACTGCACGCATAATACAGGGGATGGTCAGAGACTACAGACATAGTACAGGAGATGGTCAGAGACTACAGACATAGTACAGGAGATGGTCAGAGCCTGCAGACATAATACAGGAGATGATCAGAGACTGCAGACATAATACAGGAGATGGTCAGAGACTGCAGACATTATACAGGAGATGGTCAGAGACTGCAGACATAATACAGGAGATGATCAGAGACTGCAGACATGGTACAGGAGATGGTCAGAGACTGCAGACATAATACAGGAGATGGTCAGAGACTGCAGACATAATACAGGAGATGATCAGAGACTGCAGACATAATACAGGAGATGGTCAGAGACTGCAGACATATTACAGGAGATGGTCAGAGACTGCAGACATAATACAGGAGATGGTCAGAGACTGCAGACATATTACAGGAGATGGTCAGAGACTGCAGACATGGTACAGGAGATGGTCAGAGACTGCAGACATAATACAGCAGATGGTCAGAGACTGCAGACATAGTACGGGAGAGGGTCAGAGACCACAGACATGATATAGGAGACGGTCAGAGACTGCAGACATAGTACAGGAGCCGGTCAGAGACTACAAACATAGTACAGGAGATGGTCAGAGACTGCAGACATAATACAGGAGATGATCAGAGACTGCAGACATAGTACAGGAGATGATCAGAGACTGCAGACATAGTACAGGAGATGGTCAGAGACTGCAGACATAATACAGGAGATGGTCAGAGACTGCAGACATAATACAGGAGATGATCAGAGACTGCAGACATAGTACAGGACATGGTCAGAGACTGCAGACATAATACAGGAGATGGTCAGAGACTGCAGACATAATACAGGAGATGGTCAGAGACTGCAGACATAATACAGGAGATGGTCAGAGACTACAGACATAGTACAGAAGATGGTCAGAGACTGCAGACATAGTACAGAAGATGGCCAAAGACTGCAGACATAATACAGGAGATGATCAGAGACTGCAGACATAATACAGGAGATGATCAGAGACTGCAGACATAATACAGGAGATGGTCAGAGACTGCAGATATAGTACAGGGGATGATCAGAGACTGCAGACATGGTACAGGAGATGGTCAGAGACCATAGACATGATATAGGAGACGGTCAGAGACTGCAGACATAGTACAGGAGCTTAATCAGAGACTACAGACATAGTACAGGAGATGGTCAGAGACTGCAGACATAATACAGGAGATGATCAGAGACTGCAGACATAGTACAGGAGATGATCAGAGACTGCAAACATAGTACAGGAGATGGTCAGAGACTGCAGACATAGTACAGGAGATGGTCAGAGACTGCAGACATAGTACAGGAGATGGTCAGAGACTGCAGACATGGTACAGGAGATGGTCAGAGACTGCAGACATGGTACAGGAGATGGTCAGAGACCGCAGACATGGTACAGGAGATGGTCAGAGACTACAGACATAGTACAGGAGATGGTCAGAGCCTGCAGACAGAATACAGGAGATGATCAGAGACTGCAGACATAATACAGGAGATGGTCAGAGACTGCAGACATTATACAGGAGATGGTCAGAGACTGCAGACATAATACAGGAGATGATCAGAGACTGCAGACATGGTACAGTGGATGGTCAGAGACTGCAGACATAATACAGGAGATGGTCAGAGACTGCAGACATAATACAGGAGATGGTCAGAGACTGCAGACATAATACAGGAGATGATCAGAGACTGCAGACATAATACAGGAGATGGTCAGAGACTGCAGACATATTACAGGAGATGGTCAGAGACTGCAGACATAATACAGGAGATGGTCAGAGACTGCAGACATATTACAGGAGATGGTCAGAGACTGCAGACATGGTACAGGAGATGGTCAGAGACTGCAGACATAATACAGCAGATGGTCAGAGACTGCAGACATAGTACAGGAGAGGGTTAGAGACCACAGACATGATATAGGAGACGGTCAGAGACTGCAGACATGGTACAGGAGCCGGTCAGAGACTACAAACATAGTACAGGAGATGGTCAGAGACTGCAGACATAATACAGGAGATGATCAGAGACTGCAGACATAGTACAGGAGATGATCAGAGACTGCAGACATAGTACAGGAGATGGTCAGAGACTGCAGACATAATACAGGAGATGGTCAGAGACTGCAGACATAATACAGGAGATGGTCAGAGACTGCAGACATAGTACAGGAGATGGTCAGAGACTGCAGACATAATACAGGAGATGGTCAGAGACTGCAGACATAATACAGGAGATGGTCAGAGACTGCAGACATAATACAGGAGATGGTCAGAGACTACAGACATAGTGCAGAAGATGGTCAGAGACTGCAGACATAGTACAGGAGATGATCAGAGACTGCAGACATAATACAGGAGATGGTCAGAGACTGCAGACATAATACAGGAGATGGTCAGAGACTACAGACATAGTGCAGAAGATGGCCAAAGACTGCAGACATAATACAGGAGATGATCAGAGACTGCAGACATAATACAGGAGATGGTCAGAGACTGCAGACATAATACAGGAGATGGTCAGAGACTGCAGACATAGTACAGGGGATGATCAGAGACTGCAGACATGGTACAGGAGATGGTCAGAGACCACAGACATGATAAAGGAGACGGTCAGAGACTGCAGACATAGTACAGGAGCTTAATCAGAGACTACAGACATAGTACAGGAGATGGTCAGAGACTGCAGACATAATACAGGAGATGATCAGAGACTGCAGACATAGTACAGGAGATGATCAGAGACTGCAAACATAGTACAGGAGATGGTCAGAGACTGCAGACATAGTACAGGAGGTGGTCGAAGACTGCAGACATAGTACAGGAGATGGTCAGAGACTGCAGACATAGTACAGGAGATGGTCAGAGACTGCAGACATAGTACAGGAGATGGTCAGAGACCACAGACATAGTACAGGAGATGATCAGAGACTGCAGACATAGTACAGGAGATGGTCATCGACCGCAGACATGGTACAGGAGATGGTCAGAGACTACAGACATAGTACAGGAGATGGTAAGAGCCTGCAGACATAATACAGGAGATGATCAGAGACTGCAGACATAATACAGGAGATGGTCAGAGACTGCAGACATTATACAGGAGATGGTCAGAGACTGCAGACATAATACAGGAGATGATCAGAGACTGCAGACATGGAACAGGGGATGGTCAGAGACTGCAGACATAATACAGGGGATGGTCAGAGACTGCAGACATAATACAGGAGATGGTCAGAGACTGCAGACATAATACAGGAGATGATCAGAGACTGCAGACATAATACAGGAGATGGTCAGAGACTGCAGACATATTACAGGAGATGGTCAGAGACTGCAGACATAATACAGGAGATGGTCAGAGACTGCAGACATATTACAGGAGATGGTCAGAGACTGCAGACATGGTACAGGAGATGGTCAGAGACTGCAGACATAATACAGCAGATGGTCAGAGACTGCAGACATAGTACAGGAGAGGGTCAGAGACCACAGACATGATATAGGAGACGGTCAGAGACTGCAGACATAGTACAGGTGCGGGTCAGAGACTACAAACATAGTACAGGAGATGGTCAGAGACTGCAGACATAATACAGGAGATGATCAGAGACTGCAGACATAGTACAGGAGATGATCAGAGACTGCAGACATAGTACAGGAGATGGTCAGAGACTGCAGACATAATACAGGAGATGGTCAGAGACTGCAGACATAATACAGGAGATGGTCAGAGACTGCAGACATAGTACAGGAGATGGTCAGAGACTGCAGACATAATACAGGAGATGGTCAGAGACTGCAGACATAATACAGGAGATGGTCAGAGACTGCAGACATAATACAGGAGATGGTCAGAGACTGCAGACATAGTACAGGGGATGATCAGAGACTGCAGACATGGTACAGGAGATGGTCAGAGACCACAGACATGATATAGGAGACGGTCAGAGACTGCAGACATAGTACAGGAGCTTAATCAGAGACTACAGACATAGTACAGGAGATGGTCAGAGACTGCAGACATAATACAGGAGATGATCAGAGACTGCAGACATAGTACAGGAGATGATCAGAGACTGCAAACATAGTACAGGAGATGGTCAGAGACTGCAGACATAGTACAGGAGATGGTCGGAGACTGCAGACATAGTACAGGAGATGGTCAGAGACTGCAGACATAGTACAGGAGATGGTCAGAGACTGCAGACATGGTACAGGAGATGGTCAGAGACTGCAGACATGGTACAGGAGATGGTCAGAGACTGCAGACATACTACAGGAGATGATCAGAGACTGCAGACATAATACAGGAGATGGTCAGAGACTGCAGACATAGTACAGGAGATGGTCAGAGACCACAGACATAGTACAGGAGATGATCAGAGACTGCAGACATAGTACAGGAGATGGTCAGAGACCGCAGACATGGTACAGGAGATGGTCAGAGACCGCAGACATGGCACAGGAGATGGTCAGAGACCGCAGACATAGTACAGGAGATAGTCAGAGACCGCAGACATGGCACAGGAGTTGGTCAGAGACTGCAGACATAGTACAGGGGATGGTCAGAGACTGCAGACATAATACAGGAGATGATCAGAGACTGCAGACATAATACAGGAGATGGTCAGAGACTGCAGACATATTACAGGAGATAGTCAGAGACTGCAGACATAATACAGGAAATGGTCAGAGACTGTAGACATATTACAGGAGATGGTCAGAGACTGCAGACATGGTACAGGAGATGGTCAGAGACTGCAGACATAATACAGCAGATGGTCAGAGACTATCTGATGAGACTCTGATGAAGAAGGGTAACCTTCGAAACGCGTTAGCCAGCAGTAGTCCATACGCCTCCTTCCTGGGATCTGGAAAACTGATACCACTGGACTAATCGCCTCTGTGCTATATACAATGCGATTTTTTCTTCAACCTTTGTGAGTAGTTTTTATCTTGTTTTTAATCAATAAATCTGTCAAGGATAATGCACTAGGCTGGTGCGCTCTTTTTTTCTTTCTTTTCATTTAATACTAGGACAATCCCATCCTTAAGAGCAGCAAGGCCGAAATCCACAGTCCTTCCTGAACCCTTGGGGTCTTTTAGCTAATACACCTGTGCGCAAGAGTATTTTTGCAACTTTTCATACTATTTTGTCAAACATTTGGGCAATATAGTGTGTTTTAGTGCATTAAAATAAAAAAAGTGTGTTTTTTCCAAAAAAATTGCGTTTGAGAAATTGTTGCGCAAATACTGTGTGAATAAAAAATTGCAACACATACCATTTTAATCTGTAGGGCCTTTGCTTTAAAAAAATATATAATGTTTGGGGGTTTTTTATTTCTCTCCTCACTACCTATCACAGTTTTGAAGGCCATACAATGCCAAGATAGCACCACCCACCCCCCCAAATGACCCCATTTTGGAAAGTAGACACCCCAAGCTATTTGATGAGAGGCATGTTGAGTCTGTTGACTGCAGACATATTACAGGAGATGGTCAGAGACTACAGACATGGTACAGGAGATGGTCAGAGACTGCAGACATAAAACAGCAGATGGTCAGAGACTGCAGACATAGTACAGGAGAGGGTCAGAGACCGCAGACATGATATAAGAGATGGTCAGAGACTGCAGACATGGTACAGGAGATGGTCCGAGACTGCAGACATCATACAGGAGATGGTCCGAGATTGCAGACATAGTACAGGAGCTGGTCAGAGACTACAGACATAGTACAGGAGACTGTATACACTGCTCCTAAAGTGCCCTTGCCCACTGAAATCAATGGACAGTGCCTGCAAAGTGCCTCCGCAGTTGTGCCTTTGAACCCTTTAGTGGGGGTTAAATGTACCTCTAAAGCAGGGATATGCAATTAGCGGACCTCCAGCTGTTGCAAAACTTCAAGTCCCATCATGCTCTGCCTCTGGGTGTCATGCTTGTGGCTGTCAGAGTCTTGCTATGCCTCATGGGACTTGTAGTTCTGCAACAGCTGGAGGTCCGCAATGTTTGTGGCTGTCAGAGTCTTGCTATGCCTCATAGGACTTGTAGTTCTGCAACAGCTGGAGGTCCACTAATTGCATATCCCTGCTCTAAAGTGACAGTAAAGCGTCACTAAAAGTAGCGGCACTTTACCGCCGACGCCCCCACACTGTCAGTGTGAAAGGGCTCTTAGTACATCTTATTATAAATTACATCTGTAGATGGACTACTAAGGTGCAGGAAGGGACAGGGGCTGTGTATCCTATGTAATCTTTCATTCCATAAAACATCTCCTAGCAGGGGCAGCCCAGAGCACATGTAAAGGTGTGCTGGGGATGCCATCCTTAGCACACAGCACACTGAACACTGACTCGCCTCGGTTCTCTCTCCTTGCAGCCCGAGATAGAGATGGGAGGGGGAAGCATTACAACTGGAGTTGGTAGAGACAGTGCGGGATCCCAGTGTGAAGAATTCATTCCCGCACATCAGCACTCAGCAGCCACTGACTAGAACCCTCATATCAGGAAGAGGAGCGGCTCCTCCCCCGAGCACTGCCAGGCTGGACGGGCTACCCTATGCTCACACTAGTGTTCTGGACGGACACTCACAAGGAGAGAAGGAGGGAGGGGAGAACTCTAGCACTTTGGCGCCCCCACCTCTCACCTCTGCAGGCGCCCAGGTGCAAAGCACCCTGTGCACCCCAGCTAGGATCGGCCCTGAGGCTTATTGAGACTGAATGTCAGTAAGGGTTCCCATGTCAGATTCATCTCATGGGAAAATCCTTAATTGGGGGTTTAGTAGGAGTGGATCGAGTTATGTATCTATGTATTACCCCGGAGGTATCATCATTTGGCTCTCCTCTTAATATTATGGTGCTGCGTCGTTCGGTCTAAGTTTGCTCAGGATAGAATATAAGTGGGTTGTGTTGTCGGTGGCATCCTGTTCAGGTTATTAATCTTAGGTTATATAAGAACTTCTGGGGAATGGTAGGTGGGTAGGAAGTGGAGAAGGTCTGGGGGGTGAGTATGACTCGGGTGTATCCGAGGATGGGGGAACTGATGACATGAGTTTTTGAAAGTGGAGAGTATGGTAAAGGGGGTGAGAAGTAAGGGGGGAAGAAAGATATCAGAATGATTAAGATTTTTTTTTATTCCCCCTATCCCTTTTTTTTTTTTTACCCCCCTTTTTTTCCCCCATTTCTTTCCTCCCTTTCCTCCTCAGTGCCGAGCATAGAAAAATTGTAATAGAATGAAAAGGAAGCAGCTATATAAAAAGAAATTAGAAAGAATGGTCCGGGGTATAAATGAGGGAAAGGGTACCCTCAGTACAAATAGGTAGGTCCTGATGAGGGATTGGATAATCTGCCTTAAGCAGAGGGGTGGGAGGGTGAAGGTAGGGCAGGGAATGCCTGCAGGGGATTACCCTCCTGGTGGATGGTACACCCTAAGTAGCAGGGTGTTATGTTGTAATGGATGTGGATTTTTAGATTTTAGTACAAATTCCCTAATAGAAAAGGAAAAGATAATAGTTGGCAATGGGTTAAAAAAGCGTAGATTCTGTACATTTTTGGAGAAAATAAATCATGGATAACTCACTAAAGATTATGACATATAATGTAAGGGGGTTGAGTTCACCCAAAAAAAGGGGCCACCTATGGCAGGAGGTGCGTCACCAGGCAGTGGATATAATCTACATTCAGGAGAGGCACTTCATTCCAGAATTGGTTCCTAAGCTACCGTTATCTCACTATAACCAATGGTTCCATACACTATCTCCTATCGCAAGGGCAAGGGGCGTATCTATAGCTTTTGGGAAAACATGTCCATTGATTTCTACAGCAGTACAAACAGACCCAGAGGGGAGGTTTTTATTTATTAAAGGAACTTTGTATGGGTTTTGTTCAGGGAGGGATGCATAATTTTTTTTGGGGGGGGATTTTAATATTATTCTGGACCCTGAATTAGATACTACACCAAGAAAAACAGTTTTCTCATATAAAACACTTAAACAATTAAAAAAATATTTACGAAGTCTCCACCTGGTGGATGGTTGGAGGGTCTTTAATGAGAGGTTGAAAGACTATAGCTACTACTCAAAGACCCATAAAGTATATTGTAGATTGGATCTATTCATGGTGAACCAGTATTATCTGGAATATGTTAGAGCCGTGACAATAGAACCAATAACAATCTCTGATCATGCACCAGTGGCGATGAAGTTTCTTCCGGTATCTGTGAGTCAACGGGAGCGAATATGGCAATTAAACGAGTCATTGTTAGATGACGAGCAGAAAAATTATTAATATCTTGACTATACCAATTTGCAATTATTTTAACCAACTTACAGCTACCAACCCGTTACCCCCAGAAGCTTTGCTGGCTTTTGAGACAGTAATACCAAAACCTGGGAAAGACCCACAATACTGCGCAAACTATAGACCTATCTCCCTTTTGAATTCAGATACCAAATTACTAGCAAAAATGTTGGCAACTAGATTACAGGATAAAGTAATACAGTTGGTACACTCTGATCAAACAGGGTTTATGATGGGACGAGAAACTAAGGATAACACCATCCGGGCCCTTCATGTTCTCCATTGGATACAGAATGGACCTAATAAAACACCAAGGGTAGTGCTATCAATGGATGCCGAAAAGGCTTTGATAGAGTGAACTGCATATTTATGATGGAAGTACTAAGAGGAATGTACTGGGGGAATGGATGATGGGGTGGGTATCAGCACTATATGCTGGACCAAGGGCAAGTGTAAAAGTTAATGGGACCCTATCAGGAAGTCTGGATATACGAAACGGTACAAGGCAAGGGTGTCCACTGTCCCCAATATTATTTGTCCTCGTGTTAGAACCTTTTCTATGCAAAATAAGGGAAAATAAAGGAATAAGGGGAGTAGAAATAGGACCTAGAGAGTACAAAGTATCAGCTTACGCTGACGATTTGTTATTTTTCCTTTCAAAACCCCAAGAATCCATTAAAGAAGTAATGCAGGAGGTGACAAAATATGGGAAATTGTCAAACTTTAAAATAAATTTGGAGAAATCGGTATTACTACCCTGTCATATGTCATCACTATTGACTACATCTCTGCAAAACAAATACCCGTTTATCTGGAACAGGAAATCTTTGTTTTATTTGGGAGTACATATATCTGCGGATGTAAAACTACTATATGAACAAAATTATAGTCCCCTACTTGCCAAAATAATGGAGGATTTGCATAGCTGGAAAGGACATATGTTAACAATGTTTGGGAGGATCAACACCCTTAAAATGAACATAATAGCTAGATTATTATATATAATGTACACAGTACCCATACCACTCCCCCAAGTATTTTTTAAAAAGGTACGTAAAGAATTCCTATCCTTCATATGGAAGAATGGAAAAGCTAGAATAGCATATAACATCTTACGCAGAAGGAAAGAGGAGGGAAGAGTAGGACTCCCAGACATTGCAATGTATTACAGAGCAATGACTTTGGTATGCATACTAAACTGGTGTCATGACTCTGAAAACAAAGCATGGGTGTTGATTGAAAAAAACATGGCAGCAAGGGATTTAGTGGGGCCACCATGGATACCAGCCAAGGACAGGGGACTATCTAAATGGACATCTCCATTAACTCGAAACACACTGGCAGTATGGGATAGAATAAATAAAACGGGTAAATATGCTCCTACAATATCTCCTTTAGCCCCATTGGGGGGTCATCCATGGTTCCCCCCTGGAGAAGAAAAGGGAGCGCTAGGTCCATGGAAATCAGGAGGGAACACAATGTGTTTAAGATATGCCCCCCTAGGCACTCATGTCCCAAGTAGAACTGATATCATTACAAGGAGACATGAAGATGGCAGGATGGAGATATAACCAAATGCGAAACTTTAAAAAAAAATTAGAACACCAAATAAGGCCCCAAAACACATCTGTATGAAGATATCAGAACCAAATCATTTATTGTCACAGATGTATAAACTAATGCTTAGCGAACAAGAAACCACAACACCATATTTCACTAAAATGTACATTTACCCCATCACAAAGAAAAAAATTAATAGACGTAACACACTCATCATCTGTAAGCTCATCTATTCAGGAAATGTCATACAAATTTTTGACTAGATGGTACAGAACCCCGGTGCGATTAGCACAGATATATCCATATGCAGATAATCGTTGCTGTAGGGGATGTAAAGATAGGGGTTCATATCTTCATATTTGGTGGACATGTCCTAAGATCAGGGCCGATCCTAGCTGGGGTACACAGGGTGCTTTGCACCCGGGCGCCTGCAGAGGTGGGGGCGCCAAAGTGCTAGAGTTCTCCCCTCCCTCCTTCTCTCCTTGTGAGTGTCCATCCAGAACACTAGTGTGAGCATAGGGTAGCCCGTTCAGCCTGGCAGTGCTCGGGGGAGGAGCCGCTCCTCTTCCTGATATGAGGGTTCTAGTCAGTGGCTGCTGAGTGCTGATGTGCGGGAATGAATTCTTCACACTGGGATCCCGCACTGTCTCTACCAACTCCAGTTGTAATGCCTCCCCCTCCCATCTCTATCTCGGGCTGCAAGGAGAGAGAACTGAGGTGAGTCAGTGTTCAGTGTGCTGTGTGCTAAGGATGGCATCCCCAGCACACCTTTACATGTGCTCTGGGCTGCCCCTGCTAGGAGATGTTTTATGGAATGATAGATTACATAGGATACACAGCCCCTGTCCCTTCCTGCACCTTAGTAGTCCATCTACAGATGTGATTTATAATAAGATGTACTAAGAGCCCTTTCACACAGACAGTGTGGGGGGTCGGCGGTAATGAGCCGCTACTTTTAGTGACGCTTTACTGTCACTTTAGAGCAGGGATATGCAATTAGTGGACCTCCAGCTGTTGCAGAACTACAAGTCCTATGAGGCATAGCAAGACTCTGACAGCCACAAGCATTGCGGACCTCCAGCTGTTGCAGAACTACAAGTCCCACGAGGCATAGCAAGACTCTGACAGCCACAAGCATGACACCCAGAGGCAGAGCATGACGGGACTTGAAGTTTTGCAACAGCTGGAGGTCCGCTAATTGCATATCCCTGCTTTAGAGGTACATTTAACCCCCACTAAAGGGTTCAAAGGCACAACTGCGGAGGCGCTTTGCAGGCACTGCCCATTGATTTCAGTGGGCAAGGGCACTTTAGGAGCGGTGTATACAGTCTCCTGTACTATGTCTGTAGTCTCTGACCAGCTCCTGTACTATGTCTGCAATCTCGGACCATCTCCTGTATCATGTCTGCAGTCTCGGACCATCTCCTGTACCATGTCTGCAGTCTCTGACCATCTCTTATATCATGTCTGCGGTCTCTGACCCTCTCCTGTACTATGTCTGTAGTCTCTGACCATCTGCTGTTTTATGTCTGCAGTCTCTGACCATCTCCTGTACCATGTCTGTAGTCTCTGACCATCTCCTGTAATATGTCTGCAGTCAACAGACTCAACATGCCTCTCATCAAATAGCTTGGGGTGTCTACTTTCCAAAATGGGTTCATTTGGGGGGGGTGGGTGGTGCTATCTTGGCATTGTATGGCCTTCAAAACTGTGATAGGTAGTGAGGAGAGAAATAAAAAACCCCCAAACATTATATATTTTTTAAAGCAAAGACCCTACAGATTAAAATGGTATGTGTTGCAATTTTTTTTTCACACAGTATTTGCGCAACAATTTCTCAAACACAATTTTTTTGGAAAAAACACACTTTTTTTATTTTAATGCACTAAAACACACTATATTGCCCAAATGTTTGACAAAATAGTATGAAAAGATGCAAAAATACTCTTGCGCACAGGTGTATTAGCTAAAAGATCCCAAGGGTTCAGGAAGGACTGTGGATTTCGGCCTTGCTGCTCTTAAGGATGGAATTGTCCTAGTATTAAATGAAAAGAAAGAAAAAAAGAGCGCACCAGCCTAGTGCATTATCCTTGACAGATTTATTGATTAAAAACAAGATAAAATCTACTCACAAAGGTTGAAGAAAAAATCGCAATGTATATAGCACAGAGGCGATTAGTCCAGTGGTAGCAGTTTTCCAGATCCCAGGAAGGAGGCGTATGGACTACTGCTGGCTAACGCGTTTCGAAGGTTACCCTTCTTCATCAGAGTCTCATCAGATAATCTCTGACCATCTGCTGTTTTATGTCTGCAGTCTCTGACCATCTCCTGTACCATGTCTGCAGTCTCTGACCATCTCCTGTAATTAGTCTACAGTCTCTGACCATCTCCTGTTTTATGTCTGCAGTCTCTGACCATCTCCTGTAATATGTCTGCAGTCTCTGACCATCTCCTGTATTATGTCTGCAGTCTCTGATCATCTCCTGTATTATGTCTGCAGTCTCTGACCATCTCCTATATTATGTCTGCAGTCTCTGACCATCTCCTGTATTATGTCTGCAGTCTCTGACCATCTCCTGTATTATGTCTGCAGTCTCTGACCATCTCTTGTACCATGTCTGCAGTCTCTGATCATCTCCTGTACTATGTCTGCAGTCTCTGACCATCTCCTGTATTATGTCTGCAGTCTCTGATCATCTCCTGTACTATGTCTGCAGTCTCGGACCATCTCCTGTATTATGTCTGCAGTCTCTGACCATCTCCTGTACTATGTCTGCAGTCTCTGGCCATCTCCTGTATTATGTCTGCAGTCTCTGACCATCTCCTGTACTATGTCTGCAGTCTCTGACCATCTCCTGTACTATGTCTGTAGTCTCTGATCATCTCCTGTATTATGTCTGCAGTCCCGGACCATCTCCTGTATTATGTCTGCAGTCTCTGATCATCTCCTGTACTATGTCTGCAGTCTCTGACCATCTCCTGTATTATGTCTGCAGTCTCTGACCATCCCCTGTACTATGTCTGCGGTCTCTGACCATCTCCTGTGCCATGTCTGCGGTCTCTGACCATCTCCTGTACCATGTCTGCGGTCTCTGACCATCTCCTGTGCCATGTCTGCGGTCTCTGACCATCTCCTGTATTATGTCTGCAGTCTCTGATCATCTCCTGTACTATGTCTGCAGTCTCTGATCATCTCCTGTACTATGTCTGCAGTCTCTGATCATCTCCTGTACTATGTCTGCGGTCTCTGACCATCTCCTATACTATGTCTGCAGTCTCTGGCCATCTCCTGTATTATGTCTGCAGTCTCTGACCATCTCCTGTACTATGTCTGCAGTCTCTGACCATCTCCTGTACTATGTCTGTAGTCTCTGATCATCCCCTGTATTATGTCTGCAGTCCTGGACCATCTCCTGTATTATGTCTGCAGTCTCTGATCATCTCCTGTACTATGTCTGCAGTCTCTGACCATCTCCTGTATTATGTCTGCAGACTCTGACCATCCCCTGTACTATGTCTGCGGTCTCTGACCATCTCCTGTGCCATGTCTGCGGTCTCTGACCATCTCCTGTACTATGTCTGCGGTCTCTGACCATCTCCTGTGCCATGTCTGCGGTCTCTGACCATCTCCTGTACCATGTCTGCGGTCTCTGACCATCTCCTGTACTATGTCTGCAGTCTCTGATCATCTCCTGTACTATGTCTGCGGTCTCTGACCATCTCCTGTACTATGTCTGCAGTTTCTGACCATCTCCTGTATTATGTCTGCAGTCTCTGATCATCTCCTGTAGTATGTCTGCAGTCTCTGACCATCTCCTATACCATGTCTGCAGTCTCTGACCATCTCTTGTACCATGTCTGCAGTCTCTGACCATCTCCTGTACTATGTCTGCAGTCTCTGACCATCTCCTGTACTATGTCTGCAGTCTCCGACCCTCTCCTGTACTATGTCTGCAGTCTCTGACCATCTCCTGTTCTATGTCTGCAGTCTCTGACCATCTCCTGTACTATGTCTGTAGTCTCTGACCAGCTCCTGCACTATGTCTGCAGTCTCTGACCATCTCCTGTATTATGTCTGCAGTCTCTGACCATCTCCTGTACTATGTCTGCAGTCTCTGACCATCTCCTGTATTATGTCTGCAGTCTCTGACCATCTCCTGTACTATGTTTGCAGTCTCCGATCATCTCCTGTACTATGTCTGCAGTCTCTGATCATCTCCTGTATTATGTCTGCAGTCTCTGACCATCTCCTGTACTATGTCTGTAGTCTCTGATTAAGCTCCTGTACTATGTCTGCAGTCTCTGACCGTCTCCTATATCATGTCTGTGGTCTCTGACCATCTCCTGTACCATGTCTGCAGTCTCTGATCATCCCCTGTACTATGTCTGCAGTCTCTGACCATCTCCTGTATTATGTCTGCAGTCTCTGACCATCTCCTGTATTATGTCTGCAGTCTTTGGCCATCTTCTGTACTATGTCTGCAGTCTCTGACCATCTTCTGTACTATGTCTGTAGTCTCTGACCATCTCCTGTATTATGTCTGCAGTCTCTGACCATCTCCTGTATTATGTCTGCAGTCTCTGACCATCTCCTGTATTATGTCTGCAGTCTCTTACCATCTCCTGTACTATGTCTGCAGTCTCTGACCATCTCCTGTATTATGTCTGCAGTCTCTGACCATCTCCTGTACTATGTCTGCAGTCTCTGATCATCTCCTGTACTATGTCTGCAGTCTCTGATCCTCTCCTGTATTATGTCTGCAGTCTCTGACCATCTCCTGTACTATGTCTGTAGTCTCTGACCGGCTCCTGTACTATGTCTGCAGTCTCTGACCGTCTCATATATCATGTCTGTGGTCTCTGACCCTCTCCTGTACTATGTCTGCAGTCTCTGACCATCTGCTGTATTATGTCTGCAGTCTCTGACCATCTCCTGTACCATGTCTGCAGTCTCTGACCATCACCTGTAATATGTCTACAGTCTCTGACCATCTCCTGTATTATGTCTGCAGTCTCTGATCATCTCCTGTATTATATCTGCAGTCTCTGACCATCTCCTGTATTATGTCTGCAGTCTCTGACCATCTCCTCTATAATGTCTGCAGTCTCTGACCATCTCCTGTACCATGTCTGCAGTCTCTGATCATCTCCTGTACTATGTCTGAGGTCTCTGACCATCTCCTGTACTATGTCTGCAGTCTCTGACCATCTCCTGTATTATGTCTGCAGTCTCTGATCATCTCCTGTATTATGTCTGCAGGCTCTGACCATCTCCTGTACTATGTCTGCAGTCTCTTACCATCTCCTGTACTATGTCTGTAGTCTCTGACCATCCTCTGTATTATGTCTGCAGTCTCTGATCATCTCCTGTATTATGTCTGCAGGCTCTGACCATCTCCTGTACTATGTCTGCAGTCTCTGACCATCTCCTGTATTATGTCTGCAGTCTCTGATCATCTCCTATACTATGTCTGCAGTCTCTGATCATCTCCTGTAGTATGTCTGCGGTCTCTGACCATCTCCTGTATTATGTCTGTGGTCTCTGATCATCTCCTGTATCATGTCAGTAGTATTTCTGGGGGCTCTTTTTAACAGACTCTCTAACAGAAGCGCTCTCTGTCTCCATCAGAGAGCCCCCCCTCCAGGTCCAGATAAAGTACTCTTGCTTCTCTTCCTGTATTTTGTTTATTGTACCTGTAAGGATCCCAGGGTAACGAAGACTTTGTGGGGGAGCATCTCTGTGGTTGGGTCGTTGCCATAGAAATATTTGTAAAGGGGAGGAGTTAGTAAAATGACCAAGCCCATGTGGGGGCGCCAGAAATATTTCTGCACCCAGGCGCCTGTGACCCTAGGATCGGCCCTGCCTAAGATCAAGGTATTTTGGGAAGAAATAGCCCCATGGATCAAAAGAATGTCAAATAAATGTATAGAATTAACACCAATACATTTCCTGTTCCATGGGACTATTGGATCCACAAGATCTTATAAAAATAGTCTCACACCACATTTACTAAACGCAGCAAAGAGGTTAATACCCAGGTACTGGAAACAGGCTACATGCCCCACATTAGGAGAATGGAAAAGGGAGGTGGAGGAGATGATAGAGGCAGAAAGGTGGGTTTATAAGACCAGAAATAAACAGGATAGATTTGAAAAAATATGGGCAAAGTGGGAAAACTGATAAGGTGTTAGATAAAATGGAAAATTGTATCAAATACTTACCGTAATTTTCCTTTCCTGATGCCAAACCATGGCAGCATACTAGTGATAGAGCTCCACCTCTTGACCACTCCCTCAGGACCAGTGAATAGCATAAATGAAGGCATGGTTAGCTGCCACCCCATTCTTTGTAACAAGCCACATACCGGAACACACATGGGTGGGCTCATATGCTGCCATGGTTTGGCGTCAGGAAAGGAAAATTATGGTAAGTATTTGATACAATTTTCCGTTTTCCTGACGCCAACATGGCAGCATACTAGTGATAAATAACTAGCTGACAGGGTGGGATCTATTTGTCAAACCAATCTTCTAATTAGGATGAGACAGAGGACTGAAAAGTCCTTCCTACAAAGTCCCCTGATGACAAGTTTGAGTAGGAATGTTGGAGCAACCATGATACCCCTGTACAGATGGGTACCATAGATTCTCTTGAATGTGTTGCCTATAAGGCTTTAACCTCTCTGGTAGAGTGCTCCGCCGCCACTGACGGAGGCTCGCGACCTGTAGTCTTATATACACAACCCAAGCCTGCTAGGATCCAGGCAATAACCTCTTTCCCTTGATGATTGCCAGCTGGAATGACAAAATGTTTATTTAGATGACCTGAAAGGAACAAATGTGGAGAGATACTCCTTTAAAGTTCTGAAAATGAACAGTACGTGTGACTTTCCTGTGTGATGTTCTGGAAAGTTAGGCAATGTCCAGCTGTCTGTTAAATAGCAGTCTGTTGCTACGTTCGATGCAGGATGATCTACAAGATCCAACTCTACTCTTTCTGGAAAGAAAGGAATATATTTTTTTACTTTGAAGCTCCAAGAGCTTGAATCTGCAATTGATACTGCCTTGTAAGTGATGGCCTGAACCAAACACTGCTCTGTTGGAACAAATGGTTAAACTGATATGAGATCCAGCAACTGCAATAGATCTTTCTTCCTTGGTGATCAACTCTTTATGACTGTCCTCAAAAGTTGTGCAAACTTGAGAATTCTTGGCCCATTCAAATGTGTTATTGCCAATATAGCCCACACTAGTGAGCTATGTGAGGATAGGCTAAGGCCTGGAGGAAGTATAGAACAGCTGACACTGGCAGGGCAGTCGGATCAATGTCTTGCCCTACCAAGAAAATGTGTTCCTGAATTAGACCTAGATGTTGTAAGTAGAATGTCTTCTCGCACACAATAAAGGAGAGATCACTCTGGAGTGAAACTGGAGCAACCAGAGTTGCCCATCCTCCCCCTTTAGTGTCCTTGCTTGTAGCCCCAGTCTGCGTATCTTATAGAGGGGAAATGTCTTCTGTATCCTGAAATGAATGGCCAGGGAAAACCGAGGGCCTCCTGGTTAATATGGAGGACTGGCTATGACAACTATGTTCTCCCTTGACAGCCTCAAGGGAAATCTCATTTACGGGAAACGTTGGGGAAAAATATATAAGTTAGATTGTAGTCCCAGGGAGAGACCATAGCATTTGCCCCTTGCGCCTTGGGGTACAGACAATATCAGACCAAAATGTGTGATTACTGTGGGAAACGAGGAGGTCTTTTGGTGGTAGGCCCCACTTGTGGACCAGCTCAGAGAAGACCTGGGTCGTAGACCCACTCGTTGTGCTCTGGGAAGCTTGTACTTGTTCAAAAGAAACCGCTGGGAGGTAAACTGCTTCCGCTGGTGATCTTCCGCCCCAGATGTTAAGGGTTTCATCTCTCTCAATAGCAAATTGCTGTGAGTTTCATCCTGGAGCTGAATATAAGTGACTGCTGCCCTGTTGCTAAACTGCAAGGAGATTGGTCCTCCTTTACTATGTGTAGTAAGGCCAAAGTGCTAAAAGGGCTGTTTGAACCCTCCTCCTTGGCTGGGAATCTCTGCTTGACTTGACCGAAAGTCCTTCACAGTGCATGTTCCTGGCTGTCTTGCAGACATGATTCGTAGCCATTCTCCAGTCTAACGGTCCTAACGGACCAAGACTTCCTTAAGGTCTTTCCGTCACCGCAGACCGCTACTCATACTGAATAATACCTATTAACTGTGTTCTATTCTGTTTCCTCTCTTGCACTAAGAATTCTAGTTGAAATTTGTGCAGGTGCCCATGCACCCCAGGAATCATCTATATGCATAATGATGTTGTGCCCAGATGACTGAGGCACTGAGAAGCCATCAAACAAGCAGAAATATTCGTCCTCAGAATTCTGTTCCTGTCACCACTTCCTCTGATGGAAATAAAACAGAGGAAATAGCAGAGCACCCCCGGGTACATCAACCATTGGAATGAAAAAAGGTTGGCTTTGCTTTCCCTCTAAAGTGTGAGGATAGAATAGGCATCCTGACAATCCAGCAACAGCCTCCAGCCATGTGGTTATACTGTTTAATGGACTCTTAAAGATCTCAAAGAGGGCCCAAAAGAGTTTGACCTCTTCTGATCTGCAACTGGACACTAACCAACATCCCCTGCGAAACAGGATTGGGTAGAAAACCTACAATCCCTCTTGAGTCTGAGGTGTCTGTAAGCATTGTATCAGACCACCCGCTGTTGTGGTGGACTTGGCAGCTCCGTGGGAGAGAAATGGTATGGAGGAGGAGCAGTGCGGAATCTCCCGAAGTGACCATGAGTGACCATGAGTGTCTGATACCTTCATCCAAGGCTCTGTACAGCATGCTGTCCAGAAACCCGTGAAGCGTGCCTTCTAGGTCTTACCTTAAGAGTCTGGGTATGCACTTGTGTGACTGGCTCACTGATTTTCCCACAAGTCTACACTAAAATACAAGTCAGATTTTTGACATCCACTGCTACAAAAATATATATATATTTTTTGCAAGATACTCCCAATAGGAGATAATGTCTAAAGAGATGCAGACCCTGCCACTGTCCTCAGAGTCCTGCGAGTGCAGCAGCTGGTTGATAATTATTAAACCATCCCCTTTAGACTCACCCAGTACATGGACTGGATATTGCTGGTCTGCCGGCACTTGCAGGTGCTACAGTATGTAGGAGCAGGTTGACCATTAGCTTGTTCAGGGTACACAGTTTCGACAACCTGTTTATATTGGCATTTTTCTCGAACCCCTTCCAATCTTCCCCACTTTTGTTTCTAGGAAGCAATACGCAGTCCAGGGTCTCAACCATGTGGCCTCCCTAGCCGCCAAAGTGCTAGGGTGCTCCTTCAGTGGTTATACAATCAACTAGAGGGGATTTCCTGGTCAGCCTCCCTATTTTTGAGTAGCAGACTGCTGCATCCATAATATATGTAGCAAGGACCCAGGACTCCTTCAGTCCAATGAGAACCTCCAGAGCCATGACTTGTCGACCTCCCTCCACATAGAGTGGGTCGTAAGGCATAGTAGGTGCAGTGCAAAGTAGATTCATGGGTGCCAGACACCTAGGGTGTACCACTTGTTTAGGATTCAGCCGGACAGTTTGGGTTTTGAATCATGTGTCAGGGTTTCAGTCCCCCTAAATGAATGAATGAATGATTTGTATAGAGCTGCAAATGCGAACTGAATTGCTTCAAGGCGCTAGATCCGTCCTGTTCCATAGCCGTGGTCCTTGGACTGAGACCCAGACATATTACCTGGACCAGGTTGTGGTTCCCCAGGTAACCGAGATAGTCATACACAAATCTGTTGCCCTCGTAGGTGGCTCTTTGGCCTCACTGAAGGGTGATGATGTCAGCAAGGGCAATTTAGCCACACCCACTAGCGTGCTCTGAGCGCTACATTACCACTCTCCTTGGGGCACCCAAATATGTCTGTGTAATACTAACCCGGTAAACTCCCGGACTTCTACAGGACAGCCACGCAGGGAAAAGCATCCAGCAAGATGCCACATCTGCATGGATAAGAGCGCCGTCTCCTTTGACAACAGTCTCCAACAGTTTCCAATACAAGTGTAACAGTTGCTTCAGGTAATTAAGGTGAGTTCAAAACAGAATCTTGTGCCACTCTTATCAATAATAAAGACATTTGGCATTACCTGTTAGCTGTATACTCCTCCAGGCAATGTCTACTCACCAGCCTCCTGGCTCCACGGGCCCTGCAGGACTCTTGCTGGGGCGCTGGCTCTGGGGAAGAGGATCAGAGACGTCTTCCTTGGGAGCCCCATTTTTTATTTTTTTTTACACTGGGCATGGTCATACTGCTTGCTGAAGTCCCCGGCTGATCTTCCAATGGGACCCTTTGGGCGGGTGGCTGGGCTGAGGTAAACTCAGACAAGGAATCTCGTACTACCTTCTTCAGTAATGATGAGACTTGCGCAGTGTCCTGTTCCCTGTCTACTGCAGAATCCTCTAGACAGTCTTTGCACACCAATTTATTGGATAGGGGGACTGCGCCATAAGCCCAGCCTGATCTCTTGCTGGGACGCCTGTATTGCACTGGAGAAGAGGAGGCGCGACATGCTCTTTTGGATTTTTTTTTTTTTTGACCGGGAGCGACGTCTGGAGCTATGCTCCTTTGGAGAACGCCTATCCTCTCTTGTTGTTTAACTCCGAGAGCGTGAGCGTGCGGAGCTGAAACATATCAAAGCAAACCGCATTAGAGGGCATAAGCCCAGCCTGATCTCTTGCTGGGACGTCTGTATTGCACTGGAGAAGAGGAGGGGCGACGTGCTCTTCTGTTTTTTTTTCTTTTTTTTTTTGACCGGGAGCGACGTCTGGAGCTATGCTCCTTTGGAGAAGCCTATCCTCTCTTGTTGTTTAACTCCGAGAGCGTGCGGAGCTGAAACATATCAAAGCAAACCGCATTAGAGGGCACTCTTTTAAGGACACCTGAAAACTTACCAACTAGTGGTCCCCCTACCTTAAGTATTGAGGGTCTTACATAAGTGGTGGCTGACTCATGGCAGTAGAGAATAAGGGACGGCCAACAGAAAAAGAGAGATAGATGAAAAGAGAAACAGAGGGATGGAGATTGCTAGTAATCTTCTAACATGAAAGTCTGAATACTACAACAAAGCAAACAGCTGAAACAAAGCAAAGGAAAAGAATGTACCGTATATACTCGAGTATAAGTCGTTCCGAGTATAAGTCGAGGCCCTAATTTACTACAAAAAAATGGGAAAAACTTATTGACCCGAGTATAAGACGAGGGTGAGAAATGCACAGCTACTGTAAGTGGAAAAGAGGGTCAACAATGCCCATTTGCAGCATCACTGTGCCCATTTGCATGCCTCACTGTGCCCATTTGCAGCCATAGGTCCCCTGAACTTCAAACTCGGTAGTTAAGGGTTCCTAGATGCCCCCTAGCTGCAGCCAAAATTTGAGGTCTCTGAACCCAAAGGGTCCTGAAATGACATTGCTGCAGATGGACACAGTTGACCAAATTTGGGGCCCTGTATCTCGGGGCCACTTAGTGCTAGGAACCCCAAATTTAGGGTGCAAACCCAGTGGAACTAGCACCATGAAATTTCCAAAGCTGGGGTTTCTAGCACCAAGTGGCCCCGAGATACAGGGCCCCAAAAATCAGTTCAGAAAATGTCAAGCACTTTTCTGCAGCAGAAAATGACATTTTCCGAATCGGTTTTGGGGCCCCGTATCTCAGGGCCACTTAGTGCTAGGAACTTCATCTTTGGATATGTTGTGGTACCAGTTCCACTGTGCTTGCATACCAAATTTGGGGTTCCTAGCACCAAGTGGCCCTGAGATATGGGGCTCCAAAGTCGGTTCGGAAAATGAAATTTTTTGCTGCAGAAAAGTGCTTGACTCGAGTATAAGTCGAGGGGGGCACTTTCAGCACAAAAAAATGTGCTGAAAAATTCGACTTATACTCGAGTATATACGGTACCCTTTTTTTTTTAAAGTACAGAAAACTTTCCTACCAGTAGATGGCGACACAGAAGGTTGCTGAGACTGGAACCAGGAACAAACTTCACAGTCTGAAGACAGTCAGGAGGCTGTATAGTGCCCATCCCACAGCAGCCCACTGACACTCTTAGATGATCCTGGGACAGGCAGAACCCGCCCCCAGACTCCTCCTGTTGTTTGTGGGCAAAACTAATCACTTTGCCCAAAACCAAAAATGGCGCTCAGAGCTTCAGTCGGTCAGTGCTCATGTGCGGACTGGGCGCAGCCCTATGACATCATCGGAAGCGCCCTAGGCCAATAAATACGGCGCTGGGCAGCCGCTCCACGCCTATAGGGAGACCCTGACACCTACTGCACTATGCGACCTGCTCCGCGCTCACCCTGAACCTACTAAAAGCCAAATAAGAAAGGAAAAGAGCAGGAACTGAATAAAACAGGTAAAGACATAGCCTAACGGACAAGGAAGCCCCTAGAAAAGGAAATGACAGGCTGGCCCCCCCAAAGTTCCTGGAACCAAATCATGCTGCATGGCAGATTTCGTTCCTAAAGAGGAAACACTGCAGGGACCCATCAAGACCACACAGACGAGGGTCTCTCAGGCTTATTAGCATGATATTAGCAGCCCAAGCACTAAGACTACGCACTGGGAGAGGCTTGAACCCAGCCGGTTACTGCTCAGCGGCAGGGTGGGGGACATAAAATTCCTTACTTCATCACTGGTGCGTGGAGGTATGAGGAAAAAAAGAAGAATGGGGTGGCGGATAACCATGCCTTCATTTATGCTATTCACTGGTACTGAGGGAGTGGTCAAGAGGCGGGGCTCTATCACTAGTATGCTTCCATGTTGGCATCAGGAAAATGAATTAGAAGCCATTACCGGAAGTCAATACAAACTCTAAAGGGGAATTTTATAATGGGGAAAAAAAAGTAGGGAATGATCCACATCTCTTTTATTCCTTTTTTATTTTCTGTATTTGTTGTTTGCTGATAAGACTATTAAATTAAATTTGTGATTGTGTAGTGTATGCTGATTGTACGGGATGGCTTCCTCTGAGGCATTTGCTTACCTCTTCCACTCTTCCCCTTCTCCCCCTTCCCCTACCCCTCCCTTTTTTTTTTTCTCACGTAATAAGTTAATAATATACACAAAGCACAAGCAATTTTTGAATTATTATAATATACTCATAAATAAGGGGAGGGTTTATCCCCCCTTTCCCCCTCCCCCTTTTTTTTTACTCACATTTAATAGGTAATAACCCTTGATATTTTTGAATTATTATATAATCAATTAATAAATAGGGTAAGTTTTCCCCTCACCCCCCCTTTTTTTTTTTACTCTCCTTTTCACGTAATAAGTTAATAACATACACAAAGCACAAGCACTTGAACATTTTTTGAATTTTTTTATAATGCATTCATAAATGAGGGGAGGGTTTACCCCCCCTCCATCACCCCCCCCCCCTTTTTTTCACACATAACAGGTCAATAATATATAAAGAGCACTAATATTTGAATAATTTAAATAAGTTTTATAACAATAATATATAATTGGAGTTTTTGGTTTTACTTTCTTTCACGTGTAATAAGTTAATGACACATCTAGAGCACAGCACTTGAAAGAAGGTTGTTTCCCTTTCTTTCAAAATTTTTTTTTCCCTCTCCTTTAACACGTATTAAGTCAACAATGTATACAGAGTACAATATTGGAAGATCTTAAATTATTTTTATAGCACTCTTATAAAACTGTTTTTTTTTTCTCTTTTCTTCTCTTTTTTTAGGGTATGGGGGAGGGGGTGTAGAGGGAGCCATCCCTGTTGTTAGCGTGTATATATAAACCAGGATATTGAATACTGTCCTCTGTCTTAGGGAGATGAGCCATGTAAATGTTTATTGTAATAAGAGAAAAATGTTTAATAAAGAATGAATTATAAAAAAAAGAATGATTAAGATTTAGGGAGTAGTCAGTGACATGAAGGTAGCTGTGCGTCTCTCTTGCCTCCCTCCTCAGAAGGGGGCTCGCATTAGATCCATACCAGCTGATCAATGTCATGGGTATCTGTCGAGCCTATTCACATAGTCGTTTGGGATTGCGGAAGAAAAGGTAGTAGAGTTGTGCGTATATTTACACTGTGGAATGGTAGGACAGTTTATGTCAAATCTTTACTAGTTTGGAGAGAAAAGGAGGGCGTAGTCTGACGTTGATCCAAAGTGTGTCCAACATGCCCATTTGTTATTAAATTTGTGCGGGGAGTCTCTCGCTATATGTATTAAATCTTCCATTATATCGATTCTGTTAATTTTGTTGAGCCATTCTTTGATGGAGGGGGGTGTCTGGGATTTCCATTGTGTGGGAATCCACTGTTTTACTGCATTGATCATGTGCATCGCAAGCGATTTATGGTATGTTCTGTTTGGTAAGCTTGAGTGATATAGTAGAAATTGAGCGGGGGTCCTATCCAAAGTGTAGGTGGTGACACGTGTGATTATCTTGTGTACTTCTGTCCAAAATGTTTGGATAGAGGGACAATCCCACCATAAGTGAAGTAGGGTTCCTGGTTGATCAGCACATCTCCAGCATTCCTCTGGGCTTTTAGGACAGTGGCCATATAGTCCCAAGACACCCTGTCGAATGCCTTCTCCGCATCTAAAGCGAGGAAAAAACCTGCTTGTTTTGAGGATGTCACGAGGTGGTGCAGGTTGATCGCTTTTATAGTGTTGTCCCTGGCCTCCCTTCCAGGGACAAAACCTACTTGGTCTCGGGAGATGATTGATGGGAGTAGTGGAAGAAGTCTATTGGCTAAAATTTTGGAGAGGATCTTAATATCCACATTCAGTAATGAGATAGGCCTGTAACAAGAATAAAAAAAGTATAAATTTTATTTTAAATCTTGTTTAAAAAGTCTTTTTGTTAAAAAGGAGAAAAAACAGACATGAAGCAACAAAGTTGATGTGTTTTCAAAACAATTCTATACAAGCATGATACAGAGGTTAATACCACTTTCTCGACATGTTTCGCTTTTTAAGCTTCTTCAGGAGATATATAATGTGGCATCTGATCAACGGTCTAGTAGAGACATAAAAAGTCTGTTAGGAGAGACTTGAAGGGTCAGGATCAACCGCAGTGCACAATGCCCTTCCAGGCTGGCCTCCTGGAGTAGTATGCAGAGGGGGATAAGGAAAATAATTTCCTGTGTGTAGAGTATATGAAACTCTGATGGAATGGGTAGAATCAATAGGATTTTAAAGTCGCATCTGTGGGATGGTTAATGACAGATTGCCTCTTGTGTGAGGGGTTCCTTGGAGAAAAATGGGAAGTAAGCATTGTGATGCATCTCTGTTGTCCTTGGGTATGACTGTAATGTGTGCTTGTAGCATTCCTGGAGTGAGTGGTCTGTATGCTGATAGGGAGTTAAAAGCTTTTAAGAAGGGAGTACTAAGCATGTCAAAGAATGTTTTGAAGTAGACAGCGGATAGACCGTCAGGGCCTTGTCTTTTGCCGGCCTTCAGGCTTTTAACTGCGTCTTTAAGTTCCTGTTGAGTAATCGGGCATTCTAGTATGTTGGAGGATTCTGGAGAAATGCTTTTGGGGCAATGCTGTTCTAGGAACTTTTACATTTTAGTTTGGCGGTCCTCATCAGAGGGTGTGGGTGTATTAGCCTTATCTATATTGTATAGTTTTGTGTAGAATTTCTCAAATTCCTGGGCTATAGCTGTATTGCTTGTGTGTGTTTGACCTGTTGGGGAGCATATCTTATGTATCGTTGTCTTAGCTTTCTTCGAATGCAATGCTTGGGCAAGCAAGTGCCCACTTTTGTTTCCTGATTCGTATTATGCTTTTTTATTATATTTTTAAACTGTTCCTTTCATTTTTTTTTTTTTATCATTTTTATTGTTATCTCAGGGAATGTAAATATCCCTTATTATAGCAATAGGTAGTGACAGGTACTCTTTTTTGAAAAAAAAATTGGGTCTATTAGACCCTAGATCTCTCCTCTGCCCTCAAAGCATCTGACCACACCAAGATCGGTGTGATAAAATGCTTTGCCAATTTTTCAATGGCGCTGTTTATATCCGGCAAAACCGAAGTCACAAAATGCTCATAACTTCCAGTTTCTTAGGCCATAGAGATGATTGGTCTCTGATCAGCTCTATGGTCAGCTGGCGAAACCACCGGCTGCATTCTCGTGTTCCCTGTTGGGACAGGAGAGCCTGTGAAAACTATGGAAGACGGAGGGAGGGACATTCCCTCCCACTGCTTATAAAAGCAGTCTAGAGGCTAATTAGCCACTAGGATTGCTTTTACATGAAAGCTGACCACTGGCTGAAAGAAATTATACCAAGATGATACCTAAACCTGGAGGCATCATTCTGGTATAACCACTCAAAATCCAGCAATATACCAGTACGTTGCTGGTCCTTGTTGGGCATACATTGTAATGTTCTTTTTTTATGCAGCCTGTGGGCTGAACAAAAAAAAGAGATTGATCGGTGGGTATGTCCACCATTAGAATACTGCCCCTCATCCACCCACTTCTAATGATTGGCATACATGCACCATTTGCTTTTAACTGTGTAGGTGAAATCACCTCCTACAGCGCTGGAGTCGCTGATTTACATATTGTGGGAGCAAACACTGTTGCTGTCAAGATAAATAAATCAGTGCTGCAGCTGAATGGCGTACCTGCTAAGCAAATGATGGTTAAATAAAATAAAGAAACATTACAGTATAACAGTAATGCACTGTACACACGATCGGACATTGATCGGACATTCCGACAACAAAATCCATGAATTTTTTTCCGACGGATGTTGGCTCAAACTTGTTTTGCATACGCACAGTCGCACAAAGTTTTCAGAATTTCCGATCGCCAACAACGCGGTCACGTACACCACGTACGACGAGACTAGAAAAGGGCAGTTCACAACCAAGCGCGGCACCCTTTGGACTCCTTTTGCTAATCTCGTGTTAGTAAAAGTTTGGTGAGAGACGATTTGCGCTTTTTCAGACTTGTGGTTTTCAGATCGTTTTCTGCTGTTCAGTTTGTGCTTGTGGGTTTGTATCTGGTCTTTAGTGCGTGCAGTGAGTTCGTATTTGATTATTCAGTGCATTCTTGTCCGCTCGTTGCTGTTTTTCAGGTCGCTCTTCACAGGCCTTGCTGTTCTTCAGTGCGTTCTGTTACTTCGTTCTGAGCAGCCGACCGTTTTCTAGCCATGTTGCGTATACGTACTCCTCGTAGAGTTCGTGCTGTGCGGGGGCTTGGTGTTTGAGTCCTTACCTTGACACAAGTCCAGTCCATGAACAGGGTGGGGAGGAGTTCATGGACCAAGAATTGGTTGCCCCAAAATGCCTACATTGATCTCCCGTGATGACAGATAGCACACGTTGACACACTGTGTGCATCTTCAAAATTTGGCTTTTCTATAAAATGGCAAAAAATGTTAAAAATTCTTCCATTACAAATACCACAAAAACGTCAGGGATTTGGAGGTGTTTTAAACTCTCCCTAAAACATCAATGATGTTCTTCATTTTGGTTTTAACATCATTGATGTTTTTCTGGATGTTTTCCAAGTCCCTATTACACCCCATGATCTCCCCGATCAGGATCTGTGCACTTTCACTGGTGAAATGACCTGGATCCACAACATCACGATCACCTAAAAATATAGAAACAAAAACACCATGTATTATAAATATGCCGGCATCCATCTCTTACCTGTGCCTGTGGTCGCAGACACTCACCTGTTGTGGTGACTATTTACACCACGTCTCCTTCCTCCTCCTCCTGTTGGCTTTGGGGGATTTCACCTTCTTCGTGAGGTGGGGGGTCTGTTGTCTCCTCTGATGAGTGGTGTCCTCCGAGTCTTTTCTCCCCTATGTAAAAAAAAATAGGTATATTTAGCACACAGATATTTGATGGCAGAAATAGGAATTTGAAACATTGCTTGGAAGTGGGGTACAATTGTCTGTTTTGGCAGAGTTCCAAGATGAAGAAATATTTTTTGACTTTGTCAAGCTTGAATACTTACCTGTTTTGTACAAGCTTCTCAGATGGAGACACCCCTATAGTATACACTGGAGCACCTGTGTGGGGCCCCCTAATAAAAAGGGTGTTCTGGTGCCCCACACTAGTGCTCCTGTGTCCAGATGTGTAAACAGCTGCTGAGTGTCCTCTCCTTACACAGAATCTAGTTTGCATTACATTCTAGTTACAAACCCATCTAGACTCCAAAATTATTTTAAGAGAAGTAGGCTAGCAAAAATTTATTCAAATGCATATGGCCAAAACAATAGTGTTTTCTTTGCTGAACGAACAATGTTTCATACGAAAGAACAATGTGCCCATGAACATGAAAGTTGCCATTTTAAACTGTACAACAGTAAAGAAAAACACATGGAGCAACACAAACATAATCAAAATAAAGAATAGGAACACAGGACAACTACTTACTTTTTTGCAGCACTCTCCTGATCTTTCTGTACTGCTCGTGCTCCCTTAATTTTAGGTCCGACCACCGCTTCCTGAGCTGATCCTTGGATTGTCGTACCCCAAAATTCTTCTGCAGACATTTGACCACTTTTGCCATGATCTTGGCCTTTCTGACATTGGGGTTGGGGTAAGGTCTATACTTCCCGTCATAGTCGGTCCTCTTAAGTATGTCGAACATCTCCAACGTCTCCCCAAAGGACATATTTGAGAGCTTAAATTGTCTCTTCCAGGATTGGGATGTTTCTGGCTCCGGGCTTTCCTCCTCCTCGTTGCTGTAATTAGCACGCACCTGCTGTGTCTCCTCCATGTGCTCTTCCCCTACTGCGCCGAACGAGAAGGGGCGGGGAATAGACTAGAAAGAACGTCAGGGGCGGGCGGAGTTTCACGCATGCGCAGTGTATACAAAGCGTAACACGCGTGCGTAGTACGTACGATCTGTGAGTGGAGGAAGGAGTATCGGAGGCGCCAATTGTGATAACGAAGGTGAGACCTAAACTTGGGCCTATACTGCTTCTAGATTGAGGCCTATATTGTAATAAGATTAGGAGACCTTAGCTTGACATTAGGGGTTGGTGAAGCCGGTGGTCCCCACAGCAACCATCCCCTATTTAAAAGCCAAAATTGGTGGCCTGAGGGAGCGCAAGAAGGTCACGGATTCCCAGAGATCCGGAGCTGCAGCACAAGACGTTTATGTCCCCAGGCTGTGGTACTATGAGAGACAGTTTTCTGTCAGACCAGACTGATGTCAGAGAATCCCTCTCCACTCTTCCTTCCACTCTTCCTTCCACCCTATCTTCCACCCCAGCTGAGGCTTCCGATGTCCAACCTGGGACTTCCAGTCAGGAAGAAGTGGAGGAGCCCAGCTGGAGCAAGGTATAGCATTCTTCTACAGTTTTCTTGGCAAAACATAAATGATGTTTACTAGATGTTATTACTGATCACTAATTGCTGATTTCATAAAGTGTTTTGCATATCAATAGACAGTAGTGGGCAAAAATAATTGGGACAAGAATGAAAAATGCTGGGCTCAGAATGATAGTCTGTTATATTTGTAAACTTTCAATTAGCAACAGTCATGAGGTGAAAATTGTGTGTGATTGATGAAGAAAAAACTAAAACTATGTCCCTTTTTCATACATAGGAAGACCTCAGCCAGAAGGAGGCTGTGGAATGTGGCACACAGGAGGAGGCTGTGCAATGTGGCAGCCAGGAGGAGGCGGGGGGTAGTGGCAGCCAGGAGGAGGCGAGGCTAAGTGGCAGCCAGGAGAAGGATGGGCCCAGTAAGCCTGACAGAATCGCAGGTCCCTCCCCTCCACCTTCCAAACAAAAGACCCAGGAAGGGGAGTAACGTGCAGGATTCAGCACTCAGGCTGATTCAGGAGGCTTCTGCATCCCTCAGAGCCACCCCCACTCCTGAAGAGGCCTTTGCCTGCATGGCTGCCACAAAACTGCAGTGCATGCAGGAGGGCCAACACCTCATGTGTGAGGACCTTCTTTACAAAACACTAACTAAGGGTGTGAGGGGCGAAATCACACACAAAACTCACCTATGTGAGTTGGACCATCCTCCTCCTCCTCCTCCTCCTGCCACAACTCCACCAACAACAGCCACAGCGTGGAAGGAAGCGTGGAAGGAAGACCAGAGAGTGATGACCTAGGTTCAGTCTGGTCTGACAAAAGATGCAGGCTCTTGTATGACCACAGCCTGGGGACATACATGTCATCTGCTGCTGTTCATGATCTCTTGGACTTCTGGACCAGACTGCACTCCCTTAGATATGGACTCCTCAGGCCACCAATTTTGCAGTAAAATAAATGATGTGTGCCCTGGGGGCCAAAGGCTTCGCCAATTTCTGCTGTTTCTCCCTCTTTGTTTGGTTCTGAGCCCTCAATAAAGGATTTTTTGTTTCAATTATACTCGCCTATGTGTGTTTTCCTTCAAAAAGGACAGTTTGTGAGGAGTAGGGATGAGCCGAACACCCCCCTGTTCGGTTCGCACCAGAACTTGCGAACAGGCAAAAAATTAGTTTGAACACGCGAACACCGTTAAAGTCTATAGGACACGAACATGAATAATCAAAAGTGCTAATTTTAAAGGCTTATATGCAAGTTATTGTCATAAAAAGTGTTTGGGGACCTGGGTCCTGCCCCAGGGGACAAGGATCAATGCAAAAAAAAGTTAAAAACGACAGTTTTCTCGGGAGCAGTGATTTTAATAATGCTTAAAGTGAAATAATAAAAGTGTAATATCCCTTTAAATTTCGTACCTGGGGGGGGGTGTCTATAGTATGCCTGTAAAGGGGCGCATGTTTCCCATGTTTAGAAAAGTCTGACAGCAAAATGACATTTCAAAGGAAAAAAAGTCATTTAACCACTTGCTGACCGCCTCACGCAGATATACTGCAGCAGAATGGCACGGGCAGGCAAAATCACATACCTGGTACGTGATTGCCTTCCCACGGGTGGGGGGTCCGATCGGCCCCCTCCCCGGTGCCCGAGGCGGTCGGCTTTGGTCTGGGAGCGATGAGAGGTGAGGGGGAGACCATCCATTCGTGGCCCCCACTCGCGATCGCTCCCAGCCAAACAGCATCATTCCTCTGCTGCTGTATGCTAAACAGCAGCAAAGGAAATGATGTCATCTCTCCTTGGCTCGGTATTTTCCATTCCGGCGCCGAGGAGAGAAGACTTCACTGTGAGTGCACAACACTACACACACAGTAGAACATGCCAGGAACACTTTACACCCCCCATCACCCCCCGATCACCCCCCCTCCTGTCACACTGACACCAAGCAGTTTTTTTTTTTGATTACTGCATGGTGTCAGTTTGTGACAGTTAGTGTGGTGGGGCAGTTAATGTTAGCCCCCTGTAGGACTAGGGTACCCCCCTAACCCCCCCTAATAAAGTTTTAACCCCTTGATTACCCCTCGTCGCCAGTGTCCCTAAGCAATCATTTTTCTGATTGCTGTATTAGTGTCACTGGTGACGCTAGTTAGGGAGGTAAATATTTAGTGATGATTAATGTGTGTGAATGCGCTACTCATATATCTACACCACTCACAGTCTTACATTCCCTTCCCTTTACTGTGTCAAAGAAAATTATTTTATATCCTGAAACAATATCCCATAAAATATACCATTTGCAATACCAAAATAAACCAAAACATAAATCAAATCAACTGACATGTACAATGTACATCACAAAGTCCCAAAAAGGTGCAAAATCTTCTATCAATTGCTGTGATTATATTCTTAACGTGTTCCTGTGTATCTTCTATTTTCATATGTGACTTAATGACACACCACCACCTTTTAGATTGGCCACTCACCAGATACTTCTTAAATGATGCGCCTTTGGTTCATTCATGGGATAACCACTCCACCTTAGTATCACTCCTCACCAGCTATGCTTGAACTTTAATTTTCCTCATGCAAAGATATATGGACAAACGATCATTGCGCAATGCGTTTAAAACTTTTATTATAAAAAATCCAAAAAGTGTACACTCACATTTAAAAGTGCCCTCGAGCCAGCACTAAGCTATTCCAGCAGTGAAGGACAGGTGTTGAACTGCTGGGAGATTTTTGTACCAGGTGAGCGGAAACGTCCGTAGCTGGTGGAAACATGAACGGGAACGAGGGGTGGAGCGCAAGCCGAATGCGGAGGTCACACAATTACATACAGGCGGACCACGCAATCGTTCAACACCCGTCCTTCACTGCTGGAATAGCTTAGTGCCGGCTCGAGGGCACTTTTAAATGTGAGTGTACACTTTTTGGATTTTTTATAAAAGTTTTAAACGCATTGCACAATGATCGTTTGTCCATATACCTTTGCATGAGGAAAAGTTCAAGCAAAGCCGGTGAGGAGTGATACTAAGGTGGAGTGGTTATCCCATGAATGAACCAAAGGCGCATCATTTAATAAGTATCTGGTGAGTGGCCAATCTAAAAGGTGGTGGTGTGTCATTAAGTCACATATGAAAATAGAAGATACACAGGAGCACGTTAAGAATATAATCACAGCAATTGATAGAAGATTTTGCACCTTTTTGGGACTTTGTGATGTACATTGTACATGTCAGTTGATTTGATTTATGTTTTGGTTTATTTTGGTATTGCAAATGGTATATTTTATGGGATATTGTTTCAGGATATAAAATAATTTTCTTTGACACAGTAAAAGGAAGGGAATGTAAGACTGTGAGTGGTGTAGATATATGAGTAGCGCATTCACACACATTAATCATCACTCTTAAAGGGCATACACACGGTCGGACTTTGTTCGGACATTCCGACAACAAAATCCTAGGATTTTTTCCGACGGATGTTGGCTCAAACTTTTTTTGTCTACACACGGTCGTACAAAGTTGTCGGAATTTCCGATCGCCAACCACGCGGTCACGTACACCACGTACGACGAGACTAGAAAAGGCTGGTTCAGAACCAAGCGCGGCACCCTTTGGGCTCCTTTTGCTAATCTCGTGTTAGTAAAAGTTTGGTGAGAGACGTTTTGCGCTTTTTCAGACTTGTGGCTTTCAGATCGTTTTCTGCCGTTCAGTTTGTGCTTGTGGGTTTGTATCTGCTCTTCAGTGCGTGCAGCAAGTTCCGCGTGACTTTAATTAGTCATTGTATTCTAGTTCGTTCGTTACTGTTTTTCAGGTTGCTCTTCACAGGCCTTGCTGTTCTTTTTTTTTTTTTTTTTTTTTCTTAAATAATCTTTATTAACAATTCTTGATTTACATACAACATATTAAAACACCTACAAGTTTACATGAAGATACTCCACTGTTAAGGGGACATATTTCATATGATACCTTTATACAATCGGGAGCTTTTTTTCTTTTTTTCCTTTCCCCCAACCCACCCTCCCTTCCCTTACCCACCCCCTACCCTAAGCCAGATCTTGCCATTTATTCCTGACATCCTAAGCTTAATAACCACGGGTTCCACATCTTTTCAAACTTTTTAAGGTTCCCTCTTCTAATATATAGGGCTCTCTCCTTCCATATTACCTCATTTATAGTTTTAACCCAGTCATCCACTGCCGGGGGAAAGACTGTTTGCCATCTCTGCATAATGAGTTTCCGGGCCTGGTAAAGGCACCTCAGAACGGCTATTTTAGCCGCTAACTCCTCTCGTCTCCATGTTCTGTATCCAAGAATGCAAAATCTGACGTCTATCTCCAGGGGGAGTCCCCATTTGCCCTCTATAGAGCCCACAACCCCCCGCCAGTAACGTACCAGCTTGGGACACCTCCATATCATGTGTATCAAATCGCCCTCTTCCCCACACCTGGGGCACTTGGCATCAGATCTTACACCGAAATGGAATAATTTTTTTGGGGTGTAATATGCTCTATGTAGCAACATTAAGTGGGAGAGTCTCTGTGCAGGTGACACTGAAACCTCCTGTCCTACCTCCAGTATTTCCCTCCATTGTATATCTGTCAACTTTCCCACATCCTTTTCCCACCCCTCCCTACAGCCCAGATGCTCTGATCTAACAATGGCTTCCTTGCACAGCTGCACATATATTCCAGAAATAAAGCCCTTCATCTCCCCAGGTTTGATCACCCTTTGGAGCAGTGCGGCCTCTGTCCAGGCTAGGGGCTTTGCTCTAAATTGTACCTCCAATGCCGCCCTCATTTGTCTTGGGATACTATATTCCCTTTGGAGGTCCTCAAAAGATTTCAATACCCTCCCTCTATACAGCTGGGATAGTCTATTTATACCCCACCTCGTCCATTCTTTAAATTCCCCCATAGCCACTATCTCCTGTAGGTTTCTGTTATGCCAGAGGGGAGCATATTCTGTGAACCCAACATATCCCATTAGGGTCTTTGTTGCCTTCCAGACTTTTGTTATTAACTTAGTTGTAGGGCCTCTACCAGATAGTGAATCTGCTTCCAATGCTTCCGCTACGGTTTTATGTGGTGCCTCCAGGGTTAACAAACCTCTGTCAGCACTACCACCCCCTACATGCTGCAACTGTGCTGCCAAAAAGTAGCACCTCGGATGCGGGAGGGCTATCCCCCCCTCTTTAACTGGTAATTGCAAGCTCTGAAGGCTAATCCTGGCTTTCCCCCTCCTCCACAACAGCTCCCTAAAAAGAGAGTCGATCTTTTGGAACCACTTTTTGTTCAACCACACCGGTGAGTTGTGTAGCAGGTACAGCAGTTGGGGCAACCAGACCATCTTGATCAGGTTGCCCCTTCCTGCTACAGATAGGGGCAGCCGGCTCCAGATATCTATTTTACACCTAAATTTATCCAATAGTGGAACTAGGTTGTCTACAGTGTATTGATTGGGGTCTTTTGACATATTTATGCCCAGGTAACGAATCTTTGAGACTACTTTTAAATATGGGATTCCCAACATGTCAGGACCATTGAGGTCATCTAATGGCATTAGTGCAGATTTCCTCCAATTCACCACCAGTCCCGACACGCTGCCAAACCTTTCCATCATGTCCATTACTTGCCTGAGCGAGCCTCCCGTGTCTCCAAGGAACAGTAGGACATCGTCGGCATACAGGGCAATCTTTTCTTCTCCTGTTCCTCTTACAAAACCTTCAATCTTAGAGCTAGATCTAATATGGATTGCTAATGGCTCCATAGCGAGAGCAAACAACAGGGGAGACAGGGGGCATCCCTGTCTCGTCCCCCTCTCTAAGCATATTTTCCCTGTCAGTTCTTTGTTAACCCTGACCTTCGCACTTGGGCCCCTATACAGTATTTTTATCCACTTTCTAAAAACGGGACCCAAGCCAAACTCCTCCAGCACCCGCCAGAGATAGGGCCATTCCAGACTATCAAAGGCCTTGGTTATATCCAAAGATACCACAGCTCTTGAACCTATGTTCTCTGTCGGGGTCTGGAGGTTCATGTATGCCCTTCTAATGTTCATACTCGTGTTCCTACGGGAAATAAATCCCGTTTGATCCACGTGGATGAGTTTATGCATAATTTTGTTAAGTCTAGCAGCCAATACCCTTGCCAGGATCTTGGCGTCTGTACACAACAAAGATATAGGCCTGTATGCCGACGGTTCCAATGGGTCACCCCCTTCTTTATGAAGCAAGATGATATTTGTTTCCGTCATAGAGACAGGCAAACACCCTCCCTGTAGGGCCCAGTTCAGTGTTTTCAGCAACTCCGGCAGGAGGATCCTCCCGTAGTGCTTATAGATCTCCACCGGGAGACCATCCGGTCCCGGAGATTTTTGATTTGCCATTCCCTTTACAGCTTGTTGTAGTTCAGCTAATGTAATCGGCGCATCCATACCCTCTCTATCCTCTTCAGTAACTATAGGGATCTGTATGTCTTTAAAAAATTCTTCCATGTCCTCCTCCCCAACGAACCCCTGTGACCTATACAGGTTTTTATAATATCTCTCAAATGTGTCTGTAATTTCTGGGCTCCGAGAGGATATCTCACCACCTGGAGTTTTAATTGCCGGGATCGCCGAAGAGGAGGAGTTAGTTTTTACCAAATAGGCCAACATGCGTCCCACACTTTCTCCTTCCCCAAAGGTCCGTTGTTTCAGGAAGAGTTGCCTATTTTCCCCCCTCTTCAGGACTGCAGTTCTATAGGCCTCCTGTTTCTCCTCCCACAGTTTCTGCCTCTCTGGTGTAGGGCCTTCTATAAATTGCTTCTCAGCCACCTCCAGTTCCTTCCTAATTCCCTCCTCCCACTCCCTTGCCCTTCTCTTAACTCCTGCCACCCCCTGGATCAAAATACCCCTAAGGAATGCCTTCAGTGTGTCCCATTGTACACCCGCTGTCGTTGAGCCTTCGTTAAATTTTAGAAACTCTTCTAACTTTGTTATTGTCTGCTCTGGGTCCCCCATTAGCTCCAACCAATATGGACTTAGCTTCCAGGGCCCTTTGACCTCCCTGACCCCTATACCCACTGAGGCCACCATCAAGGAGTGATCCGAGACCCCTCTCGGATAGTATACTACATCCTTTATTATTGGCACTGCCTCTGCATTCCCCAGGGTCATATCAATTCTAGAAAAGGTGGAGTGGGAGGAAGAGAAGCACGAGTATTGCCGTACTCCAGGATTCCGGACCCTCCACATATCCAACAGACCTGCCTCCTCCAGGAAGTTACCTAGCCGGCCCCCTGCTGCGCTATTTACTTGGGCTCGCGGTGGGAATCTATCCATCTCCTTGTTCAACACCTCATTGAAATCCACTAGTACTATCACCGGGGTATCTGTTTTATCCAGCATAAACTCCATTAAACTATACAGTACTTCCAGTTTAAATGGTGGGGGGATATAGATATTAGCAATAACATACATTTTGTTTTCAATAGAGCAGTGTAAAAAAACATAACGACCTAAACTATCTATCCTGGTCTGCCTACAGGAGAACATCACATTTCTTGTTACCAATATACTCACCCCCCTGGAGTAAGAGGAGTGCACCGAGTGATATTGGGCCTGGAACCTTCTACTTGGGAGACCTTTCATCGTATCCTTTGTCAAGTGGGTCTCCTGTAGACAGACCAAGCCCACCCCCCTTATCTCTAGCAGTGAAAAAATAGCAGCCCTCTTAATTGGGTTCCCCATCCCCCGTATGTTCCAGGAGCCTATTCTAAGGACTTTAGACTGCATTAGACAGACAACAGACAGGGATTAGTACCGGAAAACCAACGACAATAAGCACCTTCAACTTGGTATACTGACTTGTATCGAACTTTGACACCTCCCTAGCTCCCCCCAGAGAGCAACGAGAGAGAGCCCCCATAAGGTAACCACCGTGAGACCCTTCCATTGATACCAGGCTGCGTATTGCATGTAGCAAACCAGGGGAGAGAGAGAGGAAAAAAAAAAAAAAGAAAAGAAGAGAAGAGAAAAAAAAAAAAAAAAAAAGGCATCTTAATTACCCTCTGTGCTTCATTACTATTATTTTCTTTTCTAATAAACCTACTAAGTGCCCCCCTTTCCTTTTCCCCCATATTCCTATTAATAGGAGACCCCTCCATTAATACCAGGCTGTATACTACAAAAACAGAAGAAAAAAAAAAAAGAGAGAAAAAAATAAATAAATAAATAAATAAATAAATAAATAAATAAATAAATAAACAGAGAAAGATATTAACTTAGTTGCCCTCTGTGCTTCAATACTGTTAATTTCCTTTCTAGTGAACATATTAAGTGTCCCCCTTTCCTTTTTCCCCGTGTTCCTATTCATAATGTTTATATTTACCACACATGTGCTTAACCGCCCTTCCCCCCTCCCTTCCCCCCTCCCACCCCTTTCCCCTAACTACCCCTCCAATTACTGAGTGCATTTTAATTCCACTTTGAAATAATTTTGCAGCCCCCCTTTCCCTCCACCACCCAACCCCCCTCTCCCTCCCCCCCACCAATCCCCCCCAACCCTACCCCCCTCCCCCCACCCCCACCTTACCAGGTTAGCCCCTGGGTCTCTATTCATGACCAACTCATACATTCCTCCCTGCACCATTGAAATCCACGTGTAAAAAATTTTAATTATATTAACCTCCTCCTCCACCATTCCTAATCTACCATACACCATCATTCTCCCTCTTGCTGTTCTTCAGTGCGTTCTGTTACTTCGTTCTGAGCAGCCGATCGTTTTCTAGCCATGTTGCGTATGCATACTCCTCGAAGAGTTTGTGCTGTGCGGGGGCTTGGTGTTGGGGTCCTGACCTTGACACAAGTCCAGTCCATGAACAGGGTGGGGAGGAGTTCATGGACCAAGAATTGGTTGCTCCAGCGTGACCAGTTCTGTCATATGCCTTTTTCTCCGTGAGATCCGTGAGAATAATCCTGATGATTTCAGGAACTTTCTCAGGATGACGGACCCCGTGTTCCACCGTTTGTTGGCTTCGCTGACCCTTTATATTAGCAGGCAGGATACCTGCATGAGGCAAGCCATCACTCCGGAGCAGAGGCTCGTCGCTACCCTGCGGTACTTGGCGACAGGGAGAAGTCTGCAGGACTTGAAGTTCTCGACAGGCATCTCCCCCAGGCTCTGGGGATCATTATCCCAGAGACCTGTTCTGCCATCATCCAGGTCCTGCAGAAGGAGTATATGAAGGTAAGATTTATCCTTTAATATCACATTTTATTGTATTGAATGTTTGCTAATATATTGTATTTCTTTCCTCATTCCCTAATTACCATGATTGGAATATGCTGTGAATGTCCCCTTTGTTCTTATGCATGCTGGATTTTTATGTAATTATTATTTTAGGTCCTTCATACATATTTGCCCTTCAATAACCTCCCCAGCATGGTGTCTCCTGGCCCTATATTCACCTCATGTAGTCACTTAACAATGTATTTTATCAGCTCCATAGTAGTGCTTTACCCCAAACACCCCCTAAAATGTTTGGAAATTTTATTTTTGATTTAAATTCTGGCAGAATGCCAGAGGCTTTTTTTTGTTGGTGTCCCCAAATAATTTTTAGTAATCCTCCCTCCCCCAACTGCTAAGTCAGCTGATCCCAATTCTCTATGTATCCTCAATCATCTATCTGCTGACTTTGCCAAACCCATACACACTATACCCACCTCTTTACTGGTCAGATTTATGGATGAATTGCCCAAAGCATGTAGTGCGAGGGCCTGCCTGTATACTTTCACATTTTTGTATCCTATTATTATCTTGATAGGTAATAGCAGAATGTCCAAATGTCCTCAAATGTGTACAGTGTGTATTTATATCTTTGTATTATGACACTTCTTACCTGTCCAGTGGTCTGCCAATAGTGTAACTAAGGAGGGGCTGTTATAAGTAATACCCTGTATTTAGGCATTCATCTCTCAATGAAGTGAAGAGGGTTACCTGTCCAAGATTTCCACACACCCCCTATAATGTTAGAAATGGCCCATAAGAGGGAGGGGGGGATATAATAGGGGGGATATTATAGGTGTACCTTATATTTTGTTGTTGTTAAATTCCCCTTACTAAATGCTATCTGGAGGTTGCCCCATAATGTTTGTGTCTAATCTGCTTGCCATGTTTCTGTGAAAAAATAGTAATGTTTATTGTTTTTTCCTCAACAGTTTCCTTACACGCCACAGGAATGGCAGACTGTGGCCTCCCACTTTGCCCAACGGTGGGACTTTCCTAACTGCGGAGGGGCAATTGATGGGAAACACGTCCACATCGTCCCACCACCCAACTCGGGGTCGTACTATTATAATTACAAGGGGTTCAATAGTATAGTGATGTTGGCGGTGGTGTCGGCTAATTATGACTTCTTGTATGTGGACGTGGGGAAGAATGGCCGGAAGTCCGATGGTGGAGTCATCGCCCAGACGGAGTTCTACAGGTGTCTCCAGAATGGCAGCTTGGACTTGCCAGCTCCAGAGGACAATGTTGAAGGACTCCCATTTGTGTTAGTTGCTGATGAAGCGTTTGCGCTGGGGGACCACCTGATGCGGCCATTCCCAATGAGGACCCTCACCCGGGAACAGAGGGTTTTGAATTACCGGCTGGCCAGAGCCCGAAGAGTGGTGGAGAACACATTTGGAATCCTGGCCAGCCAGTTCCGCCTATTTATGACACCCATCCATATGGCGGAGTATAAACTGAACCATATTATACTTGCATGCTGTATTCTCCATAACTTTTTAAGGAAACATTCAGCCAACTATGCTGGCTCAGTTGGGCCTGAGGCCGGAATGATACATCAAACCACACTGACGGCGCTTGAAAGTGGCCGTCCTGGCTTGCCCTCCCTGAGTGCCCGTGATGTCCGGTTACGCTACCTGGAGTTCTTTGCGGGTAGGGGGGCTATCAATATGCCAGACAATCTGTGAAGCTTTTTTATAATAAAAAAAAAAAAGAAATTCTTTGTGGACATTTACTGCTTGTGTTTGTTTTAGCTGACCCTGACAGAAATGTTTTGAGTGCAGAAAATGGCGTGATTGTGTAACCTTATACAAAGCACTGTTGGCTGTTATTTACTAAATGCAAAAAAACATTTCACTACAAGTGCACTTGCAACTGCACTGAAACTGCACTTGTAGTGCAAAGTGGATTTGCCCTTAGGAAATAACCCCCATTTTCTCAGAAAACAACAATTACATCACCCCAAAAGTGTTGTAGCATTGAGACAATAATCCACACATTCTTGATTAACAATCTTTTTAATACCTGCACAATCACATGTGCATTTACCAAAGGTTTTTCAAACAAACCAACATGTTTGTGGTATACCAATTTTTGTGGTGGCATTATCAAAACTCAAAATGTCCATTTTAGATAAAACAGGCATGTGTAAAACCAACAAGAAAAGACACAAATCTTGAACTTACAAACGTCACATTTGGTCGAATTTGAAGGCAATATCAGACATGAGTATTTAGGAACTGTGTTTGATATAGCGTTCAGATGGGGGGAAATCAACCCTGGAAAAGCCAAATTTGGAAGATGCACACCAATTTACCAATGTCAACATGTGCTAGCTGCCATCACGGGGGATCAAGGGATGTGTTTTTGGGGAGCAAGCCCTTCCTCTCAGCTACTTTATTATTGAGGAAGGGGTTGCACCCCCAAAAAGCATCCATTGATCTCCCGTGATGGCAGATAGCACATGTTGACACACTGTGTGCATCCTCCAAATTTGGCTTTGGGAAAAATCACAAAAACATTTAGCACATTGTAGCACACAAAAAAAGAAAGTGATTTGGAGGGGCTTTAAACTTGCCCCAAAACATCAATGATGTTTTTATTTTTTGGAATAACATCATTGATGTTTTGCTTGATGATTTCCAATTGTAAATTACACCCCATGATCTCCCCGATCAGGATCTGGGCACTTTCGGATGTGAAAGGATCTGGATCCACACCCTCACGATCACCTAAAAAGAGAGGAACCCCAAAATAAATTAGGTTTCAAAAAAATGCCGCCATCCATCTCTTATCTGAGCCTGTGGTTACAGACACTCACCTGTTTTGGTGACTAGTTCCACCACATCTTCTTCCTCCTGCTCAGCTTGTGTTGGGGGGATTTCCCCTTCTTCCAGAGGGGGGGGGGCTCTGATCTCCTCGGATGAGGGGTGTCCTCCGAGTCTTTTACCCCCTATGTTAAACAAAATGGTATAATTAGCACACAGATATTTGATGGCAGAACTATAAAGATGAAACATTGCTTGGAAGTGGGGTACAATTGTCAATTTTAGCAGAGTTCCAAGATGTAGCTTTTTTAGTGTCCTTTGTCAACCTGCAACACTTTACCTATTTGGTACAAGCTTCACAGATGTAGCCCCCCCTATAGTATACACTGGAGCACCTGTGTGCCCCCCCTAATAAAAATGGTGTTCTTTTGTCCCACACTAGTGCTCCAGTGTCCAGATGTGTAAACAGCTGCTGAGTGTCCTCTCCTTACACAGAATCTAGTTTGCATTTCATTCTAGTAACAAAGCCATCTACACAACCCAATTCTTTGAAGACAAGTATAGAGCGTCAAAATGGTGGCCAAATGCATATGGGCTAAACAATGGTATTTTATAGTTGGAACAAAATATGTTTGATCCGAACGAATAATGTGCCCATGAACATGAAAGTTGCCATTTTAAACTGTACAACAGTTCCTAAAAGCACATGGAGCAGCACGAATGTAATAAACATAAAGAATAGGAACACAGCACAACTACTTACTTTTTTGCAGCACTCTCCGGATCTTTCTGTACTGCTCATGTTCTCGTAATTTCAGGTCCAACCACCGCTTCCTGAGCTGATCTTTCGATCGTCGCACCCCGAAATTTCGGTGCAGACTCCTGACCACTTTCGCCATGATCTTGGCCTTTCTGACATTGGGGTTGGGGTAAGGCTCATACTTTCCATCATAGTCGGCCTTCTTCAGGATGTCCACCATCTCCAACATCTCCCCAAAGGACATATTTGAGTCCTTAAATCTCCTTCTGGATCGGGACGTGTCCGGATCCGGCCTGTCCTCCTCCTCCTCGTTGCTACAATTAGCACGCACCTGCTGTCTATCCGCCATGTGCTCTTCCCCCACTGCGCCGAACGAAAAGGGGCGGGGAATAGACTAGAAAGAACGTCAGGGCCGGGTGGAGTTATACGCATGCGCAGTGTGTATAAAGCATAACACACGTGCGTATTACGTACAATCTGTGAGCGGAGGAAGGAGCATCGGAGACGCCGATCATGATAACGAAGGTAAGATCTAAACTTGCGCCTATACTGCTTCGAAATGGAAGCCTATATTGTAACAAGATTAGGGGAGTTTTGCCTGACATTAGGGTTTGTCTTGTGTTGTGTCTTGCAGAGAAAATGGATGGGTTCAACGACCACAATTTCCTGCCCCTGTTCATTGACAAATACAGGGAGCTGCCCTGTCTGTGGCAAGTGAGACACCCCCACTATAATCACAAACAGAAGAGGCAGGCAGCGCTGGAGAAACTGCTGGAGTTGGTGAAGCCGGTGGTCCCCACAGCAACCATCCCTTATTTAAAAGCCAAAATTGGTGGCCTGAGGAGCACTTATCTTAGGGAGCAGAAGAAGGTCACAGATTCCCAGAGGTCCGGAGCTGCAGCAGATGACGTTTATGTCCCCAGGCTGTGGTACTATGAGATACTGCGGTTTCTGTCAGACCACACTGAAGTCAGGGAATCCCTCTCCACTCTTCCTTCCACGCTTCCTTCCATACCAGCTGAGGCTTCTGATGTCCAACCTGGGCCTTCCAGCCAGGAAGAAGTGGAGGAGCCCAGCTGGAGTCAGGTATAGCATTGTTCTACAGATTTCTGGTCAATAAAGAAATGATGTTTACTAGATGTTATTATTGATCACTAATTGCTGCTTGAAAGTGTTTTACATATCAATAGACAGTAGTGGGCACCCAAAATTGGGACAAGAATGAAAAATGCTGGGCTCAGAAGGATAGTCTGTTATATTTGTTAACATTCAATTTGCAGCAGCCAGGAGGTGAAAATTGTGTGTGATTGATGAAGAAAATACTAAAACTATGTCCCTTTTTCATACACAGGAAGACCTCAGCAAGGAGGAGGCTGTGGAATGTGGCAGTCAGGAGGAGGCGGGAATTAGTGGCAGCCAGGAGGAGGCGGGGCTAAGTGTCAGCCAGGAGAAGCCAGGGACCAGTCGCAGCCTGACTGAGTCTCAGGTCCCTCCCCTCCGTCTGCCATATAAACGAGCCAGGAAGGCCACTCCGAGTCCCGTGCAGGATTCAGCGTTCAGGCTGATCCAGGAGGCTTCCGCGTCCCTCCGAGCCTTGCCAACTCCTGATGAGGCCTTTGCCTGCATGGCTGCCACCAAATTGCAGGGCATGCAGGAGGGTCAGCGCAGGCTCTGTGAGGACCTTATGTACAAAATCCTACGTAAGGGGGTGAGTGGTGAACTAACACCCAAGACCGACGTGGTTGAGTTGGACCATCCTCCTCCTCCTCCTCCTGCTGCCACAACTCCACCACCAGAGCCACCGCGTGTAAGGAAGCGTGGGAGGAAGGCAAGAGAGTGATGGCCCTGGGTTCAGTCTGGTCTGACAAAAGCTGCAGTCTCTCGTATGACCACAGCTTGGGGACACAGATGTCATCTGCTGCTGTTCGTGATCTCTGGGACTTCTGGACCACACTGCCCTCCCTTAGATAAGGACTCCTCAGGCCACCAATTTTGCGTAAAAATAGTTGATGTCTGCCCTGGGGGTCCAAGGCTTCACCCACTTCTGCAGTTTCTCCAGCGTTGCCTCCTTCTTTGTTTAGTTGTGAGCCCTTAATAAAATTTTTTATGTAAATTATACTCTCCTGTGTGTGTTTTCATCCAAAAAGGACAGTTTGTTGGTGACGATTCAGGTACATTTCTAACCTAAAATGTGAAATTAACAACAACAACACCAAACAATCTCCTACAGATTAAATAGAACAACATATAAATGGAGTTGTGGGAACTTGTCACAAAAAACACACACAAACATTTTCGGGAGTACAAATCAAAATCGCAAAAAAAAAAAAAAATACAAACACACAAAAAGAATCTACATTAAAGCCAAAAAATATATAAAAAATATACAAAAATATGTTGTCAGATGTGAGAAATCAAAATATATTGAGGGAATCACGATAAATAGTAACGAAATAAGTTTGTGAGAAGTGTGTGTGAATATGAGCAGCAAAACTACTTTATTCTTGTCACATTATAAAGAAGAAGAGAGTGCGCTGTATTCAACCATATTTAACATTGCAGCGTGACGAAAGTGCTGTATCCATTGCGAACGCTAAGTTTACCAGAACGAGCTGTTCCGTCTTGGAATTTCTTCTGAGCATGCATGGCACTTTGTGCGTCGGAACAGGCCACACACGGTCGGAATTGACGCGATCGGATTTTGTTGTCGGAAAATTTTATCTCCTGCTCTCCAACTTTGTGTGTCGGAAAATCCGAGGGGAAATGTCCGATGGAGCCCACACACGGTCGGAATTTCCGACAACACGCTCCGATTGGACATTTTCCATCGGAAAATCCGACCGTGTGTACGGGGCATTAGCCCATTCTAATAAATGGTTTTCTTGAATGCAGCAACTCTGATAGGGTTTATAGGGGTAATTGAGTGAATAGTTTTTGCGGCGGTGACACATACACATTAATTTACTAGGTAAATATTTAGGTTAGCCGTCAGCGTTTTATAGCGACAGGGACCCCCATATACTATCTAATAAATGTTTTAACCCCTTGATTGCCCCCTAGTTAACCCTTTCACCACTTATCACCTTATAACTGTTACGGGTGACACTTGTTAGTTCGTTTATTTTTTATAGTGTCAGGGCACCCGCCGTTTATTACCTACTAAAGGTTTAGCCCCCTGATCGCCCTGGCCGTGATATGCGTCGCCCCAGGCAGCGTCAGATTAGCGCCAGTACCGCTAACACCCACGCACGCATCATACGCCTCCCTTAGTGGTATAGTATCTGAACGGATCAATATCTGATCCGATCAGATCTATACTAGCGTCCCCAGCAGTTTAGGGTTCCCAAAAACGCAGTGTTAGCGGGATCAGCCCAGATACCTGCTAGCACCTGAATTTTGTCCCTCCGCCCGGCCCAGCCCAGCCCACTCAAGTGCAGTATCGATCGATCACTGTCACTTACAAAACACTAAACGCATAACTGCAGTGTTCGCAGAGTCAGGCCTGATCCCTGCGATTGCTAACAGTTTTTTTGGTGGCATTTTGGTGAACTGGCAAGCACCAGCCCCAGGCAGCATCAGGTTAGCGCCAGTACCGCTAACACCCACGCACGCACCGTACACCTCCCTTAGTGGTATAGTATCTGAACAGATCAATATCTGATCCGATCAGATCTATACTAGCGTCCCCAGCAGTTTAGGGTTCCCAAAAACGCAGTGTTAGTGAGATCAGCCCAGATACCTGCTAACACCTGCGTTTTGCCCCTCTGCCCCAGCCCAGCCCACTCAAGCGCAGTATCGATCGATCACTGACACTTACAAAACACTAAACGCATAACTGCAGCGTTCACAGAGTCAGGCCTGATCCCTGCGATCGCCAACAGTTTTTTTGTTAGCGTTTTGGTGAACTGGCAAGCACCAGCCCCAAGCAGCGTCAGGTTAGCGCCAGTACCGCTAACACCCACGCACGCACCGTACACCTCCCTTAGTGGTATAGTATCTGAACGGATCAATATCTGATCCGATCAGATCTATACTAGCGTCCCCAGCAGTTTAGGGTTCCCAAAAACGCAGTATTAGTGGGATCAGCCCAGATACCTGCTAGCACCTGCATTTTGCCCCTCTGCCCAGCCCAGCCCAGCCCACCCAAGTGCAGTATCAATCGATCACTGATACTTACAAAACACTAAACACATAACTGCAGCACTCGCAGAGTCAGGCCTGATCCCTGCGATCGCTAACAGTTTTTTTGGTAGCGTTTTGGTGAACTGGCAAGCACCAGTGGCCTAATACACCCCGGTCGTAGTCAAACCAGCACTGCAGTAACACTTGGTGACGTGGCAAGTCCCATAAGTGCAGTTCAAGCTGGTGATGTGGCAAATACAAGTAGTGTCCTGCTGCCACCAAGAAGAAGACAAACAGGCCCGTTGTGCCATTAGTGCTCTTCCTGCTGCATTCGCCAATCCTAATAATTGGGAACCCACCACTTCTGCAGCACCCGTACTTCCCCCATTCACATCCACAACCAAATGCAGTCGGCTGCATAAGAGGCATTTTTATGTCCTCCCGAGTACCCCTACCCAACGAACCCCCCCAAAAACATGTCGTGTCTGCAGCAAACGCGGATATAGGCGTGACACCCGCTATTATTGTCCCTCCTGTCCTGACAATCCTGGTCTTTGCATTGGTGAATGTTTTGAACGCTACCATTCACTAGTTGCGTATTAGCGTAGGGTACAGCATTGCACAGACTAGGCACACTTTCACAGGGTCTCCCAAGATGCCATCGCATTTTGAGAGACCCGAACCTGGAACCAGTTATAGTTATAAAAGTTACAGTTACAAAAAAAAGTAGTGTAAAAAACAAAAAAAACAAAAAAATATATAAAATAAAAAAAATATTTGTCATTTCATTGTTCTCTCTCTTTCTATTCTCTCTCTATTGTTCGGCTCTTTTTTACTGTATTCTATTCTGCAATGTTTTATTGTTATTATGTTTTATCATGTTTGCTTTTCAGGTATGCAATTTTTAATACTTTACAGTTTACTGTGTTTTATTGTTAACCATTTTTTTTTCTTCAGGTACGCAATTCACGACTTTGAGTGGTTATACCAGAATGATGCCTGCAGGTTTAGGTATCATCTTGTCATCATTCTTTTCAGCCAGCGGTCGGCTTTCATGTAAAAGCAATCCTAGCGGCTAATTAGCCTCTAGACTGCTTTTACAAGCAGTAGGAGGGAATGCCCCCCCCACCGTCTTCCGTGTTTTTCTCTGGCTCTCCTGTCTCAACAGGGAACCTGAGAATGCAGCCGGTGATTCAACCAGCTGACCATAGAGCTGATCAGAGACCAGAGTGGCTCCAAACATCTCTATGGCCTAAGAAACCGGAAGCTATGAGCATTTCATGACTTAGATTTCGCCGGATGTAAACAGCGCCATTGGGAAATTGGGAAAGCATTTTCTGTTTCAATATTTTTATTAAATTATAGGATATATAACAAGCAATGGAACATAGAAACATGGTACAATAAAAAGCCAAAAATGCTAGATGGATGGGCGCACAGAGCTACACTAGGTACATTGCACAGTATACAACAACAGCAGATCATTAGGTATAATAGAGGTAGGGTTACCTTCCCTGAAAAGGATTTTGCCTGGTGTAATTACAGTGTTCGGGCAACTTTATTACATAGTCAAGTCGTCTAAGTACAATGAGCGGAACACAACATTCTTCCTATCTAGTTTGTAGCCTATTGCAAGCTGGTAAGGAGATTGCTCTCACCAGACAGTCCCTCCACCCCAAAGGGATCAGACTGTGGAGGAAGCTGGCCGGGGCAACCCCAACTAGTAAAATTACATGGCAGGTCTGAAGATGGGAGCATATTTGCTCAGGTCTGCTCAAAATGTTGCTTTCATGGGTTTCAGTTTGAGTATCGAAGTCCTGGACAGACACATACCCGCTATATGCTATTGTGCGGTTGAATCAGGCTGTCTTAAACAATAACTTAACATAATGTAAAGTAAGAGCATGAGTGTGCTACAGCGGCCCAACGCCTCCAGCTGGAAGTCAGTTGTGAGTTATGTTATTTCTCCACTGGAGGAAAGAGGAGTATTGAAAAATGGGGGGAAGACAGTCGAGTATAAGCTTCAGGAGATGAGAAGGAGACGGGTAGAAGTAGAGAGAAGAGGAGAGAAGAGAAGAAGAGTAAAGCAAAGAAGAGTAAATGAAAGAGTGTCACCTAGAGGGAGAAGAAAGAATCGGAGTATTCTACATCTCTGGAATCAACGGTATACCCATGTATTTCGCCCAAGGTTCCCAAATGGATTCGAATTTGTGGGTTTTGTCCAGCAACTTGCTGACCATTTTCTCTTGGGCCATGATCCAGGAGATTTTACGTTTTATTTCAGCTAGCGGTACTGTGTGGCCCTTCCAATTTCTGGCAATGGTGATTCTGGCACCCAAGAGCATATAAAAGATCAGGGACTGTGTGTGTCTGGGAATATTTTCTACCTGAACGTTGAGAAGAGCTATTTCCGGGACCTGTCTAACGGCTACTCCCGTGATCTTTCGCAATAAGTGAAAAAAGCTGTTCCAGAATTTCTGGATTCAAGGACATGTCCACCATATATGGAGTAGAGATCCCAGCCCCTGAAGCACAGAGGGGATGAGTCTGGGAAAATTTTGGCCAGGGTGGCCGGAACTCGATACCAGCGTGTGATGATTTTAATGCTAGCCTCCATTAGAGAGGTGTTCATGATTCCTTTGAACGATCTGTGGAAGCATCTGCACCATTTATCCAAGTCCCACTCAACTGCCAAGTCCCGTTCCCAAAGTCGGGCATAAAGTGGTTTGGAAGAGGAGCTGGCTAGGGAATTATAGATAATGGAGACACCCCCCTTCTGATCCTTTACGTTGGCGCACAACGATTCATATGCTGTAGGTATAGAGAGACCTGAATCCTTCGACCATTTTGATCTCAGGAAGTGAGTAATTTGGTGAAGTCTGTATCTTTCGGAGTTGGGCATTTCCAGTTTACTGACACAGTACCCAACAGAGAGGGGCCCCGTGGAGTTAAGGAAGTGTCCAATCCTGTATAGGCCCTTGTTAAGCCACCATTTGAATGCTAATATGTTCTGACCAGGTGGAAATTCTGGGTTGTGGAATAAGTGGGAAAGTGGGCGAATGGGGGAAGTTAAAGCAGGATTTTTTTGTAGTCTATCCCAGAGGGCCATCGAGTGAGAGAGGGTCGGGGCCAGTATCACCGGTCTGAGGCATGGAGCAGCCCAGAGCAAGTAGTCTATCGTGTGATTCGGTGTCGCTTGTCTCTCTATCAGTAGCCAGTCGGGTTTAGGGCCTTTAGAGTAGGCCATATTGAACTGTGCCAGCTGAGCTGATTGGTAATACCACCAAATATTGGGTAGAGCCATACCTCCCTGAGTTTTGAGTCTGTAAAGTGTTTCTTTGGAGCATCGTCTGCCTCTGGAGCCCCATATAAATTTCAGGATAGAGGATTGGAAACGGAGTAGTTGAGCTTTCTTGATTGGGATTTGTAGGAATCTAAAGAGGTATAGGAGGCGGGGAAGGAGGGTCATTTTGATGGAATTGACTCTACCTAGCCAGGACAGATCGTGTTTAGACCAAGCGGACATATCGGCTTCAAGTTTTTTGAACAGAGGGGGGTAGTTGTTGGAAAAAAGCAGGTCAAATCTAGGGGTGAGGTTGATTCCCAAATAGGGGATAAATTTCGTGTTCCATGTGAAAGAGAAAAAAGAGAAGGACGTTTGCAGGCGCTCGAGTAGGTCAGGTGAGACTGAAACATTCAGTGCCACGGATTTGGAAATATTGACCCCATAGACCTGAGACTTCCCCAAACCGCTCAAGTAGCTTCATAATGTTAGGGGTTGAGATGAGGGGCGATGTTACGAATAGAAGAAGATCGTCCGCGAAAAGAGCACATTTGTGTTCGTGTGGGCCGCATGTGACTCCTTTAACCACTTGACAACTGGGCACTTAAACCCCCTTCCTAACCAGACCAATTTTCAGCTTTTGGTGCTCTCACATTTTGAATGACAATTACTCAGTCATGCAACACTGTATCTATATGAAATTTTTGTCCTTTTTTTCACACAAATAGAGCTTTCTTTTGGTGGTATTTAATCACCGCTGGGTTCTTTATTTTTTGCGCCGTAAAAGAAAAAAGACCGAAAAATCTGTAAAAAAAATACATTTTTCTTCATTTCTGTTATAATATTTTGCAAATTAGTAATTTTTCTTCATATATTTTGGCCAAAATTTATACAGCTACATATCTTTGGTAAAATTAACCCAAATCGGTGGATATTATTTGGTCTTTGTGAAAGTTATAGAGTCCAAAAGCTATGGTGCGAATATCTGAAAATTGATCACACCTGAAATACTGATGGCCTATCTAATTTCTTGAGACCCTAACATTCCAGAAAAGTACAAATACCCCCCAAATGACCCCTTTTTGGAAAGGTATTTAGAAAGATGCATGGTGAGTTTTTTGAAGTTGTCATTTTTTCCCACAATTCTTTGCAAAATTAAGGGTTTTTTTTTACTTTTTTTTTTCCCACAAAATTGTCATATTAGCAGGTTATTTCTCACACACCGCATATGCATACCACAAATTACACCCCAAAACACATTCTGCTATTACTCCCGAGTACGGTGATACCACATGTGTGAGACTTTTACACAGCGTGGCCACATACAGAGGCCCAACATGCAGGGGAGCACCTTCAGGTGTTCTGGAGCACCCAGGCCAATTCTGACATTTCTCTCCTACATGTAAAAATCATCATTTATTAGCTAGAAAATTACATAGAACCCCAAAACATTATATATTTTTTTTAGCAAAGACCCTAGAGAATACAATGGCGGTCATTGCAACTTTTTATCTCGCACTGTATTTGCGCAGCAATTTTTTTAACGCGTTTTTTTTGGAAAAAAAACTGTTTTGTGCTTTACAAAAACCAAAACAGTAAAGTTAGCCTAATGTTTTTGCATAATGTGAAAGATGAAGATACGCCGAGTAAATAGATACCCAACATGTCACCTTTCAAAATTGCACGCGCTTGTGGAATGGCGCCAAACTTTGCTACTCAAAAATCCCCATAGGCGACGCTTTAAAATTTTTTACTGGTTACATGTTTTGAGTTACAGAGGAGGTCTAGGGCCAAAATTATTGCTCTCGCTCTACCGATCGCAGCGATACCTCACATGTGTGGTTTGAACACCGTTTTCATATGTGGGCGGGACTTATGTATGCGTTCGCTTCTGCATGCGAGCACGCAGGGACAGGGGCGCTTTAAAATTTTTTTTTTTTTTTTTTATTGCTCATTTTACTTTATTTATTTTAGTTTGATGTTTTTTTCCAAAAAAAAAAAATTTTGACCACTTTTATTCCTATTACAAGGAATATAAACATCCTTGTAATAGGAATATGGCATGACAGGTCCTCTTTACAGTGAGATATGGGGTCAATAAGACCCCACATCTCACCTATAGGCTGGGAAGCCTGAAATTAAAAAAAAAAAAAAAACATCCTGGCTTCGATCGTAGCGGTGAGTCGGTAGAAGCGCGGGAGGAGGGGACATCTCCTCTCGCCTCCCGTAAGAACGATCAAGCAGTGGAACAGCCACTATGATCATTCCCATGGTGTAGGGAATCGCCGGCTGAAAAAGCTGATATCTGAATGATGCCTGTAGCTGCAACCATCATTCAGATATCTCCGCACAAAGTCAAGGATGGTGTATGACGGCCGTCGAGCGGGAAGTTGCCCATTTATACAATATTTCTACCACATAACATGTAAATACCAAAAATGACACCCCAAAATAGATTCCCCTGCTTCTCCTGAGTACGGCGATACCACATGTGTGAGACTTCCACAGCCTGGCCACATACAGAGGGCGAGTACAGCTGAGCATGGCTCAGCATGGCAGGGTATGGCGGGGTATTGCGGAGTATGGCGGGGTATTGCGGAGTATGGCGGGGTATTGCGGAGTATGGCGGGGTATTGCGGAGTATGGCGGGGTATTGCAGAGTATTGCGGAGTATGGCGGAGCATGGCGGAGTATGGCAGGGGCATGGCGGAGTATGGCGGGGGCATGGCAGAGTATGGCGGGAGCATGGCAGAGTATGGCGGGGGCATGGCAGAGTATGGCGGGGGCATGGCAGAGTATGGCGGGGGCATTGCAGAGTATGGCGGGGGCATTGCAGAGTATTGCACAGCATTGCAGAGTATTGTGGGGGCATTGCAGAGTATTGCACAGCATTGCAGAGTATTGTGGGGGGCATTGCAGAGTATTGCACAGCATTGCAGAGTATTGTGGTGGTATTGCAGAGTATTGCACAGCATTGCAGAGTATTGTGGGGGTATTGCAGAGCATTGCACAGCATTGCAGAGTATTGTGGGGGTATTGCAGAGCATTGCACAGCATTGCAGAGTATTGTGGGGGTATTGCAGAGTATTGCACAGCATTGCAGTGTAGTGGGGATGGCTGAGCATGGATGGATGGATACCTGGATGTCACTGGTTAGCGCTGTGGGCACTACACATACAGCCCACAGCGCTGCAGACATCCATCCATCCCCCTCCCCGCTCACAGTGTACCGATCGGTACACGGGAGGGGAGGAGAGGAAGTGGCGTCATCAGATGACGCCGGTCTGTTTACATGTGATCACGCTGTCATTTGACGGCGCGATCACATGGTAAATGGCCGCGATCAGCGGCCATTTACCGGGATCCGTGATGCGCCGGGTCCTCTGGACCCGGCGGTCACGGATGTGTTCGGGTGCGCGCCCCAGGGGGTGCGCGAGAGGGGAATTCTGGGAGGACGTCATAGTACGCCCTCCCAGAGTTATCCAACCGCCCTGCAGCCGTCATTCGGCTATGGGCCGGTTGGTAAGTGGTTAATGTCGGGGTGACTGCGAATGGCAATTGCCAGGGATTCAATGGCAATTGCAAAAATTAAGGGCGACAATGGGCATCCTTGTCTGGTTCCTTTCTCTATGTTAATCATGTCGGAATATCTCCCTTGCATTATTTTTTGGGCGCTAGGGTTGGAATAAAGGGAATATAGAGTGTTTAGGAATTTGGGGCCCAGTCCCCATCTTTACAGGACTTTGAAAATATACGGCCAAGTGACCGTATCAAATGCTTTGCAAAGGTCAATGGAAAGTAGGAATCCTTCCTGACCGGGACCCCCATCCCATTGAGAGCCTAGGAGGGACACTATGTCTATAGCCCTTCTCACCTGATCTGGACCCTGTCTTCCTTGGATAAATCCTGCCTGATCCTTGTGGATATATTGGGCTATGAAGGAGGATAATCGGTTCGCCAGAATTTTTGTTAGAAGTTTAAGATCGTTGTTGATCAGGGAGATCGGTCGGTAATTTTCAATTGCTGAGGGGTCTTTTCCTGGTTTGGGAATGACAGAGATGTATGCTAAGTTTGAGGGATTATCCAAGGGAGATCCTAATTGCAGGGAGTTAAAAAATCTGACCAGGTAGGGTGTAAGGATATTGGCAAATTTTTTATAGTAGTATACAGAGAAACCATCAGGGCCGGGGGCAGAGCCTTGTTTGAGGTTCTTGATGGTCTCCTTGATTTCCGAGGAGGAAATGGGACAGTCAGTCAAGCAGTTCAGTGTGGTCCATGGAAAGTTTGGGTAATTGAATTGAGTTGAGGAACTCGGTGAGATTGGGGGGAGAGCTATTTTTATCTTTTTTGTAAAGGGAAGCGTAGTAGTCTTGGAAGCATTCCATAATACGTTGTGGATTCTGTGTAAATGTGCCAGAATTTAAACGGATTTTGGGGAATGCCAGCAGACGAAGTTTGGGAGAAAGTGTGGAGGCTAGTTTGGTTCCTATTTTATCTTTTTGGGAGTAAAACCTCGCCCCTGACCAGCGAAGGTGTCTCTCGGCTTCAGTAGTGAGGGCCAGGTTGAGTTTTAGTCTGGCGGTTTCTAATTTTTGTAAAGAAGATTGGGTTTGTTCCCGTTTATTGTGCTTACAGGCCGTCTGATATTCTTTAGTGAGCTTGTCTATTTCTGCCCGGTGTTCTTTTTTTAAACATGATGACAATTGAATGATTTTGCCTCTTATTACAGCTTTGTGGGCTGCCCATAATGTAGCCGGGGAGATTGCCTCTGTGTCATTGTTGTGAAAGTAGTCTTTGAGTTCCTTCTCAAGTAAGGTACAGTGGACCGGGTTACTTAGGAGTGATTCATTGAGTCGCCACTTAAATTCTTTTTTGGTATAATCTGTTAGGCGAATAGAGAGCGTGACCATAGAATGGTCAGATACAGGGGAATCTCTGATAATCAACTTTATCGCAAGGGATATATATTTTGTGTGTAGGAAAACATGATCTATCCTGGCACAAGTCTGGTGTGGAGCGGAATAATGCGTGTAGTCTTTAGAGCGGGGGTTCAGTTCCCTCCAAATGTCTACTAGTCCAGCATCATATAGGAGTTTGGCAATATTTATACTTCTTTTGGGGGATGTCTGGAGCATGGATGGCCTAAACCCGACTTGTCAAGAGTTAGACCAAATGCCATATTCGAGTCTCCCCCTAAAATAATGACACCTTCCAGTTGGGGAGCAAGAGAGTGCATCATTGAGGTAAAACATTTGTCTTGGCCTTTGTTAGGGGCGTAGTAAGAGACAAACGAATATAGCGTGCCAATTATGGTGCCCTTGACCAGGATATATCTACCTATGGGGTCTTTGGTGACATGTGACATAGCAAAATTTAAGTGTTTGGAAAAACAGACGGCTACACCTTTTGTTTTATTTTCTGCGTTGGAGAGATAGAATTGGGGGAAGTGTTGATGGAGAAATGATGGGTTGTAGGATTTGGGGAAATGGGTTTCCTGTAGCAGGAGAACCTCAAACCTTTGAGAATGATAGAGTTTGAACAATTTCCTCCGTTTTACAGGGGAGTTAAGGCCCTGCACATTATGTGAAACTATATGGAGTTGTGGTGGAGGTGCATTATTCACGGACATAGATCAGAAGGGGGGTGTCTGCCTGAGATGAGTGGGACTTACCCTGTGCAGAACCGTGAGGGATCCCTAATTCGGATGGACTTAGAAGTCTAGGTGACCTTCGAAGGAGAGGAGGAGAAGAAGTGGAGACTGTAGAGAGTATAGGTAGAAAATCTAGGAGGAAGTGTAAGAAAAGTACCATGTTAATAAGTAAAACCAAGAGGAACACAATTTTCCCCATACCTGATGGTGAGAGAGATCCAAATTCTCCCACCATCCTTCCCTTTCCCAAGACAATATTGAAGGGGACACCTCCGAAAATTGGAGGAGTCAGAAGTCTCTGAGGGGAAAGAGGGGGAATACCCATCTTTTCCAAGTAGAGACAGGAGGAGCAGCAAGACAGCCGCTCCGGCCAACACCAGCAACCTAAACGTAACAGTATGTGAAGGCCAAACCCCGGTAAATGTGCAGAGTTCCTGGCGGGAGCGTCCTCCCCGGACCCCTGAGTCAGCCAAACCCCCCATGGTAGGGGCTCAGAATGAGGCGGCTTCGAGGTCAGAGGGCAGCGACCCCCACCCATGGAAGTCAGTAAAGCAGAGTAAATACAAAGTCTGGAGGGAGCAACGTCCCCCTTAAGGTATATTCCTAGACTTTAAAACTAACTAGTTAAGTATAGGGGCATCTTAGTATTAATCAAACCGTGGTCAAAACATATGACCAAATGTAGTACAACAGAAAAACAAGAAATTTTTCGAGCTACTGAAGTTCTAATTGTAAGAACCAGAGGGAAAAAAAAAAAAAAAAAAAGAGGAGCAGGGAGGGGAAAAATTAGGTATGGAGTCATTTGGCATATCCCAAACGAAGGGTTGGGGTGAGAAGTGCCAAGTCTGGCGTTGCCAACGGGGAATCTTGAATAAATGTTCAGTTGAGGATCCATTAGGACCAACGAGGGTCAGGGCGGGTCTACGTGGTACCCGGGACTTCTGCTGTGGTTAGGGCGGCCTGGAGTCCTTGGACTTTTTAGACATATGCTTCTGCCATGCTGGAGCAATGGGGCTGGAGGGTGGAGGCCTCTTTGATGACGAGTTGGGAGTCTTGCTGGTCGTTGTTGCGTCCAAATCTTGGGAGATGAGGCCCAGTCGAAGGAGGAGCTTTTCCCCTTCCATGTGTGATGAGAAACCGTAGGGTTTGTTGTTGAAGGAAAAGGAAAGTCGAAAAGGAAAAGACCATCTGTAGACAATCGATTTCTGGGTTAGCACCTGTAAGAGTGGTTTCAGAGCTCTCCTTTTTTGTATGGTGAAGGGGGACAGATCAGCAAAGACTTGTACGGGGTGGCCTTGGAACATTAGTGATCCTTCTGTGCGTGACCACTGCATCACTTCCTCCTTAACTTTGTAGAAATGTGGCTTGACAATAATGTCGCGAGGTAGGCCATCTTGGCGGGGTGGCTGTAGTGCTCTGTGAGCGCGGTCCATCTCTAGACGGTGAGCCGGGATGTCAGGGATTAGTTCCTTAATAAATGTTTGAACAATGTGATCAGTGTCCTTGAATGATTCTGGTACCCCTCTGATTTTATATTTTCAAGATCGTCGATTTTAGAAAGGGCAGTTTCGAGCTGTTCCTGCAAGTCTTGGATATGGGCAGTGTTCTGGTTCACTCTGGTAATTGTTTGGTCTGATTTGTTTTCAATTATTTCAATTCTAGCCCCTAACTGCTGTAGGTCAGCCTGGATGGCAGTGGTTATTTGATTGGCAGTCTGTGATAGACCTCTGGATAACATAGTTTCAAATGTGGAAATCATGGAGGAAAAGTCCTGAGGGGAGGAGGGGATGCCTCGTAGGTAGGCCTCACAACCTCCAGAGCTGGCTGTGGGGTCTCCCATGGGGGACCGGTGTCCAAAACTTGGTGCCGAACCACCTGCCATCCAGAGATTCTTTATCGTTTCCCCTGCCATCGGTGGCTGTTTGGGGCCGGGGATCGGAGCTGAATGCGGCGCTGTGTGCGAGCTCCCGCGCATGCGCCTCTGGGAAAGCATTTTATCACACTGATCTTGGTGTGGTCAGATGCTTTGAGGGCAGAGGAAAGATCTAGAGTCTAATAGACCCCAATTTTTTCAAAAAAGAGTACCTGTCACTACCTATTGCTGTCATAGGGGATATTTACATTCCCTGGGATAACAATCAAAATGATTACACAAAAAATGAAAGGAACAGTTTAAAAATAAGATAAAAAAGCAAAAAAATAATAAAGGAAAAAAAAAAAAAAAAAAGCACCCCTGTCCCCCCTTGCTCTCGCGCTAAGGTGAACGCAAGCGTCGGTCTGGCGCCAAATGTAAACAGCTATTGCACCATGCATGTGAGGTATCACCGCGAAGGTCAGATCAAGGGCAGTAATTTTAGCAGTAGACCTCCTCTGTAAATCTAAAGTGTTAACCTGTAAAGGCTTTTAAAGGCTTTTAAAAATGTATTTATTTTGTTGCCACTGCACGTTTGTGCGCAATTTTAAAGCATGTCATGTTTGGCATCCATGTACTCGGCCTAAGATCATTTTTTTTATTTCATCAAACATTTGGGCAATATAGTGTGTTTTAGTGCATTCAAATTTAAAAAAAGTGTGTTTTTTCCCCCAAAAATGCGTTTGAAATATTACTGCGCAAATACTGTGTGAAAAAAAATTAAACACCCACCATTTTAATCTGTAGGGCATTTGCTTTAAAAAAATATATAATGTTTGGGGGTTCAAAGTAATTTTCTTGCAAAAAAAAAAAAAAAATTTCATGTAAACAAAAAGTATCAGAAAGGGCTTTGTCTTCAGGTGGTTAGAAGAGTGGGTGATGTGTGACATAAGCTTCTAAATGTTGTGCATAAAATGCCAGGACAGTTCAAAACCCCCCCAAATGACCCCATTTTGGAAAGTAGACACCCCAAGCTATTTGCTGAGAGGCATGTCGAGTCCATGGAATATTATATGTTGTGACACAAGTTGCGGGAAAAAGACAAATTTTTTTTTTTTTTTGCACAAAGTTGTCACTAAATGATATATTGCTCAAACATGCCATGGGGATATGTGAAATTACACCCCAAAATACATTCTGTTGCTTCTCCTGAGTACGGGGATACCACATGTGTGAGACTTTTTGGGAGCCTAGCTGCGCACGGGACCCTGAAAACCAAACACCACCTTCAGGCTTTCTAAGGGCGTAAATTTTTGATTTCACTCTTCACTGCCTATCACAGTTTCGGAGGCCATGGAATTCCCAGGTGGCACAAAACCCCCCAAAAGACCCTATTTTGGAAAGTAGACACCCCAAGCTATTTGCTGAGAGGTATAGTGAGTATTTTGTAGACCTCACTTTTTGTCATAAAGTTTTGAAAATTGAAAAAAGAAAAAAAATTTTTTTTTTCTTGTCTGTCTTCATTTTAAAAACAAATGAGAGCTGCAAAATACTCACCATGCCTCTCAGCAAATAGCTTGGGGTGTTTACTTTCCAAAATGGGGTCATTTGGGGGGGGGGGTTTGTGCCACCTGGGCATTCCATGGCCTCCGAAACTGTGATAGGCAGTAAAGAGTGAAATCAAAAATTTACACCCTTAGAAATCCTGAAGGCGGTGATTGGTTTTCGGGGCCCCGTACGTGGTTAGACTCCCAAAAAGTCCCACACATGTGGTATCCCCATACTCAGGAGAAGCAGCTAAATGTATTTTGGGGTGCAATTCCACATATGCCCATGGCCTGTGTGAGCAATATATCATTTAGTGACAACCTTGTGCAAAAAAAAAAATGTTTCACTTTCCTGCAACTTGTGTCAAAATATAAAATATTCCATGGACTCAACATGCCTCTCAGCAAATAGCTTTGGGTGTCTACTTTCCAAAATGGGGTCATTTGGGGGGTTTTGTGCCATTTGGGCATTTTATGGCCTTCAAAACTGTGATAGGTAGTGAGGAGTGAAATCAAAAATTTACGCCCTTAGAAATCCTGAAGGCGGTGATTGGTTTTCGGGGCCCCGTACGCGGCTAGGCTTCCAAAAAGTCCCACACATGTGGTATCCCTGTACTCAGGAGAAGCAGCCAAATGTATTTTGGGGTGCAATTCCACATATGCTCATGGCCTGTGTGAGCAATATATCATTTAGTGACAACTTTTTGTAATTTTTTTTTTTTTGTCATTATTCAATCACTTGGGACAAAAAAATTAATATTCAATGGGCTCAACATGCTTCTTAGCAATTTCCTTGGGGTGTCTACGTTCCAAAATGGGGTCATTTGGGGGGGGGTTGTACTGCCTTGCCATTTTAGCACCTCAAGAAATGACATAGGCAGTCATAAACTAAAAGCTGTGTAAATTCCAGAAAATGTACCCTAGTTTGTAGACGCTTTAACTTTTGCGCAAACCAATAAATATATGCTTATTGACATTTTTTTTACCAAAGACATGTGGCCGAATACATTTTGGCCTAAATGTATGACTAAAATTGAGTTTATTGGATTTTTTTATAACAAAAAGTAGAAAATGTCATTTTTTAAAAAAATTTTCGGTCTTTTTCCATTCATAGCACAGAGAATAAAAACCACAGAGGTGATCAAATAACATCAAAAGAAAGCTCTATTTGTGGGAAGAAAAGGACGCAAATTTTGTTTGGGTACAGCATTGCATGTTCGCGCAATTAGCAGTTAAAGCAACGCAGTGCCAAATTGTAAAAAGTGCTCTGGTCAGGAAGGGGGTAAATCCTTCCGGGGCTGAAGTGGTTAAAACTACTTGCGGCTATTAATGAATTGCCGGTCCGACGATACACATAAAAGTTCATTGATAAAAACGGCATGGGAATTCCCCACAGGGGAACCCCGAACCAAAATTAAAACAAAAAATGGCCCTTCAGGTCTGGTTTGGATATTAAGGGGAACCCCGGCCAAATTTTTTTTTTTAAATGGTGTGGGGTCCCCCCTTAAAATCTATACCAGACCCTTCAGGTCTGGTATGGATTTTAAGGGGAACCTCATGCCAAAATTTAAAAAAAAAACGGCGTGGGGTCCCCCCAAAATTCCATACCAGAACATTATCCGAGCACGCAACCTGGCAGGCCGCAGGAAAAGAGGGGGGGACGAGAGAGCGCCCCCCCTCCTGAACCGTACCAGACCACATGCCCTCAACATTAGGAGGGTGCTTTGGGGTAGCCCCCCAAAACACCTTGTTTTGGGGGCTACAAGGGCCTCATCCCCACAACCCTTGCCCGGTGGTTGTGGGGGTCTTCGGGCAGGGGGCTTATCAGAATCTGGAACCCCCCTTTAACAAGGGGACCCCCAGATCCCATCCCTCCCCCCTGTGTGAAATGGTAAGGGGGTACAAAAGTACCCCTACCATTTCACAAAAAAACTGTCAAAAATGTTAAAAATGACAAGAGACAGTTTTTGACAATTCCTTTATTTAAATGCTTCTTCTATCGTCTATCTTCCTTTGGTTTCTTCCTCCATCTTCTTCTTCTTCTGGTTTTTCTGGTTCTTCCTCCAGGGTTCTCGTCCGGCATCTCCTCTGCGGCGTCTTCTTATCTTCTTCTCCTCGGGCCGCTCCACATCCATGATGGCATGGAGGGAGGCTCCCGCTGTGTGATGCTTCTCTCTTCATCTTTTTCTTCAGCTTTTCCTCTTCATCTTCCTCTCTTCATTTTCTTGTCTTCATCTTCTTTTCGGGCCGCTCCGCATCCATGATGGCATGGAGGGAGGCTCCCGCTGTGTGATGCTTCTCCTCTTCTGACGGTTCTTAAATAACAGGGGTCGGGGCCACCCGGTGACCCCGCCCCCTCTGACGCACGGGGACTTGACAGGACTTCCCTGTGGCATTCCCCGTGACGTCAGAGGGGGCAGGGTCACCCGTTACATAACCCCACCCCCTTCTGACGTCATGGGGAATGCCACAGGG